>BSBK01002406.1:0-750000 GCA_027943335.1 Chamaecyparis obtusa | reverse complement strand
AGTATGGGGTTAGTAAAATCATATGCCTCGATGATTTCCTAACCTGTAATCTATCATCCTAAAGTAATCATATCATTTATAAAATTGGACTAGGGGCGAGGTACTACATACAAGTCTATCAAATGGAAAAGGGCATAGGGCCTCCATGGAGAATTCCTTGGGTTCCTTCTCTTTTTCAAGTTATTTAAGTTTGACTTGCATGGCATGCATCTGTTTCATCAGAGTGGTGATTGGAGTTTCTTCCTCATGCATAATGATATCTTTAACATTAATTTTGGGAGGAAGTTTAGCCCCTTGACGAGCTAACTCTAGGAAGTATGTTTCTATGTCTTCCTTCAAGACATGGCTCATCATTTTTTGAAGTCATCATCATTTTTATGTCAAGCAATTTCAGAAGGTGTGGGTTCTTGATCTACACCATGTTGGGATTAATGTCATAGGGCCTATTTACTATGTGTAATAGATATGCAGAAAGCAAATCTATGTTCATTTTATAGCCCAAAAACCAATGTCTGTGATATGAAAGAAGGAAAAGTCACACAAGCTTGACACAAGAGAGTTCGTTTTAAATGTCCAAATTGAAGTGTTATCAGTTGTGGAAGAATACCTGAATTCCTCACAATGCGCTTAGTATATTTTACATGTTTTAGCAATTTAGTTGTGCTTTCCCAATCAGAATCAGCAAATACCAATTAGAAACAGTAGAGTTCAATTGTTAGAGTTAGTCGTTAGTCCAAATCTAAAAATCAAATCTAACAAACTGCCTAAAAATCTAAAATGACAATTGAATCCTGGTATCAAAACTCGTATGACAATGGGTTACCTCTCATACGACAATCCAAACCTCATATGACAGTGGGTCACCTCTGGCATGACTTTTTGAAAACTCGTACAATAGTGGGTATCTACCCACATGACAAAGAAGTCTCCAAATGATAATCTATAGTTTTTGGTACGAGCCTCAAAAATGCCAAATGTCATACGACACTTAGAGGATGCTGGCACAAGTTTCTGACAAAACTCATAAGAAAATTGTATGGACAAAGAATAAAATCATAGAATTGATCAGAAAATGATAGAAAATAGATAGAAATGGAAACCCGTTTCAAGGCCCCATGGTGGGTGCAAGAAATGTGTGTGTGAAAATTGTACCTAGCTGTGGACACAACACTTCAGTAAAATATTAGAGGTTAGCAAAAATTGAAATCTACAAGTAATTGAAACTAAGCTAACCAGGTGATTTACTACCTTCTAGTAGGTGTGAGTATGATGTTCTCAGATTGAAATCGAGATCAGTGACAATGCAACACCTAAATGAAGGATTTGAATGCAAATGAGAATGAATGTAAATTAATCTATTTTTTTGTATTTTTCTATGCAATAGGATGAAAAACTTATATGAATCTAATCTAGATGAATGAATTGAAATGATATGAAGATTATTCTAACAATGCTATGAATTGATATGAAGATGAAAGCTATGCTATGATATGAAAACTATGCAAAGCTATGACCAACAATGAAAGATCTCACAAATCGCCTGTCGCAAATGCTTAATCCTTCAATCGCAAATTCACCAGAGTAATTGTGCAAATTCAAGGGTGGTTTATTGTGAAGAGCTAAGCCTTGATTTTATAGAAATCTAGGGCTTGAGGATGCATTGAGAAAAGCCATAAATCACTCTTGATAAACTCAGGTTGATTTTTGAGTTAACAAGAAATTAGAAACAGATCAACTCACAAAATCATGCAAAATATTGCAAAAGTAGCTTTTTAACTCAAAATAGAAGTTTAGATCAACTTCCAACTCAAAATAGATGTTGAGTTTCCAAAAGATAACAACTTGAATTGATTTTCTGATTTAAAGTTTAACTGCTCCTTCAAATGTTTATAGATAATTATGAATTAATTTTAAAATAAAGTGATTTATTCTCAACTTAACTAATTTTAAATTTAAGAATAACTGATGCATGGGTTAATCAATTATTTAATCAAACTTTTATTTCAAAACTATATTATTAAATATTGATAATTGACATTAATTAATCAAATAAGAATTTAATCAATTAGTCATAAGATTTTTTATTTATTGTCAAAATTAAATAATAAAGTTTAGGAATAAATAGAATTAAATTTAATAAATAATTAAGTGGCAGAATTAAATCTGATTAATTAAATATTCAGAATATTCAATTAATCAAACTTTAGGATAAATAAAATTTATCACCAAATAATCATTAAATTAAAAATAATTAGGATAAATAGGAATATTTCAAGGAATATTCCCCGATGCAAAATTAGGATAAAACCAATTAGGTTTTGATGATTTGATGTGCAGATGTGACTTAGGTTAGGACTTCGATGTCGATTTCATTCGATTTGATGATATAGGAGGTTAATGAACATATAGCCCATTTTTGGGGTATTACAGTAACAAAATCTGATATGCTAATAGACAAACTCATTTTGCACAAAATGGCATTAAGCATGGATTTTGGTTTACATGTGGTACATCAATTCCTTCATTGAATACATTATCTATTACATTTATAATTGTTTATTTAGGTTCCATAGCACTAGCATATACATAAAAAGAATCTGTATTAAAAAAAAACATGGACACTACATATATATAAAAATACCTGTTAAAAAAAAAGAGGCCACTGAGGACAATTGCACAGGTCTCCAGAAACCACATTACCCAACTCTTTCTCTCAAGCCAAAGACTAGGTGTGTTCAATTGCCCAGACTAGCAATCAATTCTATGTTGAGTATATTTGTCAAGCCCTCCTGTAGTTTGAATGAATTAAGAATAGAAGATAGGAACTTATTTAACACTTCACCTACTCAAAAACACAAACCAATGAAATAATCCACATTAGGCCAAGAGAGGTTGACGCATTCAATACGAGAATACTTACACAAAATGAAGTTGAATCATGCCCGACAATGACAATGAGAACTTGACTATTGGCCCTTCTAGTTTTTTATTTGATAGTTTCCTGACAATGACACATTCAAAATGCACTTATGAGCAAAGGCCTAGAATGAATGAAATTGATTAAATAATGAAGGTATGTTAGTTTGAGCTTCACTTGGTTTCGAGAATACTTTAATATTCTCTACTTAACAAGGCCAACCACATGAAGGTGGAAGCTCATCTGGCCTCACCCCCCTCCCCCTAACATCAATCTAAATTCCCCATTAACATCTAATTACACACTTCATTCATGCATTTATGAACTATAACATTCAAGCAATACAATCACATAACATCCATTAATATGATATAACATTCATTAATACGCAACACTAATCAAGAATTCATTAACACATAACAATATTCATTAACATGACATATAATATAATTAACTGATGAGGATATCCTAGAAATCCCTAATATAATAAATATGGTGAAGAAAAAACTAAAGAAGAGTCAATGCAGAAATTATTACTATTTTGCATGATGCTACTACTGGCCTCACCGTGATGTCCATGATTAGGTAATTGATCTGGCCTCTTCAGCATCTCCTCGGTTGGATTTGCATCTTCCAAAATAGTAATAATTTCTACATTACTCTTTTTAGTTTTTTCTTCACCGTATTTAATATATTAGGGATTTCTGGGATATCCTCATCTGTATCTATAGCTATTTCCTCTGTTGTTGCAGGTGCTTTTCCCCTATCTGATATTTAGCTTCAGGTGTCCACACTCGTTATGTTTCTTGTCGCCAGCAAGTCACAGTCAATGATTGGGAGAGCTCTATTTTGGCACCAGTCATGTAGTACAAGCACTAGAATTGAGTTTTTTGGCACGGGCTAGGAAATTTTTGTATATCAACATGCGATAGAGTTTGGGGATTTTTTAGTATTTAAATACATCTATGGGATGTATTTCAGAGTTTGGATATATGGGAAGAATGGCTCTAAAAAAGATATTTCTATTTTTCATTCTGAGAAGATCCAGAGTGATTTTGGGTCACAGAGGAAATGCCCTAATCCTTCAAAAAGTGTTATTTCAACGAGTTCTGATCACTTAAGGGACAAAAAATTATTTTTTGAGTTGAAAATAAAATCAAGTGATCAACAAATAATTTTTTGTCCCTCAAGATATCAGAACATGTCGAAATAGCACTTTTTGAAGGATTAGGGCATTTCCTCTGTGACTCAAAATCACTCTAGATCTTCTCAGAATGAAAAATAGAAATATATTTTTCACAGCCATTCTTCTCATATATTCAAACTCTGAAATACATCCCACAGATGTATTTAAATACTAAAAAATCCCCAAACTTTATCACATGTTGATATACAAAAATTTCCTAGCCCGTGCCAAAAAACTCAATTCTAGTGCTTGTACTACATGACTGGTGCCAAAACATGGCTCTCCAAAAACTCTTTTGTTGCTTCAAATTCTTCTCCACCGTATAATGATGGTGTGAGATGTCTTTCCACTAGGATTCCGTATCTGAATACACCTCCTGCACTGGAATGGAATCCCTTCATAATCCCTTTATTAAATTATTGAGCTTCTCTTTGTTTCGAGAATAGTTTAACATTCTCTACTTAACAGGGCCAACCATGTGAAGGTGGAAGCTCATATGGCCCCTCCAAGGAGCATCTTATGACCATTTACGACAATTTAAGACCTCTAAGATGTATTCTTAGGGATCATAAATGGTCGTAAAGGGTCATAAGGGGTCCTAGGACACAACAGTTGAGAAACATAATTGTAGGTATCATGGTCACATTTTTTTGGAGACAATGTAATTGAGTGGTATAGCTAGATGATGGAGAGAAACTTCTGCACCTCTAGTTCCAAGTTGTTCTACATTTCGCAGTGTCAACTTGGAATCGAAGGAGCAAAGGTTGCACTCCATCATCATCGGTATACAACTCAATTATGTTGTCTCCAAAAAAATGTGACCATGATCCCTACAATTATGTTTGTCAGCTATTGTGAAATATTTTGCAGTTTGGCCTTTTTTTCCTTTGATGTTGTTGGTGTTTGAAAATTCTTATGCCAACTAGGGCTACCAATATGCCTTGAGACTGATGTTAGGAATGGTTAGCTCCAAGTATGAGAGCTCTACAAGACAACTGGACCAACTATAGGGACAAGACTGCCCTCTTCACTTCTAGCTCTACAAAACCAAGGTGGGTGTACCTAATCCAATAACTTATGGCATTTTAGGACTTTAAACTAGATTGAACAAAGCAGATGATAGCAAGAAAGTACTAAATGGTAACCAGACATTCATTGACTCTCCATTGCTATGGTGGAACATTACTACTATCAACCAAATAATAATTAAGACTTGAAATGGTGTTGATATATGAAGATGGAAAGAAGTAAACAAGAGCCAATCAAGGATTGAACTCAACTGAATATACTAATCCCTGATCAGTGCCATTATCCATTGGGCAGATCTCAAATACAGACATTGAAACATGAACCAACTCCTGTCAAAGACTCATAGCCATAAACATAAACATTCTAGCCCATCCACTACTTATAGTATCCTTCTGTAGGCAAATCAAGATGAATCTATGCCCTATCCAAAGTATATTTCACTTGATCCTAGATCAAGAACTAAAGACTAGAACATATACAAAGGTAACCCTATGTAATAGATTAGAAAATCTAGAATTCACAAGATTGACACCAAGGAGAGACTTCAAAGCTTGAAATAATTATATTAAGTATGATGAGTCATGTACATGTTCAAAGTAGAAAAGGGATAAAACCACTTCAATAACCTACAAAAGACTACAAGGAAATTCTATTCAATCTCATACAATAAGATACAGCCTGCTACAACTCCCTGGAACCAACCGAAATCAAAACCCTTGGAACCAACCTAGATCAGAACCCTTGGAACCAACCTCAATCAAAACCCTTCTAAATGATCAAGAAAATCCTTTTATAGGAACAAGGACTACAACATGCAATGGATCATTTAGGGAAAAATTAGGATTTCAACCACCCTGCCAACTAGGAATAGTCACAATTTATTACAGAGGATGAAAACCTGTCGGCCATGCCTGAGAAAGATTTGCACTTATGATAGATCTTTGAGAAGGTACTAAAAATCATGGAATTCTATGTCAATCAGTCCTTTTAGCCACCTGCAACATGCCTTGAGCAAGAAATCCCACTCCTATATAGCACGAAAACACCTCTGCAGTCAATCATCAAGCCTCTGGACCACTCTGCAACAATTGACACCACCAAACAAATCAAAACAAGCCACTAAAACATTCAATTTTGGTCCTTTATGTCACGGAGAAACCCTCAAAAATTTGAATTCAAACTGCAACGATTACTTTATGGTGCCTGCAATATATCAACGGTCACAATTTGAATTTGGATCAACTTTATAACCTGACTGTGAGATTCTCATGTTTCACAGGCTTTATGACTTTAACTCATTAGAAAACCTCAGGTTAACTCTCAGTAAACTGGCAACAAAGGAATTTTTTTATTCGCGAAGTGAAAACACTAACCCACCTTTAACTCTGCGAGTTGGTGACCAAAGGAAAACAAACTTACCCCGGTTACATTTGGCAAACTGGCGACAAAGGTTTTCGCCAGTTCATAGAACACTTTTTACCTCCACCAATTTATTTAGTGATTATGCAAACCCCTTTAGAATTTTTCAGGCCTCTAAACATTTTGCCAGAACCACAATCCTTTGACCCCTACCTAGGCCCTCTTTATGCCACTTGTCAGCAAGCCATTCGCTACTCATGCTCGGTCATCACTAACATAGGACCCACCTTTTAGAAACCCCTGAATCGAATAGCGGGCGTAAGATCTCATGGCTCTAACAACTTCTATAAGAACTTATGCCAACTATAGATCTTCTACAGATGTCAAGTCCCACTGACAGGTACACCAACAACTAGGTCCCACTGACACATCCAAGTAAGATTTGAAATCAATGGATGGTGCATGATCTCAAGGGGTAGGAATATATCTTGAGATCATGCGTCGACCATAGATTGAAAAGCCTTCACTGCAGGCCCCCCTGATAGGATCCCACTTAGCATTTCACTGACCAATAAGAAACTACCAACTGACTCAAGTCTGACATAGGTCCCACTTGATATCCATCTGCACAGTCATCTGACAACATCCACATGTACACTAACACAACCAATGAGCAAGGTCCATGGTGGCGTCACATGGCAATGCACCCACATTGACCCTACTTCAGGGAACACATCAGACAACCATCATTAAAGCATTATGTTAAAACTCACGCATCTTCCCTCAGTGGTATAGCGATGATCCTTGATTCTACTCACTCATTAGCAAGTCAACAGGGAAGGAAGATAGGGCCTGCTGGGACAGATGGCACACGATCGTGAATTCGCATGTTAGAGACCTCTGACACCAAATAGTCTTGTGAACAAGTGACATCCACAAGTTTAAAGGCCTGAAGACTTAGGAAAAATTAACGACGTAGGGGCTTAGGACTTAGGAAATATTAAAGGGACCCTGCCCGACATGGAAAAACCTAAAAATAAAGATGAAAAGCTCTTCATTTATTAGCACATGTGGTAAAAGGTTTTAAGTGGCCTGATAAAGTAACATGAAAAAAATAACAAGGGTAGGGTAAAGTTAGGTTATATTTTGAATTTTTGTACCCAACGGCTAGTTATTTGAAAATTAGACAAGGGTTTCAGGGCCAGAGACCAGGAAAGACACTGTAGGGACCAGGGGAAAAGACATGAAGCCATGAAATTTTCTGCAGGTACTAATAGATGTGTCCTACAACCTATGAAAATTTTGAAATATGTTACATGATATAGATATAAAGATCACTAATTAGTGCATTATTACATTCTACTAGTAGTTAATACTATTGCATACCTTCTTCTCTCATTTGCTGGAGTAATTGCTCTTTGAGTATCCCCTTTCTCCTTTGCATCCAAAATGAACTCATTCCAATCCCTCACTGGAATAAAGGGAGGACGCTTGTACTTTGGGTTTTGGATGAGACTCCTATATGAGTCCCTTATAGTCTTAAGATGTTTGGCAAATTTTTCTAAAATTTTCTTTTGCTAATAATTTCTGTATTGACTCTTTTTAGTTTTTTCTTCAACATATTTATTAGATTAGGGATTTTTGGGATATCCTCATCTGTATCTACAGCTATTGCCTCTGTTGTTGCAGGTGCTTTTCCCCTATCCTGAACATCAAATTGTGACAGGAATATCAATAAAACTATCATAATAACTCCAAAACCCTAAATAAAATAACATAATAATATAACATTTTTCAACTATCTAATTTGTACAATTTCAATAAGGTTTATCATTGCTGACGAATGGGTGGGAGGAGTATCCCTGCAGCCTCTATCATGCGGGGGATCCATGTCACCTGCTCTTTTATTTCAAACTTCAGTGAGACTTCATACCACGCCGTCTTAATAGATTATGTTCAATGC
This sequence comes from Chamaecyparis obtusa, assembly GCA_027943335.1. Classification (NCBI taxonomy): domain Eukaryota; kingdom Viridiplantae; phylum Streptophyta; class Pinopsida; order Cupressales; family Cupressaceae; genus Chamaecyparis; species Chamaecyparis obtusa. The sequence continues at coordinate 741,546 of BSBK01002406.1, read as the reverse complement.
GTTATTTATGCATGCATTGGTGGGAAAACTCTTGAAAATGCACAAAAGAGATTGCATTCAACCATGTTGTTTACATGACACATGTAGTTTACCTCCAACCTAAATCAGTGTTGTGTACAAATTTATGGATAGTGCATGGTAAGAAGCCTCACAGAAGCTTGAAACTGATCCATGATCTCAGGAATAACATCTTCTTTCCACTCTTCTTGCCTCTCTTTTCCCATCTCACAGCTTGGGCATTGCAACATGAATCCTATTTTCCACAACTACTGATGGATCCTTAGGTGTAGTTGAAATTACCAAATGGCCTTCAAAGGTCAAGGAACAAATGGAATAACCAAGAAAACACTATACGTTAAATCATGTGATTAATAGAAGATTGGGGCTCATCTGAGCCATAAACATGAAGAATTATTCTAAAAAAAGATGTAAACCATATATATGTGCATTTGAGGCAAAGAGAAGTTACGTCATATCCATATTAAAATATTAGTTATAATATAAAAATACTAAACTAACTAATTCCTGAGTTCATCTCTGCATATGGTCGCAATAAAGATTTGCAATTACAATACAGAGAAGGCATCATAAAAATAATTTTGAAATTTTCCCTAGCCTGACATGTTTTTCACTCAAATCCTTCATCGCAGATAAGTGGAGATGGGCGAATAGATGCAGATGAGTTTTCATCGACCCAACTAAAGTATCTGCAGCCATTATTTCCCTGTGATGCCCAATCTACATTAGTTCTTATAATATAATGAATAGTATTTACATTAGAAACATTAAATATATACACATTAGCAACCTTTTTTCTATTTGGGAAGCACCAAAATTTTTGTCTAGGGTTTCTTTGTGTTCATGAAGTCTTCAACACACACTGCCCACCACCACATTGACAGTTTGGCACATTGACAAGAGCCATCGAGCCTATATCAATAATGCACTGCACCATCATTACTACATTTATTATTTTTATATAATTATTTTTATATGGAATACACCAAGGAGTACCATCAAAAATATTAACCATTTACAATAATGAAAAGTAAACCTAAATCAAATAGCTCATTTTTTTATCAACATGTGTAGTCTCTGTGTATATGAAAAATGAAAGAAATATCAAGCTGAAATAAAATAGTGAACAAAATTATATTCCACATAGAGTGAATGAAATATACCATCAAATGAAGGTTACAAAATCCTGTCATGAAGCACAGACATAGGAAATCAAAAAGGGACAAAAGACAAGAAATAAGAAAAATCATTATGACTATAGAAAAATCATTTATACTATAATAAAATAACATAAAAACACTCTTTGTCAACAATTTTCAAAATCATTAGGACTATAGAAAAATAATTAAGACTATACAAAATCAAATTTTAGAAATGGACGGTTTTGATGCTTTTCCATTACAAAAATTGAGCATTCATCATTTGGTATTGTGTATTCCATTTAAGTATGTCAACAATGTTCAAGAAATAAGAAAAATCATTACGACTATAGAAAAATCAAGTTCTAGAAATGGACAATTCTGATATTGCTTTTCCATTACAACAATTGAGCATTCATCATTTGGTATTGTGTATTTCATTTAAGTATGTCAACAATGTTCAAGAAATAAGAAAAATCATTAGGACTATAGAAAAATCAAGTTCTAAAAATGGGTGGTTCTGATATTGCTTTGTCATTACAACAATTGAGCATTCATCATTTGGTACTTTTTGGTGTATTCCATTTAAGTTTCTTGTTGAATCCTTAAGTTGAATTGGCCTATTTAAGGTGATAGTAGAGAGCTCTGCATCAGAAATCTATAGAATTAGACTTTTTTTTTAAATGCATTTAACACAAAAAAAAAATATTACAAAACTAAACCAATGGCATGTTTACAACAAAGAAATAGAATGATAATAATATGCTAAAAATTTGATTCTATTTAATACACGTCAAAGGACCAGTAGGGGAGAGAGAGAGAGGGGGGGGGGCAATGACGAGGATATTGATGCTCCGCTTAGCCATTATCTTAGAAAAATGAGAAAGAAACCAAAAAAGAAATGATTGTAATTAACATTTTTTTCTAATCATTTATTTTTTGGTTTCTTGTTCATTTTTCTAAGGTAACGGCTAGTAAGCAGAGCATCAATATCCTCATCATCCCCCCCCCCCCTCTCTCTCTCTCTCTCTCTCTCTCTCTCTCTTTCTTGCAACAAATGGACCTGAGATGATTTTCACAATAGTACATGTGGCAGGAATTCTCAAAGTACTGCTTAGGAAAATATGAATGTTCATCACCTGTTGCTCAAATATATTTACATAAACCAATTAACTCAAAACACAAACCCTTTTTTGAATAATTTAATTTTAACTTTGGTTGTGTTAAAGGAATTATGTTGACTTCATTTTGTAGTTGTTTAACATGAGAGTTTGTAGATTAATAGGAGTTCACATTTTTATGGGAACATATCATTCAATTGAGCATTAATGCCCATCTATATCTAGTGAGATGAACATAACTCATGTACCTCATGCTAGTGTGCTTGGATTAGAATAGACATTATCCAACCACCTATGAGGGTTGTCACTATTATTAATTGGTGTAAAAAAAGGACCACCTGTGTGTTATAGCACTTTATATAAATACTCACTATTTGGATAATGTCTAGTCTAATGAAAAATAGTGTATACAAGGTATCTAAGCACACTAGCATGAGGTACATGAGTTATGTGCATCTCACTAGTTATAGATGGGCAACTATGGCACTCTAATATATGTGAACTCCTATTAATATACAAACTCTCATGTTAAACAACTACAAAATAAAGTCAACATAGTTCTATTAACACAACCAAAGTTAAAATGGTGCCTTAGAGGGATAGAGGAATACTTTGCTAAAGAAGTTTGACTATTGTTTGTGAAAATGCCTTGAAGGAATGCAGGTACTACCAAGGAGATCCAGGAGTTGAAGGAGAAGAACACAAGGTTGTAGGAATATTACAATGCACTTTTGGCCAGGCTTGAAGCACTGGAATCCAATCAAAGAAGAGCAGTAGATGAAGGTGTTGATAGTGAAGAAGAGGAAGAAACCCATAAGGAAGGGGAAGGAGAGGAAGAAGAGGAACAAATAGATCCTAAAGAGCAGAGGACAATCAAGATATTCAAGGCTATGAAGATTGAGGATCATAAGGTGAGGGGAGATATCCCTATGTATGATGGAAGTCTGAAAGAAAAAGAGCTTTTGGACTAGATTGCATCAATGGTTGCATACTTTGAAGGTGAAGAGGTACCGGAAGATCAAAGGGTTAGATTGGAAAAAAAAAAACTCAAAGGGTATGCACTCCTATGGTGGGATCATGAGGAGACAGATAGAAGGAGAAGAGGTAAGCCAAAGATTGTCTCTTGGGACAGGATGATAGCAAAACTGAAAGGTAACTTTCTTCCTAAAGACTTTGATGTACAAATGCATAAAAGAATGCAAAGTTTAAAACAAAGAGATTTAGATGTTAAAGCATATATAGATGAATTCTATAAACTAAGCATAAGGTCAAGATTGGAAGAAGATGAAGTTGTTAAGGTTGTTAGATATTTAGGTGGTTTAAGATTTAACATCCAAGATGAATTTGTGGCTTCTAACCCCAGAAGTGTGAAGGAATGTTACTAGTTGGCCCTTAGAATAGAGGAGGAATTGAAGAGGAAACGTGAAAGATAGAATAGCAACAATAGAGGAGGTTCTTCAATGAGGGGAAGAGGAGGAAGGACAAATCAAGTTTGGAAAGAAAAGGACAAAGGATTGAATAGGACAATGCTCCACAGTCCTAGAAATGCAGACTTTTGGGATTTTTTAAATAGGTACAGTCAAGTGTCCTATTGAAGGGTGGCTAGTAAACAACCATATTCAGATGTGGATGTCTAGTGGGTAGAAAGAACCAACTTTCAAGGCACCATATTCCTAAAGTATAGGTTCAAACTTAGACATCGAATGCCAGGACTGATTCTTGGGACAAGAATCCTTTCAAAGGTGGTGAACATGGTGCAAGGGCCCCTAGAACATCCAAAGACTACCAGGAGTCCATAATGACAACCATGCACCTAATGACATCTAAAGACATCAATTCGAATGTATTGGGACCTATAATAGCCTATAAGGTCATTCCATGCAATGCAAATGGCAAATATGTAATAAGTCTTAAAAGGCCTAATAGGCCTTAGGACCAAAATAAGAGCCTGGGATGGTATTTGGTGTTACAAGTTTATAATAGTTTAGATTTGATTTTAATAATGCTTAATAAGTTCATTTGGGTCACATTTCAAAGTCTTAAGGCTTCATTATCTTTAAAAGTTTCAAAAACTCCAAATTTGTAATGTTGCAAATTCAAAAATTTGAAATGCAACGGTTATTAGAAAATGGAGGGAATTGGATTTTATTATGTTTTAGTGAAAACTAATCCATCCAACTGAATGGGATTGGATGGGGTAGTTTCTAGGAGTCCATCAAATATGCCAAAGTTTCATTGTATGGAAAAAGAGGCCTGGTGTACGGACTGTACTGAGTTTTTGATAAATAAACTTCTTTAAAATGCAATTTCCTTGAGTTCTTAGAGTGATTTTGGATTCATTTTGTCATTGTCTTACATTTCAATGTATTTGGAATAGTTAGATATTGATCCTAGACCACATCTATGCATTTGTGAGGTCTGTATTTGTATTTTTACTCAATTAATTTTGACTGGCAGAGTAGTTTCAGCCATTCCTTTGGTAGTTTTCTAAGTTTCCAATTGAATATGGTCATTCCATGACCTCTGACCACTATAACATATGGAATGTGGTGTAGGGGAATCACCTCCACCTTCAAATTTCACATCATTTAAGTCATGTCAAGAAAGGATATATTCATTAAAGTGTTAGAACCATGGTATATTTGTTAAATTACATTATAATGATTCGACAAAGAGAATATGAGATATTTGTAAGCAAAATTCTGAATAGGAATATGAATGGTCATGGAAGACAAACCATTTTGTAATGGTCCAATATGGTCTTAAATAGACTACACTATGTAATAGAGAGAAGGATAGTTAGAGAGAGTCGACAGACAATAGAACAAGCAAGAGAGTAATAATTGTGGAAAAGTATCGGGCTCTCTGGGCTTTAGCCAAAGAGCCATGAATGTTTTGTCTGCCTTGAGTATGAATGAAATGTATATTAATTAACATTTATGTATTCCCTATTGGCAGTTTTTTATCTTTGTTACGAAGAACATAACAATGTTAATGAATCGGCTTCTCTTTATTGTTATTGTGCAAAGAAATATAAATGATCTATTTTGTTTCATGACAGTCCCATAAGAAATGGTTTTTGGGTTATTAGTCTCTTTATGACAGTCATGTAGGGGAGGATAGTAATCAGTTTTGTTGACAAAGAAATGTTTTGAAACCATTTGGTAAGCCAAGAAAGCATTGATGTCTACAATGATTTTTTAAAAATAGTTTTCAAGAACTCATTATTAATTGATTTTATATATATTCCTGCTATCGATTTTTTATATCTTTTGTGAATAACATAACAGTGAATGATATTGGTTTTGGTTGAAAGAGTTTCATAATGGAATGTATCAGGTTCCTTAAAGGATTGAATAGTGTAACGGATGGGTGTTTGAGGCGTCAAAAACTAATGGTCATGTTTTTGTTTATGAGTTCTGGTTTGCAAACAGTCTCGATTTAGGATATATCCAGATTATTCCTAGGACGTTGCTGCAAGCATTTTCTTACTTTGTTGGTTAAACACATAGCATATATCTAACTAGGGCATCAATCTTGAAGCAGCGTAGCTACTTCCCCCAAATCTGAGCACTTGGGTTATTAAAATTCATTTCCTTGGCTTGCTTCTCACCCAATGGCATTGGAGACCAATGGAGAAAGGAGAAATCACAAGTCAAGGTACACTCTCCATGATAAAGCCGACTGAGGAGTTTCTGGGCTGGTCTGATAGAGAGTTTAGTATCTCGTGGGCATAGCACAAAAGTTTCAATAAAATGTTTACAGAACTAACAAATGAGCTTCAAAACCATGGATGCATCGAAGGTTAAACTTGTAGAGATGTTCAATCTATCCACTCACTTCGCAAATTGACAAGGCATGATATATAAACAACCTAGAAAATACCCAATACATGATGCCCTGGCACATTTCTCACGAGCCCTAAGTAGGTAACCAATAAAACAATGCCAGAAAAATGCAGAGTAAGAAAACCCATATCTATGGCGGTCCTCCTTTTACACCAAATCACAATGGCAACCCTTGCAGGCAAGCGGTCCTCCTTTTGCACCAAATCGCAGTGGTAACCCTCGCAGGCAGACGGTCCTCCTAAAACTCTCACCAAATAATAGTTCAAACTATCGCATGCTCTAGCTCCTTCACATGCTCCAAGTGAAAACCAAACAATGAAATGAGATACGAAATCTTTTTTCTTTTTAAAGTTATGCCCGTGTTGGTCAAAATTTTGACCTACATGGTATTGGTCAAAATTTTGACTAACACGGGCATGGATTGAAAAAAAAGGAAGTTTTCCTTCTATAATCTGACCAACCTAAACCTTTTTAATTGATGGTCAAAAATTTTGGTAGAAAAATGAGGTCAAATATAGTAGTGAATGCTTCGAACACAAATTGACCTAAAGATTCTAGTATGTCTCTCCAACTGGTTTTTGGTGTGCAATCTTCTACTCCAAATAAATCTAGGAAAACAAACGATAGATTTGAGTACCCTTTTGGATGTTTCAAAGATCCCCAAAGTCCCAAGAACTGACTCTACTCTTGTTGCACTCAACCCACACAAGGTACACATACCTAATTGGCCAGATTAGGCTTGGTTTACACTATGAGTGGTTAAGGATGGGTGCATAGAAGTAGTGAAGTATCTTAGAAACCTTCAACTTCCTCAAAATGCTTCAAATCCACCTTCAGACTACTCTCATCCATCAAATTAATTGACTACACACAACTGACTGGTTGAATACATAGAGATATTCAGCCTAGGGCTTGATGCAAAACCCTTTAGACTCCAGATCCTTCCTTGAGACTTAGGAATCATGTATAATAAATTCCTATCTTTCATTTCCCAAGTGTCTATGGAATTCCACTAGTGAAATTGCAAGTTAGGCCTCCATTTATATGACAGACCTGAATTAGGCTCTTTTCATGACTGCTTCCATAAATTTGATTATAAATTCAACCACACAAATCCAAATGAAATCAATCCAACTGTATTAGAACATAGATTCACGAGGCTCTTCAATCATATCATTTATGGTGTCAGATCTCTCCGTACACATTTGTACTAGGCAGGTTTTGCTCAGGAAACTGATGGTTTTTCATTCAAATAGCATCCAAATGTTAAGTTACAAGGTCTAACCTCTCAGAGAGGCTTTAGCATGTTTAAATATGTTCAAATATAAGGTCCAACCGGTCCATGAATAGTTGTGACTATTGGCAACTTATTTTGAACTTCTCGAGCAACTTTTCAAAAGTTGCTCGAGCAATTTTTACAACTTTTGCAACTTTTTTGTAAGTTTTGCAATCTTACACTCCTAAGGACTTAGATCATGACCTTAACCTATAGACCTAAAAAAATATGCTCTAAATGATTTAAAATCATTGAAATCATATTCAAAACACCTAAAACACCTAATCCTCCTATCACTTAAAAACCTAGAATCCAAGTGGACTAAGGCATCCCAAGGCTTATGGGTGTGCCTTAGGGATCCTTGACCACACAAATTGGATCCAAAATAAAGAAGGATGATCTCAAGGATCCATCCAATTTATTACAAAGAAAAACAAAACCAAAACATGTGGAACATCAAGGATGTTGCCTTGGGTGCCCTGCACCATAACTCAACCTTGACATTAAAAGTTAAGTTCACTCTAGAGCTTAGATTTTTTTTTTGTCTCAGCACATGTGCATATATCAAGTTAGTTGATTAGACATTTCATCTCATTAGAGGTTGGAGATATTCTTTCCTCACTTTATGAGAAGTTGGAGATATTTGTCCATCAACCTCCACATTTAAACAAATGTATCATTCACATTTGGAGGTTAATCTTAGTTGGTTTGCACCATCTCAGCTCACCTTAGTCTTGTACATATTTAGATGTTTTCATTTGTTTATGTAATGTATATTTTAAATTTTACTATTTGGATTATTTCTGATATATAATCTTATTGATGATTGTTTGGTTGTGTGTCTTGAATCTTGACTTCTCCAACATATTATCAAAACTACAGGAAAAATTTCCACTATCGTTATTTGGTGATTCCAAAGGTTAGCTCTATCATCAAAGTTAATTTGGATCTTATCATAACTAATCCATTACACAAGGTTAAAATTTATTTTTCCAGAGTTTTGATTGTGGTCTATTTGGCCTTACTCATAAACAGCTTCCATCTTTTGGTCACACCACGTTTGCTTTCATGTGAGGAGCCATTCCGAGAATTTTTTAATTCTCAACCAGAGCTTACTCTTTCCTAGCATAAGGGATTTTGTCTGTGAAAAGTTTTTACAGCAACGACTCTAATTTCTGTAAACCAACAGAAGAATATTGTGGCAGCACACCATATTGAGAAGGCATAAATGACTTGTCACTTTAGTTGGTGACTTCAATAATCCAACAATCTTTGCGCAACATTTGGTTGACCTCCAACATCAAGGATATGCTTTTTGGTCTTCTATTTCTCATTAATGGTTGCATTTTTTTTGGTTTTGGTGGCAGCTAAGTAAAAGGTTTCAATCTTTTTGTCTGGTTTAAGTGCTAATTTGTGCCATTTCTGTTTGCATATATTTTTGTTCTACGTTTTGAAGATGTGCCCGCTTTTACCTTAGAGCATTTTTAATAGCAAAGCAACTTCCAACGTCAACAAGAAGATGATTTTTTATTTCATTTGACATTTGTCACAAAACTCCAGCTCATCTACAATGGCCTCCTCATACTCAGGAATTCTCAGTTTGACCAGCTCTCCTTGAATGATCTCAAATCAGCGGTCATGGGTTTCTCCTTGTTGGCGTATATTTCAACAATTTACAAATCAATTTGCTTGCAAAATGGAGTGGTTGTACAGTGCAACTCAACGTTTATTATTTTTGTTTATTGCTGGTAGAAAGAATTCACAAGGTCATGAGGTAGGAAAATTATCTTCGGATTCAATTAGCTCACTCATCTTTTTCACATTTGGCAAGAAGACTGACACTTGATAGAGAGACCCATTCATCATCAATTTGTGACAAAATAAGATAGAGAGGCATATAATTATCAAATTACAGCAGCTATTGCCCGAACAAAATCTATCACTTGTTATGCAATATTATTTGCAACTATTGTATCTGTTAGTTTTTTACTTGTGAATTTCTAGGAACACGGCTAAGCTCTTTACAAAATGTATTTTACTTCATACTTGGAAAATACTCTTTCCTAGCATAAGGGATTTTGTTTGTGAAAACGTTTTACTTCGTAATTGGGAAATTCTCAGTTTGAGCAGCTCTCCTTGAATGATCTCAAATCAACAAATCTGTCTCTATTTACTAATCAATTTGGTTATACATTGCAACTAAACGTTTCTTATTTTTGCTTTATTGCTGGTAGAAAGAATTGAATGAGGTAGAAAAATTGTCTTTGGATTCAATTAGCTCACTCACCTTTTTGACATTTGGCAAGAAGACTTAAACTTGATAGAGAGACCCATTCATCATCAATTTGCGACAAAATAAGATAGAGAGGCATATAATTATCAAATTACAGCAGCTACTTTACATGTGCAATGAGCCCAAACAAAATATATCACTTGTTATGCAATATTGTTTGCGGTTCCCTCCAATTGCTAACTGTTGCATCTATTGGGTTTTTTTCTTAGCAATTTCTAGTGGTTAGCTCATTCACATGCCTTGTAAAAGAGGGGGAGGGGGCACTCACATGGCTTGTAAAGGAGAGGAGCTTAGTTTCAAGCTCGTACTTGGGGGTGGTTATTTTTTTTTTAAACATGCAAACAAGGAGGTGGGTGGTCCTACAATAGTGTGTCCCACTTTTTTAGACATGTTGTTTTTTGCTGAAATAATACACTTTTTAATAAAATATGATGATTTAATCCTTAAGAGGTTCTATTTTAAGGAATTAATTACAAATGGTTAGCTGAAAGCCTCTTAGATTAAAAAAATATTGATATAGCATCTATACTCTGCATTCATGCCTACAATGGAGTCTCCTTCTCACCTATTAAAATGCTGACAAAAAATCACTTTGACTTTATGTTTTGGCAGATCAAATGAATCCATTTGAAAAACCTGCCTATGTAGTATGATGCTATTCAGAACAAGCTTTCTAATGAATATAATTTTAATACATATTGAGCTCATTATCACTTTTAAATATTACTTTAACTAAACATAGGTTGTTTGGTCATTCAACAACCTGTCTTTTTCAAGACTTTGGAAAAAATAGTAAATTACAAAAAAATATATATATGAAAAATATGTAGAAAAAGAATATTTGTGTTACCTTTCTATATAAAAAAGAAAAAATAAATTTTGATATACACAGATCAAGTTAGAGCGATCCAAGTGACCTTATGTCTAAATTATAGTTAATGTCACTTTAAAACTTAATAAACTATGAAATATTGACCCAAAATGAATGAAACTAATTGCATCCTTTAGATATTGAAGTTACAAATATAATCTCGAAAGAATTACATTGTTATCATATTTTTAAAAAAAGTTATGTTGATCCAAGTGACAGTAACTCCTTAAAAAATAAATTTTTCACACAAACCACTTTTTGAAGGAGAAGGAAAAATGAATTTAAATAATTTTTTTTATAAAAATATATTTAGAAACTAGAAAGAAAATTTTAAAAGACTCTAGTTTACATCATCTACAAATTCTTAATAGTTTTGCAGCAATGGGTGTTTAAAAGTGAAGTTTTTTCTCAGAATGTTGATCTCCTTGTCAAAGTTGGCCAAAAAGTGGGACACACTATTGTGGGACCACCCAGGTATTGTTCCAAAGTGTGAATATGCATTCAAAAATTTATTTCATTTTGATTACAATGAGTAGGTGTATATGTTTGATCTCTTCTTAGTGGTTTTTTACCTTTTGGTGCAACTTGATCTCTTCTTAGTTTATTATTTCCTTCATAAACACTTCTAATATTTTCCCATGCATCCTTAGCAATGCAATAGTGTAGTACCTTCACAAGTTTAGTGTCTACTAGTCCACTCAAAGTAGCATTATTTACTTTAGCATTATTCTCATATGCCTTAATATCATTTGGACCACTTGGAGGAGGAGTACAAAGTTATAACCATATTTAACTAATTTCCAAACAAAAGATCTTAAAGAGGTCAAGTGGAATTTCATTCTCAACCACCAAAAAATTTAATTGGTTCCATCAAACCTAGATGCCTTGTATGAGTTAGAACCATCTTGTGCCATCCTAGACCTTCATCATGCTATTAGGACTCATTCTAAGGAACTTAGCTCTAATACCAATTATTGAGAAAATAACAAGATTATTGAGAAGGGGCGGGTGAATCAATACCCTATGAAAATCTCATTTCTTGTAAATAACACCTTTATTCATTAAAAAAATAGGTTAGTGCTGATAAAATCTAGAAGGAAACATTCAACTCAAATTAACATGAGAACACTAGATTTATGTGTAAAGACAAACAAGGGGAAAACCATGGTGAGATAGCTAGTTGAAGATATTGTCCAAATTCAATCTCATGAATAAAAAAGTATTAAAAGAGACTTTATGGATTGAAACCCAAAGGAAGATGCAACCTCCTAGAATATTTTTTATGGATAAATAAAAGGAAGCTCACTAGTTACTAAAATATTTAACAAATACAAAAAGAAGGCTGCAATCTCACAATGATAGACAACCATCATAATATTTTTCACAATTCAGCTACTTAGGTTCATTGCATCTAGGCCTCTAGCATGCTAATTTTTTGCACTTGACTAATTCACCTAAGTTTTTAATTTTTTTGATCTCTAATATCCTTTGCAAGCCTACAAAATATCAATTGAGTCAACTTCAATGTAGTATGTAGCACTACACTAGCCAACTAAAAAATAGATAACAAGAGAGACAACACATTGCAATCTAGAAAAAGTTTTAATTGGGCCCAAAAATATCTCAATACATCCTCTAACAAAGAACAAGGACAAAATTACATGATGCGTATGAAAAAACATGTATTGTCAACTCATTAAACATTAGTTACCTAGAGTAACAATACTAAATGGCTTGCAGTAATAGAATCATGGAGAAACTTCTTTCACTTCAAACCTTGAGCACATATGAGATATATGGAGAGTCCACATATAGAGTCATACAATTGAAATACACAACCTCCTCCTAGTACAAGTACATAACCACTTGTAGAAGTAGAGACAAAGAATATTAGTTTTACTATATCACCTTGACTCTTTGGAAATTGAACTTGTGGTACACCAAAATATTTGGAATTTGGGTAGAACATACCTTTTACATCTATATAATCATATACTTAAAACTACCTAACCATATCCTTCAATGTGGTCAAATGTCAAGCATTCTAACTTGTCCTTTGAGACCCTTTACTCTTCCTTAGTACAATCTAGCACATTAGATCATCCTTAACTTTCTCTATGGAGGGAATTGTGACTTGAAACTTTGGATATAAAATATTTTTTTCTTTATGAATTGGAATTATAAGTCACAAGATAATATCTTTCTATGTGGTAGAATACATACCAAAATAATGTCTCTATCTTAGAACATAAAATGTTAATGCCTTATACCACTCCTTTAAAACACCAAACTGAAAAGCTATCATCCTTGTCTCCTATGACACTATAATGTTGAACTACGCCATCAAACACCACTTCCTAGTTGAAATCAATGAAAGCACATTGATACCAAATTTGCAATAGGGACTAGGTCACCTAGCATCATAGTCCCCTATGAGACTAGTGCCAAGAAAAATAGTCCTAGTAATTTTGCCTAAAATTTTATCTAGAGGCTGTTTGGAGGACTTAAGACTAATTTGACATCTTTTTAGAGCCTAGGACACTTGGAGGACTATGGCATCTATTGACAGTGTCCTTCTATTTTAAGCTCATTTTTCATACACAGATTCCTCTTTGCATCCCCTTTTTAATTCCATACATTATAGATGATTCTTGAAGGTTTGCATTTATTTGTTTATGTTTATTATTTTCAATTTTGCACCTTTAACCTAGTATGAACTAACTCCAAAATAGCATTAGATGAGTAATGTTTGCTCTTGAAACTAGACTTTGACATCTTTCCCATTTGATATTGTTTTCACATTACATGGTCAGGTTTAGATAAGCTCGATAAACCTCTAACTCTTCTTTTCTTACTGATCTTAACCATGTTTCCAAAGTTCACATGACATAACCTCTTGTGCCACAACCATACATATTCATTTTTAGCCAATAAACAAGAAGTTTCAGCATTGTCAAGATAGAATAAGTTACCTTTTGATTGTTCACTAGTACCAACCAACTTTCCAATCTCATCATAGATTTTCACTTTTCTATTCTCAAATGCAACTTGGTGACCTATATTATTCAATTGTGCTACACTCAACAAATTATAATTATGTCTTTTCACCCAATATACATTCTCACATCTAATCTTATTATTCAACAATATAGATCATTTTCCTTTTACTAGACAAGGTGTATCATTTCCCATGTTCACAGACCCTCCATTATAATGTTCAAGGTATTCAAATTTTTCTTCATCGCCAATCATATGATGTGTACAACCACTATCAATAATCCAAGTATCATTCTTTCTAACTTTAGAAATATTTTTTTTTTCAACATACCTTTCTTCAAAATATTCTTTCAAAGCTACAAATACCACTTTCATGTCTTCATCAGTGTTAGTTTTGGTGTCATCGTCTTCATCTTCAACTAGGTAACATGCCTTATTGCCTTTATCTTTGTAGTCTCAGATATCTCTATTGGTATATTGTTGGTTGCCTCTATGATCTCGGTGATCTCTTCTATCATTCTTCCTTTCATTAGGTCTTTCATTTGTTTTCTCATATTCCTTTCTATCAGGACATCTTGCAGCAATATGACCGATCTCTTTACATTTAAAACATACCAAGGGTAGTTTACCTCTATATATTTCTTTGCCTTTTTGTAGTCTTCTAGCCATTAATGTTTCAAGTTCATCCTCTTCACTTTCACTATCACTTTCATTTCTTATCTTAAGTTTGCTACTTGATTTTCCAATTTTCAGAGATGACATAAATGTAGATTCTACTGTAGTTACAATACTATTGTCATAATTGTTAATCTCAAATGCAGTCAATCTACTGATTAAACTATCAAGTGAAATATTATTACTAGGAGTTGCTCTCATTTCATGAATTGCAAAGACTCTAATAGCATAGGAAGGTAAAAATGTTCTGAGAATTTTACTTACCACAATGTCTTCACCAATAGTTCCACCTACTCCTTGGATAGCATTCACAACATCCTTGACTCGGTTGTTGTATTGAGTGATGTTCTCACCTTCTTTCATCTTCATGTCATCAAACTTTCCTCTTAGACTTTCAGCTTTAGCCCTTAGCACATTCACATCTCCTCCATGAACTAGTGTAAGCTTGTCCCACATCTATTGTGTAGTTGCACATGTCTTAATGTCTTCAAATTTGGCATATGATAAAGAAGAAGAAATCTCAATCATCATAGCATTGTGTTCTTGTCTTTCTTTCATTTGATCGACAATCAAAGGACCGATGGATAAGATACCTCATTTTTCAAGTAGTACAATGTAGAATCTCCAATCTATGATAGATATAACTTCATCTTGCTTTGCCATGTTGATAAATTGTCTTTGTTCATCTTTGGAACCTCTCTCTTATACATCTTGTGATCTTTTACTTAAGTCCTTCAAACTTTTCTTGCAAGTACTCTTGCTCTGATACCAATTGTTAGATAACTAAGAGGGGGGGTGAATTAGTTAAGTTCAATTATCCTACAATCCCAAATACTCCCCGATGTATAAAATAATTCTTTCAAATAATTTAATCAACTCGGTAAAACTTTAATTGTGCATTTTTGTTCAATAACTGAATACCATTAAATTATCTAGTGTATATACTGATGAAACCAATAATTGTAATGTGTAAAGAAAAATAATAAATCATCACATCCATACACATATAACACTTTGATTTTAAATGTGGAAACCTTTTTAGGGGAAAAATGACCTGGGACGAATAACCCAAAATAATTTCACTCTTCTAAAGTGAGCTCAGTTAAGAGCCAACCCTATTAAAGGTTACAATAACAGACTGTGAAGTGTGACCTAGTTAGAGTGTTTATCACTAACAGCTCTCCATTCACTATGGGGTCAACATGAAAACAATCAACATTCATTGAATGTCATAATGAAAAATAAAGATTGTTAAGTCCCACTCGATTAAGAGATTTATCTGTAGCAATAGTTAGAAGGCAATAGTAAATGATTTGATTCAAATACAAGTTTGATTTGTAGATTTTCAGATCTATGCTAAGCTCAAAATACCTCTAGCCAATATACTCAATTGAAACTCTTTGTATCCTCCAACTCTATTTTGTTTGATTAATTTCTTTCTCTAACACTTGGTGTTGTAGAATTGTTTGGTTATGTCTTCAACCTATTTGACCAAGTTTGCATGAATGAAATCTTCTCATACGTAATCTAGAATTAATAATGAATCTCTTGTCTCCTTTTATAGACATAATAAACCATTTTCTTTCCAGCCATGGATTTTTCCTCTTAATCTTCACCGTTGATTTTTTCTCTTTAACCTTCCTCGTAACTTGTGTCTATAACACATTTCATTCTCCATCATCTAATCATCCTTGAATTTTACCATCCATTTAATCATCATAACAAACTTTATCTTTAACCTCAGAATCATCCATATTTGTCCATCTCATCATCTTTAGTCGGCAGTCATATATTTTATTTATTTCTTTCACTTGGTCAATACCATGATGTGTTGGTGACTTCTAACTTGATTAATATTGTACTTAGTATACACTACACTTGCTTAGTGTACACTGTTTCAACTCAGTGTTTACTAAGTTCTTCATTTACCGACCACATTAACTTGTCTATTCTTGATCTTCAATCCATAATAGAATTATGTAATACAATAAAATCACTAACATAATGTCAGAGACTCGTCAATAAGTTATCCAATGAATACCATATCCATATGTTTCTCATACATCTCATCTTCATGTAAATATCCCATTCCTTCATCATTATTTCCTTCTTCATATATTTGTAACTATCACGATAAGTACAGTCAAAACTAGTTGACATCAATGACAATATAATAATGGATTTAATGTGTCACATATACCTTTGTAGCTTGGTGATCATCAATCATTGTCTTTCAAGTATCCAATCAATTGTCAAACTCTTCCTTAAGATATTCAATCAATTAGAGTCTATCATTATCTACTTATATGTGTTATGTGTTCGACTTGCCAAAGATATGACTGTAAATGTGGTTATGTAGTCTCTTGTAGAGGTATGACTCTAAGTGAGACCAAATGGTCTCACATAGGGTCATGCCTCTACATGAGGCAACCCTTTCATAAAAATATCGATTACAATGTAACGATAAAAATCAAGAAATGATGGCGAGCGAAGGTAGCGGAGCGGAGGGAAAAATTTTGAATGGGACGTCAAGCGGGAAACATGCAGAGAAGGGACAGGTTCATCAAGATGCGGGTTTGATTCAAGGTAAGGATAATGGAAAGGAGGATACAACATATGATGGGGACCCACTAGCTTTGCAGCTAGATCTAGATGAAAAAGTGGGTAATGCTCCAAAACAAATTTCTTCTAGAGAAGCCCGAGGCCCTTTGGGCTATTGGACCAACCTATTTGGAGTCAAACCATCGGGTAAGTCCTCTTTCTCCAAGATCAAAAACATCTCTAACAAAGAGAAGGGAACATTTGCTTTAGAAGTTCCTTCTGAGCTTATTGATCACAACATTCTGAGTATGGCTGCTACGCTTGTTGGCAAGTTCATAGGCCCTAGGTTGAATATAGATTTGGTCAGAATCTTTACAAAGAAAAAGTGGGACTTAAAAGGACAGGTTGAGGTTACAGTGATGGCCAAAGTCTTTATGTCTTTTGATTTTTCTTTCTTTGAAGATTACTCTAAGATTCTCTGTGCAGGAAACTGGTCAATGGGGAAATCCACTCTTATCCTCCAGAAATGGACCTCTAACCTAGATCTAAATAATGATTTCTTGACCCAGGCCCCGGTCTGGATTAGGCTTCCAGAGCTTCCACTAGAATACTGGCATGAAGATGTTTTTGATGGCATTGCCAGTTCTTTTGGAGAGCTGCTATCTATTGATCCTATTACAACAGCCAAGAAAAGACTAACTTATGCCAGAATATGCGTGGGGGTTGTTGAAGGCTAGGACATGCCTGAAGTGATAGAGTTCCAATCTAGATTGGGAAGGCATGTGTAGCAGATAGATTATGAAAATGTTCCTTTCCCCTATTTTCACTATAAAAAGGCGGGATACAAGGCCAAAATGTGCCCAATATTCATAGAGAAGGAAAAATCCCACAAGGCCCAAATCAAGCAAGGGAAGACAAAAGAGACCCAGAAGCAGCAAAAAGGTCTAAATCAAGTTGAAGGACCCAAGAAGGTGTGGAAGGAGAAATTCCCTGATGGACATATCCCTGAGGGGGCACCTCAAGGGGAGAGGCCCAAGGTCATAACGGGGAACCTTCCTGAACATCTGGGTCTAGAAGGAGAGAAAAGCCTTGAGAACAGGGAGTAGCTTAAGTCCCAGAAGGATAGTGGAAATGGAGAAAAGGAAGATGGTGAAATCTACCTTGTCTTGCAAGAAACTATTGTTGGGGAGGGAGATAAAGGAGGCAAGACTCTCCCTGAGGATGGGGAGTTCATTTTGGAGGAAATCAAAGAGGACTCCTTTGTGCCTAACACACAAGAGATTGGGGGTACTGTGGAGGTCCAGGGCCCTTCTCTCTCACAAGAATCAAACTTAAGCAGAAGCTTGCTAATATCCCCAAGAAAGTTCAACAGAATCCTTGAGCTGGTCTCCACCTCTTCCCCGGGACAAATTTCCATAATGGAGGCTCTGTTTGAGAGCTACAAAGATGATAATGTGGGTCCTTGGACATCTGTAAAGAAAAAGAAGAATAGTAGGGACCCATCTCTGGTGTCTTTGATAGCTACGAGAAGTAGGGCTAAAGATGACACAGGAAGTAAATCAAGCACCCCAGGTCAGTGGAGCAAGCATCAAATCAGAAAGGAAGAAACAAGAAGAAACATAGTGGATGGGACCCAAAAAACCATCCAGGAAACATACCCCCAAAAGAAATTATGAAGGTCATATCTTGGAATATTCATGGACTCAATGGAATCCACAAGTAGGAAATTGTTAGGAATATGATTAGGGACCATAGGCGGGAAATCTTTTTGATTCAAGAAATGAAAATGAAGGAGAAGATTGAAAGCATTCTTTTCAGCCAAAGAATGAAGTCAATAGCTTCTAATTCTTCAGGAGCTTCTGGAGGTTTGTTAGTGATATGGAAGGACTACTTAATGGTGGATATCATCTTTAATGAAGGTAACCTTTTTCTTATTCACTTCAAAAACACAAAGGATCAGGAAAGTTGGTTTGTTATGAATATCTACACCCCTAACACTAAGATTGGTAGAAAGCACTTCTGGAATAAAATCAGTAATCTCATGTCCTTGTTGGGAGACTCTAAGGGCATTATTATGAGAGATTTCAATACCCCCCTGTTGGCTACCAAAAAGTTAGGCAGTCTTCCACCGGACTTGGAAAGTAGACAACATCTGGTTGATCTAATCAATGACTTGGCTCTCCTAGATTTTGATTTAGGAGGTGGAAAGTTCACTTGGTCTAATAGAAGAGTAGGGATGGATTGCATTCAGGTTAGGCTGGATAGAGCTCTGATCACTATGGATTGGATGAACCATTACCAATGCAAACTTTCTTCTTTGGTAAGAATTGGCTCAGATCACTCCCCCATTTCTCTCACCATTGAGCTTTGCAATAGGAAAAAGGCTTTCCCTTTCATATTTGAGAAGATGTGATCTACTCATCCTGGACTTCTTGACAAAATTAGGGACTGGTGGAGGATTGATGTGGAAGGCACAACTATGTATAAGGTGGCTAAGAAACTCAAAAACATCAAAATGGAGATCAGAAAGTGGAATAAAAAGGATTTTGGGAATATTTTTATGATGAAAGAAAGGATTATGGTGGATCTCACTGAGGTGCAGGAGGAGATTCAGAACATGGGCTATGATGAGGATAGGCTGAATTCAAAAAAGACTATTCTGGCTGATCTTCACAACATTGTGGGAAAAGAGGAAATGTTCTAGAGGCAGAGATCTAGATCAGTGTGGTTAAAGGAAGGGGACAAAAAATCTATATTTTTCCACCTGTCTACTATGAAACACGGGGCTACCAACAGAATTAGTGTTATCAAAAAGGGGGATGTTTCTTTTGAGGAAGATAAGGAGATTTCTCAGGAAGCTATCAGGTACTTCTCTGCTATCCTCACTAAAGAGACCAACCTGGGTGAAGAGGATCAGGTGGATATTCTCAAAAACATCCCTAGTGTGATAAATGCTAGCCAGAATAGGTCCCTTGTGGCTATTCCTGAAATGGATGAAATTAAGGAGGCTGTCTTCTCCCTGCCTGCTGAGAAAGCCCCTGGCCCTGATGGTTTCCCTAATTTTTTCTTCCATTTATATTAGGAAGTTTTAAAAGATGATTTGGTCAAAGAGGTTCAGGAATTTTTTGGTGCTAAGTACTTGCTCAAGGAAATCAATGCTACCTTCTTGGTTTTGATTTCCAAAGTCTCAGGTGCAGACTCTTTTGATTTTTTCAGGCCTATTAGTCTTTGCAACTCTCTTTACAAGATTTTTTCTAAAGTTTTAACCAATAGAATAATCAAAATCCTTTCGAGGATTATTGCTTTGCAACAAATAGGATTTTTCCCAGGTAGAAAAATCCTTGATTCTATCATTGTTGTGCATGAGGTTATTCATTCTTTAGAGGAAGGCAAAAAGGATGGTTTCCTGATCAAGCTAGATTTGTCTAAGGCCTATGATAGGGTGGACTGGTTGTTCCTAGATAAGGTTCTTGAAGCTTTTGGCTTTAATGATAAAACTAGAAAGATTATATCTCAACTGATCTCCAACCCCACTTTTGTGGTGATGGTTAACAACTCTCCCACGAATTTTTTCAAATCCTCTAGAGGGCTTAGGCAAGGGGATCCCCTTTCCCCTATCCTCTTTATTATTCTAGCGGAGTGCTTGGGAAGACTTATTCATGATAAAAGGAGAAGAGGAGATTTTGCCAGGATAAAACCCTCTTCAGGACCCCTGATCTACTCTCATCAGCAATTTGTGGATGACACCATCCTAGGGGGAGAAGCTTCGATGAAGGAAGCTAGAAAAGTGAAGTCCATTCTCAATACTTACTCTAATGCCATGGGTCAACTCATTAACTAGAGCAAGATCTCGATCTTCTTTGTCAACACCCCTAAAGGCAAACAAAGGAAAATTGCTAGTATCTTGGGTTGTGGTATTGGGTCCCTCCCTTCTACTTATTTGGGGCTCCCTATGGGGGCTAGACCTCCAGACCTCTTTTGGGACAATCTCATTGACAAGTTCAATAGAAAATTGGCTGGCTGGAATGGTATTATTCTGAGTCAGGCTGGTAAAGTTCTTCTGATCAAATCTACTTTATATAATTTTCCTACTTATGCCCTCAGCCTGTTCTCTATTCCTTCCAAAGTGGCTAATACTTTGGAGTCTATTCAAAGGAAGTTTCTATGGGCCGGTCTTGAAGGCAATAAGAAGTACTCACTTGTGGCTTGGGACAATATATGCAGACCTAAAAAGTAGGGGGGTTTGGGGATTAGAAATCTGAAGCAGTTCGACAGGGCTTTGCAAGCTAAACAAATATGGAGGATCTTTAACTCCAAGGGGGAATGGAGGGATGTTCTGAAAGATAAGTATTTGGCCAATATTAATTTCAAGTAGTTCATCAGCAGGGGTAATGACCCAAAGGGTTCCAACATTTGGAATGGCATTATAAAGACTAAAGGGTTAGCCACTAAGAAGGTGAAATGGAAACTTGGTAACGGTGAAGATATCAACTTCTGGCTTGATGACTGGCTTATTTTGGGGCCTTTATGGAGCATTGAGCAGTACAAAAGATGGGCGATGCCTTGCATGGAAAGATTTGGCTACAGGGTGAGAGACTACAAAGTCAATGAAGAGTGGGTGAACTTGACCAAGATATCCCAGGAGCTCAAGCCGTTGATGGACATGATCTGGCTCATCCCTCTGTCCCTCAACAAGGATGCTATTATTTGGGGGATGACTAAGGATGGAAACTACACTATCACCTTAGGCTATGAAACCATGTAGAGTATTGATATTGTCCCTGTCTGGGCCAAAGCTTGGTATCCTAGCCTTACCCCCAAAATCAACATTTTTTTCTAGATAATGCTTCAAAACTATATTTTGATGGTGGACAACCTTATCAAGAGGGGCCATCAAATGCCTAATCAATGTATCCTTTGTAAAAATCATATTGAAAGTGTTGATCATCTTTTCATCCATTGTCATTTCACCAAAGAGATTTGGTCTTCTTTCCTGTCTTTCTTCAAGTTGACCTAGGTTTTTCCCAATAACATGAGGGAGCTCTTTCAATAGTGGCACTGTGGGGTGTCTGGGGATGTGAGCAAGGGCTTATGGGATTGGTCTCTTCCCCATCTCTATTTGGGGGTGTGGAAGGAGCAGAACAACCAAATTTTTAGGGAAAAAGAAGCCAATGCTATGGTGGTCTTTCACAAAAGCCTTAACGCTCTAGTAGAAAACTATACTATCATCAAAGGCTATAACCCTCTTCACAATGCTAAGGATAATGATTGAATTAGGAGGGAGGATTGCAGATGGGCTCTTCCACTTGAGGGCTAGTGTAAAGCTAACTTTGATGGGGTTGTGAAAGGCAACCCATGCTAGGCTGGGATTGGGGGCATCATCAAAAATGATCATGGGAAAGGCATTTTTTCTATCTTGACTCCTCTAGGGCTGAAAACTAATCAATATGTGGAGGCAATTGTGGCCCATCAAACTATAAAGCTTGTCAAGGATATAGGAGTCAGAAAACTGTGGCTGGAAGGAGACTCAAAGAACATAATAGATTGTCTCAATGAGAAAAATCTGCCTACCTGGATGATTGCAAATATAATTAATGAGAGTATTCAGGCTCTCAAGTCCTTTGATAAAGTCTACATGGCTCATGAATACAGGGAAGAAAATCAAGTGGCTGACAGGCTGGCCAACTAGGCAGTCAGGAAAGATGAGATGAAAAGATGGAAGGAGGGACATAATATTCTACTTGAAATCAAAGATTTAATTGAAAGAGAGAGAATCCCAGGCAAATTGGGAAACATTAAAGGTTAATAATGAAATTTTATGTGTTATGGGAAATGTGCCAAAATATGATGTGTAATTATGTAAGTCAAAGTATGAATCACCTGAGTAATTGCCATCATTACACTTTGAGGCCCATTTTCAGGTTTAATTTTCATAAGTTCAAAAGAAGGATTGAGAATACCATTCATTTTATCTGCTGGCCCCAAATTTTGAAAGACATTGTTATCAGAAGAATTGGTTGCAGAGAGAGTGAAAAAATGGTGGGGGAAAGACACAAGAGGGAACCAAAGGATGAAGCTGAGAAATGGCAGCGGTGCTCTAAGGTGTGGGGCATTTTGAGCAAAGGTGATGTTACTTCTTTCATTGAATGGTTGCATGGGTGGAAACACTCTATTACCAAAACCATGGTTAAGAACTAGAATGAGGGGAGTATCAAAATTGATGGGGTTGAGTTCATGATGACAGAGGAGGTTATTTTTGTAGTTACGAGCATTCCCATTGTTGGGAAGAAATTCTACAAAGACAGGCACATTTCTAGTCAGGCGGTGTTGGAATTTTCCAAAGAAGTGGAGGAAAAGAAGGCTCTTGTGAAGGAGGGAACCTACTACCTGCTGAGGTCCATCAAACTATTGTGGAGGTTTTTGCTGAGGGTGATTATCAAGTACATCTCCTTGGACATGAGATTTGACCGCATCTACTCTTATCACTTCATGCTTCTTAACCATTTCAGGTCTGGGGAAAAAATCTCTATTCCCTTTTACCTTTATTTGTCTATCAATGAGAATATAAATGACTACAAGGAGAAGCCTATTGGCAATCCTACTTTCCATGAGGGGCTCTTGCTATTAATTTACAAATTTTTCAAGGCTAGGACTATTGGAAAAGAAATTAAGCAGGGGAAAGTGGGGAAGGAGGGTTTAGATGAGGAGTTACATTCGGGAGAAGAAGAGTATATCCCTTTTGAAACTGGGGAAATCCAAGATATGCATTCAGACATGGATGCAGAGGCCACCCCTTCGACTAAAAAGGGGAAAAAGAAGATTAAAAAAGAGAAATTGGAGAAAAAGGAGAAACCTGAACCTAAGCAGAGCATTGAGATCTCTTCTAATAGAGATTATGATGAGGAGGCGAAGGGTATGGAAATGGAGGGTGAAAATTCTAATGAGGAGGAAGATATGTTTGGGGAGGAGGAGGAAATTAAGGAGAAGAAGAAAGGAAAGAGAAACATTATAATTAAGATGCCTATGGATAGAGAAGAGGATCCTGATGTCAATTATGTTAGGAAGCAGAAAATAAGGAAGAACATTGAAGAAGAAAATAAGGAGAAGGACAAGAGGAGGGGAAGGATAGTGAAGAGGAAGAGGAGAGTTAGGGGAGAGAGGATGACCATGAGTAGGACTGTGATGATCATGGGACTGACTAGTACACCTACAAGATCACAGATAAAGAGAAGAGTGTGGTCTGGAGAAATTTTCACAATGTTTCTATCAGGATGGGTCTAAAGAGGGAAATGATGAAAACTTTGGTTAAGGAGAATAAGGAGGAAAAAATTCAAATGGAGGACCTTATTGACCCTACCCTGGTTATTTTGAGTGACATCACAAAAGAAAACCCTCAGATGGATGTGCTCAACAATGCTAAAAATAGTGTTATTGATAGTTGTAGAACTACTAAATGGACTTACCACGAAATCCAAGAGTTAAAATTTAGGGTGGGTAGACTGGAGAGGGAGGATAGCAGTAGCAAGATCAGGCTTACTAAGGAGAAGAATGATATGGAAAATAAAATAGATGAGGTGAAGAAAAGAGTTCAAAGTGTGGAGGGAACCTTGCAGAAAATCGCTGAACAATGCTACAACATTCTCAAAGCTTCAAACGACAACGTCAAGGTGTTGATCAATAAAATAGAGGAACATAGGGGTAGCAAGGAGGAGTCTACCAATAGTGGCAAAGATAAATCTCTGGAGGATGGTCTGAGGAAGAGAACTAGATCTAGCACTATGAAGAAGGACACCCAGGAACCTGATAAAGATCTATCTAATCTTAAGGAGGTGGTAGATAAGGCATCTGAGCTTGAGATTCATGCAGCAAAGATCCTCAGAGAGTTTTCTTGAGCCTTTCTCCTGGCTTTGTGCCTGTCCTGGTTTTCTGTTTCTATCCCTGGCTCTATTTTTTGGCTTTATCATTTGCTTGTTGGTGGATTGTGACTGTTTGTTTTTTGCTATGGCTACTTCGTTGTTGTAAACTTCCATTGCTATATCTCTGTTAACTTTTAATCTGTAAGGGTTTCAGGGCCCCATTAAAACCTATTTTCCTTAATCAAAAACATTGTTATCATTAATGATAACAATGTTACCAGTAATGATATTAATGGTATCATTAATGTCCTCAATTTTTTGTGTATTATATTATCGATACTTATTTAGAAAAATATAATTATTAAATACATTCATTAATAAA
Organism: Chamaecyparis obtusa; assembly: GCA_027943335.1. NCBI lineage: Eukaryota > Viridiplantae > Streptophyta > Pinopsida > Cupressales > Cupressaceae > Chamaecyparis > Chamaecyparis obtusa. The sequence continues at coordinate 716,529 of BSBK01002406.1, read as the reverse complement.
TATATGAATATTCAATAACATGAATATTACTGAATATTCATAAATTTAGTAATGTTGGTTATTACTAAATAATTAACAATGATAATATTAATAATATTATATTATGAGTGAAGCATGATCATAATATATTATTATTAATAATCAGATTTTCCTTAGATAATGGACAGAGATCAAATGTTCAAGGCTGGTAGACCACTTATACATTTGATTGTATCTATTAGAATAATCTGACCGAAGCTACATATCTTTAACAAAGATCACCTAATCATGAAAGAAGGTCGGGTTTCTAGAATCCTTCGACCCCAAAATAGGTTGGGGCTCTCGCATGTCTGACCCTAATTTTCAAAAGGGTTGATGTCATAAAAAATTCCCTATAAAAGGTAATATATCCTTAGAGTGTTATTCAAATCTTGAGCATTTAGTTTCCTCCTTTTCTATAGTCAAATAGCTTTTTTGTGTAATTTCATTCAAATTTCATCCCTTTTCAGCCTTTGAGGTAGGGTTTTTCTCTAAGTTCTTCTATTTTTGTCTTCATTCTTTCTTTTCCCTAGTGTTTCTTAGTTTTTTTCTATTTGTTTAGGTTTCTCTTCTTAATTATTCATTTCTTGTTTACTTCTTTTCATCCTAGGTGTAGTTTTTGTAGAATAAAATCTCCTAGTTTATGAAATCGAACTCAATTTGAAGCAACCTTTCAATAAGAAACCCTAACCATATGTTTTCAAAGTTTTGGGGATCGTGTATCTCCAAAACCCTAAAAGGTTTCAAGGATCTATGACCCTCACAACCCCAAGGACTTTTTCTATAAAGAGAAACTATTTCAATTTTTGGGGGTGTGATGAACCTCGATCCCCAAAAGGGTTTAGGGTTCACCATACCTCTGATCACTAAAAAATGAAGGGTTTTCTTTGGAGAGATTATTTCAAGCCTCAAGGGTGTGATGACACCCACTCCCTGAAAGGCTTCACGGATCACCATACCATCAATCCCCAATCTTAATGATAATAGTGCATGGATTTTGAAGATGACATTTGTCACACTTTCAGAATCTTGGACCCCCAAAACCCCAAAAGTATGATCCAGGAAACCTGGAGACTCACATTTGTTTATTCTATGGGTGTTGGTATAATAACCCAATGGATTTGTCTTCGATGTTTTATCCTTGGGGATATAATTATCTCTTCTTGTTTTTCCTTAGTTAGTTGCTTTGAAGTTCATACCATAGATTTAAAATATTTTTAATAAGAATGATAATGATTTTAACAAGAACCTTTCTGTGGAGAAAAAGATATGACTTTAGTTGCCTGGATGAAGTACAAGTACCTTGTATACCACACACCCTCCAAGTTTGGGAAAAACCACCTATAAATCCTAGACATAGATATAGGTCACATGGATCAATGAGAGTTCCACAAGACTATGAACAATCGAAATGGAAGAGCCCCATATGTTACTTCCTTGATCCTATCCGAGATTGTGCATGTATCATCATATCCAATTTTGATTTAGTCAGCTAATTTGATAATGGCTTGTGTTGAGAACTATAAGGCTAAGGAGAGGATAATATTTAGAAAGTTTGGTGAGGGTACATTAGACATTAGAATAGATAACATTGAAAAGGTCTTCAAAATCCCTCATTATATTGATTATTACCAAGTTTAGAGGGACAATGCATAAAATTTCTATGAAGATGAGCCATATGTCAAGGCATCCATCAACAATAATTATTTGGAGATTCCAAGTAGAAACTCCTACAACATATAAGCCAATTGATAAATTAGTTCTAGAATACTATGTACTAGAGCAATTGGACTTAGGGGTGCCAACTTGGGAAGGTGAGAAGGATTTGATGGGCTTGGAAGTGACCTCCATTTTTAAGGGGTTACATAAATATAAGGATTTAGAGACTAAAAATAAAAGTTTGAGGTCAATAATTGACAAACTAGTGGGTCCCATTAACCCAAATGATCCATAAACTAGCATTCATACATCAATAGATTCAAGGAAGAATGTTCCCCAGGTTGAACCTTTTTCGAAGGCATGTATAGAATGGAGAAACACCATAGAAAAAAGGGGGGAAGAAGTGATTAGAGAATTTTTGGTAGTTTTATCTTACTATGAACAATGAATTGAGCATTTTTTATGAGATGGTGGTGAATGACGAGCATAGAGGTATTGATCAAATGATCTCATTATGGGAGGATCTTCTCTCGATTTTAAAGAAGATCAAGAAGACTAATGTGGATAAGCTACTTGTAGCAGAAATTTTGGATGAAGAGGACATTAGTCTCCTAGTATTATGGTCAAGATCAATAAGTATAGGCATAAAGTACTTTTTAAAGAAGCATATAACTCTATTTTGAAAAAAGGAGAGTTTGTAGGTGCATTAATGAGGAGAGATAAAGATTTTGTTGTGGAACTCTCTTGTTCATTTTGGAAAAGATAAAGAGAATAAAATTATGAAAAGCATCAATGGCATTGTACTGGAATTCAAAAATCTCTTGAAGGTAGTAGATACAAACAATTCTATTGATTGGTTAATAGGCATAAAGCAAGAAATTACTAATATGCAGTAAGAGCTACCACAGTTTGAATTTGTAGCAAAGAAGTTGAAACTATTTAGGAAGAATTTGCAAGCACAACTCAAATTCACTCAAAGGCCCAATATTAATGATGTAGTAGAGTTGTTCAATGCTTTCACACAAGCATTCCTATACTTAGTGGCTAATCTTTGAATATGAGAGGGAGTTTTGAAGCATATTTTTTATTTTTTTGTCAACATAAGGAAGAAAAACACAAAAATTCAAGTTGTCATGTTTTTCTAATATGGAAGATTTTTGGATAAAGAATCTTCTCAAAGATGATTCATTTTTTGTCTTTAGATGTTACCTAAGTTGTGCACAAGCCAAGGATAAGTTTAAGTGCAATTAAAGCTCAAGGAAAACCATAAAAAATGGATCTAGGCAAGTTCAACAACTTGTTGGTTGAACTACACTTCATTCTATAATTTTAGGACATGATTTGAAGTCAAATAAGAGTTTTTTGTGTTAAAAACTCATGCAATTCATTTTTGAATCAATATACAATATTTTAGGGATGATTAGGAGTAGTTTAGTTGTTTCATTTTTTTTTTACACCCAAAAACCCTAGTTATGAGATGTCTAAATTTGAATTTGAAGTTTCTATTTAAACTCGGATTTGTGATGTAATAATGGTTTGGTCATTTCAACTTAGAATGCATATGGTGTTGCATACTTAGTGTGCAAATCTATTGACTTTTCAAATTAAAATACAGTTTTAAATTCAAGAGCCATGTGTGTATTCATGGGATTTTCTCAATCAATCTTGTTAGTTTGTGCTAGATATATTGAATACAATTTTGTTGTAGTGGATAAATTAGTTGGAACCATCTAAGAATTATTTTGAATGATCAATTCATCTTTCACATGCACATGGATGATATGGCTTGCAATATGATGATTTTTTAGAAATAACTCATTTTTTTTCATTGATAATTGCATTGTGTTATTATGAGTTGTTCATGTTTGATTTATAATTTCATGGTTAATGTAGTCTGATCAAACCTTGCTTTCAAAAATTCATTATTCAAGTAGTTGATTTTCTTAGGTACTATTTGCTTATTTATTTTCTCAAATTCTCTTGCACTACTCTTCTTTTGAATTTTCTTAATGATCTAGAATTAATCAAGCATTTGTTAGATTAGGATTAGTTGTTGTATTGTTGATGATTTTTTCAAGTGTTTTTTGTCCCACAAAATCCAAAAATTAATCAGTCCTAAATTATAAATAAGGATCCATTAAAATTTGTTTCCATCTATCTTCAATCAAACAAGCAAAGACCTACCCTATGAACTTTCAAATTATCTTATGAGGCATATCTCATGTGGCTCTGACTTGGCCTCTTGGAACCTTGGGAGTGATTCATCTCACTCTTTCAATAGATGGATACCAATCTTCTAATTCCTACCATTGAATTATGTTAATAATACTGTCAACATATATAACATTTGATCATTTTCAAATAAGTATCTACTTTATCAATTCCTTCAAACTTTCTCATGGTAGTGATACATATAAAATAAAATAACCATGTAGATTATAATATATGTGAATATCTAGAAGCTATTTTTTTAGTGTAATGTCAATAAACAACTTCTTATATTCGTTCTATAGTACTATTGATAAATACATGACTGAAAATTGTAGCCTAGCTAGGAAAAACAAATATATGTTGTAATAAAATTAATGTTTAAAACTTACAAGCTATCCTACTACTTAACACTTGTGAACCACACAAATTTTGAACACCAAATCCATAGTGTTCTAAATTATAGCCCCTTACAATTTCACACTACTCTTTTTGACCCTTTCTTTACTGTGCCTTCTCCTATGTCATTTCAATATTATTTGGGTTATATCCTATTGTAAATTTCAAGGCACTTTATTCCCCACTTAAATGACATTTTCCACAAGACATTTATAGATCCAATATGAGGGCCATATTATCTTGCTTCCTTAAAAATTAGGGCCTATTTCATTTAGACTTATTTTTAATTACAACATAATCTAGTTTTGTTTGGATAAAATTTTAGAAGATTAACATGGTGGACTTAACATTGTCAGATTTATTCTTAGTTTGTGGAAATAACAATTATAGGTCAACTAAAATGCAAAAATAACTTGAAAACCCTATATAAGACATCACTAAGTTAATTTATTTGATCATCTCATCTCATTATTCTAATTCAAGAAAAAAATATTTTTCTTCAAGAGCATATTTGAGTACAAAAAGCATCAAGCTACAACAAGATGTCTTCAAGTATATCTTCATGATGACTTTTGTTATGATTTATCATGTTATTACATCAACACTTGCAAGATTTATCTAAAGACCATTGCCTCATCAATCAACAGTATAATAATTTCATTTTACCACTCATTCAAGAATTTTATTTCAAATTTAGCCTCTGGCCAACAAGGGTAAGATCACTTTCTAATTATCATTGTTGTAGTGGAGGTTAAAACCAACTTGAGGTTTGACTTAGGCAAGACTTTATATATCCCAGCACCATTTTCCTCTCCTTTTGTGTATTTATAGGCACAAAAACATGCTCCAAACCCATTTGGAAGGTGACAAGCATAGTGCAGATAGGGATAGGGGTAACCAAGCAAAATTTAGTATAAAAGCTAAGGAATAAGGTGCATAACACCCTAGTCTACCTAGAGTATGGTGCTTAGTGCCAATGTCCACATGTTTTGACTTGAAAATTGATAAGAAGTTAGTTTGGAAGATCTTTAGACCAGTTTTGGCCCCTATTTGCACCTGGACACATTTGAGCTCTAATTTTAGACACAAGTCCCTTTCTATATCTCATTTCTAGTCCTTCATGTCAATTAATTTCTAGTTGTGAATTTATCTATTTGTGCTAATTTTGGTCAATTTCTTCACATTTAACTTGGTTATTTGAATTTCACATCTTAATCATTATTCAATCAACCAAATCAAAAGAAGGGAATAATTAATAAAATTGTCCAAGTCTCTCAAGGGACTAAAATTGGGCCTCATTAGTCATTCCTTGATGAATTATGGAAATGGCGCATGAAGATCCCATTTTCCTATTTTACATTTTGGTGAACATGACTATTCTTACATATGCATTACTTCTAATTTTAATGTTTAGATTAGATTTATATGCTCTTAATTAATTCATATCTGTAACCATTTTATGAAATTTATCACTTATGTACTTGCAAATACATGCTATTAGAGAGCTAGTTCACCAAAACTACATTTTCACAAACCTAACATGTCTTACACTAGCATGTTTTTTTTATTTTAAATGTTAGATCTGATTTTTACATGAAATTTTCAGATTTAGATGCATTCATCCATTGTTTAGGTACCTATATTGGTTAAAAAGACACAAATATTGAACACTATTATTTCTTATATCATAGATTTAGCATATGCTATCATTTGGAAGAGTAAATTATTTTTATTTTGTTTTTAATTATTTAGTTTCATGATGTATGTATTTCATAGATGTGCCAGTGGCCTAGAATCCCTTGTATCACTCTATCCTTCTACTAAAGATTATACTATCTATAAGAGAATTTTGAGGCAAGAGGATGATTACATTAACACCTTTATCAATGATATTCCTTATGAGTATGAAGCGTTGATGAATCATGCTTGTGCTTCTACTAAAAATGCTCCTATTGAGGAAGATATTTTAGTGCAAGAAGATGATACCATAAACACTTTCCTTACTCTCACTTTAACTTCTATATATGACATATCTTCTAGAGATTAATCATAGATGGATATTGTTAATCCTTCTCCCAATGTTTCTCCTACTGATGAAGATATGTTGGAGCAATAGGATGATATCATTATCACTTTTCTTGATGATCTTTCTTATAGAGATGAATCCTTGGAAAACAAAGAGACCATCAAGGCAATAATATTCACGTTTTTACTCATGTAAAGAAAAAAAATTGTCCATCTTTTTCAAAATGACTCTCTACCTCAAACCAAACTTTTAGTTGTTTCTAGGAAGCCAACTAATAGATTGTGATCTATGGGAGGCTATTGATGGGATTATCATGAGATATAAAGATCTAGATGTGATGTCTAAATATGTTATTATGGACTATAAAACCAAGATTAGATTGTGCATTAAAAAAATGATTTTAATCAATTCCAATGAAGAGTTCTCTGTAAAGAGTTTATTGAAGAAGCTTGGTGAAATGTATCAAGTAAAATATTTAGTAAATAAGATTTTCTTGAGGAAGAAATTGTACTCCTTAAGATTGGAGGAGGGTGGATAAATTATAGACAAGTTTGAAACATTCAATATGTTGGTGGATTAGTTTTCATCTATAATGGATGAGGAGGAGAAATGACAAATCTTGTTTTGTTCTTTGCTTAATTCATGAGATTCTCTTGTCATGGCCATTGGCAATACTTCTATTATTTTGAGGATGGAAGACATGATGGGTTATTTTCTTTCTAAAGATTCTAAAGAAATGAGGAAGGTATTTTTAAGTTCTAAGAAAATAAATCCCTAGTTATTCACTAAAGACTTAAAAGAAATATGAAAGAATAATAAGAAGCACGCTAAATACAAATCTAGAGGGAGATCTGAGTCTCTTAGAAATTCCAAAGTTATTTGTTGGATTTGTTGTAAGCTTGGACACATCCAAAAGGATCACAAAGAAGAAAAGAAGAAGAAGAAAAAAGATGTTTGATTCTGATTCTAAGTATATGGAGGAAGATGGTGTTGAGTTCATTGTAGCTTTGGCCACTCATGCACGTGATGATGCATTATTTAATTGAATCACATGCATCTTTTTATATGATGTCTAATAAAGGTCATTGTTTTAAAATATGAATAATATGATGGAAGTAAGGTGTAATTGGGTGATAATTCTTATTTAAATATTATTTATTATAGTAAAGTTAAAATCAAGTTTCCTGGTGGTAGATAAGAATAATTAATGGTATTTGCATCTCCCTAGCTTGAGAAAAAAATTATTATTTGTGAGAAAAATAATAGATTTGAGTATGTAGGTAGTTTTTTTATGCAAGTTAAAAAATAGTGAGAGGTTCTATGGTGATTTAAAGAGGTGTCATAATTGACACTTTGTATAAGATGGATGCATACACTATTGATTGTAATAGAACTTTTTGAAGACTGAATTTTTTGATACTTCATTGGAAAAGTAGAGGGTTTCACCTTCAATAGATGGTCATGGATTTTGGGTACCTAAGGGCACTTTTTCTTCTATATAAAATTTACATACAAATAAGACTATGATATGGCATGATAGACTTGGCCACATTGGACAAAAGGATTGAAGAACCTTGAAAAAAAAAACCTTGTTGAACGTTTGAATGATTGTAATCTTGATTTTAATTTTTGTGGGCATTATATTTATGAAAAATAAAATCACGTCCAATTTTAATCAAGTTCTCATAAATCTTGTGGTGTGTTGGATCTTCTCCATTCTGATATGTTTGGTCCTATAAATGTTTCTTTCATTGAAAAATTCACATATCATATTTTATTTATTGATGATTATATAATAAGGACATGTGTATATTTTATAAAGAGTAAATTTGACATTTACAGTCAATTTAAAGAATTTACCACAATGGTTGAATTGCATACTAGAAGGAAAATTATTTTTTTGAGGATTTATAATGACTTTGAATTTTTCTCTAATGATTTAAATACATTTTTTAAACATTTCAACATTCATAAACAAAAGACAACTTTTTATTCTCCATAACAAAATGGAGTGTAGAGAGGATGAATAGGATGTTGATGGAGAAGGCTAGGAGTATACTAAGTTGTGCTAGCCTAGAAAAAAGGTTTTGGACTAAAGATACTACCACTACATTAACTATTGTTGATAAAACATGTATGGAGGCATGGTTAGATGATAAGCCTTCTTTGGGACCTCTTAGAATTTTTGGCTACTATACATATGCATATGTTCCAAAGGAGAAGAAAGAAAAGCTAATGCACAAAATGTAATGAATATTAGAAGTGTTATTTTTAGAGAAACCAAGCCTTCTTCTATTACATTGTAGTATGAACAAACTAAAAAATGAAAGATGTGATTAAACTACCTTCTACACTTGAGAAAGTTGAATTGAGACCCTAGATAGAAAATTTGAGGAGAGCTCATCTAGCTCTAAACCTTTAGAAGAGGATGAAGAACCTCTAATTTAGATTGTTTAAAGGTATACAAGGTAGAGATGAACACTTAAAAAGCATTCTCCCAATAATTGAAAATGTATTTTTTCTTTGAATACTAGCATGGATAAACCTAGATCTATAGAAGAGGCATTAGGTATGAATGATGAAAAATCCTAAAAGATTTTTTAAGATGAAGAAATGAAATCTTTGAAAAATAATTATCCATGAGATCTTGTACCTATTGGTCCCCAAATCAAGAAATTGAAATGTTCTAAGAGTATTACAAGCTCTATGTTTGAACTTTCTATTGGCAAGTTGTCTATACTAAAATATATGACTAGATATAGTGTTGTCATTATGGAAACAAAGTCATATAGAAGTTTGGAGTCATCACACTAAGTATAAAGATCAGAATTCAGTTAAGTGTTGAAGACTAGATAGCATACCGAGTACCAGAGACTCGGAGCATCAACACACATGTGTACAGATGAATTATGGTATGTGCCCTAGAAGTTAAGGTTGTTAGACTATACTTATGCTTAGTCTAAGAGCGCATAAGTAGATATGCAAAGATTTGAAAGTTATAGTTAGTTGAAGTTAAACAGCCAGTGTGTGCCAACAGAGAATAGAGCATAGAGCCAACAGTGACTATTTTGGTTTACAATTATAAATTAATGTTGTAAAGGCTATGTGCCCATTATATTTAGGTTGCTAACATATGTACATGTATAATTGTAAGCACGCTTAAGCCAATTCTTTTGGAAGCATTATTTGTAATTAGTTGTAGGGCCGACCTATTTATGTATTTTGTATAAGCACATAATATAAGGTGTGCCCATTGTATTCAGTATGGAAGTAGAAAAAGAATTGTGTTAAGCAGAGTAGAGGTATGTGAAGTCAGCATAAGATGTATTAGATTTTTGCTAAAGGTCAAAGCATTAGCGCACCAAAGGAACTGATATGACAAGCAGTGTCATAGTGAACAGTTCACCTACAGATATATTGTGTATCTAATTCAGAAGGTTGTAACCTTCATCATTTGAGTAGTGATCTCTAGGACAGTAAGTCCACTCCCCTAACAAGGATCATTGTAAAAGACTCCTAACAGGGTCCAACCCTTAACAAGGTCCACTATACTTAAAGCATTGTAAAGCTACTCCTAATAGGGTAAAGGATCTTCTAACAAGGATCACAATACACTAGTGTAGAATATTAGTGGGTATCAAGTCCCACCGGGGTTTTTACCTATTTGGGTTTCCCCGTAACCATATTGGTGTTATGTGTTGATTTCATGTTTCATGTTTATGTGAATGTTTAATTCAGTACTTAAGCATTTATAATTCAGTATTTAGATTTAAGTGAAAAGTTAAAATATAGTGAACACTAATTCACCCCCCCCCCCCCCTCTCAGTGTTCCCATTCCTAACAATTGGTATCAGAGCTCTGGTCCTCAGCAAAGAAGTTTAACCACTTGAGGAGATCATGGAGAAAGTAGATATGAAACATTTGAAGAAAAATCTTGAAGCAACTCTTGAAGGTCTAGACAATTTAGAAAGAGAAATTGAAGAACTAAAAGAAAAAGTCAGTGATGCTCAATTAGTTATCAAGAGACTAAGAAAGGATTTGAAAGGATGCTCTAATAGTGAACTTGAAGAAAAAGTCAAAAATTTGAGTGAAGAAAATGCATCCTTGTTAAGTTAGCTTCAAGAATTTGATGACAAACTGGTGAACAATCAAGATGTCTACAATGAACAAGTCAAGGAGAACCTTCAACTGAATGAAGAACTAAGGGAAGCTAACTTAGAAATCTTGGAGCTAAATAATATCAAAGAAAGTTTGGAATCTGAATTGAAGAAGTCAAAGGATCATATTGACAAATTGCACACCAGTGCTAAATTGGTAGAATCATAGTTGTATGCAAGAAGAATCAAAGGAGACACTAGCTACATTGGATACAATGAAGCACAAAATTAGATTGACAATATGTGAGCAAGAAAGGAGTCACAAAAGAACTCTACTAATTATGAGAAGATTGAAGATCAAACCAAAGTCAATGGTGGTCCTCTTAGGAATGAGCACAAGCAAGTAGAACGCACTTATTTTGCTTGTAACAAGCATGGACACATTGCAAGGAACTGTTCAGAGGTAAAACCTTTTAATGGTTACTATTATACATATAATAGATTTGGTCATAGAACAATAAATTGCAAGCCTAATAAAAAGAACAGGATTCAGCAAGATCAAAGAAATCAGAATCAGACAAATGTTAGAAGTTCTCAGAATGTTACATGTTAGATATGTAACTATAATGGTCACTCAGCCAGAACATGCAAAATGGTGACTCATGTCAATGCACCAAGGAATGGTAGACCTCCAGTGATTTGTCACACCTATAACAAGGCTAGACATATCTCAAGGTTCTGTAGATCAAGGATGCAAGGTCAGGAAAGCCCTAAAAAGACCGAAGAACCAGTTTTGGATCCTAAAGCAGAAGTCAAGTTTGTGAAAGCCTCAAAGGATGCAAGCTTTATTTGGTTAGAAGAAAAGAAGGACAAAGCTAATGAGAATGTACTGGATGCATCCCTAGTGGATGCACCCTCTACATCTGCATGAATGGCCCTCAGGGTCATAGGGGGAGCTAATTTAGCTCTAGACCCCTGTGTGGCTAGTATACTCATCCTCAAAGTATTCACCTTTGGACTTAAGATTTTGGAGTGTATAGGAACCTTTGTGTAAGAGCGCACATGCTGATTGTTAATGGAACTCGAGTTTGAAATTTTGAAGTGACAGCCTGATTTACGCGAGTTGCATTAATGGCAAATTTCTTACTTTAAGTACACAAAAAGTTTTTTTTTCACTCATTGCATTCATATTCAAAGTGATTGGAGAGTAGATTGAACCTTGGAAGTTGTTGTGAAGATTTGGAAATTGAGCTATCAGTAATTGTAGTACATTTGATCAATTTCAAGAAACCCTAGCTCATTGCACCGATTTGGAAGCTGTCAGAACATCTCAGAGATCTTTTGGAAAGTGAATATCAAGTAAGTCATGGCCATTCCTATTGTTTTTTATGTTGCTGAGAAGAAGAGGTATGTTTTCAAGAGGCACCCATTTAAATCAACCCTAGATGATTTAGAGGGAGCATTTTCCCGCACTCCGATGAGTGTCATGCATGTAGAAGACATAAGGGCTTACATCTATTGTAAGAAGGAACCCATTGGACTAGTTAGGTTAAGGGTGAACATGGACACAATGTTGAAACTAGACAAAATGTTCATGGATGAATACACCAAATGGAATGATCACCCCATTGTTGAATATGCCACGGCATATGAATTCTATGAAACTGAATGGATAAAGATATTGTTGAGCAGAATCCATGATGACTTGTTTTGGATTGGAGATGTACTAGTAAGAATAATAGGAGACCTAATTCATGAGATGATAGGCCTTTCTAAGATAGGCACCATCCTTCCTGTGGGTAAGGATGTCAAGAAAATGGTGGAGCAAGTGTGTAAATCTAGAAGTGATAAGTGTAGCATGACCATTGAGCCTATAGAGAAACCAGACATCAAGTTGATATCAATGATATTGGGTTATAGATTTCATCATACCAGCAGGGTGAATAGTGTGTATGCGGGCACTATTCTAGCAGCCATCCATCTTGTGCAAGAAGATGGAGAGTTCAACTTGTGTGAGATCTTACATGCATAGTTGATAGACAATATCAAAGCTATCAAACATGACAAGACTAAGGTATTCAAGTTTGGGTCCCTAATCATCTATATGTACCTTCATATAGTTGGTAAAGTGTCAGAATTGTATCTAGACAAGTCCATTCCTACCATGCCTCAGATATCAAACAAGGCATCCACAGAAAGAACACTTAGAGATTACATTACTTTGGAATTTAAGACCTTCATAGCAAGGATGCAGATGAGGTATAGGATTCCTGAGAGTATTGTAGATAAGTATAAGGATACAATATGCTTCATGGTGGAGGTTGATATTACATGTATGGAAGCTATGGAACCTAGAACTAAGTGGATTCATCCACTTGGGTATGAGGTTGAAGAACAAGTTCTTGAAGCTTATGCATAGGTACTACTATCAGCCCCTAAGGATGACAATGAACCTAGGTGGGGAACCTATGAAGAGAAGACAAGAGAAGTTGATGCTAAGATGAACAATATTGCAACAAAAAGAAAGGTTGCAAAGGTCACATCAGAGATCCTAAGAATACATGGTGTATCACAAGAAGACCTTGATAAAGCAAGGGATGAGAAGATTTCCCTAGAATTGAAGAGAGCAACAAAAGAACAAGAAGATTCCAAGATGAAAAAGATAAAAATTGAAAAAGATGACAGTCAGAAGGATAAAGAAGACAATACTCCTTCTACACCCAAAGATACTCCTCCAGAGTATAAACCAATGGTCAAGAGGAAGAAAGAAGCTATCACTAATCATCCATCCTCACAAGCTACAAGGAGTAGAAGAAACATTCAAGCACCTCCTAAGGTAGGATTCAGGCCTAGCCTTAAATTTTTGAGCTCTAGAATTATTGATGAGGGCAGAATTGATCAAGTAGGGAAACATTATGAATCATATAGTGAGATTGATAAGTTAGAAATTCATGGTATGATTATCAAACATATGATAAAGCTCAAAAAGATAGTTCTTGAATTGAAAATAGAAATTTCAGATAATGTATGGGACATTTTAGAACACCTAAAGAGACAAGCTAATGAGGAAGATCAAAGAATAAGAGAAAAAGTATTAGAAGATACACTGCCTGTATGTTCTAAAGATGAAGAAGCACTAATATTGAATTTGGTGAAGCCGCACCTAAGAAAAAAGATGAGAACTCTTCATATCATGAACAAGGACAATGAGTTGATAATGAAGGAAACAAAAAAAGTATTTGAGAAGGTGTTGTTGGAACAATAGATCAAACCACCCACTACGCCCATCACTCATGCACCCATTAAGGAAGATAAAGTGGCAGAGCCCACTAATGTACCAATGACAGGTCCTCAAGACTCAGCACCCATAACAAAAACTCAAATAGAAGCAGATTAGTCTACGCCCATGTCAAAATCACCCAAAGATAGCACAATTATCATAGATAATGTGGAAATAGCCATGGCGGCTACTAATAAGGACTTGGACAAGTTTGAGGAAGCATTTGTCAGTACTAAAGAAGCAGAAATCCTATGCAGCAATATCCCTCCCACTCAGCAAGAAGAAGTAATCATAGAAGATATATCTGATGAGAAAGAAGAAGAAAAGAAAGGAGTAGAGGTAAAAAAGAAAGATGAATCTTCTATTGATTTGGTCAAGGTAAAGCAAGAGGTGATGGATAGCACTCCCATCACTCCCTCCTTAGCATTGTTGTCAAGTTTCACACCTGACACTAGTAGTTTGGACTCCTGGAAGGAAGAAGACCTAATTAAGTTTAGCATCCTGGCTATGGAGAAGGCTAAGGAGAAGCAAGTAATGAGAAATCCTCTCTTGGTGGAATCAGTAAATATTTTGAATAGTTTTCTACCTAAGGATAAGAAGATGGTAAATGTACATTTAGTTGATGATGTGAGCATAGTCATTTCTCAATTCAAAGTCAATTTTTCTAGTCTAGAAGAATCTATAGCCATAGTGGTAGAGGAGAAATACTTAAGAGACTCAATGAACTGATGAGTAATTTTGCACTAGACTTAAACTCTCTTAAGTCTGGTCAAGCATCATTGAAGGAGTTTGCAAATCAAGGAAGGAAAGTCATTGCAGAATCCATGGATCAGGATAAGTTCACTGATGCCCATCTTAAGAAGATCAAAGATGCAGAGACAATGATTGAGAAGGTGAATAATTTAGTGTTAGACACATCCACTAATGTGAACATGTGTAACAATGTCTATCAAGGTCAGTTAGACATAATTGAAAAGGAAGAGAAAGAAATGGAGAAGATAAGGTCTAGACAGACTCAATTGAGGAATGCTCTTGTGCCCTCACTAGAAATTCTTAGTCAAAATATAAAGGAGATGTGACTATGATAACCTATGATCAAGGTCCGAGCATAGAATTGGAGAAGATGGAGAAGCTTCAATATGCATTATGTGCCCATCTACAAATAGTCAATTCTCTGATAACTTTTTGGAAGGAGATCTAGAAACTCAAAATTGCATATCCAGATGTTTTCCCTCAGTAAGTGTATGTAGATAAAGTTTTTGATGCACCTTTGTCATTAATGTCAAAGGGGGAGTTGTATAGAATATGGATTATATAAGATGTATAGGAAGATATAAGAGTATGTATAAATGCATAGAAGTCAAAATTTTTTGTGTAAAGGAACGGTTAGAGACTTGGCCATATTCCTTTGTTGTCATCAATGAAAAAGGGGGAGATTATTGGAAAGTTGTCTATACTAAATTATATGACTAGATATAGTGTTGTCATTATGGAAACAAAGTCATATAGCAGTTTGGAGTCAGCGCACTAAGTAAAAAGATCAAAATTCAGTTAAGTGTTGAAGACTAGACAGCATACAGAGTACCAGAGACTTAGAGCATCAACACATGTGTGTATAGATGAATTATGGTATGCACCTTGGAAGTTAAGGTTGTTAGACTATACTTATGCTTAGTCTAAGAGTGCATAAGTAGATATGCAAAGATGTGAAATTTATAGTCAATTGAAGTTGCACAGCCAGTGTGTGCTAGCAAAGAACAAAGCATAGAGCCAACAGTGACTATTTTGGTTTGTGATTATAAATTAATGTTGTAAAGGCTATGCACCCATTGTATTTAGGTTGCCGAAATATGTTCATGTATAATTGTAAGCATGCTTAATCCAATTCTTTTGGAATCATTATTTGTAATTAGTTGTAGGGCCGACCTATTTGTGTATTTTGTATAAGCACATAAATATAAGGTGTGCCCATTGTATTCAGTATGGAAGTAGAAAAAGAATTGTGTTAAGAAGAGTAGAGGTATGAAAAGTCAACATAAGATGTATTAGACTTTTTCTAGAGGTCAAAGCATCAGCGCACCAAAGGAACTGATCTGACAAGCAGTGTCACAGTGAACAGTTCACCTGCAGATATAGTGTGTATCTAATTTACAAGGTTGTAGCCTTCATCATTTGAGTAGTGAGCTCTAGGACAGTGAGTCCACTCCCCTAATAGGGATCATTGTAAAAGACTCCTAACAGGGTCCAACCCTTAACAAGGTCTACTGTACTTAAAGCATTGTAAAGCTACTCCTAATAGGGTAAAGGATCTTCTAACAAGGATCACAATACACTAGTGCAGAATATTAGTGGGTATCAAGTCCCACCAGGGTTTTTACCTATTTGGGTTTCCCCATAACCATATTGGTGTCATGTGTTGATTTCATGTTTCATGTTTATGTGAATGTTTAATTTAGTACTTAAGCATTTATAATTCAGTATTTAGATTTAAGTGAAAAGTTACAATAAAGTGAACACTAATTCACCCCCCCCCCCCCCCCTCTTAGTGTTCCCATTCCTAACACTTTCCAATTCGACTTGGCCAACTAACAGGAATGATCAATATGATTCAATTCCCCTACACTTCAGGATCTATAGAACCTAGGAGGGTTCACCTATTCACCAACTAATTCTTCTTGTTGATTCTTTTTATAGAAGATTGTATCTCTAAAATTATTGTACTTTATCTATCTAAAAGTGACATATGTCTTCAAAATAGACTCTCTTTTTTACTACTTGATTTCTTCCTACTTCTTAAATATCTATATACTAATTTGTTTCAATATTCACTATTTCTGACTGGTTATTACTTCTAGCTTCTATCTTTCCTACTTGATTACTACTTTTATCTATCTTCTAATATCTTTCTGACTATCTACCAATTAATATTTTACACAAATTTAATTGATTCCTTTATATTTGTACTTGAAGAGTGATTTATGCTTAAATAGTGTTGAATATAGTTCTTTATGAAAATTGACTAGTGCCTTCCTATCCCTTGGGCAATAGATTCACCCCTCCTTTGATCCTATGTATAACTCTAAAAGATAATTTTAAAACCATCCCCTAGAAATTCTCTCAATTATCTAACCCTAAATGTTACAATTGTATATCTTCAATTATAGTTAGTCTGATTGAACTTAACTATCCTAGAAAGACCAATTGGAACAAAATACAAATAGCCATCTTTTATCTCAGATGTACTTTATATTTTTCTAACTTGTAATTATAAAATAAAATCTTCACAAAAGGATTTAAGATAACAATCACTTAGTATAAGAAATTATAATAGAGAACTGATCACAAGTAATGATTTCCACAATTGACAAGAAAAAAAAAGAACTAATGTATTGACTGAAATAGAAACTTATTTCAATGATATGTCTTGTTGAACTAATTTGATAATGATATAAAATTTTTGATAATGTTTTTGTATTACATTTTGAATTTGTAATATATGAAAGAGATCCAAAAGTGGTGTCTCTTCATGGAGTCTTTTGGAACAAAAAAATAAATAAACATAAACAAAACTAAAGAAACTAATCCTCATATAGAATAGAATTAATGGTTGAAAGATTATCCTTATAGTTTTGTGATGCATAAGTTTCTTCATCATGAATGGTAATCCTAAAATTGTTCTCCAATTTGATCATCTAATCCAAATATTGGCATGCTCCCTCAAGTGACAGTCTGTTAGCTCTAATCGTGTCCAGTACATTCTAAAATATTTTGTTGCATGTATCAAACCAAGCATCCAACTCCTTTAACATTGCATACTTGTCATATAGTTGAGGCAAACACATCCTGACTGTACTTTCAAATCCCTCATACTCTAATTCTAGGTTCTTATTGTATTTATCATGTTTAGATATTAGTTTATCAGTAGTGGCCATGCAGTTTGTGTCAGACCCTTTAAGTCCCATATAGTGCCTTTTAACATCCAATATATTCTTCAACTTTCTGGGCTCAAGTATTGCCACTAAATTCATCTTATGTGCATCCCAGAAAATATTTAAATGTGTTTTAAATCTTGTAAATGTCTTATGAAGCATGGAATATGTTGTTTCAAATTAGATATTTTTCATCTTTTCCAATAACCGATGATCCTCCTCTTACAATTCTTCATATTTTCTATGTAACTCTACATCATCTCTAGTTGTAATTCTCAAAATAGCATCCTTGATTGAAGTGATTTCTAACCATGACTTCTCATATTTGGTTTTATAAAAATTATTCTCCTTTATCAAGTACAATTTTTAGGCCTTTTTGAGCTTTGAAATGTTGATACCAATATTTGTCGTTACTACAGGGTCAGTCTCACCTACTTTCAAAGTCATCATATTGCCAAAATCCTTTTCAACATCAATGATCTTAGGCCTTTTATGAGGAGGGTATAGAGCCCATATTAGCATGGAATCATTTTCATGGTTAAACCTTGACCCAATATAAATTTATTTTACTCCCTCTATGTTCAATTTATAGTCTTTATCCTTGTCATGTAAGAAAATATCAAAGATTAAAGAGGCACTAAGATCCCAACCTAGAAAATCCATGATACCTTCCTTGAAAGCAGTAGTTGTCTTCCTATTTTAGGGGTGATAGTTTCACAACAAGGTTTATATCATCTTTTAATCTGTTGAATAGTTGTTGTTCATTATCTGGGGTAGTATTAGGGATATAATCCTTCAGTCTTTTGCCTTTAAAATTGTACGAAAAGGATTTTAACTCTTTGGAATTTAAAAACTCATTATCTGAAACAAAATATTCACAAGTTGTAAGTCTACCATCTTTATCAACGTGTAACTCCATAGCAACCTAAACATCTCTATTAGGGAAATCTTCATAGTCATCAACCATTGACCGAGGAACTATCCTTGATACAATTGCACCTCATTTTCTCTAGTGGATATTCCCTAGATGAATTTTCCATTTCTTGTAAATATTGTCCCCTTTATTTGAATTCCTTCATGAAATTATCAAAGGCTTCTTTGGCCTCCTTATCTTCCATATTTTTAAAAATAAATTTTTTTAGGAAAGGGACATGAGTGCAACTATTGAGATTTTTATTTTTTCTGCAAGAACTTATATAACCTTCTAGATCACCCTTCTTAGGGTGTATTCTTTTAGTTTGAATTCAGACAATATTTTATCCCTTATTAACTTATATGATTTAGTGGAAATAATAGTGAAATAACCAAAGTTGAGTGTTAGAGCCACAAATGATTTCTTATGGTGTGCACTAAGGTTCATGCAACTGGAGTAATCTAATTGCCTCACAATTTCTAAATAAGCTACCCTATCTAGTGGAACCATTTTTGGTAATTTATAGGGTGCACCTTCAAAACCAAAAGTCTTAATTATAGTGAAGTCCTTGTGCACATACTAGTCACCCCAATTATGATCAACCAACTTGCTTTCATCAAACTCCTTTGGCCTCAGAAACTTCTTGATCTCCATTGAAATTGATCCATCACATGGATAATCATACATTTTATAAATTATCTTTACAATCAACTCCTCAAAATTAACATAGTGAGAGCTCTCATACATTGAATTCCAAACAGAGGTCCATAACTAGACTAGTAATTCTTCCCCCTATTTCCCTATATGTGTAATCCCTAACCCTTTTAGCCACATTCCTTCATTCTTCCATAAAATAGTATCATATATATTAATATTGAATAATGTTTGAAACATGGGTCATCAGGATTATCCCTAATAGATATTAACCCTAAATATATTTTCTTTGAAACATACCATGCATAATCAAAAGGCCTAGGGTTGTACATTTGAACATCCACTGCCATCACAATAGGACTGATTGACATGAATTGTGGTGTTTCTATCAATGCAACCTTTCCTATTGAATAATAGGTGAGTTTTAACTAATCCATGAATAATTCAACATTGAATGGAGGGTCATCCTCCTCAATAAGAGGGTCCAACTTCTTGTCATTTTTAGGCTGATATGATGGAAGCCTCCATGTGTTATATGTGGTGTCCATTATTGCATATTCCTCATCTAATTCCTTTAATGGTAAATGATAGTCATGCAAGTAATCCAAATTGAAAACCTCCATTATAGCATCCCTTGACACATATACAAATGGTTCTCCATTGAGATTGTATATTTCCCTCTTCTATGAATTGTAATTACTCATCGGGAGTTTAAGAAAATATTTTTTCACAAAGATGTTAGGCACCATAAGCCTCCCCATATTCATTCTCTGAGGATTGTACATAGGCTCTCTATAATGGAAGATGAACAATTCATAATCCTTTGTGTTTGTTCACACATCCCCAACATCCTTATCCTTATCCTCTATCTTCTCAACCTCAAGATTATTTTTCTTTGATTTTCTAAACCTAGGACTAGATCCTTCTATTTGATCAATCATGCCTTGGTTAAGTTTTATAGTCGGGTTTTTTCTTTCCTTTTTCTGTTTCTTCCCTCCTATATCGTCATTTTTATTTTGCCTCCTTTTCCCTGACCCAGTAGGGTTCTCCATTGATGAAATTCAACAAAAAACATAGAAGGATATGAATAGAGAAGAAATAAAACCCTACTTGAAATTGATCACTCTGAGTCGTGATGTCCTTTTACAAAAAATTCTATCACTCCCCTTGTTTGTTGGATCATACTTTTGTAATTCTTCAATATGGCTTCTAAATATGATTAATGTCATTGATACAATTATTTTTATGAATTATTTATGATCAGCACAAGTGGACATTCAATGCTCTATTTTTAAATTTAAAATATTTAACAAGACAACCATTATTATCACTAGAACTTTTTGTGTGATACACTAATACAATTTCATCTCACGCCATTTATAAGCCTTTTAGTTTGATTGTTGAATCCTTTTGTATGTCCCTTTGACACACTTTACTTCATTCTAAGTTATCAGTGAAACTTTCCATGATCAACTGTACAATACACTAATTTACTTGTCTTATCAAGGTAATGTCTCCTGATAAGCCTTTGAACACAAAATTTTACCTTGATTAAATCGGTGTAACCTCCACTAATCATTTTTTTTACAATTACTATCAGTAGAGCTTACTCTATTAGAAATCCCTTAAAAACTTATTCCAGCTTTGCTGGTTCCTCTCATGTTATTTATTCCTTTTTGCACTTGATTGTAGAGGAAACAAGAGACACATTACTCCAATGAAAATATCATCAGAGTAACTTACACCATCACTGAAGCATCTTGATTCAAATTCTAATAGTGAAATCTTGTCTGATGAACCTTTTCACCATAACTTCTATCGATAAGTGTTTTCCTTTATTTGATTTCTTCATTGGTATATCTAACAAAATGTTGTCCTGACTCCTCTCATTGACGAGACTTGCTTTATCATACTTGGGAATATTTTCTCTTCTGATAGTTTTATTTCCACTAATGAAACTCATTGCAAGAACCTTTACTGATGTCATCTCACCTTTGTGTATCATAATAACCTCCTCTAATACTTTACACCTGCTCCTTTCATTTATTCTTTCATTGGTGTAATCTACAATGTGTCTCTTCAATATAATATTATCGGTATAACATGCATTGTCATACTTATGCCAAAAACCTTCCTTCATTCCCTTTTTATCGGTGTATACTCCTCTGATACATCAGTCAGGAATTCTTTTGATGGGGCTCTTTTATTGTTGGAATGAACATATCATTTCACCGATAATGCTCATCAGCATATCTTAGGTTATTATTTTTTTTTAAATTGTTCTTTTGATAGTCTTAGCTCCTCCAATGACCTTCTTATTTCCTTTATGTTCTACGGATATTTCCTTACATTGTGTTTTTTATTAACTATGTTTTGTTAATCGATATAAATATCTTATACTCCTTCCGATATGGAAATTTGTGGCTAAAACATGACATGATTAGAATAAATATGCTTCACAAAATTCATTTAACATTCTAGTAATGGACCTCTTGGCATATGGGAAACTTATAGGTAAAAGTGGGCATTTTATCTAGGATTGAGACATTTGTATGAGTTGAAATTTTTATAAGAAAACTTTGCTAGCTTCAACAAAATCTTGGTGATGTCTAGAAAGGCTCATTAAAAAGGTCATATGGGGTATCTAGTGTATGTTACCCCAATAGTGGCTCTTTATGGGGATGAGGTATTTATCGAATGCCTGCAAAAATCCAAAAATATATCTAGAAGAAGAAGACCAAGAATGATG
This sequence comes from Chamaecyparis obtusa, assembly GCA_027943335.1. NCBI lineage: Eukaryota > Viridiplantae > Streptophyta > Pinopsida > Cupressales > Cupressaceae > Chamaecyparis > Chamaecyparis obtusa. The sequence goes on along the minus strand of BSBK01002406.1, from coordinate 694,597 downwards.
AGGATACATATGTTAAATAAAATGAAAACATAAAAGGGTAATGGTGTGGGATATGTATAAATGTGATAAAAAAAAGTGAATCCTAATCTACTATGCATGGAAAATATCTCCTTTTCCTAAGAAAATAAGTGCTTAAAGAATTGTCCAAGCACTGACATATTCTAAAAGTAATATGAGTCTTCACCTCCTTTTCCTATAATGACATATGATCCAATCCATAAGGCTTTGAAATTTCCATGTTTTCCTTTGTCCTAATTTCTAGCATTCCACATAAGAACCCATTCTCCCTCCTTGAACTTCCTATCACCTAATTTCTTATCATGAAGACTCTTCATTTGTTATTGTATTTTGTAGTTATGTTGTTGGTCTTCCCTCCTTACCTTATCTAACTTTTACAACTCGATAAACATCTCCTCCATTAGATCAAAAAGGTCTTCTTCCATCACAAACTTATAAACCGGTAATAATTTTTTCAATGTAATTCTAGCTTTCTTTCCATATACCAATTCAAATGGGAACTTACCAGTTGACTTCTTGGTAGTAATCCTATCTGATGATAGAGATAAATTCAATTTTGAATCACAAGCTCTTTTGTTATTATCAAGCACTCTTCTTATAATTTTTAAAATATTTTTGTTTCTTGATTCCGCTTGACCATTTCCTTGGGGGTGATATGGTGAAGCATATGATACAATAATATCATAATCTTCATAAAATATTTTAAATTCATCAAATCTAAAACACGTGCCATTATCAGTTATAAGTCTAGAGGGAACACCAAACCTGGTTAGTATATTCTCCATCAAAAATTTGGTCACTACTAAATACTAGTTTCCTGCTTAGTAGGAATAGCCTCCACCCATTTGGTAAAATAGTCACTGGAAACCAATATCCTATTAGAAATAGGAAATACTGAGAAGGGAGGGTGAATCAGTATTTCACAAACTTTTACTTTTTCCCACTTAAGAATATATGTAATTAACTTGTAACTTGCATAAGAAACTAAACTAAATAATAAACACAACCATAAAATAAAGAAACTCATAACACCATGTTTCATCTCGAGGAAACCCTGGCCAAGGGAAAACCCCAGTGGGGATGGTACCCACAAATGATCCACTAATCAAAAGTATTTGGTTAAAGATATTGACCCTATTAGGAATCTATTACATATGTATAGTGTCTCGGTCCTTGTTAGAGGACTTTAGGCCTTATTAGAAGCCTCAACCCTTTTAGGAGTTGGTATGACCAAATGTGAATGTATGCAAGATGAGCCCACTGCCCAAACATGCAATATACAATAATAATCTTCAATACAAAAGATAGAATACAAAAACCTTTTACTGTTGTTGAATATCTTCAATATTTTGATCTAGCTTGTAGGCTCCTCACAACACTTGCTATCAGTTCACATTGATCTAATCATATATCATATTGTTCATAATACATCAATACAAAAATATTTTTTACAACTTTGCATTAATCTCTTCATTACTTCAAATTAGATAATATTCTCCTTTATACCAACCATCTCAAATATAGCTTATTAGTCGGCTTCCATGTTATCAAATCATAACATTAACTATTTTTTCCTTAGGGTTAACATCTAGGATGTCATCCCTAATTAGTTAAGTCATTATTTTGATAAACAAGATAATCCCTTAACTCAAAATAATCATTTACTGATCATTGCTCTATTCTAGTCAGCTCAACACTGTTTCTGTAAAAAATTAATATCTTTATCCATACATGTCATATAGTATTGCACTATTAGATGTAGCCTCATAATACCTTATATAATCTATGTTCAAGTTCACATGCACTGAAAGTACTTCTGTGAACTTCACTAATCAAAATAATCTCTATGTATATAGATAAACACTGTTATACTTAGACAATTTTCTTAAGTTCTCATCCAGAACCTCCTCCTCAGATCATGTTGTCTTTCTACTGAATATATGTTTCCATAATGATAAAGCCATGATATCCTAATTAGTCAAATTGTCAAAAATCTCCCTCTTTGTAATTGGTGGCAACATATGGGAAAATTGGCTAAATCCCAAAAACTTACAACAAAATTTTCAAAAACAAATTTACAACATTGTGTTACATGGCCATTACAAGATTTGCAAAATTTTGTGGATCATGCATGTCTACTTATTCTTCCATAGGGATACTCCCCCTTTGATTATACTATATACTATTCTACATATATCTATACCTTATACATATAAGCAATTTTCTCATACTATATTACTCCCCCTTTGACAACAATGACAAAGGTGTCAAAATATGTATATATATACAAGTCAAAAGTTCTAATATACCTTTTGTCTTCAAGTCTGTAATACTAGAAGGCTTGAAATGAAATCTATAAAGTTCACCTTCAAATTTTCAATTTCCTTATCCCATGTAATGTTGACAAAATCTGATACACTAAGTAGTGCACATGGCTCATATGATGCTATCTCAACTGCTCTAATATTTGGATAGGAAAATTTACCATATGATGTCTTTGATAAAATATATTCTTCTAATTGATTCTACACATTACTAATTTTCAAGGTTAGGTGTTGTTTGAGTAATGCAAACATTTTTAACTTTCTTTCTTTTTCATTTTGTAATAGTCTTATCTCATCATGTATTTTTCTCACTTTCTTCTCAGTATCAGTGATTTTCATGATAGTATTTTGTAGCTCATTCATTGTGACTTTTAGTTTTTCTTCTTTATACTTCAACTTTTCTGCAATATCTAAGATATGATTGTGTGATAAGGCACACTGACTATACAATGCTCTTCATCTCTCTAAACATTTTCTCAACTCCTTAATGCAAACATCAAGTTTGTCTAGATCATTCTTGATATTTTGACAAGTGGTTTGGAATAACTATGCATCATGAAGTGTTTGTGCTTTCACTGATGCAATGTTAGATAAAGTAGTGAACTCACTATCAAAAGCTTTAATTACCTCTCTTACTTTAACTTGCAGATCAACTTTACTAACTTGAGTAGATATAACACCTTGAAGCTTATTTGTTACCTCAAGTAGTGATCCTTCTAAGCTCTTTACTTTCTTGTTCTTTCCAATTATCTTATTCATGGATGAGATCAACTCTATTTGATCATCATCATCAACTTTAACTCCTAAATTTTCTAATACTGACTCAATGGGTGACTTTGGTGAACTTGATGTCGCGACCTTCTGTGGTGTGACTATTTGAATGTGTTGAAGTATAGTCTTTGTAGGCTTTACCTCTTTACCTTTACCTTGTTCCTCTTGTACTTCTTGTTTAGTGACTTATGTTTGTGTCTACTTTTATGTCTTTATTTCCTCTTGCTTATCCTCTACTTTTTCTTCTTCTACATCATCTTCCTTATCTTCTTTCTTATTTTCTTCCTCATCTTATTTCTTATTTTCTTCCTCATCTTCTTCCTCATTCACCATCTCTCCCAATTTGCCAACATCCTCTCCTTGATCTTAGAAATGATCTCCTTCTTTGTCAATGGTGATGCTAGTGCCTTCTACATGCATTGTTTCACTATAAATGAGTATGGTAGGTGGAGGAACTAGGGTTTCTTTTTGAAGTGGTGTCTCTTTCATCTGTGAAACTTCTTCTATCTTTTGAGTGTCATGTTCAGATTCACTTAATGCTTCTCTTGGTTCTAAAGTCATCACTTTCACAACTGCTTCCTCAGTTTCCTTGTTAACTTCCTCATAATTACCTCCCATAATTAGAACTTCTCTTCTTTTCCTGCTCAAATGGGTGGTGAGACTCTTCATTATCTCTTTGAAATGTTCTTCATCTTTGGTTATAGATAGTTTTCTCACAAATATTTATCTTATACATTTATCCTCTTCTATTGCTCTCTTGTTCCTGTTAATCAGTTTCTCATAAAGATCATTTGGTATCTTATCTTTAATATTCTCAAATTTATTGTCAGCAAGGATCATGTGTCTGACAACTGCATTCTCAAGATTCAGTTTCTCAAAATTATTGTACATATGATAGTATTTATTTAACTTTGTGAAATCTCCTTCATTAATGATCAAAGGATTCATTTTCTCAATCTTGGGTTTCTATTGTTTCTTTTTTCTGCTTCCTACCTCTTCTTCTCCTTGAGATTGAATTGGAACTTCACCTCTCATTTTCTTGATGGGTGTGGATTCTTCTTCTTGTGTCCTTTTTCTTTCCACAAGAGAAAAGATAGTCTTCTTCCTTTTTCCTGGTCCACTAGCCATTTATTTTACTCTTTTAGCAGGTGTAGTGGAGGTGGGTCTAGTAATTTTATTGTGGCTGCTACTAGTGGATTTTCTAGTGATACACTCATCTCACTAGGCTCAGTGACATACTCATAAATATTTTGAATATCTAGAATAGAGGTTGTTTTAGATGCCAAAGGTGGTACGGTTAACACTTCTTTCTGTCCAATATCTCTCATAGTTGTTGTTGTCTGCTTCGTAATGTTGAATTCATCTTCAGTCATACTTGTTTCTTTTAATATCTTTTTGATTTTTGTGTCAACCCTTTTCTTAGCTAACTTCTGCAACTGCGATTGTTGTGTTGTGCTGGAAATTTCTTCAAATGTTCCAAATCTAGGACTTTTGGAATCTAGTCTTCATTTCATAATTCTTCTTACATACCCTTCAACTTCCTCTTCAAACACTTCATAATCTAGAGGGACTATGAATTCAATTCTTGGTTCTACCACTTCAATATATGTAAAGTTTGTATCAACCAAAAAGCATATCTCATTTTTTTATTTATCAACTATTGAGGGTGGAATTCTTGATCTTTTCTTCATCTCATTCTGAAAGGTTTTAATTACAAGTGTGGCACTTTCATTCACTTTATCAATTAGGTGTTTAAGATACACCTTGTTGATTCTCTCTATTGTATTCCTCTCATCATTCCAATCTTCTCCTATAGTGTAAGGAAATCTCCTTAAGAGGTGGAAAAACATATAGGTGATTAAGGATGAAAATCTAAATTGGGAATTCTTTGTCTTCTTAATCTTCTCAAGATTTTCAATCAGTTGGATCCTCAAAATTTCACTCATGTCAATATCAATCTTATCAACACGCATAAGATAAGTTTCTTGTACCATACCTACTACTATATTATCTTCTCTAGAGATGGCACATAACTTGGTAGTCATTATCTTGCACACATACATAACATCATCTTTCTCAATCTTACTTATTACAATACCTCTTCCATTATATGAAGACTTAGTGTTGTCTAGAATTGTTTTCTTCACATTCTTCTCATTTAAAGGAATTTCACCTTTTTTGGATAAATCTGTTAATTCATGTATCAAATCAGATGTGATATCTATCACTCTATCATCCAACCAAAACTTTCCATCATGAATTTTGCTTAAGATGAGCTCAGTCCAATCATCATTCTAAAATTCATAGTAAAACATATACTTGATAATGTCTAGTTGACCTAAATGTTCATACCCTTTCTTATAGGTCATGTCCTAGTTGTATATTCTGTCATATTCCTCAGTCATACTACTGTCTCCTACAGTCTCAAATTTTTACTTTAGGTATCCTCTTACATCTTCCAAATGTAATACATCATCTGGTATGGCCGATAATGCTAAGCTAGGGTCTTCCTCAGAGAGTTCTACTAGTTCCCTTCTCACCTTAGGTCTAGGTGTGTCCTTAATGTTATGAAATAGGGATACATCCATGACTGCACTGAAAAGAAACTGCTCTAACAATAAATACTTAGTAAAATACCTTGGAATCATGATTTAGAGCTTCCGTGTAGATCTAGCGAAAATCTATCTCCAAATATTTCAATCTGCACTGGCTAGCTCTCTAAAACTCTTGTAAACTCTTGAATGATCAAATTATATCCAATAAACCACTTTTATCTATCAAATCCTTGAAGACATTATCGTCACATTAATTGCATAAGTGTATTCATGCCAAAAAGTTGTTCCTGGTTAACTGCAAATTTCTTTCACTTCGTGTGCTTGCATATATGCTCATAATTTCATGCACTCTTAACCATAGCTTCCTTACATTACTTTCTGATGAAGGGTTCTCCCCATAATACCACAAACACATAACAGAAATAGAGAAACAACAACAATTCACAAGAATAGAAAATGGGCTTCTTATTATATCCACAAATGTGGAATTACAAATTTGAGAATTACAATATGCAAAGCCACATGGGCATTTCCCTTACAATATTATGTAGGACAAAGCCTTGAATTATTACCCAAAACTACTCTGAACTACTATGAACTACCTAGACAACACTACGGGCCTTCTGTATATAGGCAATTTTCCACCACTCGAAAAGGTTCCAAAAATTTAGCCATTAAGGCTGACTTCCCCATAGGATTATTTTATGTTTGATAATTTTTACAATAGGCTCGGCTCAAAATAATTACAAAAAAATGTTTTTAGGTAGCCCAACTTCCGAAGGCCATAACTTTTTAACTATAGCTCCATTTTTCTATTATAACCACTTTTTAGAAATGGCAGGACCTAATCTATAGTTCTTGACTCATGTAAGCTCCAATTAGTTGGGGGTCAATTGTGATTCAAAGCTTCTAAGGCCTTCAAAATTGAGCTCAAAGATTCTATACCCAAAAATCTCAATAACTTCACTAATACAGATGATATAGCAATGAAACTCAACTGGTAAATAGATATGACTAAGATGAACCTTCACCTATGAAATTAGAACATTCCAAGCTCATATGATCAACTTAATAAAAATAGTAAGTTTTCATAAATAGTAGCTCTGCACAAGATAACCCTTATTGAAAAGAAAACATAAATATTTTTGGGTGACACAAGATTTCTCTTACACCCGGGATGCTCCTGCATCAGATACTCGGGGTAATTTGAGAAGTGACCCTGTCATGTCTCATGTGTGAAGGGGAAAACCAAGATGGTTAAGCTCCTCTCGTGTCACCCATGATGAATCTTCAATAAGTCATCCTTTCCATTTGACCAGATATTCTTCATATGTCATGTTCCTTGTACTTCTACCAACATGACTATCCAGTATATCCTCAATCTCCTTGGTAGTTGAAGTAGTTGCTAGAATACTCCACTGTGCTTCGGTGATCTCATGTTCAACACCCCCTTCATGATACTTTGTCAGATTTGAAATATTAAATACTAGTGAAATATTCATCTCAGTAGGCAATTCTACTTCATAGGCATTTACTGAATCATGCTTCTTTTGTATCTTACATGGTCCAAACTTTTTCATTTAATTTCAACTTGTTGTATGTGTCAACTAGAAATCGCTCCTTCCACAAATGAACCATGACTTCATCCCAACCTAAAATTTCTTATACCTCATTTTCTCATCTGCCTTAGCCTTATACTGTGCATTCATCTTGGTAATGTGCTTCCTCACCTCCTCATGGATGTTCTTCAAATATTTTGCAAAATCCTCAACTTCAACACTACTTATTTTTCCTTTGTCTATCTTTCTCAACTCAGATGCATTTTTGGGACTACTTCCATATACAATCTGGAATGGTGATTTACCAGTGCTCATGTTGATAGAATTATTGTATGAAAATTTTGCCTGTAGTAAAATCAAATCCCATCTTGTTGTCTTATCTCCAACCAAACATCTCAACATATTCCCCAAACTCCTATTCACTACCTCTACTTGTCCATCAGTCTGTGGATAATGTGATGAACTAAACTTCAAATCTATCTTTAACTTCTTCCACAATGTATGCCAGAAATATCCAACAAACTTAGTGTCTCGATTTGAAATTATGCTCTTTGGAAAACCATGTAGTCTCAGTACTTCTTTGAAAAACAATTCTACTACATGAACAACATCATTAGTCTTCTTACAGGGAATGAGATGTGCCATCTTTGAAAATCTATCAACTACCACAAAAATTGAATCATGTCCATGCTAAGCCCTTGGTAAACAAGAACAAAGTCCATACTAATATCCTCCCAACGATTATCTTGTACAAGTAATGGCTGACACAACCCTATATTCTTCTTTACTCTCTATTCCATCTGATATACTCTGCAAATCTGTACAAACTTCTTGACATCTTACTACAACTGTGGCAAGTAATAATTCTCACTAACCAAAGCAAGGGTTTTATCTCGACCAAAATGTCCAACCAATCCTCCACTATGCTTCTTCTTGATGAGATTCTCCCTCATATAACTTTGTGGAAAGCACAACTAACTCCCTCCAAATAGCATATCATCCTAAATGATGAAATCCAACCACTTTGTTCTATCTAGAGTAACAAGTTCTTTACAAACTTTCCAAGCTTCACCAAAAGCAGGATCCTCTGGATATAAACTCTTGAGTTCCTTGAACCCAACCACCTCAATTTGCATCTCTTTCAATATTAGTTGCCTTCTACTAAGCACATCTACAACCTTTTTAGACTTTCCACTCCTATGTTTCAAAACAAATGTGTAACTCTACAAAAATTCAACCCATTTAAAATGTCTTTGATTCAACTTTCCTTGACTATTCAAATATTGCAAAACTTGATGATCATTATACAAAACAAACTCCTTAGGAAAAAGATAGTGTCTCCACTTCTTCAATGCCTCAACTATAGTATAAAATTCCTAATCATAAATAGATTATTTCCTCTTGGCGTCATTTAACTTCTCACTGAAAAAAGCAATAGTTTTACCTTCTTGGCTCAAAACAACTCCTATTGTAGTACCGCTAGCATCACAGTCTACTTGAAACACCTTATTAAAATTTGGAAGTGCTAAAACAAGTTGTTTTGTAACTTTCTATTTCAATAGTTTAAAACTCTTATCTACCCTTGCAATCCACTTAAACTCTTTTATATCCCCTCTCATTGTTTCATTCAAGGATCCACAAATACTACTAAAACTCTTGATAAAATTTTTGTAAAAGCTATCAAAACCATGAAAAGATCTTACCTCAGTAGCACTCCTTGGAGTAGGCCATTCGAATGATAGCCTGGACTTTCTTTGGGTTCATTTTTAGACCTTCTGCTAAAACTACAAATCCCAGATACACTAACTCCTTCTTCACAAAACTACACTTCTTCAAATTAATCAACAATTTATCTTCTCTCAGCTTCTCAAACACCCTATGAATATGCATTATATGATCCTCCAATGTCTTACTAAAGATCAAAATATCATCTAGGTAAACAATGACAAACTTACCCAGAAATTCTTTCAGAACTTCATTCATGAACCGCATGAAAGTGATCGGTGCATTGGTTAGCCCAAAAGGCATGACTAGCCATTCATACAATCCTTCCTTTGTCTTGAAAGTAGTCTTCCATTCATCTCCTTCTCTATTCTGAATCATATGATATCTACTCTTTAGATATATCTTTGAGAAATACACAGTTCCACTCAAACAGTCCATAATATCATCCATCCTCGACATGGAAACTTATACTTGATTGTGATCTTCTTTATAGCCTTAGAATCTGTACACATCCTCCATTCTCCATTCTTCTTTGGTGTTAATATTGCTGGTACAACACATGGACTCAAACTCTTGAATCAACCCCTTCTACAACAACTCATGTACTTGTCTATTCAACTAATCACTTTCTACTGGTATCATTCTGTGTGTTGCCTTATTTGGAAAATTGGCTCTTGGGATCAAGTCCATCCGATGACAGATCTTCCTTACTAGTGGTAATCCATCAAGCACATTATCAGATACAATATCTTGAAAAATAATTTAACAAATCTACAACTTCTATAGGTACATCTTCTACTTCCTCTTTACCAGCTTTTGGAATTAAATCAAAACACATATGCTCATGCCTCATACCCTCTAAGAACTTTCTTCCATCAACAAAAGTTATTCTTGCATTACCACATACCTTTTCTTCTGTTTCCTTCAATAGCTTTAGCTTATGTTGCACTCCATCCTTTTTCAGGGAATAGGTATTCGCACGACCATCATGTACATCATGCTTGTCAAATTTCCATGGTCTACCCAACAACATATGACATGCATCCATAGGTATGATATCACATAGTACCTCATCATGGTATCCACCAATCTTGAACTTTACTAGGCATTGCTCACTGACCATGACCTTGTGGTCATCCTACACCTAGGCAATCCGATATGGATGTGGATGTTTCTACCTCTTGAGCTTAAACTTCATTACCATCTCTTCTGACATAAAATTTTTAGTGATTCTGCTATCGATAATCACATCACAACACTTATCCTCACACTTGCACCTAGTGTGAAACAAGCTCCTCATTTTCTCAGGTTCATTCTCACCACTCAACAAGACTCTTCTATTAATTAGCATTTCTCCTCTTTCAGCATCTTTAGAATGTGATGATTTGGCATCTTCATCTATATGTAAAACTAGACTAGCCTTTAGTTCTCCTATCTATCCTTCCTTGGCATTGAGGACATTCATATGCCTTATGACCTTCTTCTCCATAGTAAAAACATGTTCCACAGAAGCCTCCTCTTCCTAATCCTCTTCCTCTTCCTCTTTGATCTCTTTTATTCTAATTATGGAAATGATTGAAATTATTTCCTCTCTGAGTTTGACTACTATTAGCCTCATCCTTATTTTTTGAATCTTCATTTCGGCCTCTATATGACCATCCACCAGATCTTCCACCATGACCTCTTCCACTTTGTCTACTCTCAAACTTCTTGTTCAACTTTTCCTCTACTTTTAGGAAAAATTGGTATGCCTCTTCAATATTATTCATTCAAACCAAATTCAACTCCTCCTGAATTCTTGGCCTCAACCCATTAAGGTAGTGGGAAACTTTCTCCTTATCAGCTTCTGCATGGCCCGTTCTAATCAGGATTCAATAAAATTCCTTTGTATACTCCTGAATAGATATCCCTTCTTACTTCAAACCTCACATTTTCTTCAGTAGGTCAAGCTCATAATCAATAGGAATGAATGGTCACTTCAATTTGTCCACCATCTGATCCCATCTTGTGATTTTATTTTTTCCTCTTCTATTTCTCTCCAATTGAATCTCTTGCCACCAGATCTTTGCATGACCCTTCAGTCTGGCCTTCGTAGACTTGACCCAATCAGGATCCTTGATATCTTCATACTCAAAATATTCTTCTAATTCATTGATCTAGATGATCAATTCCTCTGGGTTAAGATTTTTGAAAAATGTAGGAACCTCAATCTTAGGTCTTTTTCCGATCTTGGAAATGGCCCAGAAAAGTCTTTCTTCCTCTTGGTTCAAAATTTTGCGTTCTCCTTCCTGATCAAAATTTGCTTCTTCTTCGGCTTCATCCTCACTTTTGTCTCTGATTGTAAGATTCATGAATTTGTGAATCTCTTCTTGCAATTCTCACACTTGTCTCTGGAGGGCTCTAACCTTAGGTGTCACACCATCAGCTCTTCTGCCATGTTCCCTTTGTGGAGGCATTTTTTGTGCAACTCACTGAAACCCTAAACCACGATCTTGGTGTAAACTACCTCACATTCGATGATCTATCTACACACTCAGGAACTCCTGCTCTAATACCACTTGATGAAGGGTGCTCCCTTAATACCACAAACACATAATAGAAACAAAGAAACAACAACAATTTGCAAGAACAAAAAATGGGCTTCTTATTATCTCCACAAATGTAGAATTATAAATTTTAGAATTACAATATGCAAAGTCACATGGGCATGTCCCTTACAATATTCTATAGGACAAAGCCTCAAATTATTACCCTGAACTACTCTAAACTGTGTAGACAACACTACAAGCCTTCCTTATATAGAAAATTTTCCACCACTTGAGAATGTTCTAGAAATTTAGCCATTAAGGCCAACTTCCCCCTAGAATTATTTTATTTTTCATAATTTTTACAATAGGGTCAGCTCAAAATAATTACAAAAAAATGTTTTTAGGTAGCCCAACTTCTAAAGGCCATAACTTTTTAACCATAGCTCTGTTTTTCTATTATAATTTTTCTTCAAAAATGGCAGGACCTGATCTATAGTGCCTAACTCGTGCAAGCTCTAATCAGCTAGGGGTTGATCATGATCCGAAGCCTCTAAGACCTTCAAAATTGAGCTCAAAAATTCTATACCCAAAAATGTCAATAACTTCACTGATACATATTAAATAGCAATGAAACTCAACTAGTAGACTGATATGACTAAGATGAACCTCCACCTATGAAATCAGAACATTCCAAGCTTGTATGACCAACTTACTAAAAATAGTAAGTTTCCATAAATAGAAGCTCTGCACAAGATAGCCCTTATTGAAAAGAAACCAGAAATATTTTTGGGTGATGCAAGATTGCTCTTACACCCAAGATGTCATTGCATCACTTTCTATCACATATTTACTTTGCAAGGCTTGATTCAAACTCTACTAAACTCTATGTTATTATGGTACTTAATTTGTTGCTAATTTCATTGAATTTCGATGCTTAATTAGTTTGATATGGGTTCAAAATTGATTCCAAATTACTCTCAAATGTTTCACCTGACTGACTTTCTGATATTGTTGATGCACTTGCTTGATCTATAGCTTTGACAAATATAACTTCTTCCATGTTACTGTTATTTCCCTTTTGATTGTTGTTGATGTCTATATTTCTTCTGGTGTAGTTCACATTTCTTCTAGGAATAGGATTCCTCATGTTGTTCATTCTGCAATATCTCATTGTGTGACCCATGTTATTACAAATCTAGCAAACTATGACATTGTTCCCATATCTTGGTCCTGAATGACTAGTCTGTGATCTGCAATTTATGGCAATATATCCAAAACTGTTGCATCTATAACACACAACTCCATTTCTTATATTTTTTGTTGCTCCAATAGGTCTTTTATCTGTACAATCTCTTTTTATATGTCCAAATTAATTGCATGTAAAACATCTACCTTTGAAGTCATTTCGTATTTCTTTAGGTGATCCATATTACTTAAGGTTATTTAGGTACATCTTCAAATTGGTTAGACTCAGCTTTTTTTTGTTTTTCTTCTTCTATGTTCTCAAGTTGTTGAATTTTTGGATCTGGTTCTTTACATTCTTCAATCTTCTTTGAGAATTTTTCTTTGAAATATCCAAGACCAATTTTATCATAAGAGGGTTTTTGATAAGAGATCTGTTCATTAATCTTTTCACTACTGGAATATAGTTTCTCAAGATGTTGTTTGGATTGAGTTAGTTCTCCTTTCACAATTGTATTGTACTTTTCAAGTTCAGTATACTACAACTTTGTAGTCTCAAATTCAGATGTTACTTTGGTAAGCTTAGATCTTAGATCTACATTTTTAGACTTCAGATTTGATTCAATTTTTATATTATCATCTTTCAAGCTTAACTTTAGATCTACAATCTTTAGTTCATGCTTTAGGATCTCATTTTCCTTTTTTAGTTTTGAAACATCATCACCATCCTTGGTCTGATTTATAGGTTCTTTCTTTGATTTAAGATCTTCTATCTTGTCTTTTAGTTTCTCAATGTAGTTTTTTGTATTATCATATTTTTTCTTTAGAGTATCTCTTTCTTTAGTAAGAATATCAATCTACTCAAGAGTTTCTTCTAGGTTTTTCTATAATTGATCCATATCCATAGAGATCTTACTCAAGCTATTAGATCTTTTCATAGTAACTATTCTTTGATACCAATTGTTAGAAATAGGAAATACTGAGAGGGGAGGTGAATCAGTATTTCACAAACTTTTACTTTTTCCCACTTAAGGATATATGTAATTAACTTGTAACTTTCATAAGAAACTAAATTGAATAATAAACAAAACCATAAAATAAAGGAACTCATAACACCATGTTTATTCTTGAGGAAACCCTAGCCAAGGGAAAACCTTAGTGGGGATGGTACCCACAAATGATCCACTAATAAAAAGTATCTGGTTAAAGATATTGACCCTGTTAGGAGTCTATTACATCTGTATAGTGTCTCGGTCTTTGTTAGAGGACTTTAGGCCTTGTTAGAAGCCTCAACCTTGTTAGGAGTTGGTATTACAAAGTGTGAATGTATGCAAGATGAGCCCACTGCCCAAACATGCAATATATAATAATAATATTTAATACAAAAACCTTCTACTGTTGTTGAATATCTTCAATATTCTGATCTAGCTTGTAGGCTCTTCACAAAACTACTATCAGTTCGCACTAATATCTTCATTATTTTTCATTAGATAATATTCTCCTTTATACCAACTATCTCAAATATATCTTATCAGTTGGCTTCCATGTTATCAAATCATAACATTAACTCTTGTTGCCTTAGGCTTAACATCTAGAATGTCATCCCTAATTAGGTAAGTCATTATTTTGATAAACAAAATAATCATTTACTGATCGATGCTTTGTTCTAGTCGACTCAACATTATTTCTGTAAAACATTAATTTCTCTGTTTGTACATGTCATACAGTCTTGCACTCTTAGATGTAGCCTCATAATACCTTATATAATCTATGTTCAAGTGTGCATGCAATGAAATTACTTTTGTGAGCTTCGTTGATCAAAATAGTCTATGTGTAGATAGATAAACATTGTTATACTTAGTGATGCAGGAGCATCCTGGGTGTAAGAGAAATCTTGCATCACCCAAAAATATTTCTATTTTTGTTTTCAATAAGGGCTATTTTGTGCAGAGCTGTTATTTATGGAAAGTTACTATTTTTGGTAATTTTCGTATGTGCTCAGAATGATCTGATTTCTTTCTTGGAGGTTCATTTTGGTCATATAAGTCTGCCAGTAAAGTTTCATTGCCAGATCAAGTGTATATTGGAAGATATTGAAGATTTTCGGTATTGGCAGCAGGGTACAGAAACTTTGAACTCAGTTTTGAAGGCTTTAGAGGCCCCGGATGAGGTCGAAAATTTGGGTGACTAGCGCTTGCGCTAGTCAAGCCTGTAGAGCGCTTCGTGGCATTTCCGAAATGGGGTTATAATAGCCGAGCAGGTCAATTGGTGATGACTTATGGTCTTCGGAAGTTGGGCCACCTGAAATAGTGAAAAATAATTTTCTTCAAAATTTATGTTCGGGTTTCAAAGGTTATCTTGAGCCGACTATGATGTAATGAAATGTAAAATAAAATAATTCTAAGTTTGGTCGGCCTTATTGGCTAAAATTCTGGAACCTTCCCAGGCAGTGGAAAATTGCCTATATAAGGAAGGCTGTATTATTATCTTAGGCAGTTCAGAATAGTTCTGGGTAGTAGATCTAGGTAATAGTTCGAGGCTTTGTCCTACAGAATATTGTAAGGGAATGCCCATGTGGCTTTGCATATTGTAATTCTGAAAGTTTGTAATTCCACATTTGTGGAGATAATAAGAAGCCAATTTTCTGTTCTTGCATATTATTATTATTTCTCTATTTCTGTTATGTGTTTGTGGTATTAAGGGGAGCACCCTTCATCAAGTGGTATCAGAGCCAGGTTGTTCTTGAGTGTGTAAACAGATCACCGACTGTGAGGCAGTTTGCACAAGGACCGTGGCTAGGGTTTCAGCGCGCATCACGAAAATGCCTCCACGAAGAGAACGTGGCAGAAGAGCTGGTGCTGTGACACCTGAGGTTAGAGAGCTGCAAAGACAAGTGCGAGCATTGAAAGAAGAGATTCGCAGAGGAATGAATCTTAATGTCAGAGATGAAAGCGAGGATGAAGCCGAAGAAGAATATCAAGAAGGAGAAGTTAAAATTGTGAACCAGGAGGAAGAAAGACTTTTTCGGGCAATTTCCAAGATTGGGAAAAGACCTAAGATTGAGGCCAAGCCAGAGTTGCACATGTAGACGAAGATGCCAGATCATCAAATTCTAAAGATGCTGAAAGAGGAGAAACGTTGATTAACAGAAGAGTCCTGTTGAGTGGTGAGAATGAACCTGAGCAAAGAAGGAGTCTGTTTCGCACCAGGTGTAAGTGTGAAGGTAAATGTTGTGATGTGATTATTGATAGTGGAAGCACTGACAATTTGGTGTCAGAAGAAATGGTGACAAAGTTGAAGCTCAAGAGACAGAAACACCCACATCCATATCGGATTGCCTGGGTACATGATGACCACAAGGTTATGGTCAATGAACAATGCCTGGTGAAGTTCAAGATTGGCGGATACCAAGATGACGTATTGTGTGATATCATATCTATGGATGCATGTCATATGTTGTTGGGTAGACCATGGCAGTTTGACAGATGTGCTGTACATGATGGTCGTGCGAATACCTATTCCCTGACAAAGGATGGAGTGCGACATAAGCTAAAACCATTGAAGGAGACTGAAGAAAAGGTATGTGGTAATGCAAGGATAACTTTTGTTGATGGAAGAAATTTCCTAGATGGTATGAGGCATGAGCATGTATGTTTTGCTTTAATTCCAAAAGCTGGTAAAGAGGAAGTAGAAGATGTTCCTGTAGAAGTTACAGATTTGTTGAATGAGTTTCAGGATATTATATCCAATAACGTGCCTGATGGATTACCACCAGTTAGGAAGATCAGTCATCAGATGGACTTGATCCCACGAGCGAGTTTGCCGAATAAGGCAGCACACAGAATGACACCTGCAGAAAGTGAGGAGTTGAACAGACAAGTACAGGAACTGTTACATAAATGATTGATCTATGAGAGTCTGAGTCCCTGTGCTGTACCAGCGGTATTAGCACCAAAGAAGAATGGAGAATGGAGGATGTGTACAGATTCTAGGGCAATAAACAAGATCACAATCAAGTACAGATTTCCATTGCCACGAATGGATGATATTATGGACTGTTTGAGTGGAGCTGTGTATTTCTCAAAGATAGATCTGAAGAGTGGATATCATCAGATTTGGATCAGAGAAGGAGATGAATGGAAGACTACCTTCAAGACAAAGGAAGGACTATATGAGTGGTTAGTCATGCCTTTTGGGCTAACCAATGCACCGAGCACTTTCATGCGGCTCATGAACGAAGTTCTGAAAGAATTTCTAGGTAAGTTTGTCATTGTTTACCTAGATGATATTTTGATCTTTAGTAAGACATTGGAGGAGCATATGATGCATATTCGTATGGTATTTGAGAAGCTAAGAGAAGAGAAATTGTTGATTAATTTGAAGAAGTGCAGTTTTGTGAAGAAAGAGTTAGTGTATTTGGGATTTGTAGTTTCAGCAGAAGGTCTGAAAATGGACCCAGAGAAGGTACAGGCTATCCTTGAATGGCCTACTCCAAGGAGTGCTACTGAGGTAAGATCTTTTCATGGTCTAGCTAGCTTTTACAGAAAATTTATCAGAAATTTTAGCAGTATTTGTGGACCCTTGACTGAAACAATGAGAAGGGATAGAAAAGAGTTTAAGTGGACTAAAGGAGCAGAAAAGAGTTTTCAATTATTGAAACAAAAAGTTACAGAACAACCTGTTTTAGCACTTCCAGATTTCAATAAGGTGTTTCAAGTAGATTGTGATGCTAGTGGTACTGCAATAGGAGCTGTTATGAGCCAAGAAGGTAAACCTATTGCTTATTTCAGTGAGAAGTTAAATGATGCCAAGAGGAAATATTCTGTTTATGATCAGGAATTTTATGCTATAGTTCAGGCATTAAAGAAGTGGAGACATTATCTGCTTCCTAAGGAGTTTGTTTTGTATACTGATCATCAAGCTTTGCAATATTTGAATAGTCAAGGAAAATTGAATCAAAGGTATTTGAAATGGGTTGAGTTTTTGCAGAGTTATACATTTGTTTTGAAACACAGAAGTGGAAAGTCTAATAGAGTTCCAGATGCTCTTAGCAGAAGGCAACTATTGCTGACAGAGATGCAGATTGAGGTGGTTGGGTTCAAGGAACTCAAGAATTTGTATCCAGAGGATCCTAATTTTGGTGAAGCTTGGAAGGCTTGTACAGAACCTGGTACTCTAGACAGAATGAAATAGCTGGATTTTATCATCCAAGATGATATGCTATTCAGAGGGAGTCAGTTGTGCATTCCACGAAGTTCTATGAAGGAGAATCTCATCAAGGAGAAGCATAGTGGAGGATTGGCTGGACATTTTGGTCGTGATAAAACCCTTTCTTTGGTTCGTGAGAATTATTATTGGCCACAATTGCAGCAAGATGTGAAGAAGTTTGTACAGAGTTGCAGAGCATGTCAGATGGCGAAAGGAGTGAAGCAGAATACAGGGTTGTATCAGCCATTACCTATACCAGAGAAGCCTTGGGAGGATATCAGTATGGACTTTATTCTTGGTTTACCGAGGACACAGCGGCGACATGATTCAATTTTTGTAGTAGTTGACCGATTTTCAAAGATGGCACATTCCATTCTCTGCAAGAAGATTAATGATGTTGTTCATGTAGCAGAATTGTTTTTCAGAGAAGTAGTGAGACTTCATGGTTTGCCAAAGACCATAGTTTCAGATCGGGACACTAAGTTTGTTGGATATTTTTGGCGTACATTATGGAAGAAGTTGAAGACAGATTCGAAGTTCAGTTCATCACATCATCCACAGACTGATGGACAGACAGAGGTGGTGAATAGAAGTTTGGAAAATTTGCTGAGATGTTTGGTTGGAGATAAGCCAACAAGATGGGATTTGATTTTACCACAGGCAGAATTTGCATACAATAATTCTGTCAACAGGAGCACTGGTAAATCATCATTCCAGATTGTATATGGAAGTAGTCCAAGAAATGCATCTGAATTGAGAAAGATAGATAAAGGAGAAATAAGTAGTGCTAAAGCTGAGGATTTTGCAGAACACTTGAAGAACATCCATGAGGAGGTGAGGAAGCATATTACCAAGATGAATGCACAGTATAAGGCTAAGACAGATGAGAAAAGGAGGTATAAGGAATTTTAGGTTGGTGATGAAGTCATGGTTCATTTGCGGAAGGAGCGGTTTCCAATTGGTACATATAACAAGCTGAAAATGAAGAAGTTTGGGCCATGTAAGATACTGAAGAAGCATGATTCAAGAAATGCATATGAGGTAGAATTGCCTAGTGAGCTGAATATTTCACCAGTGTTTAACATTTCAGATCTGACAGAGTATCATGAAGGAGGTGTTGAAGATGAGATCACAGCAGCACAGTGGAGTATTCCAGCAACTAGTTCAGACACTAAGGAGATCGAGGATATACTGGACAGTCGTGTTGGCAGAAGCACAAGGAACGGGACATATGAAGAATATTTGGTCAAGTGGAAATGACGACCTGTTGAAGATTCATTATGGCTAACAAAGGAGGAGGTTAACCGTCTTGGTTTTCCTCTGCACACCTGAGTCGTGACAGGGTCACTTCTCAAATTACCCTGGGTGTCTGATGTAGGAGCATCCTGGGTGTAAGAACAATCTTGCATCACCTAAAAATATTTCTATTTTTGTTTTCAATAAGGGCTATTTTGTGCAGAGCTGTTATTTATGGAAAGTTACTATTTTTGATAATTTTCGTATGTGCTCAGAATGATTTGATTTCTTTCTTGGAGGTTCATTTTGGTCATATAATTTTTTCAGTAAAGTTTCATTGCCAGATCAAATGTATATTGGAAGATATTGAAGATTTTCGGTATTGGCAGTAGGGTACAGAAACTTTGAACCCAGTTTTGAAGGCTTTAGAGGCCCCGGATGAGGTTGAAAATTTAGATGACGGGCGCTTGCGCGGGTCAAGCCTGTAGAGTGCTTCATGGCATTTCGTAAATGGGGTTATAATAGCCGAGCGGGTCAATTGGTGATGACTTATGGTCTTCGGAAGTTGGGCCACCTGAAATGGCAAAAAATAATTTTCTTCAAAATTTTTGTTCGGGTTTCAAAGGTTATCTTGAGCCGACTATGATGTAATGAAATGTAAAATAAAATAATTCTAAGTTTGGTCGGCCTTATTGGCTAAAATTCTGGAACCTTCCCAAGCGGTGGAAAATTGCTTATATAAGGAAGGCTGTATTATTGTCTTAGGCAGTTCAGAATAGTTCTGGGTAGTAGATCTGGGTAATAGTTTGAGGCTTTGTCCTACAGAATATTGTAAGGGAATGCCCATGTGGCTTTGCATATTGTAATTCTGAAAGTTTGTAATTCCACATTTGTGGAGATAATAAGAAGCCAATTTTCTATTCTTGCATATTGTTGTTGTTTCTTTATTTCTGTTATGTGTTTGTGGTATTAAGGGGAGCACCCTTCATCAAGTGGTATCAGAGCCAGGTTGTTCTTGAGTATGTAAACAGAATGCTGACTGTGAGGCAGTTTGCACCACGACCGTGGCTAGGGTTTCAGCGCGCATCGCGAAAATGCCTCCACGAAGAGAACGTGGCGGAAGAGCTGGTGCTGTGACACCTGAGGTTAGAGAGCTGCAAATACAAGTGCGAGCATTGCAAGAAGAGATTCGCAAATGAATGAATCTTAATGTCAGAGATGAAAGCGAGGATGAAGCCGAAGAAGAATATCAAGAAGGAGAAGTTGAAATTGTGAACCAGGAGGAAGAAAGACTTTTTCGGGCAATTTCCAAGATTGGGAAAAGACCTAAGATTGAGGTTCCTACATTTTCTGGAAATCTTAACCCAGAGGAATTGATCGACTGGATCAATGAATGTGAGGAATATTTTGAGTACAAAGATGTTGAGGATCCTGATAGGGTCAAATTTGCGAAGGCCAGACTGAAAGGTCATGCGAAGATCTGTTGGCAAGAAATTCAATTGGAGCGAAATAGAAGAGGGAAAGATAAAATCGCAAGATGAGATCGGATGGTGGATAAATTGAAGCGACAGTTCATTCCTATTGATTATGACCTTGACCTACTGAAGAAAATGCAGACTTTGAAACAAGCAGGAAGATCTGTTCAGGAGTATACAGAGGAGTTCTATCGACTCCTCATCAGAACAGGCCATGCAGAAGCTGATAAGGAGAAAGTTGCCTGATACCTTAATGGCTTAAGGCCAAGCATTCAGAAGGAGCTGAATCTAGTTCGAATGAATAGTATTGAAGAGGCATACCAGTTTGCCCTAAAAGTAGAGGAAAAGTTGAACAAGAAGTTTGAGAGCAGACAAAACGGAAGAGGTCGTGGTGGACGATCTGGTGGACGATCATATGGTGGCCAAAATGATGATCTGAAAAAGAAGAATGAGGCCAGTAGCAGTCAGAATCAGTGAGGAAATAATTTCAATCACTTCCAGAATTAGAATAATAGAGATCAGAGAGGAAGAGGAAGAGGACAAGGATCTGGAAGAGGTGGCTTTCGTGGAACATGTTTTCACTGTGGAGAAGAAGGTCACAGGGCATTTGAATGTCCTCAGCGCCAAGGCAGAACAGATAGGAGAAATGAAGGCCAAGCCAGAGTTGCACATGTAGATGAAGATGCTAGATCATCAAATTCTGAAGATGCTGAAAGAGGAGAAACGTTGATTAACAGAAGAGTCCTGTTGAGTGGTGAGAATGAACCTGAGCAAAGAAAAAGTCTGTTTCGCACCAGGTGTAAGTGTGAAGGTAAATTTTGTGATGTGATTATTGATAGTGGAAGCACTGACAATTTGGTGTCAGAAGAAATGGTGACAAAGTTGAAGCTCAAGAGACAGAAACACCCACATCCATATCCGATTGCTTGGGTACAGGATGACCACAAGGTTATGGTCAATGAACAATGCCTGGTGAAGTTTAAGATTGGCGGATACCAAGATGAGGTATTGTGTGATATCATATCTATGGATGCATGTCATATGTTGTTGGGTAGACCATGGCAGTTTGACAGATGTGCTGTACATGATGGTCATGGGAATACCTATTCCCTGACAAAGGATGGAGTGCGACATAAGCTAAAACTATTGAAGGAGACTGAAGAAAAGGTATGTGGTAATGCAAGGATAACTTTTGTTGATGGAAGAAATTTCCTAGATGGTATGAGGCATGAGCATGTATGTTTTGCTTTAATTCCAAAAGCTGGTAAAGAGGAAGTAGAAGATGTTCTTGTAGAAGTTGCAGATTTGTTGAATGAGTTTCAGGATATTGTATCCGATAACGTGCCTGATGGATTACCACCAGTCAGGAAGATTAGTCATCAGATGGACTTGATCCCAAGAGTGAGTTTGCCGAATAAGGCAGCACACAGAATGACACCTGCAGAAAGTGAGGAGTTGAATAGACAAGTACAGGAACTATTACATAAAGGATTGATCCGTGAGAGTCTGAGTCCCTGTGCTGTACCAGCGGTATTAGCACCAAAGAAGAATGGAGAATGGAGGATGTGTACAGATTCTAGTGCAATAAACAAGATCACAATCAAGTACAGATTTCCATTGACACGAATGGATGATATTATGGACTATTTGAGTGGAGCTGTGTATTTCTCAAAGATAGATCTGAAGAGTGGATATCATCAGATTCGGATCAGAGAAGGAGATGAATGGAAGACTGCCTTCAAGACAAAGGAAGGACTATATGAGTGGTTAGTCATGCCTTTTGGGCTAACCAATGCACCGAGCACTTTCATGTGGCTCATGAACGAGGTTCTGAAAGAATTTCTAGGTAAGTTTGTCATTGTTTACCTAGATGATATTTTGATCTTTAGTAAGACATTAGAGGAGCATATGATGCATATTCGTATGGTATTTGAGAAGCTAAGAGAAGAGAAATTGTTGATTAATTTGAAGAAGTGCAGTTTTGTGAAGAAAGAGTTAGTGTATTTGGGATTTGTAGTTTCAGCAGAAGGTCTAAAAATGGACTCAAAGAAGGTACAGGCTATCTTTGAATGGCCTACTCCAAGGAGTGCTACTGAGGTAACATCTTTTCATGGTCTAGCTAGCTTTTACAGAAAGTTTATCAGAAATTTTAGCAGTATTTGTGGACCCTTGACTGAAACAATGAGAGGGGATAGAAAAGAATTTAAGTGGACTAAAGGAGCAGAAAAGAGTTTTCAATTATTGAAACAAAAAGTTACAGAACAACCTGTTTTAGCACTTCCAGATTTCAATAAGGTGTTTCAAGTAGATTGTGATGCTAGTGGTATGGCAATAGGAGCGATTATGAGCCAAGAAGGTAAACCTATTGCTTATTTCAGTGAGAAGTTAAATGATGCCAAGAGGAAATATTCTATTTATGATCAGGAATTTTATGCTATAGTTCAGGCATTAAAGAAGTGGAGACATTATCTGCTTCCTAAGGAGTTTGTTTTGTATACTGATCATCAAGCTTTGCAATATTTGAATAGTCAAGAAAAATTGAATCAAAGGCATTTGAAATGGGTTGAGTTTTTGCAGAGTTATACATTTGTTTTGAAACACAGAAGTGGAAAGTCTAATAGGGTTGCAGATGCTCTTAGCAGAAGGCAACTATTGCTGACAGAGATGCAGATTGAGGTGGTTGGGTTCAAGGAACTCAAGAATTTGTATCCAGAAGATCCTGATTTTGGTGAAGCTTGGAAGGCTTGTACAGAACCTGTTACTCTAGACAGGACGAAATGGCTGGATTTTATCATCCAAGATGATATGCTATTCAGAGGGAGTCAGTTGTGCATTCCACGAAGTTCTATGAGGGAGAATCTCATCAAGGAGAAGCATAGTGGAGGATTGGCTGGACATTTTGGTCATGATAAAACCTTTGCTTTGGTTGGTGAGAATTATTATTGGCCACAATTAAAGCAAGATGTGAAGAAGTTTGTACAGAGTTGCAGAGCATGTCAGATGGCGAAAGGAGTGAAGCAGAATATAGGGTTGTATCAGCCATTAGCTATACCAGAGAAGCCTTGGGAGGATATTAGTATGGACTTTCTTCTTGGTTTATCGAGGACACAGCGGCGACATGATTCAATTTTTGTAGTAGTTGACCGATTTTCAAAGATGGCACATTTCATTCCCTGCAAGAAGACTAATGATGCTATTCATGTAGCAGAATTGTTTTTCAGAGAAGTAGTGAGACTTCATGGTTTGCCAAAGACCATAGTTTCAGATCGGGACACTAAGTTTGTTAGATATTTCTGGCGTACATTGTGGAAGAAGTCGAAGACAGATTTGAAGTTCAGTTCATCACATCATCCACAGACTGATGGACAGACAGAGGTGGTGAATAGAAGTTTGGAAAATTTGCTGAGATGTTTGGTTGGAGATAAGCCAACAGGATGGGATTTGATTTTACCACAGGCAGAATTTGCATACAATAATTCTGTCAACAGGAGCACTGGTAAATCACCATTCCAGATTGTATATGGAAGTAGTCCAAGAAATGCATCTGAATTGAAAAAGATAGATAAAGGAGAAATAAGTAGTGCTAAAGCTGAGGATTTTGCAGAACACTTGAAGAACATCCATGAGGAGGTGAGGAAGCATATTACCAAGATGAATGCATAGTATAAGGCTAAGGCAGATGAGAAAAGGAGGTATAAAGAATTTCAGATTGGTGATGAAGTCATGGTTCATTTGCGGAAGGAGCGGTTTCCAGTTGGTACATATAACAAGCTGAAAATGAAGAAGTTTGGGCCATGTAAGATACTGAAGAAGCATGATTCAAGAAATGCATATGAGGTAGAATTGCCTAGTGAGCTGAATATTTCACCAATGTTTAACATTTCAGATCTGACAGAGTATCATGAAGGAGGTGTTGAAGATGAGATCATAGCAGCACAGTGGAGTATTCCAGCAACTAGTTCAGACACTAAGGAGATCGAGGATATACTGGACAGTCGTGTTGGCAGAAGCACAAGGAACAGGACATATAAAGAATATTTGGTCAAGTGGAAAGGACAACCTGTTGAAGATTCATCATGGCTAACAAAGGAGGAGGTTAACAGTCTTGGTTTTTCTCTGCACACCTGAGTCGTGACAGGGTCACTTCTCAAATTACCCTGGGTGTCTGATGCAGGAGCATCCTGGGTGTAAGAGCAATCTTGCATCACCCAAAAATATTTCTGTTTTTGTTTTCAATAAGGGCTATTTTGTGCAGACCTATTATTTATGGAAAGTTACTATTTTTGGTAATTTTCGTATGTGCTCAGAATGATCTGATTCCTTTTTTGGAGGTTCATTTTGGTCATATAAGTCTGCCAGTAAAGTTTCATTGCCAGATCAAGTGTATATTGGAAGATATTGAAGATTTTCGGTATTGGCAGCAGGGTACAGAAATTTTAAACTCAGTTTTGAAGGCTTTAGAGGCCTCGGATGAGGTCGAAAATTTGGGTGACGGGCACCTGCGTGGGTCAAGCCTGTAGAGTACTTCGTGGCATTTCTGAAATGGGGTTATAATAGCCGAGCGGGTCAATTGGTGATGACTTATGGTCTTCGGAAGTTGGGCCACCTGAAATGGCAAAAAATAATTTTCTTCAAAATTTCTGTTCGGGTTTCAAAGGTTATCTTGAGCTGACTATGATGTAATGAAATGTAAAATAAAATAATTCTAAGTTTGGTCGGCCTTATTGGCTAAAATTCTGGAACCTTCCCAGGCGGTGGAAAATTGCCTATATAAGGAAGGCTGTATTATTGTCTTAGGCAGTTCAGAATAGTTCTGGGTAGTAGATCTGGGTAATAGTTCAAGGCTTTGTCCTAGAGAATATTGTAAGGGAATGCCCATGTGGCTTTGCATATTGTAATTCTGAAAGTTTGTAATTCCACATTTGTGGAGATAATAAGAAGCCAATTTTCTGTTCTTGCATATTGTTGTTGTTTCTCTATTTATGTTATGTGTTTGTGGTATTAAGGGGAGCACCCTTCATCAAGTGGTATCAGAGCCAGGTTGTTCTTGAGTGTGTAAACAGATCGCCGACTGTGAGGCAGTTTGCACCAGGACCGTGGCTAGGGTTTCAGTGCGCATCACAAAAATACCTCCACGAAGAGAACGTGGCGGAAGAGCTGGTGCTGTGACACCTGAGGTTAGAGAGCTGCAAATACAAGTGCGAGCATTGCAAGAAGAGATTCACAGAGGAATGAATCTTAATGTCAGAGATGAAAGCGAGGATGAAGCCGAAGAAGAATATCAAGAAGGAGAGGTTGAAATTATGAACCAGGAGGAAGAAAGACTTTTTCGGGCAATTTTCAAGATTGGAAAAAGACCTAAGATTGAGGTTCCTACATTTTCTGGAAATCTTAACCCAGAGGAATTGATCGATTGGATCAATGAATGTGAGGAATATTTTGAGTACGAAGATGTTGAGGATCCTGATAGGGTCAAATTTGCGAAGGCCAGACTGAAAAGTCATGCGAAGATCTGGTGGCAAGAAATTCAATTGGAACGAAATAGAAGAGGGAAAGATAAAATCGCAAGATGAGATCGGATGGTGGATAAATTGAAGCGACAGTTCATTCCTGTTGATTATGAGCTTGACCTACTGAAGAAAATGCAGAGTTTGAAGCAAGCAGGAAGATCTGTTCAGGAGTATACAGAGGAGTTCTATCGACTCCTCATCAGAATAGGCCATGCAGAAGCTGATAAGGAGAAAGTTGCTCGATACCTTAATGGCTTAAGGCCAAGCATTCGGGAGGAGCTGAATCTGGTTCGAATGAATAGTATTGAAGAGGCATACCAGTTTGCCCTAAAAGTAGAGGAAAAGTTGAACAAAAAGTTTGAGAGCAGACAAAACGGAAGAGGTCGTGGTGGACGATTTGGTGAACGGTCATATGGTGGCTGAAATGAAGATCCCAAAAAGAAGGATGAGGCTAGTAGTAGTCAGAATCAGCGTGGAAATAATTCTAATCACTTCTAGGATCAGAATAATAGAGATCAGAGAGGAAGAGGAAGCGGACAAGGATCTGGAAGAGGTGGCTTCCGTGGAACATGTTTTCACTGTGGAGAAGAAGGTCATAGGGCATTTGAATGTCCTCAGCGCCAAGGCAGAACAGATAGGAGAAATGAAGGCCAAGCCAGAGTTGCACATGTAGACGAAGATGCCAGATCATCAAATTCTGAAGATGCTGAAAGAGGAGAAACGTTGATTAACAGAAGAGTCCTGTTGAGTGGTGAGAATGAACCTGAGCAAAGAAGGAGTCTGTTTCGAACCAGGTGTAAGTGTGAAGGTAAATGTTGTGATGTGATTATTGATAGTGGAAGCACTGACAATTTGGTGTCAGAAGAAATGGTGACAATGTTGAAGCTCAAGAGACAGAAACACCCACATCCATATCGGATTGCCTGGGTACAGGATGACCACAAGGTTATGGTCAATGAACAATGCCTGGTGAAGTTCAAGATTTGCGGATACCAAGATGAGGTATTGTGTGATATCATATCTATGGATGCATATCATATGTTGTTGGGTAGACCATGGCAGTTTGACAGATGTGTTGTACATGATGGTCGTGCGAATACCTATTCCCTGACAAAGGATGGAGTGCGACATAAGCTAAAACCATTGAAGGAGACTGAAGAAAAGGTATGTGGTAATGCAAGGATAACTTTTGTTGATGGAAGAAATTTTCTAGATGGTATGAGGCATGAGCATGTATGTTTTTCTTTAATTCCAAAAGCTGGTAAAGAGGAAGTAGAAGATGTTCCTGTAGAAGTTGTAGATTTGTTGAATGAGTTTCAGGATATTGTATCCGATAACGTGCCTGATGGATTACCACCAGTTAGGAAGATCAGTCATCAGATGGACTTGATCCCAAGAGTGAGTTTGCCGAATAAGGCAGCACAAAGAATGACACCTGCAGAAAGTGAGGAGTTGAATAGACAAGTACAGGAACTGTTACATAAAGGATTGATCCGTGAGAGTCTGAGTCCCTGTGCTGTACCAGCGGTATTAGCACCAAAGAATAATGGAGAATGGAGGATGTGTACAGACTCTAGGGCAATAAACAAGATCACAATCAAGTACAGATTTCTATTGCCACGAATGGATGATATTATGGACTGTTTGAGTGGAGCTGTGTATTTCTCAAAGATAGATCTGAAGAGTGGATATCATCAGATTCGGATCAGAGAAGGAGATGAATGGAAGACTGCCTTCAAGACAAAGGAAGGACTATATGAGTGGTTAGTCATGCCTTTTGGGCTAACCAATGCACCGAGCACTTTCATACGGCTCATGAACGAGGTTTTGAAAGAATTTCTAGGTAAGTTTGTCATTGTTTACCTAGATGATATTTTGATCTTTAGTAAGACATTGGAGGAGCATATGATGCATATTCGTATGGTATTTGAGAAGCTGAGAGAAGAGAAATTGTTGATTAATTTGAAGAAGTGCAGTTTTGTGAAGAAAGAGTTAGTGTATTTGATATTTGTAGTTTCAGCAGAAGGTCTGAAAATGGACTCAGAGAAGGTACAGGCTATCCTTGAATGGCCTACTCCAAGGAGTGCTACTGAGGTAACATCTTTTCATGGTCTAGCTAGCTTTTACAGAAAGTTTATCACAAATTTTAGCAGTATTTGTGGACCCTTGACTAAAACAATGAGAGGGGATAGAAAAGAGTTTAAGTGGACTAAAGGAGCAGAAAAGAGTTTTCAATTATTGAAACAAAAAGTTACAGAACAACCTGTTTTAGCACTTCCAGATTTCAATAAGGTGTTTCAAGTAGATTGTGATGCTAGTGGTACTGCAATAGGAGCTGTTATGAGCCAAGAAGGTAAACCTATTGCTTATTTCAGTGAGAAGTTAAATGATGCCAAGAGGAAATATTCTGTTTATGATCAGGAATTTTATGCTATAGTTCAGGCATTAAAGAAGTGGAGACATTATCTGCTTCCTAAGGAGTTTGTTTTGTATACTGATCATCAAGCTTTGCAATATTTGAATAGTCAAGGAAAATTGAATCAAAGGCATTTGAAATGGGTTGAGTTTTTGCAGAGTTATACATTTGTTTTGAAACACAGAAGTGGAAAGTCTAATAGGGTTGCAGATGCTCTTAGCAGAAGGCAACTATTGCTGACAGAGATGCAGATTGAGGTGGTTGGGTTCAAGGAACTCAAGAATTTGTATCCAAAGGATCCTGATTTTGGTGAAGCTTGGAAGGCTTGTACAGAACCTGTTACTCTAGGTAGGACGAAATGGCTGGATTTTATCATCCAAGATGATATGCTATTCAGAGGGAGTCAGTTGTGCATTCCACGAAGTTCTATGAGGGAGAATCTCATCAAGGAGAAGCATAGTGGAGGATTGGCTGGACATTTTGGTCGTGATAAAACCCTTACTTTGGTTCGTGAGAATTATTATTGGCCACAATTGCAGTAAGATGTGAAGAAGTTTGTACGGAGTTGCAGAGCATGTCAGATGGCGAAAGGAGTGAAGCAGAATACAGGGTTGTATCAGCCATTACCTATACCAGAGAAGCCTTGGAAGGATATCAGTATGGACTTTGTTCTTGGTTTACCGAGAACACAGCAGCGACATGATTCAATTTTTGTAGTAGTTGACCGATTTTCAAAGATGGCACATTTCATTCCCTGCAAGAAGACTAATGATGTTGTTCATGTAGCAGAATTGTTTTTCAGAGAAGTAGTGAGACTTCATGGTTTGCCAAAGACCATAGTTTCAGATCGGGACACTAAGTTTGTTGGATATTTCTGGCGTACATTGTGGAAGAAGTTGAAGATAGATTTGAAGTTTAGTTCATCACATCATCCACAGACTGATGGACAGACAGAGGTGGTGAATAGAAGTTTGGGAAATTTGCTGAGATGTTTGGTTGGAGATAAGCCAACAGGATGGGATTTGATTTTACCACAGGAAGAATTTGCATACAATAATTCTGTCAACAAGAGCACTGATATATCACCATTACAGATTGTATATGAAAGTACTCCAAGAAATGCATCTGAATTGAGAAAGATAGATAAAGGAGAAATAAGTAGTGCTAAAGCTGAGGATTTTGCAGAACACTTGAAGAACATCTATGAGGAGGTGAGGAAGCATATTACCAAGATGAATGCACAGTATAAGGCTAAGGCAGATGAGAAAAGGAGGTATAAGGAATTTCAGGTTGGTGATGAAGTCATGGTTCATTTGCGGAAGGAGCGGTTTCCAGTTAGTACATATAACAAGCTGAAAATGAAGAAGTTTGGGCCATGTAAGATACTGAAGAAGCATGATTCAGGAAATGCATATGAGGTAGAATTGCCTAGTGAGCTGAATATTTCACCAGTGTTTAACATTTCAGATCTGACAGAGTATCATGAAGGAGGTGTTGAAAATGAGATCACAGTAGCACAGTGGAGTATTGCAGCAACTAGTTCAGACACTAAGGAGATCGAGGATATACTGGACAGTCGTGTTGGCAAAAGCACAAGGAACAGGACATATGAAGAATATTTGGTCAAATGAAAAGGATGACCTGTTGAAGATTCATCATGGCTAACAAAGGATGAGGTTAACCGTCTTGGTTTTCCTCTGCACACCTGAGTCGTGACAGGGTCACTTCTCAAATTACCCTGGGTGTCTGATGCAGGAGCATCCTGGGTGTAAGAGCAATCTTGCATCACCCAAAAATATTTCTATTTTTGTTTTCAATAAGGGCTATTTTGTGCAGAGCTGTTATTTATGGAAAGTTACTATTTTTGGTAATTTTTGTATGTGCTCAGAATGATCTGATTTCTTTCTTGGAGGTTCATTTTGGTCATATAAGTCTGCCAGTAAAGTTTCATTGCCAGATCAAGTGTATATTGGAAGATATTGAAGATTTTCGGTATTGGCAGCAGGGTACAGAAACTTTGAACTCAGTTTTGAAGGCTTTAGAGGTCCCGGATGAGGTCAAAAATTTGGGTGACGGGCGCTTGCCTGGGTCAAGCCTGTAGAGTGCTTCGTGGCATTTTAGAAATGGGGTTATAATAGCCGAGCGGGTCAATTGGTGATGACTTATGGTCTTCGGAAGTTGGGCCACCTGAAATGGCAAAAAATAATTTTCTTCAAAATTTCTGTTCGGGTTTCAAAGGTTATCTTGAGCTGACTATGATGTAATGAAATGTAAAATAAAATAATTCTAAGTTTGGTCGGCCTTATTGGCTAAAATTCTAGAACCTTCCCAGGCGGTGGAAAATTGCCTATATAAGGAAGGCTGTATTATTGTCTTAGGCAGTTCAGAATAGTTCTGGGTAGTAGATCTGGGTAATAGTTCGAGGCTTTGTCTTAGAGAATATTGTAAGGGAATGCCCATGTGGCTTTGCATATTGTAATTCTGAAAGTTTGTAATTCCACATTTGTGGAGATAATAAGAAGCCAATTTTCTGTTCTTGCATATTGTTGTTGTTTCTCTATTTCTGTTATGTGTTTGTGGTATTAAGGGGAGCACCCTTCATCAAGTGGTATGAGAGCCAGGTTGTTCTTGAGTGTGTAAACAGATCGCTGACTGTGAGGTAGTTTGCACCAGGACCGTGGCTAGGGTTTCAGCGTGCATCGCAAAAATACCTCCACGAAGAGAACGTGGCGGAAGAGCTGGTGCTGTGACACCTGAGGTTAGAGAGCTGCAAATACAAGTGCGAGCATTGCAAGAAGAGATTCACAGAGGAATGAATCTTAATGTCAGAGATGAAAGCGAGGATGAAGCCGAAGAAGAATATCAAGAAGGAGAGGTTGAAATTGTGAACCAGGAGGAAGAAGGACTTTTTCGGGCAATTTTCAAGATTGGAAAAAGACCTAAGATTGAGGTTCCTACATTTTCTAGAAATCTTAACCCAGAGGAATTGATCGACTGGATCAATGAATGTGAGGAATATTTTGAGTACAAAGATGTTGAGGATCTTGATAGGGTCAAAATTGCGAAGGCCAGACTGAAAGGTCATGTGAAGATCTGGTGGCAAGAAATTCAATTGGAGCGAAATAGAAGAGGGAAAGATAAAATCGCAAGATGGGATCGGATGGTGGATAAATTGAAGCGACAGTTCATTCCTGTTGATTATGAGCTTGACCTACTGAAGAAAATGCAGAGTTTGAAGCAAGCAGGAAGATCTGTTCAGGAGTATACAGAGGAGTTCTATCGACTCCTCATCAGAACAGGCCATGCAGAAGGTGATAAGGAGAAAGTTGTCCGATACCTTAATGGCTTAAGGCCAAGCATTCAGGAGGAGCTGAATCTGGTTCAAATGAACAGTATTGAAGAGGCATACCAGTTTGCCCTAAAAGTAGAGGAAAAGTTGATTAAGAAGTTTGAGAGCAGACAAAATGGAAGAGGTCGTGGTGGACGATCTAGTGGACGGTCATATGGTGGCCGAAATGAAGATCCGAAAAAGAAGGATGAGGCCAGTAGCAGTCAGAATCAGTGAGGAAATAATTCTAATCACTTCCAGGATCAGAATAATAGAGATCAGAGAGGAAGAGGAAGAGGACAAGGATCTGGAAGAGGTGGCTTCCGTGGAACATGTTTTCACTGTGGAGAAGAAGGTCATAGGGCATTTGAATGTCCTCAGTGCCAAGGCAGAACAGATAGGAGAAATGAAGGCCAAGCCAGAGTTGCACATGTAGATGAAGATGCCAGATCATCAAATTCTGAAGATGCTGAAAGAGGAGAAACGTTGATTAACAGAAGAGTCTTGTTGAGTGGTGAGAATGAACCTAAGCAAAGAAGGAGTCTGTTTCGCACCAGGTGTAAGTGTGAAGGTAAATGTTGTGATGTGATTATTGATAGTGGAAGCACTGACAATTTGGTGTCAGAAGAAATGGTGACAAAGTTGAAGCTCAAGAGACAGAAACACCCACATCCATATCGGATTGCCTGGGTACAGGATGACCACAAGGTTATGGTCAATGAACAATTCCTGGTGAAGTTCAAGATTGGCGGATACCAAGATGAGGTATTGTGTGATATCATATCTATGGATGCATGTCATATGTTGTTGGGTAGACCATGGCAGTTTGACAGATGTGCTGTACATGATGGTCATGCGAATACCTATTCCCTGACAAAGGATGGAGTGCGACATAAGCTAAAACCATTGAAGGAGACTAAAGAAAAGGTATGTGGTAATGCAAGGATAACTTTTGTTGATGGAAGAAATTTCTTAGATGGTATGAGGCATGAGCATGTATGTTTTTCTTTAATTCCAAAAGCTGGTAAAGAGGAAGTAGAAGATGTTCTTGTAGAAGTTGCAGATTTGTTGAATGAGTTTCAGGATATTGTATCCGATAACGTGCCTGATGGATTACCACCAGTCAGGAAGATCAGTCATCAGATGGACTTGATCCCAGGAGTGAGTTTGCCGAATAAGGCAGCACATAGAATGACACCTGCAGAAAGTGAGGAGTTGAACAGACAAGTACAGGAACTGTTACATAAAGGATTGATCCGTGAGAGTCTGAGTCCCTGTGCTGTACCAGCGGTATTAGCACCAAAGAAGAATGGAGAATGGAGGATGTGTACAGATTCTAGGGCAATAAACAAGATCACAATCAAGTACAGATTTCCATTGCCACGAATGGATGATATTATGGACTGTTTGAGTGGAGCTGTGTATTTCTCAAAGATAGATCTGAAGAGTGGATATCATCAGATTCGGATCAGAGAAGGAGATGAATGGAAGACTGCCTTCAAGATAAAAGAAGGACTATATGAGTGGTTAGTCATGCCTTTTGGGCTAACGAATGCACCGAGCACTTTCATGCAGCTCATGAATGAGGTTCTGAAAGAATTTCTAGGTAAGTTTGTCATTGTTTACCTAGATGATATTTTGATCTTTAGTAAGACATTGGAGGAGCATATGATGCATATTCGTATGGTATTTGAGAAGCTGAGAGAAGAGAAATTGTTGATTAATTTGAAGAAGTGCAGTTTTGTGAAGAAAGAGTTAGTGTATTTGGGATTTGTAGTTTCAGCAGAAGGTCTGAAAATGGACCCAGAGAAGGTACAGGCTATCCTTGCATAGTCTACTCCAAGGAGTGCTACTGAGGTAAGATCTTTTCATGGTCTAGCTAGCTTTTACAGAAATTTTATCAAAAAATTTTGCAGTATTTGTGGACCCTTGACTGAAACAATGAGAGGGGATAGAAAAGAGTTTAAGTGGACTAAAGGAGCAGAAAAGAGTTTTCAATTATTGAAACAAAAAGTTACAGAACAACCTGTTTTAGCACTTCCAGATTTCAATAATGTTTTTCAAGTAGATTGTGATGCTAGTGGTACTACAATAGGAGCTGTTATGAGCCAAGAAGGTAAACCTATTGCTTATTTCAATGAGAAGTTAAATGATGCCAAGAGGAAATATTCTGTTTATGATCAGAAATTTTATGCTATAGTTCAGGCATTAAAGAAGTGGAGACATTATCTGCTTCCTAAGGAGTTTGTTTTGTATACTGATCATCAAGCTTTGCAATAGTTGAATAGTCAAAGAAAATTGAATCAAAGGCATTTGAAATGGGTTGAGTTTTTGCAGAGTTATACATTTGTTTTGAAACACAGAAGTGGAAAGTCTAATAGGGTTGTAGATGCTCTTAGCAGAAGGCAACTATTGCTGACAAAGATGCAGATTGAGGTGGTTGGGTTCAAGGAACTCAAGAATTTGTATCCAGAGGATCCTGATTTTGGTGAAGCTTGGAAGGCTTGTACAGAACCTGTTACTCTAGACAGGACGAAATGGCTGGATTTTATCATCCAAGATGATATGCTATTCAGAGGGAGTTAGTTGTGCATTCCACGAAGTTCTATGAGGGAGAATCTCATCAAGGAGAAGCATAGTGGAGGATTGGCTGGACATTTTGGTCATGATAAAACTCTTTCTTTGGTTGGTGAGAATTATTATTGGCCACAATTGCAGCAAGATGTGAAGAAGTTTGTACAGTGTTGCAGAGCATGTCAGATGGCGAAAGGAGTGAAGCAGAATATAGGGTTGTATCAGCCATTAGCTATACCAGAGAAGCCTTGGGAGGATATCAGTATGGACTTTGTTCTTGGTTTATCGAGGACACAGCGGCGACATGATTCAATTTTTGTAGTAGTTGACCGATTTTCAAAGATGGCACATTTCATTCCCTGCAAGAAGACTAATGATGCTGTTCATGTAGCAGAATTGTTTTTCAGAGAATTAGTGAGACTTCATGGTTTGCCAAAGACCATAGTTTCAGATCGGGACACTAAGTTTATTGGATATTTCTGGCGTACATTATGGAAGAAGTTGAAGATAGATTTGAAGTTCAGTTCATCACATCATCCACAGACTGATGGACAGACAGAGGTGGTGAATAGAAGTTTGTGAAATTTTCTGAGATGTTTGGTTGGAGATAAGCCAACAGGATGGGATTTGATTTTACCACAGGCAGAATTTGCATACAATAATTCTGTCAACAGGAGCACTGGTAAATCACCATTCCAGATTGTATATGGAAGTAGTCCAAGAAATGCATATAAATTGAGAAAGATAGATAAAGGAGAAATAAGTAGTGCTAAAGCTGAGAATTTTGCAGAACACTTGAAGAACATCTATGAGGAGGTGAGGAAGCATATTACCAAGATAAATGCACAGTATAAGGCTAAGGCAGATGAGAAAATGAGGTATAAGGAATTTCAGGTTGGTGATGAAGTCATGGTTCATTTGCGGAAGGAGCAGTTTCCAGTTGGTACATATAACAAGCTGAAAATGAAGAAGTTTGGGCCATGTAAGATACTGAAGAAGCATGATTCAGGAAATGCATATGAGGTAGAATTGCCTAGTGAGCTGAATATTTCACCAGTGTTTAACATTTTAGATCTGAAAAAGTATCATGAAGGAGGTGTTGAAGATGAGATCACAGCAGCACAGTGGAGTATTCCAGCAACTAGTTCAGACACTAAGGAGATCGAGGATATACTGGACAGTCATGTTGGCAGAAGCACAAGGAACAGGACATATGAAGAATATTTGGTCAAGTGGGAAGGATGACCTGTTGAAGATTCATCATGGCTAACAAAAGAGGAGGTTAACCGTCTTGGTTTTCCTCTGCACACCTGAGTCGTGACAGGGTCACTTCTCAAATTACCCTGGGTGTCTGATGCAGGAGCATCCTGGGTGTAAGAGCAATCTTGCATCACCCAAAAATATTTTTATTTTTGTTTTCAATAAGGGCTATTTTGTGCAGAGCTGTTATTTATGGAAAGTTACTATTTTTGGTAATTTTTGTATGTGCTCAGAATGATCTGATTTCTTTTTTGGAGGTTCATTTTGGTCATATAAGTCTGCCAGTAAAGTTTCATTGCCAGATCAAGTGTATATTGGAAGATATTGAAGATTTTCGGTATTGGCAGCAGGGTACAGAAACTTTGAACTCAGTTTTGAAGGCTTTAGAGGCCCCGGATGAGGTCAAAAATTTGGGTGACGGGTGCTTGCGCGGGTCAAGCCTGTAGAGTGCTTCGTGGCATTTCTGAAATGGGGTTATAATAGCCGAGCGGGTCAATTGGTGATGACTTATGGTCTTCGGAAGTTGGCCACCTGAAATGGCAAAAAATAATTTTCTTCAAAATTTATGTTCGGGTTTCAAAGGTTATCTTGAGCCGACTATGATGTAATGAAATGTAAAATAAAATAATTCTAAGTTTGGTCGGCCTTATTGGCTAAAATTTTGGAACCTTCCCAAGCGGTGGAAAATTGCCTATATAAGGAAGGTTGTATTATTGTCTTAGGCAGTTCAGAATAGTTCTGGGTAGTAGATCTGGGTAATAGTTCGAGGCTTTGTCCTACAGAATATTGTAAGGGAATACCCATGTGGCTTTGCATATTGTAATTCTGAAAGTTTGTAATTCCACATTTGTGGAGATAATAAGAAGCCAATTTTCTGTTCTTGCATATTGTTGTTGTTTCTCTATTTTTGTTATGTGTTTGTGGTATTAAGGGGAGCACCCTTCATCACTTAGACAATTTTCTTAAGTTCTCATCAAAAACTTCCTCCTCTGATCATGTTGTCTTTCTACTGAATATATGTTTCCATAATGACAACACCATGATATCATACTCAACCAAATTTCCAACATATCCATATATGGCCTCCACTTGAACTATCTATAATTTCCCTTATGAATTGAATTCCCCACTATTGAAAAGGTTCCTCAACTTGCATTGGTCTTAATGGTAAAAGTCCTTGATATTTCAACTTCCTAGAGAATCTTTGGCAACCCTCACATTTCCTTATATATACAAAGGTGTCTCTAAAAACATTGGGCCAATAATAAATAGCCTTGAGGGTTTTTTAGGCAGTGGTTTTGGCTAAGAAATTCCCACCACACACACCATCATGCATCTCCTTCAACACCTTTTCAAACTGATATTTATCTAAATAAAACAATAATATACCATCCACATTCTTCCATTACAAGTCTCCCTTTATCAAGACATACCTAGATTCTTTTAGCTTTAGTGATTTTTTTTAATTTTCAATGAGGCCATCAAGACATTTCATGTATTTTAGGTAGTATACCACATTCAAGTACCAAGAAACATGTTCTATGTTAATAATAACATCTTCTAAATCAACACTATTTACTTGTGCAACCTCCAAATTAGATTTTTCCATTAATTTTACCATCCCTTGTCCTCTCACCAATTTAGTAATTTGGATCTCTATGTTGAACTCCTGAACTTGATTTATCCATCTACATCTCCTTCCAGTGACCTCAGTCTTCCTAAATATATCTTTCACAATTGCATTAGGAACATAAGCTTTTACTTTTTCTTCAACTAAATATGGTTGAAAAGACTTTAGTGCCTTAACTAGATTATATGCTTGCTTCTCATTTATGTCATATTTTAATTAGGCATCTTGTACTTGTTGAAACTAAAATTGATAAACTACTTGGAGAATAGAATGGGGAAATGAGATGATGATCATTGAACTACTAAGGTATATGTGAGACATTAGATTAGTTGTTATGTTGTCATTGATGTCAACTATTTTTGACTTTACACATCATGTTAGTTGCAAATATCTGAAGAAGGTAATATTGGTGAAGGTGTAACGCCCCACCAGGGAACCCAAAAGAAACTAACCTATAACATAATACTAAGTTTGGTGAACAATTTTTTTTTAGAAGTTTACATACAAGATAAACATTCATGTGGAAGAAATAACCATTTACTCACATAACACACATCATTAACATAGATTATAAATCTAATGGGTCCAATGACGTAGAATTACTTACTAACTTAATTCATTTGATAACAACAACAAAAGATTCCATAAATTAAATTCAACATTTACATCATAGTAATTACATTCCAAGAACATCTATGAATCCTAATAAACATACATCCACTACACATGTCGCAGGGTATGCAGTAATCAATCTAACATCTAGATTACAATATCTAGATTAGGTATCACATGTGATACTCTAATACAAGATTTACCATAATAGAATATAAGAAATAACATCAATGAAGAAGTATCATAAGGAGTCCAACTACAAAGACACCATCAAGCACTAGCACCGGGACGTCTAATCTCAAATGGTAAAGAATCACTACCACCCATCCATGTAGAACCACAAAGGTCTACCCCACCATGCTAAGGAGATAACATCATACCCCACTCAGATAATCAAACCAAATCAAGATACACTACTAGGCAAAGGAAGCCTGAATGCTTACTAATTCAAGGTCAACAAATATAGTGATAGGTATGACTCACTAATTCAAAGGAAACTGATCATATAGGATAACTAGACTATGCATAGGTAGGTGTCATCATGTACGTCTAACCCTTGAGTCTCATCCTGGTAATCTCTCTGGATCCTGGCACTCAAGTGACCATACATGGATCAATGACTTCTCATATAGATGAAGCCATTAACTATGCTAAACACACCTCTCAAGGTGGCCAACATCATCTCCATTCCCATCTTAGTCTATACTAGCACTCAAGCATGGGCGAGGAACTTATCTTATTAGGTTCATTTATTTCCCCTTACTTTATTAAGTTATCACTTGATTACAGATACTTACAATAAGTGATCCTGGCAGCCACTTGTGGGCCCCAGTGCTTATTGCAAGCCACCTCCTAACACATATCTAGGTAAACTACCCTAGGCTCATAGATCTCTCCTAGATCAATCACGGATAAAATCAAATAGTCACACATCCATAATCATCACAGAAACCAAGATTGACTCCATAAACATAATCACTGAATCACATAATACCACATGAGCCTATAAGGTCAACTGGAATATAAATAGTACACACTCACGCCAAACATAAGAAACAACATGAACATAAAAGATAATTCCCAAGCCTCTGTCTTTCCTAGGTCATCTAGTACCCATAAAACTGATAAACCCAACAAGTAGGAAAGATAGAATCATATTGAATTAAACAGCGAATTTCAGTAGTAAATAATGCATGTACAGATGAAAGATAATTCATACATTTTCAGCATTAAATAAAAGTCTAATTTGAACACATAAATGCAACACATAATACTTTTCATACTTAAGCTAGATAAAACGGATACTTAAAAAGAAACTTCACATTTCCAACTAAACCTAATCTATTCCCACTTCGACTTAAATAAGATTTTACATAAAGTTCAGTATACCTTTAGCAATCATAGTTCTCTAAACCCATGATAAAACAATAAACTAATTTCATCTATAGCCCTCAATTCCAAAGCAATATTTTGATTAGTATTTAACCAATAACCATTAACATATATTGCTAAATAAATACAAACTAATCCTAACATTTATTATTAACAAAAATAACAACATGTAAATAATACTAAAAAAAAATTAATAAAATCTTTTGATAAGCATCATTATTAAATAATAAATTTAAACATAAATTAAAAATATTATTAAAAACTATTATCAAAATTATTAACACTGAAATTAAAATAAAACAAAAATTATTAATTATATATAATAACAAACAAGTAACATGTTTTAACAAAGAAAATGACCTTGCATAACACATAGCAAGTGGGGAACAAATCCCTGCCACTACGCAGGTCCCCGTACCAAGTCCACCACGGCAGACCCTGCGCAGACTTGGTACTGCACACGGGTAGTCGTGCATAGTACCAGGTCTACCCTGAGTACCGATCACATAAGGAGGGGGTAGGGGATAGGTGGTCCCCACCCCTATACACTTTTAAAAAAATTTAATAGTTTTTTTTGTTATATGAAAACCGATGACTCTTTATTAATAATTTTTTTTTTCATTTATTTTTTTATATATGCACTTTTTAAAAGAACAAAAAATGGAAACAAAACTTGTAATAATTTTGGAAGTTTATTTGTAAATATATTTAGCATTGTTAGGTAAATATTTTCTTACGAAATTTTTTTAAAGAAAAGGCATTGTTTCTGAAAATGAAAATGTGCAAGCCTTATGATGTGTTTCCAGAAATGGAAATTTTACCATTTTACACACACAAAAGGGAGTTTGACTTTTCTCCTATTTTGATTTTCTACCATTGTTTGTTTGCAAACACATTTACATAAAACTAATATATTTCTTTTGTCATTAGTAAGCAAATGATTTTACTGTGGTAATATTTTTTTGACAGAGGGGAATTTTTTCCAGAATGGTAATTTTGAACCCAAATTGGATTTTTGACAACAACCCATTTATTTAATTCAGCCACACTAGAGTACTAACTATATAAATATTAATTTTTCATTTTCTATGTGTTCTATGATGAATTTTCTCCTAAAATTTTGACAGCATAACCCTACTATGCAGCAAATATATGAGTTTTCTAAACCTCAAATTGAAAGCTTAAATAGAAAATAGATCTAAATCTATAAACCAAATCAAACATAGTAATTTACTAAAATTTCTACAAATGAAATCACAAGAAAGGTCTTCAAACCCCTACCTCAATTCCAATACTAGAAACTGAATTAGAATGCTTGTAGAATGTTGAGTCTCCCAGATCTAACAACAGAAAAGCTCAACCTTCAGATTTGAATCATAGTGCATGCAAATCTCAAATCCAGATGCAAACAATCTTCAACCAGAAATTCAAGAACACACACCAAAAGCTCAAGAACACAAATAAATCACAAAATCTCTAAAAACTCTCTCCAAAAATGCTCCAACAACCTGATTGATTACAAATGAATGCTAATTCCCCCTATTAGGGATTCAACTCCACCATTCATGC
The DNA here is from genome assembly GCA_027943335.1 of Chamaecyparis obtusa. Classification (NCBI taxonomy): domain Eukaryota; kingdom Viridiplantae; phylum Streptophyta; class Pinopsida; order Cupressales; family Cupressaceae; genus Chamaecyparis; species Chamaecyparis obtusa. The sequence continues at coordinate 653,725 of BSBK01002406.1, read as the reverse complement.
AAAACCTTAGATGACTCACAAAAGAACTCCTAATCAAACTCTCCCTCATTAGTTGAAAGAAAATACTAATTAATAATTAAAAATAAATCTACTTGTGCACAACTCAACTTAGTCTCCTAAAGACAACTTGTCACCTTTTCAAACAAGACAAATTCAAACTCAATAAAGCACATGTTAATATTAAAATTCATTATTAAATAATTTAATATTCCAACATCATTAAATCATGCAATATATATTAATTTAATATCTATTGGACAATATAAATCCTATTTTCACACAATTAATTAATTAATACCAAATATCCTAATATTTGATTTTTAATTAATCAATAATCATACAATAACATAGAAAATAAATTTAATATTATTTTTCCAATATAATATTAATTTCCATAACTATAGAAAATCACATATTCAAGCAGCAATAAATCAGGATCATCAAATAAACATACAAACACAAAGAAGGGATCCACGAACTTTGTCACCTAACAAATTTGGGTAAGGTAGTCAATAGATACTTATCCAATAAGTAGGATAAATGGGCTTAGGAAAGGGTTTTGGGTCCATCTGTTACCTCCCATCTTTACCATTAAGACAAGTATTTATGGGCACGCTCACTCCTGCCAATTCAGGGAAGACGATGCCCTGTACCCGCAAACCTGTCATCACAAATCAAAGCATGTGCATACAATATATAACAAACAATGATAGGGTATGGTCGATCGTATGGATCTTGACAAGGCAAGTAACAATGCCTCCGCCCTCTACTATACAAAGACATAAAATAGATACATACAAATGAACACCATACACATGCTAGTATGGGGTAAGTACATCATAATCCAACTGAAACATAAGCATTGCATCATAATAACATTAACATCTAAATATGAGATCATATGACATCATAACATAATCATAATCATAATTCAGATCATCAACAATCACTGAATTAATAAGATCTGCACACATACAATTTGGCCTAAAAGAGTATGGCACTGAAAAACTGAAAGCAAACTATGGGGATACTACAGAAGGAAACAAATATTGGCATGAAGATGAGATATATGAGTAAGTTATGATTAAGGTATTCATTGGGAAACTTATTGATGAGTCAATGACATTATGATAGTGATTTGATTGGCTTACATAATTTTGGTAAGTATTGAAGATTAAGAATGAACAAGTGAATTTGGTTTGTATATGAAGAACTTAGTATACACAGAGCATATGTAGTGTACATCAAGCAGGTATAGTGTATATTGAGTGTGGTATTAACCGAGAAGGAAGAAACTAACACATCATGGTATTGACTGAGCGGGGAAAATAAATAGAAACATGTGATTACCGATATGAGATCATGAGCTGGATGAATGTTGAAGATTCCAAGGATAAAGATAAAGTTAGTTATGAAGATATATGACTAAAAAGATTCAAGGTTGATCGGATGATGAAGATTGAAAATGTTTTAAGGTGCAAGTTCCAAAGAAGGTTAAAGAGATAAAATCAATGATGGAGATTAAGAGGTAAAATATATGGTTGAAAAGAAAATGGTTTATCATGTCTATATAAGGAGACAAGAAATTGAAGAGAGTATCACATGAGAAAAAAATTGCATACATGTGAAGCTGGTCAGACAGGTTGAAGTAAAGAACTGATTTATTCTGTACACAACACCGAGTGTTAGAAGGAGATAACCAAGTAGAATAGAGTTAGAGGAACAAGGATATTGAAGAGATTATGATGACCAGAGTTTTATTGAGCTTCGCATAGATCTAAAAATGGGCAAAGGAAGTTGCATTTGAATCAGGTCATATACTATTGCATTTTAACCAATGCTATAGACAAAATCTCTTAACCGAGTGAGACTTAATAGTCTTTTTATTTCTTAATGACATTCAATTAATGTTTCTTGTCTTCTTGTTGACTCAAGTGAATGTATGGTCACATAGAACTATTAGTGATAAATCCTCTAACAAGGTCACATCTTACAGTTTGTTTTGTAACCTTTAATAGGGTTGGCTCTTAACCGAGCTCACTTTAGAAGAGTGAAAATATTTTGGGTACCAGTCTCGGGTGGTTTTTCACTTAACAGGGTTTCCACATTAAAAATCAAGTTTTAAATGTGTATGCATGTGATGTTTTGTTCTTTTACTTTACACATTACAATAATTAGTTTGATCGGTATATACTAGATAATTTATCTGATAGTCGGTTAATGAATTAGAAAGGCACAGACAAGTTTTTACCAAGCTATTTTGTTTGTTTGTTCAAGTTGCTAGTATACATCATAGAGGAATTTGGGACTATAAGATAACTAGACTTAACTTATTCACCCCCCCCCCCCTCTCAGTTGTCTAATAATTGGTATCAGAGCATAGAGTACTTGAAGGAAGAAGTTTGAAGGACTTAAGTTAAATATCACAAGATGTATAAGAGAGAGGTACTAAAGCTTAATAAAGATAATTTCTCAACATGGGAAAGCAGGATGAAGTTGTATCTATCAGGCATTGAGGATTCTACACTATACTATTTATAAAATACATTCATAGAACCTACTGTTCCTTTGACTGTTACATAGATGAAAGAGAGACAAGAGCATACTGCAATGATGATTGAGATTGCTTCTTCTCTATCAGATGTTGAATTTGAATTCATAAAGAACTATACTAATACAAGACAAATGTAGGATAAATTGACACTAGTTCATGGAGGAGATCAAAATGTGCTCAGTGCAAAGGCATAAAGCTTAAGAGAAAAGTTTGATTATATGAAGATGAAAGAAGGTGAAAACATTACTCAGTACAACAACCGAGTCAAGGAAGTGGTGAATGCTATCCGAGGAGAAGGTGGAATTATTGAAGAAGAAACTATGGTAAGTAAAATTCTCATAACACTATCACTTGCCTATGCTATTAGAGTCTTTGCAATACATGAAATGAGAGCAATTCCTGGTAATGATATATCCCTTGATAGTTTGATCGGTAGATTGACTACATTTGAGCTTAGAAACTATGATAAGAGTATTGTACCTAAGGTAGAATCTACATTTGTATCATCTTTAAATATTGGAAGATCAAGAAATAGATATAAGATAAGAAATGAAAGTGATAGTGAAGCTAAAGAAGATGAGATTGATGAACTTGAAGCATTAATGGATAGAAGGCTACCGAAGGGAAAAGGAAGCTATAGAGGTAAGATACCCTTGGTATGTTTCAAATGTAAAGAGATTGGTCATATTTCTACAAGATGTCTTGACATGAAAGATGATGAGAGGACAAGTGAAAGATCAAATGAAAGGAAGAATGATAGAACAGATTACCGAAATCATAGAAGAAACTAACAACAAGGAAACAAAGACAACTGAGACTACAGAGATAAAGGAAAAAAGGCATGCTACCTATTTGAAGAGGATGATGATACCAAGACTGAAACTAATGAAGATATATAAGTGGTATTCATTACATTGAAGGAAGATTCTGAAGAAGAAGAAGAAAGGTATGTAGAAAAGGCACTTATTTCTAAAGTAAGTAAGAATGATACTTAGATTATTGATAGTGGTTGCACACATCATATGACTAGTGATGAAGAGAAGTTTGAATATCTTGAGCATTATAATGGAGGATCTATGAAAAAGGGAAATGATACACCCCGTCAAGTGAGAGGTAAGGGATCTATATTGCTAAATAACAAGATCAGATGTGAAAATGATTATTGGATGAAAGGACTTATGATCAAGTCAGGGCAAGATGTAGGGCCAAAAGGCATGCCTAAATCACCACCCCCTTATAGAGATCATGCATATAGAAGTGATGAGGATGGCCGAGTTTAGTTTGCTACTACAGAATTAGCCTGACTCTACTTCAGAGATCCTTCTTCTAGATCTCTTAGGGAATTCACCACCCTATACTAAAATGAGCCACTGGGGACTCGATTTCATCTCCAAACCCGGTCCTCACCAAAAAGTTACTTTCTCCTTCACTAAATCTACACTAGTAGATTCACCCTTCTCATTCTTTTAATGCTTCTACAGAACCTTCCTAACTTGTTTACCCTAACCAGACTATTACCAAGCTTTCCTAGGGTAAAGTTTCCAGATTCAAGCTTATTGCCTCTCCTACCAAAAACAAAACAAAGAGAACTATGTATAGGGGCTCCTCTCAAATTCCATGCAGGCACATGACTTTCATCATGGATTCAAGAACCTTGATGAGCCATTCAACAATTACAACCAAACCGGTAAAGAACTTACAACTTGCGAGTAAACCAAAAATAAATTAAATTATTAACTACACAACCTAAAACTTTTTATTAACTGGAAAAAAAACTATTAAAAAAACAAAATCTCTCTTCTTCTGGTATTCTGAACCCTTTGTCTCTATTTTTCTGCTTACTTTTAATTATAAAAACCTTCTAAATTAGAATCAGAAAGCTGAGATGCCATAAATGGCTCCTTCATAATCTAGAATAGTTTGGATTGTTTCTTATGTCGATTCAACTAGTATGAAATAGTTTCTACTATCCATACTAACATTGCAGACAAAATTCTACCTTTATCAAGCATCAACTGTGTAAACTCCGCCAGTAGTATTGAGCACCAGCATTATTGAGCACTAATAATACCGAGTAGCAACCTCTGTTGAGCGTTAGTATTATCAAGCGCCAGTCTTACCGAGCACCAGTAATATCGAGCAATGGTATTTTCTGAGCAACTTCTCTGCATGCCAAGCAACTTAATCTCAGGTTCTTGATGCCTTGGCTGGCTCTCTTTAGGCTTATTGACTACTTCTAGCACACAACAAAACTAAAAGAAAAAATCTAAGCACTAGAGTGTTTATTCACTGACTTGACCCATTTTGTGCTCGGTCATCATAGGAGTGAATGAATAAACACTTTACAAACCAACTTAAAGAAAATCTAAAAGTTCTATAGGATCCCTAATCTTTGATATTGATGTGCTCCTGCACCATACTCCCCCAAAAGAGAAAAATCAACTTCCAGGTGATTGGATGAGGTCGGGGTTGATGCCCAACTTCTTGAATTTGGTCTCTTGCACCCATGTAGCCTCAAAATCAACTTTCCCTTGCCACTTGACTAGGTATTCCATGTAATTCTTTATTCTAGTCTGCTTAGAAACTCTTGAATTTAGGATCTTTTCTGCCTTGGGCGTTGAGGTAACTAGAATTTTTAGTGCCTTGAGATCTTATATAGTTTTTGATAGATCGGAACCTTCTTCTGGAATTGGTCCTTTGTAGGATACAAGATCTGCCACATTAAAGATTGGGGATAAACCCATATTAGTGGGAAGGTCAATCTTGTAGGCATTAGACCCATACTTTGCCAAAATTTCACAAGGGCCTATCTTCCTCATTTGAAGTTACTCAGAACACCATTTTGCAGTCTTGCTTTGTTCAGGTGCACCATGACTAAATCTCTTACTTGAAACTGAACATCCCTTTTTCTTTCATCTACCTTCTTCTTGGTGGGAGTTGTATTGTCCATTAATTTCTTCTTCATAGCATCATGGACTTCTTTCATGGATTGAGCAAAATCTTCTGCATAACCACTCTTCTTTGTGTTGTTTCCAAGATTCCTGAGCTCACATATACCTCTGGGATGGTTCCCATACACTATTGCAAAAGGGATTTTTCCAGTGGATCTATTGATTGTATCATTATAAGCAAATTTTGCTTGTGCAGGCAACTGATCCCATGATTGTCTATATTCTTTTGTGAGGCACCTCAAAATGTTTCCCAAACTTTAGTCTAACCATCAGTCTATGGATGGTAAGCTGAGCTAAAGGAAATTTTTGTACTAAGCTTCTGCCATAGAGTCTTCCAAAAATGACTCATAAACTTAGAGTCCCTGTCTGACATAATTCTTAAGGGAAATCCATGTATCCTTACTGCTTCTCTGAAGAAAAGATGTGCTATATAGCATCCATCATGTGTGGTTTTGCATGGTACAAAGTGAGCCATCTTACTGAATCTATCCACAATCATAAAAATATTGTCCATGCCTTGCTTAGTCTTAGGAAGTCCAACAACAAAATCCATGCTGACACATTCCCAAGGTCGGTCTAGGATTGGAAGTGGTTGATACAATCCCACATTTGATGAGGTCCCCTTGGCTTTTTGACAGACTATACAAGTCTCTACATGCTTCTGAACATCCTCTTTCATCCTTGGCCAGTAATAGTACCTCTGTACTAATTATAAATTCTTATGCACCCCAAAATGTCCACTTAATGACCCATTATGTTTCTCTTCTATCAAATTCTCTCTCATTGAACCTTTCAATACATAGAGTTGTCCTTCCCTAAATAGAAGACCTTCATGTAAGGTGAAATCAAAGTATTCACTATGAAAGTGATTTTGGAAATCTTGACATACCTTATAGATTGCTAAAAAATCTTCATATAATGGGTAAAGGTCTTTAAAACTGTCTATGCTAATGCTTCTTAGCTGAATTTCTTGCACTGTGAGTAGTCTCCTACTTAATGCATCCACTACCTTATTTTGTACTCCCTTTTTTTGTTTGATGGTGAAGGTGTAGGCTTGGAAATACTCCACCCATTTCATGTCCTTATGGCTTAGTTTGTCTTGTGAATTTAGAAAAATCAAAGCCTAGTTATCGGTAAAGACCACAAATTCTTTGGGAGGTGGATAGTGCCTTCATTTCCTTAGTGCTTGTACTAGTGCATATAATTCTAGATCATATGAGGAATACTTCCTCTTCACATCATTTAGTTTTTCGCTATGAAAAGTGACTAGTTTTCCCTCTTGACTCAAAACTACACTGATGGCAACATTGCTAGCATCACATTCCACAGTAAACAACTTGTCAAAACTGGGAAGTGTCAGGATAGGTTGAGTTTCTATTCTCTTCTTCAAATTATTAAATCCTTCATCAGCCTACTCATTCCATTGGAACTTTTTTGTCATACCCCCCTTTATGGTATCCAAGATTGGTGCACTGATTTCACTAAATTTCCTGATGAACTTCTTGTAGAACTGTGCCAATCCATGGAAACTCCTTACTTCGGTGGCTGATTTAGGTGTAGGCCAATTCAAAATGGCTTCCACCTTGCTGATGTCCTTCTTCAAGTTACCTTTGGAGATAAAAAAACCTAAGTATACAAGCTCTTGCTTCATGAACTCACTCTTTTCTAAATTTATTGCCAACTTCTCTTCATGTAACCTTTGTATTACTACTTGTAGATGCCTAAGATGATCCGCCTTGGTTCTACTGAATACTAGAATATCATCCAAGTATACTACAACCCATTTTCCAATGAAGTCCTTGAATAATTCATTCATCAATCTCATAAATGTGCTTGGGGCATTGGATAACCCAAAAGGCATTACAAGCCACTCATAGAGTCCCTCGGTAGTCTTTAAAGTAGTCTTCCACTTGTCTCCACCTTTAATTCTTATCTGATGGTACCCACTCTTAAGATCTATCTTGGAATAGTACTTAGCTCCTCCTAAGCAATCCATCAAATCCTCTATCCTAGGGATCAGGAATCTATACCGAATAGTGATCCTATTGATGGCCCTAGAATCTCTACACAACCTCCAAGTACCATCCTTCTTTGGAGTAAGAACTGTGGGAACAGTTCATGGGCTTATGCTCCTTCTGATTAGTCCTTTATTTAGTTGCTCCTAGATTTTCTTGGCTATCTCCATATTTTGTTGTGGGGTCATCTTATAGGAAGCCTTGTTGGGAAGTGAGGCTCTTGGGATGAAATCAATCTGATGGCTACTAGATCTCTCTGATGGTAGACTAGCCGGTCGACCATCATTTATGATGTCATTGACTCAGTAATTCCTTGACTTCTATGGGTAATTCTTCCCTCTTGTTTCCCTTGTCATTCTTTGGCTTTAAGACCAAAGAAAAGCCTACTCCATCCTCTTCCTCTAATGTGTGTATGAACTCCTTGTCACCTACTAGCAGTATGTTAGGACTCTCTTTCTTCACTTCACCTTCTTCCAAAATGGACTGTATCTTGAAGGTTACTCCATCCTTCTTGAAGGAATATGAGTTTTCAACTCCATTATGTACTACAGCTCGATCAAACTACCAAGGTCTTCCTAACAATAAATGACAAGCATCCATGGGCAAGACATCACAAAAGACAATGTCCTTATACTTCCCTATGGAAAACTCTATCCAAGCTTGCTCATTAACTAATACATGTTTATCCTTATTCAACCAAGTGACTCGGTAAGGGTTAGTGTGAGGAATCCTTTTCAATTTTAACTTTTCTACATCTTCCATAGAAATTATGTTATCGGTAGAACCAAAATCTATGATAACTTTGCAAACTTGACCTAGCACCTTGCATTTGACTTGGAACAGAGATCTTCTTTGGCTTGGTTCCTCCTTGACAGGTTCCTTGAGGAGTGCTCTTCGGATCATCAAATTTTCTCCCATCTCAGAGTCTACGGCTACTTCTATTGTCTTGTTGCTTGAAGATTCTCCTTGAACATAGTGTGTCCTCTTCTCACCTCCTTGGGATGTGGAACTCTTCTTAGGACACCTATAGGCTGGATGCCCAAACTGTTGATAGTTATAACACTTCATTGAAGAGAAATAAGATCCTCTTCCCTAGTTATTGTTCCTTCCTCTTGAACCATTGCTTGAATTTATTCCTTAGTTGTAACCTCCTCTTTTTTTACTAGATTCTCCTTGACTCTCATTGCTTTTGGACTCACTCTAATTTCTTGTTTCAATGCTCCTTCCACTGAATCCTCCTCTGTGACTTCTATTGTCTCTTCCCCTTCCTTTGCTACTTGTATCCTACTTCTTCTTGAGCTTCTCCTCCACCTTTAGAGCAAGTTGATAGCACTGATGTACTGTCTTGGGACTTACAAGACTGATTTCCTCTTGAATACTCCATTTGAGGCCATTTAGATATCTAGCCACTTTTAGGCTTTCCTCCTCCATTACATGTGATCTCAGACATAACTTGTGAAACTCTTTGGTATAGGTACTAACGTTGAGATCATTTTGCCTCAGATTTTGTCTTCTCTTATGCAACTATACTCCATAATCCTTAGGGAGATATGTTTCTCTTATCTTAGCCACCATGCCTTGCCAACTGGTTATGGGGTTCTTTCCTTCTTTAGTCCTTTCATCTTGGACAAACTTCCACCAAGTGAGAGTAGTTCCCCTCAATCTTGTCTTGGCTATTCTAACCTTCTGAGCCTCAGTCACATTGTCACATTCAAAGTGATTTTCCAATCCTTCTATACATTCCATGACTACTTCTAGTTCCATTTTTCCATTGAATAGAGGCACACCTTACAAAGACTTTCTATTCATTGCCTTCAATGCCTTCAAGAATGGCTCTTCTTGAAGCACAGGGTCGAGTTCTGGCACTATGTCTTCTTCAGCCATTATCTTCTCTTTTTCATCTGCTTCTCTCATTCTTTCACTAACTGCAACAGTTCTCAGCTACACTTCCTCTAACCTAGTTGCTATTTTGGCCAACTGCTCCTTCAGGAGTCTATTCTCCTCTTTTTTCTCTTCCACACCTCTTTCTAGTTCCACATTGGACACCATTTTGAATGAATCAATAGATGCTTTTTGCAGAAAACACTCAAACAATTACATGCCCAAATATTTTAGGGCTCTGATACCAATTTGATGAGGATGGCCAAGTTTGGTTTTCTACTACAAAATCAACCTGACTCTGCTTCAGAGATCCTTCTTCTAGATCTCTCAAGGAATTCACCACCCTATACTGAAATGAGCCACTAAGGACTCTATTTCATCTTCAAACCTGGTCCTCACCAAAAATTTACTTTCTCCTTCACCGAATCTACACCAGTAGATTCACCCTTCTCATTTTGTTAATGCTTCTACAACACCTTCCTAACTTGTTTACCCTAACTGAACTATTACCGAGCTCACCTAGGGTAAAGTTTCCAGATTCAAGCTTATTGCCTCTCCTACCAAAAACAAAACAAAGAGAACTATGTACAGGGGCTCCTCTCAAATTCCATGTAGGCACATGACTTTCATCATGGATTCAAGAACCTTGAGGATCCATTCAACAATTACAGCCAAACCGGTGAAGAACTTACCACTTGTGAGTAAACCAAAAATGAATTAAACTATTAACTACACAACCTGCAACTTTTTATTAACTGGGAAAAAAACTATTACAAAAACAAAATCTCTCTTCTTCTGGTATTCTGAACCCTTTGTCTCTATTTTTCTACTTACTTTTAATTACAAAAATATTCTAAATCAAAATCAAAAAGCTGAGATGCCATAAATGGCTCCTTCACAATTTAGGATAGTTTTGATTGTTGCTTTTGTCGATTCAATTGGTTTGGAACAATTTCTACTATCCATACTGACATTGTAGACAAAATTATACCTTTACCGAGTGTCAACTACGTAAACTCTATCGGTAGTACCAAGCACCACCATTACCGAGCACCAGTAATACTGAGCAACAACCTCCACCAAGCATTAGTATTACTGAGCGCCAGTCTTACCGAGAACTAGTAATACTGAGAAACAATATTTTTTGAGCAACCTCTTTGCATGCTGAGCAACTTAATCTTAGGTTCTTAATGCCTTGGCTGGCTCTCTTTAGGCTTATTGACTACTTCTAGCACACAAAAAAACTAAAATCAAACATCTAAGCACTAGAGTGTTTATTCATCGACTTGACCCATTTTGTAATCGGTCATCACAGGAGTGAATGAATAAATAGTTTACAAGCCAACTTAAAGAAAATCTAAAAGTTCTACAGCATCCCTAATCTTTGATATTGAGGTGCTCATGCACTAGGAAGAAAACACAATAGAGAGAGAGAATACAGAATAGATTAATTATATTCATCAAATAACCTCATACATGTCAGGTTGTAAGGCCTTCCCGGTTATGGCCAAATACATCCAATTTTATTACAATAGTCCTCCAACATGTGAGGATTTCTCTTTCAAAAACTATCTTCTAACTCCTAAAATGGATACCTCAAACTCATACCAAAACTACAACCAACTACTCTATTTATACAAGAGGCTACTGAAACAAGTCAGCCTTCAGATCCATCATTGGAGAAATAAATTACCAGATCTAGGTCCACATGCTTCCCAATGATTGATACCAACATTAACTCCATGACCAAAATTAAATGCATAGGTCATCCTCAACAGGAAACCAAAATAAAATACTCAGTAAGCAAGGTTCACCAAGTGCCATGAAATAACTCCGCAAAGAAATCAAATAACTCAGTCAAAGAAGGAACCGAGAAACTACTGAGCGATCAATGAAGGAACTGAGCAACACAAAAAACTCAAGCTTATTTTTGGTGACATAGGATTTCTAAGGACCCGAGATGCTCTTGCATCAACTTAACTATAATCTATTGAGTGTAGCACAATTGAATAACATAGGTCACTGAGTTGTTTTTGAGAAAAGAGGAGTAAAGATCTATGATGATGCTGGAAGACTAGTCGGTACTAGTAAAAAATCAAAAGGTAACCTATTTTATTTGGATAATGTTGAAACTTCATGTTTGATGGCTAAGAGTGATGATGTTTGGTTATGGAGCAAGAGGTTATGTCATTTGAATTTTGACAACATGGTAAAAATTAGTAAGAAAAGAAAAGTTAGAGGTTTACTGAGTTTATCTAAGCCTAACCATGTAATTCACAAATAATGTCAAATGGGTAAAATGTCAAAGTCAAGTTTCAAGAGAAAACAATATTCATCTAATGCTATTATGGATTTAGTTCATACTGACTTATGTGGTCCAATGAGAACTCAGAGCTATTATAAAGATAGATATTTTATCTTATTTGTTGATGGTTTCTCTAGGATGATGTATGTCATCTTCTATAAAAAAAAATCAAAATCTTTTCAAATCTTCAAGTGGTACAAAGAAAAAGTAGAGAAAGAAACTAGTAAACAACTAAAATGCTTGAGGTAAGATAGAGGAGGTGAATTCATTTCTAATGAATTTACAAACTTTTGTAATGAGCACAGAATCAAGAGACAAGTATCTCCATCGAGGACTCCACAAAAAAATGGGATTACTGAAAGAAGGAACAAATCAATTGTTGATTGTGCTAGAACATTTCTAATTGAAAAAGATGTTGCACAAATTTATTGGAGAGAAGATATCAGTATTGTTGTTTATACACTGAATTGAGTACAATCGAAGAAAGAGACAAACAAGACACCTTATGAGCTATGATTTGGTTATACACCTAATGTGAGTTATTTTAGAATATTTGGAAGTAAATGTTACATTCTGAAAGATGATAGAAATGGAAAATTTGATTCTAAAGGTGATGAAGGCATATTTCTAGGTACCTCTACTATAAGTAAGGCATATAAATGCTTGAACAAGACTACTAACAAAATGATTGAAAGTGCAAATGTGAGAGTTGATGAGTATGCTGAGAATAATGATGAAGAAAGAAAGAAGGAACTAGAAGATTATGATAGGTTTGTTTACATAGAAAATTAATTTCTTGACACTCTACCCAAGAAAAAGAATATTGTCATAGAGAAACAATCCTTATAGACTGAGCAACCACAAACAATCACCAAGGAAAATGATGATCATGCACTGAGTGGAGAAAACATTGAAGAACAAAGATCTGAGCCTGTACTAGCAAAATATGTGAGAAGACAACATCCACAGGATTAGATAATTGGACACAAAGGAGAAGGAATGATGAAAAGAAGTAAGATAAGGAATAATACATGTTTGGTTTATCAATTTGTGCCAAGAATTGTTAAGGATGCATTCGCAAATGATGATCAGATTAAATAAATGAATGAAGAGATTGAAAAAATATAGAAAAAAAAGACATGGACATTAGTACTGAGATCTAAAGATAAAAATGTGATTGGCACCAAATGGTTTTTCAGAAACAAATTGAATGAGAATGGAGATGTTACAAGGAACAAACCAAGATTAGTCTGCAAAGGTTATGCACAAGAAGAAGGAATTGACTATGGAGAAACTTTTGCACTTGTTGCTAGACTAGAAGGAGTGAGAATTTTTCTTGCATGTGTTTCTTACAAAGGATTAAAGGCATATCAGATGGATGTGAAATATGCATTTCTGAATGGGATACTTGAAGAATAGGTATATATTGAACAACCTAAAGTTTTTTTAGATCTTAATCAGATGAATATGGTATGTAAGATGCACAAGTCACTTTATGGACTAAATCAAGCACAGAGGGCATGGTATGAAATATTTCACTCTTATTTGATAAGAATTGGATTTGTTAGAACAAGTGACAACAACAATTTATATTTGAAAACTGAATTTGATGATAAGATTTTTATTGCTGAAATTTTTGTTGATGATATCATATTTGGAGGTCATTATACTTTATGTAAAACTTTTACTAATGAGATGAGAAAGGAGTTTGAAATTTTAATATTTGGAGAGATCAAATTCTTTCTTGGTTTGAAAATACAACAAAATAAGGAAGGCATCTATATCACACAATCTAAGTACATTAAAGAAATCTTGAAGATGTTTGGTATAGAAGACTCAAAACTAGTTGGTACACATATGGTAATCAAATGCAAGCTAACCAAGGATGACAAGTCAACAAAGGAAAATCAAACCTTATATAGATCTATGATTGGAAAATTGATTTATGTTATGCATAGTAGACTAGATATTGCACATGTTGTTGGCATTGTAGCTAGATTTTCTTCTAATCCTAAAGTGATGCAAGGGAGGATTGGGAGAGGGGCCAAAGGCACACCCTAACCAAATCCACCTTGTAGAGATCACACATGAAAGAAACAAACACCAAAGTGAAAGAGAGATAGAGAATGTAGATGTCTTTCATATATTAACTTCAATTTATTCATACATGTCGGGTTGTAAGGCCTTCCTAGCTTAGGCTAGATATTATAATCAAGTACGAAAGTCCTCCAACATGAGAGGATCTGAAATAATCTTCTATCTCCTAGCTTCTATCTCTAATTTTCTAATCTAATGTCCTAAAACTACAAATAAAAATTACATTATATACAAGAGTCTACAGAACAAGTCAGCCTTCAAATCCACCATCAATGGAAGGAATGACCAGATGTAGGTCCACACACTTCCCAATGATAGATACCATCATTAAATCCATGACCAAAATTAATTACAAGAGTTAGCCTCAATAGGAAACTAAAACAAACAACTCGGTAAGCAAGGATAACTGAGCCCCAAACAAGCATCACCGAGTGCCAGGGAAATTCACCGAGTGCCAAAGAGATAACTGACCGACCCCGATAAATAAAGGAAACCAAGAAACATTGAACCAACTCAATCAAAGAAGAAACTAAACAACACAGGGAAATACAAACATATTTTTGGTGACACAGGATTGCCAAGGACCCAAGATGCTCCTACATCAGACACTTGGGGTTATTTGAAAATGATTCTCCAAATCATGAAATAGGTACGATCTGAGCTAAATCCAACTCAGATTGTGAAATCCATAAACTGTCTTCAATCAATCTATTCTTCCACTTTACCAGATATTCCATATACTATTTTCCTCTTGTACTTCTGCCAATTCTTTTCTCTAAAATCTTCTCAACTTCTTATATCTATTTCTTAGGATAATCATTTGATATTGTCATTTCTTCATCTAACTCATGGTACTCATACAAATCAGCAATGTTGAAAATAGGTGATATGTCCATGTCATCAGGTAACTCAATCTCATAAGAATTTCTACTATCAAATCTCTTCAAAATCTTACAAGGTCCAAACTTCTTCATTTTCAGCTTCCCATATATTCCAACAAGAAAACTGCCTTTCTTCAAATGAACCATTACTTCATCACCGACTACAAAAGTCTTTTGTCTTCTTGATCTATCAGCTCTATCTTTGTATTTCTGATTACTTTTCTCCAGCTTATATTTCACATCTTCATGCAATGTCTTCATGTACTCAGCAAAATTTACTCCTTCAGCACTTCTCTTTCTTTCATCAGCAATATCCCTCAAATATGATATACCTCTTGGTTGTATGCCATTTACAATCTCAAAATCTATTTTTCCAGTACTCCAATTCACTTAATTATTGTATGAAAACTCTATTGTGCCAACACAGAATCCTAATTACTTGGTGTGTCTCCAGCTAAACATCTCAAAAGATTTCCCAAACTTCTATTCACAAATTCTATTGTCCATCAGTCTGTGGGTGAAATATAGAACTATATTTCAACTCGGTGCCAAACTTTCTCCAAAGGGTCTTCCAAAAGTATGCAACAAATTTACTGTCTCGATCAAAGATAATACTCCTTAGTCATCCATGCAATCTGATAATTTCCTTAAATAAAAGATCTTCTATATGTACTGCATCTAATGTCTTTCTACAAGGTATAAAATGTGCCATTTTAGAAAATCTATCCACAACAACAAATATAGAATCATTACCTCTTACTGTCTTCGGTAAGCCAAGAAAAAAATCCATACAGATATCAATCTAAGGTTTCTCAGGAACAAAAATTGGTGTATACAATCCAGTATTCTAACTTACTCCTTTTGCAACTTGACAAATTCCACAAATTCTTACAAATTTCTAAACATCTTTATACAATTATGGCCAAAAGTATTTCTCCTTAAGCAATTTCAATGTCTTATCAACACCAAAATGTCTAGCCAAACCACTACTATGTTTCTCCTTTATCAAATTAGTTCTCATTGATCCTCTTAGTATACACAACTAAATACCTTTAAACAACATATCTTCTTAAATGAAATATTCTTCCCATTTAGTACTCAATTGATCTTGAATAGGTGCTCTACACTTTCTCCATGGCTCAGAAAAATCAGGATCAAGTTCATAAGAATCTCTCATGTCATCAAAGCCAAGAACTTCAATTTTCATCTCGGTGATCAAAGATCTTCTTCTACTCAATGCATTAGCAACTCGGTTAGTGACTCCACTCTTATGCTTTATCACAAATGTATAACTCTGCAAATACTCAACCCATTTCATATGTCTCTGATTCAACTTATTATGACTACCCAGATATTGTAAAGCTTTATGATCAGTATACAATATAAATTCACTCAGTATCAAATAATGTCTCCATTTCTTCAGTTCTTGAACAATAGCATAGAATTCTTGATCATACACAAAGTATTTCCTTTTTGCATCATTCAACTTTTCACTAAAGAAAGCAACAGGTTTACCTTCTTCACTCAACACATCTCCTATTGCACTTCCACTTGCATCACATTCTACTTGAAATACCTTATTAAAATTAGGCAATGCCAAAATAGGCAATTCAACAACCTTCTGCTTTAGAGTCAAAACTTTTATCATCTCCATGTGTCCACTTGAATTCTCTTTTATCTCCTCACATAGTCTCAGTCATAGCATTATAAAATTAAATTGAAATTCCTAATGAAATTTGGGCAAAAACTTGCCAAACCATGAAATGATCTTACCTCACTAGCATTCTCAAGTGTAGGCCAATTCAAAGAAACTTCAACCTTTTCAGGATCCATCTTCAAACCATCAGCTAAAATCACAAATCCCAAAAACACAATCTCCTCTTTCATGAATGAAAACTTTTTTAGGTTTATCAACAACTTTTCTTCTTTCAACCTCTGCAATACTTGTTTAACATGCAACAAATGTTCTTCTCTGGTCTTACTGAATATTAGAATATCATCAAGGTATAAAATCACAAATTTACCCAAGAATTTCTTTAAAACTTCATTCATCAACCTCATAAAAGTACTGGGTGCATTAGTTAAACCAAAAGGCATAACCAACCACTCATACAAACCTACTTTTGTCTTACAAGAAATCTTCTGGACTCATCACCTTCTCTGATTCTAATCTGATGATACCCACTTTTCAAATCAATTTTGGTAAAATACTTTGCTCCAGTCAAACTGTCCATTGTGTCATCCATTCTCAGTATGGGAAACCTATATTTCACTGTTATCTTGTTGATTGCTCTAGAATCAGTACACATTCACCATTCTCTATTCTTCTTTAGTGCCAATATAGTAGGTACTACACAAGGACTCAAACTTTCTTGGATCAAACCTTCCTGCAATAATTCTTGAATCTGTCAATTCAATTCCTAATTCTCAATAGGTGTCAACTAATGTGGTGCCTTATTCAGTAAACTAGCTCCAGGGATTAGATCCACGCAATGATCAATGCTTCTCTTTAGTGGAAAACCATCAGGTACATTATCATAAATGATTTCACTGTACTTGGTGAGTAACTTATCAATCTCCTTAGGGACACTATCCTCTTTTTTATTACTGGGTTTGTTAGAAATCACAACAAAACATACATCATTCTTCTTCAAATCCTTAACATACTTTCTTCCTTCCATCAAGAAAACTTTCACAGATGTGAAAACATTACTAACAAGTTCTTCAATCAAAGGTAACAAGATTTATCTTCTTCCATCATCCCAAATAGTATATTTATGCAATCTCCCATCATATATAGCATGTCTATCATATTGTCAAGGTCTACCCAACAAAATATGACAACAATCCATAGGCATGATATCACATAACACCTTATCATAGTACTTTCCAATTTTCAAATTCACATAACATTGTTCACTTACCAAGAGTGTATGCTAATCTTTGATCCATGAAATCTGATAGGGCTTCAGATGTTCCAACATTTTCAATTGCAACTTTGTGACCATTTCCTTAGATGCCAAATTCTTTGAGCTACCACTGTCAATGATTACCTTCCAAACTTCATCAAAAACTATACATCTGGTCTTGAACAAACTTTTCCTTACCAGAAATTCCTTATTAATTTCACTCCAAAGTACTCTCCTTACCATCAAGTTATTTTCCTTCTCATGTTCATTCGGTGACTCTTCTTGCACCAAAGCATTTCTACTACTACCGACCTTCTTACTTGCATGTGTACACTCAAATGATCTATGTCCTTCTTCTCCATAATTGTAACAAGTTCCTCGAAAACCACCTCTGTTATAACCACCTCGGTAGTTACTACCTCTGCCTCTAGATGAACTTTCACCTTTCCACTCGGTCTTGCCTTTATCCAGATTTGTCTTTTCAGGTTCAGATCTACTATTTTCACCATAAGATCTACCTCTTCCTCTAGAGAATCTACCACCTCTACCTCTCTATCTTTTCTCATGTCTCTTGTTCAATTTCTCCTCAGCCTTCAATGTAAATTGATAAGCCTCTTCAATGTTCTCCAATTTGACCAAACTAATTTCTTCTTGGATGGAAACTCTCCAACCATTCAGGTACCTAGCAATTCTTTCCACATCATCTTCATATTGTCCAGATCTAATATCTAATCTATAGAATTCCTCAGTATATTCTTTTACTGAGCTATCTTTCTTCCTCAAACTTTGCATTTGCCTAACTAGGTTAATCTGATAATCACAAGGTAAAAAATTTCCTTTCAATTTATTCACCATCTTATTCCATACCTTAATTTTTTATTTGTCTTTCCTCTTTCTGTCCAACTGCAGATGTTCCCACCACAAGGATGCATGACTTTTCAACTTTGTGCTTGCAATTTTCACCTTCTTTTCCTCAGGTACATTTTCATATTGAAAATACTTTTCTATCTCGGTGATCTATTCCACCAATTCATCAAAATCTAATTTTCCACTATACTCAAGAGGATTAAAGTGTGGTGTAGACTTTAGATTTGTCAAAGCCTTCAACAATCTTTCCTCACCTTGATCCATCATCGGTGCAGGTTCTACATCATCTTGTTCTTCCTCAATTTCATCATCACTAACATCTTCAAGATTTCTTCCTCTTTTTTGGGCTATTTCAACAGCTTCTAATCTAGAAGCAAGTTGTCTAAACATGTCTACCAATCCTAGATCCACATCTCACCTCCCATGAACCATCTTGAAACCCTCTATGATGGCAGGTTAGATCACAATTTGCTACCGCACAACAAATCAACTAGGGTTTGACAAGAAGGAACCCTCAAACCTAGATTCACAAACCTAGATCAAAATCTCACCTCGCTCTAATACTGTCTGATGCAAGGGAGGATTGGGAGAGGGGCCAAAGGCACACCCTAACCAGATCGACCTTGCAAAGATCACATGTGGAAGCAAAAAACACACAAGTAAGAGATAGAATGCAGATGTCTTTCATATATTAACTTCAATTGATTCATACATGTCGGGCTATAGGGCCTTCCTGGTTTAGGCTAGATATTACAATCAAGTAAATAAGTACTCCAACATGCGAGGATATGAAAAAATCTTCTATCTCCTAGCTTCTATCTCTGATGTCCTAATTTGATGTCCTAAAACTATAAACAAAGATTACATTATATACAAGAGTCTACTGGACAAGTCAGCCTTTAGATACACCATAAATAAAAGGAATGACCAAATCTAGGTCCACACACTTCCCAATGATAGATACCATCATTAAATCCATGACCAAAATTAATTGCAAGAGTCAGCCTCAATAGGAAACTAAAAAAAACAACTCGGTAAGCAAGGATAACTGAGTGCCAGACAAGCATCATCAAGCACCAAGGAAATTCACTGAGTGCTAGAGAGATAACTGACCAACCCCAGTAAATAAAGGAAACTGAGCAACACCGAACCAACTCGGTCAAAGAAGGAATTGAGCAACATAGGAAAACACAAACATGTTTTTGGTGACACATGATTGCCAAGGACCTGAGATGCTCCTGCATCATAAAGAGACACACATGATTATTGTGAACATAATTTTGAGATATCTGAAGAACACTGAGAACTATGGATTATGGTATAAGAAAGAAGACAATTTTGAACTTAAAGTCTATACAGATGCTAATTGGGCTAGAAATATTGATGATATAAAAATCACTACTAGTGGAGCATTCTTTCTAGGAGAAAGATTAGTAACATGGATAAGCAAGAAATAAGGTTGTATTTCTCAGTCCAATGTTGAAGATGAATATGTAGCTATTGTTACAAATTATTCTAATATAGCCTAGATAAAATAATTGTTGGAAGGTATGAATGAAGAAATAACTAATCCAATGATAATTTATTGTGAAAACACAAGTTCCATAAAAATTTCTAAGAATATAGTGATGCATGCAAAGACAAAAAACATATCTATCAAATATCATTACTTAAGGGATCAAGTTTAGGAGAAACAAGTCACATTGGAATGTGTGAAGTCACAAAAATAACTTGATATATTTACAAAACCCTTATCGAAGGATACATTTGAATACTTGAGAAGTAGACTAGGGGTCCATCCCCTATCTAACAATCACTAAGGTGATATGGATTTGCATCAACCTGTACTTTATCAAAATATCTTACTATGTTGATGCAAGATGTTCATGCTTTGGGATTCCTAAGGTTGTGAAGAAGATGAAAAGACAACAGAGAATATATGTACATGCAAGGTACAAGAATTTGAAAAAGGAACAAGAGAGATACTTATTTGTCTACTGAAGAGCTTATTTTTGGCATTGTTGTCAAAGGGAGAGAATATGCATAAAATATCAATTAGGAAAGAAGCTAATTGAAAGGGAGACTATGTAGTGATTAAACATATTATGCACAAGCTAAGGGAGAGCATAAAGATTGTATTATAGACACTTAAGATGTTTGATATTCTATGGTATACTTCATATTATGTTTCCATCAATGTCAAAGGGAGAGATTATTGAAACTACAAGTGATAAACTACTTGGAGAATAAAATGGGAGAATGTGATGATTATCACAAAGATATTAAGGTATATGTGAGACATTAGATCAGTTGTTATATTGCCATTGATGTACACTAGTTTTGACTTTACTTATCATGTTAGTTTCAAACATCTAAAGAAGGTAATATTAGTGAAGGAAAGAGATATTAGTATGAAGATGTGATGTATGAGTAAGTTATGATTAAGGTATTCATTGGGAAAATTATTGATGAGTCTATGACATTATGATAGTGATTTGATTGGCTTATATAATTTTATTAAGTATTGAAGATCAAGAATGAACAAGTTAATTTGGTTGGTATATGAAGAACTTAGTATACACCTATCATATGTAGTGTACACTGAGCATGTTTAGTGTATACCAAGTGTGGTATTAACCAAGTAGGAAGAAACTGACACATCATGTCATTGACCAAGTGGGAGAAATAAATAGAAACATGTGATTACTAATATAAGACGATGAGCTGGATAAATCTAGAAGATTCCAATGATCAAGATAAAGTTATTTATGAAGATCTATGACTGACAAAATTCAAGGTTGATCAGATGATGAAGATTGAAAACATTTTAAGGCACAATTTTTGAGGAGCTTAAAAGAGGAAAAATTAATGATGGAGATTAAGAGAAAAAATCTATGGCTGAAAAGAAAATGGTTTATCATGCCTATATAAGGATATAATAAATTCAAGAGAGTATCACATGAGAAAGAAGATTGCGTGCATGTGAAGCTGGTTAGATGGGTTGAAGTAAAGAACTGAGTCATTCTGCAGACAACACCGAGTGTTAGAATTAGATAACCAAGCAGAAAAGAGTTAGAGGAAGAAGGAGATTGAAGAGATTATGATGACCATAGTTTTATTGAGCTTAGCATAGATCTAAAAAAGAGAAAAGGAATTTGCATTTGAATTAGTTCATATACTTTTGCATTCTAACCATTGCTACAGACAAAATCTCTTAACTGAGTGAGACTTAACAATCTTTTTATTTCTTAATGACATCCAATGAATGTTGTGTATTTTCTTGTTGACTCAAGTGAATGTATGGTCATAGAAAATTGTTATTGATAAATCCTCTAACAAGGTCACACCTTACAATGTGTTTTGTAAACTTTAACATGGTTGGCTCTTAACCGAGCTCACTTTAGAAGAGTGAAAATATTCTGGGTACCGGTCCCAGGTGGTTTTTCACTTAACAGGTTTTCCACATTAAAATTAAAGTGTTAAATGTGTATGCATGTGATGTTTTGTCATTTTACTTTACACATTAAAATAGCTGGTTTGATCAGTATATACTAGATAATTTATCTGACAGTCGATTAATGAATCAGAAAGACACATACAAGTTTTTACCGAGCTATTTTTTTTGTTTGTTCAAGTTGTTATTATACATCATAGATGAATTTGGGACTATAGGATAACTGAAATTAACTAATTCACCCCCCCCCCCCTCTCAATTATCTAATAGTACTAATTTACTAACGAATGCAATTGGTTTCTCATGACCTTCTTCATTGTTTTGCAACATGACTACAAGAATTGTATAATAAGAAGAAAAAGAAAAAATATGAAATGGCTTAGAGAAATCAAGAGATTTTAACATTGGGGCTTCCTTGATAGATCTTTCAATGGCTAAAAAATGAATCAAGAGATTTAGCAATCTAATCTAACTTTTCTACCTTCTTCGGCATCTTTTAAATGGGCTTTACAATCTCAACAAAATTGGAAATGAAGCTCCTTACAAAATTTATTCTTCCAAAAAATGACTGAATTTCTTTTACTATCTTTGGGATTAGGATCTTATCAATAGAAGCATCTATTCCTGAATATATTCTTACTCCTTTTGATACTATGTAGCTAGGTAACTTTCTCTCATTAAAAAAAAATGGCATTTCATTGAGAGTGATATACCATACTCCAAAGCCTTCAAGAATATTTTTTCCAAGTGGTTGCAGTGGCCTTTAGCTTTCTTGGAATATACAGTGAGATCATCTTGATATGTGAGATCATCTTGATATAAAACCATGATTACATCAATAAATTTTTCAAACACTACATCCATATCTCTTTGAAGTGTGGTACCAGCATTAGTCAAGCCAAAAGACATCCTTACATACACATATGTTCCCCAAGGTGTGGTTAATTTTGTCTTGTATTGTTTAGATTCTTTTATCTTAACCTGATTATAACCTGAGAAACCATCCATCATTGACAACAACTCACAACCAGTCACTTTTTGCAATAAGGACTCAACATTTTCTAGTGCATTATTATCCTTTAAAGATGAGATATTTAAATTCCTAAAGTCAACACACTATCTAATGTCACCATTTTTTTTCTTACCGGGACCAAGTTTGACACCCAAGTTGAATGTATGATTTTATTAATTATTCCACCATCCCTTAACTCCATAAGTTCTTCTTGCATCTTGGGGGCTAGAGTAGTATTTATAGGCCATTATATTTGTTTAAAAGGTTTAGCATCAGGTTTCAAAGGAATCTCATGTTGAAACAAATCTTCCATGTATGCTTTAAGATCATCATAGGACCATACAAATACATATTTTTATTTCCTTAGTAGTGATATCAAATGTTCTCTTATCTTTGGAGTGATCTTCTTCCCAATGTATACATACTTAGGAGCATTTTTGGTTCCTAAATTTATCTTCTCAACATATTCTTCTTTAACTGGTGTTTCATTTGTATCAATTCTATCTTCCTTATCAAAAACTCTCTCTAATGCTACTAACTCCTTAGTAATTTTGTTGGTCTTCAACTGTACTACTTCCTTACCAAAAATTGTTTCCTTTCCATTAAATTCCTCTATATAAGCATTAAAATCAGTCTCTTGCGACTCTTATTTATCTTCAAAATGCAATAAATTCAACAAGTCACGATCATCTTGAAAACCTACCAATTGTAAATATTGTCTAGACGAAAAGGTCTATACTTAACATCAACCTTTGATATGTCATTTAATGTCACATCATTTTTCTTTAAGGCTACATTCACTAAGAAGTCTGCCATAATATTATGAGACCAATCAAGCCAATCTACAAAGAAAGCATCAAAATATTCTACAAAATCCCACACTTCATTTTTGTATTGCTATAGCCTCATGTTCTTAGTAGTGTATTTATACCTGATTTGTGAAATAATTATCTCTAAATATACATATACATAAAAAAGCTTTATTCCATGCTTGGATGTTATTTGTGCACGCAGAGCACAAAAGGAATGAATATTTGAATGTCTTTCCCTTTGGTGAGATATAAAGAACCCCAACTCCATTTCCTTCTTTGCAACAAGCTCCATCAAAGTACATTTTCCATATCTGATCCTGACTTTCTTGGGAATGAGAAGTAATAGGCTCCATTATTTTTATTTTAGGCTTTGTCAATTGGATCCTAAAATTCTCTAAGTCAGTGTGAAGAAAGCATGTCATCTAATTAGGGTCAATATCTTAAATTATGTAGGATGATCTTGGTTCTTTGTCTACTTTTACTTCTTTCCCATTCATTGGTATAGTAGCACAGGATAAGTCTAATTGAACATGGCCTCCTACAAGGTTTTACCATTGTCTATAAAATGACATTCCATAGTTAGGAGGAACATCCACTACTATAATATCTATTTTGTATGAAGCCTCAAGGCAGGCAACAATTTTGAACTCCACATCTTTCATAATACCTACCACTGAAACATACCTATTGTCCATGGCATAATATTTTCCATATGTGGTGTCTACCCACATTCCAAACTCCTTAATTACCTCAAAGGGCATAATATTAACAGTATCTCCCAAGTCTATCATGCAATTTTTTACCAATCTATTGTTGATTGATAGTGTTGTTTAGAAAGGATCTACCTATGAAGGATTCTTGGTTATTGGGGTTCCCAAGTATACAACAAGTGTTTCTTCCTCCCATCTTCTTTTTGGGATTTCATGTTTTTGTTCTTTGCATTGCTCCTTTGGGATAGTCGATAACATCTTTATGGTTTTTTCTCTATACTCAGGGAATCTTATTGTTTCCAACAAGGGAATAGAAAATTTCATGTGTGATAATGCATTTGTGATGTCAAAAGATGATATATTTGAGGTTTGCACAGGTTTCACCAACTCTATCTTCTCAATGTTCTCATTCTTAAATGGCTTAACCAATCTAGTATTGTATTCTTTTGGTTTGGCAATGCTTTTCTCCTATGGCTTGTTGGTTTTAATGACTAGCACCTTTGGTTTTGGGCTACTTTCTTTTATAAACATTCATGTTGGTTTGCCTTGATTAGAATTTACAACTCTATTTCTCAGGTTATAATTACTCCTTGCTTGAGCCACCACAACAATAATTAATGCCCTCCTTTCTTCTTTTGTGGGCCTCCTTAACCTTGGGATTTCATATTATTCATAGTCTGCAAATATCTATTACATGTAACATTGTTGATTATATTTTTAAGTATTTACATCATATTCATATCATCCTCTGATGAGTCATAGTCATCTTCTCCACCAAAAGGCTCTATTGAGAGTGTAGTGATTGATCGATCAAGGTCATATTCTTAATAATCAATCTCCTCTTACAAACTCTAAGAAACAATACATTACAATGGAGAATGGGGCAAATTACATGGCATGCACCATGGGCTATCTTCTACCAAGTGACTTCCTCTTTTAAGGGGGTCAGGTGGATCTCTACTTGAATTTTGATTTGGTATTTCAGGTTTCCCATCCTTCCATGTGGTATTGTAAGGCATATCCTATAACCTTGGTCTATCGTTTCTATTAAACAAAGGTCTATCATTTATGCTAAACTGAGGTTTATCATTTTTATTCACCTTTTGTGTCAAGTCCTTCAAAGCATTAATAACCTTGTCTAATTTATCCTCTTCTTTATTTTTTTTGAGGCTCTAGGGTTATGAAACTTGGCATCATCCCTTCTTCCTATCTTACCAACAACTTTTTTCTTATTTTCTATTGTGATTGTTGCTTTACATGTATCTTGTACAGTATGTGGGTTCAAAGATCTTATTTCATAGTTGGTTTTTATTTCAAAGGCACCCATGTAAAATACCAAACAAAACTCATCATCCAACTTCATGTGAGAGGGAACTCTATATAAGAACTTATGAAATTTCTTATTTAACTATCCTACTGACTCATTGTATCCATTTTGTACACTTGTAAGTTCATGGAGGACAAATGAAGGGTCATTTTGATTGCCATGCTCTTCAAGGAATAACTTTTTAAAACCCAACCATTTGTTGATTGATCCATTAGGAAATCCCTTGAACCATTCTCTGGCGTCATTAATCAAGGATTGTACAAAAAAATTAATATAAATATCTTTGTGTAGCACATCATTATTCTCCATCACATTCTCAAATTCTCATGTGATCCTCCCCCATTTTAGGAACACTTACCCCAAATTTAGGAATATCAATTTTCCATTCATTTTTATGTCATGAGTGTTGGAGATTTTCCAGCAAGCCAGTGCTGACTGTATGTTTGTCATTGATGAAAACATATGGTAAGTAGCATGGACATGTTATCAGCATAATATCATGGATGCAAAGGTTAACTATTAGTACATATAATTATGTAGTAGCTTGTGTTAGCAATGTTCCTGACAGAGTTACATGCAGTGTTCTATGAGTGTTTGTCCATATAGTCATCATGGTGTTGGCATTAAGCAGTATTGCCACTAGTGACAACACTTATTTGCATTCTGGATGTAAATCAAGTAGACAGTGCAAACCGAGCAGACAGTGCAAACTGAGCAGATAGTGCAAACCGAGCAGACAGTGCAAACCGAGCAGACAGTGCAAACCGAGCAAGTTAGTACAAACCGATCAGGACAATGTAAACTGAGTAACATCTTGTCTACCGAGTCACCAATGCTTACCGAGTTCAATACCTACCGAGTGATCAGTATGAACCGTGCCTTCACTTCTACCGAGTGCATGATGATGCCGAGTAATGCAGTGGACGCCGAGTATCAGAAAGTCACCGAGTCAGTTTGAAGGAATCGAGTAATCATATTTGGGCCGACTTAGTAGCACTTATGTTTATTTGTCAAGCTGACTGTGTAATTGTAATTGTAATTAATTGTTTGAGACCTGTATATAAACAATGTTGTAGAAATAAAAGATGTAACACACAAGTAATGAAAAATATATGAAGTAGAATATATGTGAAAGAGTAAGAAAGGCAGAAATAAGTGAATTGCAGAAGGCTTCAGAAGTATAAGATACAGCAAAGACAAATTCATCACAGAAGGTGATCAGTACATCAGCGAATCTCATTCAGCAATCCAGTTGCAAAGCAGAGATCTACTGCTTCATTCTAACAGGTGAATCAGTACTAAATCCTTTAACCGGGTAGACTTAACAGTCTTTGTATAAATCTCTTTACCGAGTGCATACTTCACTGTATGTTTGTAAATCCTTTAACAAGGTGGATTTAGCAATCCTTATTGCTCCTAACAGGGCAGATCATCAGAAGTGATCAAATTGTAAGCCTTAACCGGCCAACTTTATTCTGCAGTATTAAAGCTTTGTGGGTTTCATCCCCACCCCAGTTTTACTTTCTTTTGGAAGGTTTCTGAGTAACCAAATCTATGTGTCATTATTTTGAATGCTTTTAAGTTTCATGCTTTCTGTATGCAAAGGTTAAAAAGTAAAATACATGTTAAAATTGTAAGAAAATTTGGAGTTACTGATTCACCCCTCCCCTCTCAGTAACTTGGTTAATTCCTGAATATTTCCAACACATGGAGCTTTGCGCCTTTGGATATATGATAAAGACATGTTGGTGATGTTACAATTATGGATGCAAAATTTGATGATCAGTAGAAGTGAAGTTATGTATTCACTATTCACCAGTAGCAGTTTCCTGTGTTTACTCAGAAGAGCCGACAGAGAGTGTATTGGTTCAAGAGTTGCGCTTATCATTTCACTATGCACCCTTGGATTACATATTGGAGAAGAGTTAAGAATGTTCGGTTAAGAGCGCATGATGTAATTCATCTTGAGGAGAAAGTTTCAGTTACTTTGGTAGAGCCAACAGTGTGTAGCGTGCATCTACATTTATTAATATAGGACATGTCCCAGATTATGTTGCATGCTTAGTAGAGCTGACAGAATTTTTCATTAATATGATTTCAAGGTGGTTCTAATAGGCTGACTTGATTATATCATTTAGAGGAAAGATATTTATAGGTAGTCATTTGTAATTTCTAAAGCATGGTTCAGAGTGGATTGTGAAGAATAGAGTAGAGTGTGTGAAGTTTTGAGCCATCAGTAGAAGGTCTATGTGACCAAGTGAAGAGTTTATGCTATAAATTGGAATTGATCTAGATAGTAGGTCAAAGTACAGTTCACCAAAATCTAGATATAGTGTATATATGTTATTCAGAAGGTTGTAGCCTTCAGCCCTTTGAGCAGTGTGCTCTCGGATAGTGCATCCTCACCCCTAACAGCTTTAATTATAAAAGACTCCTAATAGGGTCTGACCCTTGACCAAGTCATTGTACTAAATATATTGTAAAGCAACTCCTAATAGGGTTAAGGATCTTCTAACAAGGATCATAACACACTAGTATAGATTATTAGTAGGTGTCAATTTCTATTGGGGTTTTTACCTATTTGGGTTTCCCCATAACCAAAATATTGGTGTTGTGTTCATGTGTTCTTTCATTGTGTTTATGCATTATGTTTAAGTATACTTATTGGATAAAGAATTGAATCTTGTAGATAACTAATTCACCCCCCCCCCCCCCCCCCCTCTCAGTTATCTCTTGGGACTATTCCTAACAATTGGTATCAAAGCCAAGTGCCTCAGAGAGAAATTTTAACAGCTTGAGGTTGATCAGATGGCATTCTTTAGGAAAGACAGTCCTAAGTTTGATGGAGAGAATTATCTTGATTGGAAGAACAAGATGATGACACATTTGTAGTGCATTTCTTTTGAAGTTTTTGAAGTGGCTATCAAGGAAGTTTAGATCCCCTATCTATAAGATATTGCAAAGGATGATGCTACTAGCAAGCAAAAGGATTTGTTCCATTAGAATGCAATAGAAAAATAAGCCCTTATCAGTTCCCTATCTGATAGTGATTTTTTAGAGATAAAGAAAGTAGAGATATCCTACAAGATATGGAAGCACCTAGAAGACATGTTTGAAGGCGATAAAAAAGAAAATAATGCGCATAGAAAGACATGGAAGAAAAAGTAAAATACATTGGAGATGCTACCTAAAGAGAACATAAGAGCCTACAATCAAAGGATAAATGAAGCAGTTGTTGGAATCAAAAATAATGGTGGAGAAATCTCAGAAGAAGACATCATGGATAAACTGATGACTATATTGACACTAGAATATGAAAGAAAGATAAACATCCTTGATGAGACTATGCAATTTTCAAAAAACTTCAAAAGAGAAACTCTAATCAGCAAGATTTCTGCATTTGAGATATCAAGTTTGAAGACAGAGCCTAAAAGTGAGGTAGCCTTCAAAGCTTCAATTCATGGTAAGAAATCCTTGAATACCTCTGGTAATTTTTATGATGATGATGAATAAAAAGCTCTAGATGATTTCATTTCTATGATTGCTAAAAGAGAAAAGAAAGGAAAAGGGAAATATGAAGGTCAATTACCATTTAAATGATTTTCATGTAATAAGATTGGTCACTTTGCATCTAAGTGTCCTACAAGAGCTAAAAAATTCAAAAATGATTACAAGCCTAAGTATTCAAAGGAATGTTACTATGCTAGAGATGGAGTATCAGATGATGATTCACCTGAAGATGAAATTGGTTTCATTGCTATCATAGAAAAAATGAATAATGAAATAAACCATGAAGATGAGAAAAAGGAAGAAAAGTTAGCATTGATTTCACAAGATGACATAAGGATAGATTGGATCATAGATAGTGGTTTTTTACATCACATGACAGGTGATAAAGATAGGTTTGTTCATCTAGACAAATACAATGGTGGGATGGTTAGATTTGTAGATAACACTCCTAAACCTATCATTGGTAGAGGTGCTATCACATTGGATGGAAAGAACAACACTGATAATGTTCTCTATGTAGATGGTTTGAAACATAACCTTCTTAGTGTTGGGAAGTTACTTGAAAAAGGTTATCAATTGGAATTCAAAGACAACAAGTGCATCATTAACAACAAGGATGGTGTTATGATTGCATTAGGTTCAAAGAGTAAAGGTAATGTTTTTCAACTTAATTTAGAAGCAAGTTGTTTTGTTAAGTTGATGACAGTTGGCTATGGCATAAAAGACTTTATCATATCAATTTTGATAACATAGTAAAGATAAGTAATGTGAAGGCAATTAGAGACCTACCTAGCATAGAAAAACTAGTTGATACTATTTGCAAGGAATGTTTGATGGGAAAGCATGTGAGGAATTCATTTAGAAGTAAACACAATTTAGCAAAGAATAAACTAGATCTGATTCATACTAACCTATGTGGACCAACTCAAACAAGATCATGCTATGGTGAAAGGTACTTCATTTTGTTTGTAGATGATTATTCTAGAATGATGTGGGTTGCATTCTTGAAAGATAAGTCAGAAGCATTTGAGAAGTTCAAAATATTCAAAGCTAAGGTTGAGAATGAATCTAGACTAAAGATAAAATGTCTAAGGTCAGATAGAGGAGGAGAATTCACTTCTGACAAATTTTATGAGTACTGCGAAAAACATGGCATAAAGATATAGTTGAGTGCACCTAGAACCCCTCATGAGAATGGGATTGTAGAGATAAGGAATAGGATCATCCTTGATATAGCGTGCACCATCATGTTTGAAGGAAAAATTGCACACACCTATTGGAGAGATGTGGTCAATACAACAGTCTATACAATCAATAGAATACAATTAAGGCTTGGCGCAGACAAGAAACCTTATGAGCTATGGTTTGGTAATGTTCCCATAGTGAAATACTTTAGAATCTTTGGAAACAAGTGCTACATCAAGAGGGATGAAGCAATAGAAAAGTTTGATGCAAGAAGTGATGAAGGTATTTTTCTTGGTTACTCTACGAAAAGTAAAGCTTATAGATGTTTTAACTTGAGATTGAAGAAAATCATTGATAGTGCTCATGTTAAGATTGATAAAAATTTTATGGGTCAAGAAAGATATCATGATTACTCACCTATGATTGAAGAAGAACCCAGACCTTCTACTAGTGAGATAGTTGTTGAAGAGATGTTTGACAGTATTAATGTATTGTTCAATGACCTTGAAACAAGTGAAGAAGAAACACAGAAGGAAGATGAGTCAGTATCACCTAAATTTCCAAAGTATACATCTAGATATCACTCTAAGGATGACATCATTGGAGATCATAGCTGAAAAGTCAAAACAAGATCAAAAGAAAAGAATTCAGCAAGCAATGAGGTGGTATGTTTACTATCTTAGATTGAACCTCTAAGTGTTGAAGATGCATGTAATGATTGAGATTGGCATGATGCTATGAAAGAAGAACTAGATCAGATTATCAAGAATGATACTTGGGAACTGGTCCCAAGACCTAGTGATAAGAATTTGATTGGAACAAAGTGGATATTCAAAAATAATATGAATGAAGATGGTATAGTAGTAAGGAACAAAGCAAGGTTAGTATGTAAGGGATACGCGCAAAGAGAAGGTGTTGATTATTTAGACACTTTTGCACTAGTGAGCATATTAGAAGCTATTAAGTTGTTTTTAGCTTTTTCAACATTCAAAAACTTCAAATTTTATTAAATGGATGTTAAGTTAGTATTCTTGAATGGAGAGCTAAAAGAAGAAGTATACATTGAGTAGGAAAAAGGATTCACCTTATCAGACAAACCTGATATGGTATGCAAATTGAAGAAATCCCTCTATGGACTCAAGCAAGCCCCTAGAGCATGGTATGAGAGACTTGATGGATATCTAACAAAAATTAGATTCAAGAAAGGAGCAGCAGATTGTAATCTATTCATAAGAGAAACATCTAAAGGACTACTACTTGTAGCTATATTTGTTGATGACATTATCTCTAGAGGTAATGACAAACTTAGTGCTGAATTTGCTAAGGAGATGTAGAGTGAATTTGAGATGAGCATGATTGGACCTATAAAATACTTTTAGGATTAAATGTGTAGCAGACAAAGAAGGTTATTTTCATTAATCAGTCCAAATATGTGAAAGAGATATTGAAGAAGTTCAAGATGGATGATTGCAAGACAGTGGGAACACCTATGATAACTAAATGCAAGCTTAAAAAAGAAGATGATTCTCCAGTAGTAGATACAACATTATACAAATCTATGATTGGTAAACTCATATATCTTACTCAAACTAGACCAGACATTTCTAATGCATTTGGCATAGTTAAAGATTTGCAACAGAGCCTAAACAAAGTCACCTCATGGTAGTAAAGAGAATATTTAGATACTTGCAGGGCACTATAGATTATGGTCTATGGTATCCTAACTTAGAGAAAGTTGAGCTTCATGTTTATATATATTTTGATTGGGCAGGATGCGTTGATGATAGAAAAAGTACATCAGATAGAGCAGTGTTTCTTGATGACAGACTTGTCACTTGGACAAACAAGAAGTAAAATTGTATTTATCAGTCAACAGCAGAAGCAGAGTATGTTGCAGTAGCCCTGAATTGTTCTATAATTATTTGGATCAAGTAGATGATAAAGGAATTTGGTATTCAGATTGATTATCCTATTACTATTCATTGTGATAATACTAGCACTATCAATATGTCAGAGAACCCTGTGATGCATGCAAAGACAAAACACATTAAGATCAAGTATCACTTCCTAAGAGAGAAAGTGGCAAAGAAAGAATTCAAGTTGGACTATGTGAGTACTAAAGATCAGTTAGCAGACATATTCACAAAGCCCTTTCCAAAGGATACTTTTGAGTATCTCAGGGAGAAGTTGGGAGTAATTCCCTTCCCTGATTTTGCTTAGAACAAAGAAGAAAAAGCATCAGTCCTCAGGGACTAATGGAAGGTTGACTACTCTACCTTAGGAGTAGTACTGGTGCTTAAAAAGAATGGTGTCCTTTTCCATTGATGTCAAAGGGGGAGTAATATATAGTCATGAAAAATAGAAGTAAAGAAGGAGTAATATACTAAGGGGGAGCAGTATTCAGTCATGAAAGTAGTTCAGTTGAGTAAATGGAGAATGTTGAAGAATATTACAGTAGATGGAGGATTCATCCTTGGGGGAGTTTTGATGAGGAAATGGAGAATGTTATAAAATAATTTTTCATTTGGTTTGGTGGTGTTTTTTATTCCATATGTTTCCATCAATACCAAAGGGGGATATTGTTGGATATTTTCCAACAAGCCAGTGTTGATTTTATGTTTGTCATTGATGACAACATATGGTAAGTAGTATGGATATGTTATCAGCATAATATCATGGATGCAGATTTTAACTATTAGTACAGACAGTTAAGTAGTAGCTTGTGTCAGCATTGTTCCTGACAGAGTTACAGGCAGTGTTCTTTGAGTGTTTATTCATAAAGTCATCATGGAGCATTGCACCTTTAGATATATGATGAAGACATTTTGGTGATGTTACAATTATGGATGCAGAATCTGATGATCAGTAGAAGTGAAGTTATGCAGTCGCTATTCACCAGTAGTAGTTTCTAGTGTTTACTCAGAAGAGCCGACAGAGATTGTATTGGTTCAGGAGTTGTGCTTATCATTTCGGTATGCACCCTTGGATTATGGACTGGAGAAGATTTAAGAATGTTTAGTTAAGAGTGCATGATGTAATTCATCTTGAGGAGAAAGTTTCAGTTACTTTAGTAGAGCCGATAGTGTGTAGCGTGCGTCTACATTTATTAATATAGGACAGGTCCCAGATTGTGTTACGTGCTTAGTAGAGCCGACAGAATTATTATTGGAGAATGTTATGGTTGCATTAATATCATTTCAAGGTGGTTCTAATAGGCCAACTTGATTATATCATTTAGAGGAAATATTTTTATAGGCAGTCATTTGTGATTGCTAAAGCATGGTTCAAAGTGGATTGTGAAGAACAAAGCAGAGTGTGTGAAGTGTTGAGCCATTAGCAGAAGGTCTATGTGACCAAGTGAAGATTTTATGTTATACATTGGAACTGATCCAGACAGCAGATCAAAGCACAATTCACCAAGATCCAAATATAGTGTATATCTATTATTCAGAAGGTTGTAGCCTTCACCCCTTTGAGCAGTGTGCTCTTGGATAGTGCGTCCTCACCCCTAACAGGGTTAATTGTAAAAGACTCCTAATAGGGTTCGACCCTTGACCAAGTCACTATACTAAATGCATTGTAAAGAAACTCTTAACAGGGTTAAGGATCTTCTAACAAGGATCATAAAACACTAGTAAAGATTATTAGTGGGTGTTAATTCCCACCAGGGTTTTTACCTATTTGGGTTTCCTCATAACCAAAATATTGGTGTTGTGTTCATGTGTTCTTTCATTGTGTTTATGCTTTATGTTTAAGTATACTTAATTGGATAAAGAATTGAAACTTGTAGATAACTCATTCACTCCCCCCCCCCCCCCCCTCTTAGTTATCTCTTGGGACTATTCCTAACAATGAGGGGCTCCAAGAATTAGTGTGAAACACATTGGCTTGTATCTATTTTTGTTTATGGGGCCTCTTAAAAAAGCAAATGGATCAAGTTGATATTTATATCCCTAATTTTGCGAAATGTAATGATACTGACCATAGTAATTTTTGAAATTTTTGTGGTTAAAAGGGGGGGGGGGTGGTGGTGGTGGATTGAATGGATGAAAGTTTGAATAATGAGGTGTGTAACCACATTGTCCTACATGATGTTTGTTTCCCTATTAGAGATTATTATTATTGTGGGGTGGAGGTTTATATATTATTTCTCTACCATGATTATTTCCCTCATACAAGTAATTATGTTGAATCCTATCATGGTTTTGATTAATCTCTCTTCTACCACCTTGATCATTTATGCTTGGTATGTCTTTATGGGTTTCTCCATTTGATCCTTTTGAATTATGTCCAATACCTCCAGGCCTAATTAACCGACCAATGATATCTTTTGTTTCTTGAGATAACTCAGTGTTTTGTGCTATGGCTTGTAATTTTTCCATGGTCTTTGTAAGGTCATTTAACTACTCTCTTATATGTTATTTAGGTTGCACATTTAGAGCTTCCTCATGATCAATCTGAGCATCCTCTAAGATTTTTCTTGATGTTCTAGAAGAACCAAATCTAAGAGGGAAAGTAGGCCTTTGATATTTATTTTAATTTTCTCCCTACTATTGTTGCAATATTTCATTAAATACATTCTTAATATGGGTTAAATTCATTTCTTCCTTAGATGGTCTTTCACCAGGCACATGAAAACCATTCTCATCTTCATAAAGCTTAGGCATCCCAAATTCTTTCTCATGGAGTCTTCTTCCACCTTTAAACCCCCATTGGACTTCTTTTATTTGGATTGTTTTATTTTTCTTTGTTTTGTCTTGTTCTAATTTTTGTCTACTTCAACTCTATGTGTTTGATAGGGTGACCCTATGTAAATGATCTTCTACCAAACAAACAAGGTCGAGTTTTATAAATTTTAAGACTTAAATGTATTTGCTCCTTTTTTTTCACAAATAATTACTTCATTGATATAACTATAAGATTTATTTTATTAGAATCACCACCTCTTGTTTGAGGAATATATTAGTATTGATCCTCTGAGTTCTTATTTCTAGCAAAGGTCTCTTCCTTCTGTAACTAAATATTTTTTATGTTTTCCCCTGTATAGTCACCAATATGTTGGTCCCCAAATCAATAGATTGGAATTTTTTAAGAGTATGTCAGGCTCTGTGTTTGAACTTTCTAATTTAACTTGGTCAACTAACATGAATGATCAATATGATTCAAGTCCCCTGCACTTAAGGCTTTACAAAACTTGGGTAGGTTCACCTATTCACTAACTGAATCTTCTTGTTGATGCTTTTTATAGAAGATTGTATCTCTAACTTTATTCTACTTTTTCTATCTCAAAGTGAAATATATCTTCAAAATAGACTCCCTTGTTAACTACTTGATTTCTTCCTACTTCTTAAATATCTTACTGCTAATTTCTTTCAGCATTCACTATTTTCTACTAGTTCTTACTTCTAGCTTCTATGATTCTTGCCTACTTGATTATTGCTTTTATCTATCTTCTAATATCTTTCCAACTATCTACCTATTAATATTTTATACAACTTTAACTATTTCATCTATATTTGTACTTGAATAGTGATTTATGCTTAAATATTGTTGAATATAGTTCTTTCTACAAATTGATCAATACCTTCCTATCCCTTGGGTAATAGAGTCACTCCTCTGATCCCACATATAACTCTGAAAGATAATTTTTAAACCTCCCTTGGTAAGTATATCAGTTATCTATGTTAGAATAACTAAGAGGGGGGTGAATCAGTTATCCAGTGTCCCAAAACAATATGTATAATTCAAAACAACTTCTCTAATTTCTACTCATCGGTAAACAATAATAACTCTCACTGTCTATGCTTTTACTGATTACTAGTCAAATACTATAACAGTTACCGATCAAATCTAACATGTAAATAATGATAACAAACAAATATCACAATCAACACATAACACAATAGATTTAACGTGGAAACCCTATAAAGGGAAAAACCACCTAGGACCGGCAACCCAAAATTGTTCACTCTTCTAAAGTGAGGTCAGTTAAGACCCAACCCTGTTAAAGGTTTACAAACACACTGTTAGGTGTGACCTTGTTAGAGGATTTTAGACTACAAGTTATCATCCAACTAGTATTCACTATGGGTTTGACAGGATAACAATGTTTATTCTATGAATGATACATCATAAGACTTTCAGAGTCCACTCGGTTAAGAGATTTTGACTATATACAATGGTTAAATATGTAACAGTAAATGACCTACCTTAATAAAACTTCAATTGTAGATTACAGATCAATATTTAGTCCATACAAATCCTTCTGATCAATATTTCACTTCAATTTCAATACTGTATCAACTTACTATCCATCAGTAATTGATTTTTGTAGCTCAGTAATTGTTCTACTACTCGGTTCTTACTAACTAGTATGATCAAAATGCATGAAAACCTTGTTCACGTGATATTCCTACAGTTTCTACTTCTTCCGGCATTTTAATAAAGAAATTCTATTCTCTTATATAGACGAGTAAATCATTTTCTTCTCCACCATCATATTTTTCCACTTAACCACATTCATAGATTTTGTCGCTTCAAAATTTCTTAGTACTTGTGTCAATAACATGTTTGATTCTTATCCTTTAGATCTTTCTTGAATTTTGTCTCGATCTGTGTAACAAATATTATCTGTTACCTCGATGTTATACTCTTGCCAGCTCATCAATCTTATTGGCTAAACTAATCATTTAATTCATTATGTCCCGCTCGGTTAACAAAGAAATGCATCGGTGAACACTGCTTGGTTAATACTGCGATCGGTATACCCTACACTCTGTTGGTGTATACTAGAAATGCTTCATTTACTGACAACACTGCTTTGTGTCTTTCAGCTCTATACTTCATCATAGATGAATGCAAAATAATAAAGTCAATATCATCAAGTCATAGACTCATCAACAAGTTACTCAATGTGTTATTTATCCTCATCTATCATGTACATCTTTCCTCATGTAGATTTCTCTGTTCTTCATCTTTTTCTCCTTTCTTCAGATGTCTCAGTATAGTAACTTACAAGATAAGTGATGTCAAACTGGTTGACATTAATGACAACATAATACTGATTTAATCATATTACATATCTAATCAGCAACTCCTCAGTGATCTTGAAATCATCGATTCTTCAATTAGATTCCAAATCAATTGTAGTCCAACAATCTCTCCCTTTGGCATTGATGGAAACTCAAGTAATATGAAATGTACCATACACATACCAAACATATATTCTACAACTTTGTGAACAAAATTTTGTAAGTCAAATAGACTTAATATGTTTAATCACTACGTTACTAAACTAGCATTAGATAATATAGCTTTACCATTCTATAGTTGTGATCTTTTTAGTTCTCCTATTCCTGCTTTTGTTCTCTGTAACTGATCTTCAATACTTTGAAACATTCAGATTGTCTCTCCCTTAGATAATTCTTGTCAGTGCTTGTTCCTTTTCCATAGCTTGTTCCTATTCATATTATTTATCTCTCCCTTTGACAGCAATGCCAAAGAAACAAATAAACAAACAATTTTATCTTCCTCTATATCTCTATATATTGATATTCCAATCGGTTCAAGTTCTCAAACTTAATCACAACCTTGAACATGATTCAAAGTGTGAACTATGTTGCATCAACATGAATGATCTTCTGATATAAGTAGGCTGATGCAACAACCAGATCACCTTAGTGACCGATAGACAGGGGATGGACCCCAAGTCTAGTCCTCAAGTATTCAAATGTGTCCTTCGGTAGGGGCTTTGTAAAAATATCTGCAAGTTGTTCTTTAGATGTGACAAATTCTAACTTCACTTACTTCTCTTGCACTTGTTCTCTTAAGTAATGATACTTAATGGATATATGCTTTTTCTTAGAGTGCATGATAGGATTCTTTGAAATATTAATAGCACTAGTGTTGTCACAATATATAATCACCGGATCAGTGATTACCTCATTCATTCCTTCCAACACTTGTTTGATATATGCAATATTTGAATAGTTAGTAGCAGCAGCAACATATTCAGCTTTAGCTATAGACTATGAAATACAAACCTACTTTTTACTTGTCCAGGTTACAAGTCTTTCACCAAAGAAAAATGCTCCTCCGGTGGTGCTTTTTCTATCATCCACATTTCCAACCCAATCAGCATCGGTGTAAACTTTCAGTTCAAACTTCCCTTCCTTAGGATACCATAATCCATAATTCTCTATTTTCTTCAGGTATCTTAAGATCCTTTTTGTAGCAATCATGTGTGATTCTCTAGGATTAGTAAAAAATCTTGCAACAATTCCCATAACATGTGCTATATCTGGTCTACTGTGAACTACGTACATTAGCTTACCAATCATGGATCAGTAAAGTGTCTGATTTACCTCTATAGTTTCATCCTCCTTTGTCAATTTTTATCTAGTAGCCATCGGTGTTCCCATAGGTTTAGCATCTTCCATGCTAAATGTCTTCAGTACTTCCTTTATGTATTTAGATTATGTGATGAATATTCCATCACTCTGCTGAATCACTTGTAGTCCAAGAAAGAACTTAATCTCTCCGAACATAGAAATTTCAAATTCCTTTTGCATTTCATCAGTAAATGCCTTGCAAACAAGATCTAAGCCTCCAAAGATAATATCATCAACAAATATTTCAGCAATGATAATAGTATCATCAGTATCACCTTTCACATACAAATTATTGTTTTCACTTGTTCTAACAAATCCAATACTTAACAAATAAGTATGCAGTCTTTCATACCATGCTCTCGGTGCTTGCTTCAAATCATATAAAGCTTTATGTAATCTACATACCATGTCTTTATTGTCAAGATCAACAAATCCTTTAGGTTGTTCAATGTAGACCTCTTCTTCAAGTATACCATTTAAAAATACTAACTTCACATCCATTTGATAGACTTTAAATTTATTGTGTGTAGCATATGCAAGTAGCATTCTAACTCCTAATCTAGCAATAGGTGCAAATGTTTCACCATAGTCAATGTCTTCTTCCTGTGCATATCCCTTGCATACCAATCTAGCTTTATTTCTTGTGACTTCACCATTTTCATTCAATTTATTCCTATATATCCACTTAGTACCGATAACATTCTTAACTTTTGGTCAGGGTACTAAGGACCAAGTTTTGTTCTTCTCTATTTTCTCTATTTCCTCCTTCATTGCATTAACCCATTCTTCATTCTCTAATGCAACTTTCATAGTTTTAGGTTCAAATTCACAAATTAGACATGTACCTTGTCTTGTTTTGCTTCTAGTTTTCATTCCAGCATGTCTATCTCCAATGATTTGTGTCTCGGGATGATGTCTTCTAAAAAAAATAGCTAGAACTTGATTTCTCCTTTCTTGCTCATCCTGCTCAGGGTCATTTCCTTGCTCGGTAGCTCTATCTTGTTCCTTAGTTTGTGTTGCCTGTTGTCCTACATTGTTTCTCTGTTGACTAGTTGTTACAGCTTGCGGTGTCGGTAGATACTCTGGATGTTCAATGTAAGTGAATCTACTGTAGTCTTCTGGTTCCTTTGTACTTTCCTCTATGTACTTATCATCAAACTCATCAACATGAACATTAGTACTTTCAACTATCTTATTTGTAACCTTATTCAAACATTTATATGCTTTACTTGTAGTGGAATATCCCAAAAATATCCCTTCATCTTCTTTAGAATCAAATTTTCCATTTCTTTCATCTTTCAAAACAAAGCATTTACTCCCAAAAATTTTGAAATAACTTAAAGTAGGTTTGTGTCCAAACCATTGTTCATAAGGTGTTCAGTTGGGGTCCTTCTTCAATTGTACTCGATTAAGAACATATACAACTATACTAATAGCTTCCCTCTAATATGTCTGAGTGACATTCTTCTGTATCATTAATGTTCTAGCATAGTCAATTATAGACCTGTTCCTCCTTTCAGCAATGACATTTTGCTGAGGTGTCCTCAGTGCAAATACTTGTCTTTTGATTCCATGCTCATTACAAAAATTAGTAAATTCATCAGAGATAAATTCACCTCCTCTATCAGATCTTAAGCATTTTATTTCCTTTCTAGTTTCTTTCTCTACCTTAGCTTTGTACCACTTAAACATTTTAAAAGCTTCAAATTTTTCTTTCAGGAACATAACAGTCATCAGTCTAGTATAGTCATCAACAAAAAGAATAAAATATCTATCACCAAAACAGCTCTGAGTTCTCATAGGACCACATAGATCAGTATGAACCAACTCAAGTATCTTCTTTGTTGAATAGTCTTTTCTTTTAAAACTAGACTTAGTCATCTTACCTTTCTGACATTCATGGCACATGGCATGATCAAGTTTTGTCAAGTTAGGCAATCCTCTAACTCTTTTCTTTCTACTAATCTTGATCATGTTGTCAAAGTTCACATGGCATAACCTTATGTGCCACAACCAAGCATCTTCATCCTTTATTAACAAACAAGAAGACTGATCCATATCAAGATAGAATAGATTACCTCTGGATTGTGTACCAGTTCCAACAAGTTTTTCTCCACCATCATAGATCTTCACCTTTTTGCTCTCAAAAGCCAGTCAGTGGCCTGAATTGTTTAGCTGAGCCACACTTAACAGATTATAGTTCAAACCATCTACCCAGTATGCATTTTCACATTGTAATCTATCATTGATCATCAGTGAGCCTTTACCTCTTACCATACAAGGTGCATCATTTCCCATTCTCACAGACCCTCCATTATATTCAACAAGATGATCAAACTTTTCTACATCATCAGTCATATGATGTGTACAGCCACTGTCTATAATCCATGTATCATTTCTGCTTACTTTAGAGATTAGTGCTATCTCTTCATGTTTCTCTTCCTCCTCTGAGTCATCTTTCATAGCAACAAATACAACTTCTATGTCATCTTTAGAATCAGATTCAGTTTCAATATCTTCGGCTATGTAACATACCTTTTTGCCTTTTTCATCTTGATTATCTTTGTTGTTGTGTCGATAACCTCTGTTGACTCTTCTCCCATAGCTTCATTCAGATTGGTCTTTGGATCTATCTTCATCTTTCTTCTGAGGACATCTAGCAGCGATGTGATCGACTTCTTTACAATTAAAGCATGCCAAAGGTATCTTACCTCTATACCTTCCTTTTCCTTTGGGAAATCTTCTAGCCATAAGTGCTTCAAGCTCATCAAGTTCATCATCAGTATTGTCATCACTATCACAATTCTTACTATTCCTGCTAGACTTTCCAATCTTCAAAGAAGACATGAAAGAGAATTCAACAAAAGGAACAACACTGTTATCAAAATTGTTTAATTCAAAGGTTGTAAGTTTACCAATCAGAGTGTCAAGAGTAAGGTTGGATGTAGCTCTTGTTTCATGAATTATAGAAATCCTGATTGCATAAACTGGTAGCAAAGTTTTGAGAATCTTGCTTATCACTATTTCATCATTAATTACTCCATCAAATGCTCTAATAGCATGCACCACCTCTTTGAGTCTATTTGAATATTGGGCAATGTTCTCACCTTCTTTCATTCTCATATCATCAAATCTACCTCTCAGACTTTCAACTCAGGCTCTTTTGACATTCAAATCTCCACTGTAGATTTGTGTTAATTTATCCCACATTCCTTTGGCATTCGTGCATGTCTTGATATCTTCAAATTCAGCATTGGTACAGGCAGCAACAAGTTCCATCATAGTAACATTGTGTTCATGCTTGTCCTTCAACTGATCAAGAGTTAAGGGACCAGTGGGTGGTTGTATGTAGCCATTCTCCATCAGATCTAGTGCTGAGTTCCCAATTCCATATATGTGCA
Source organism: Chamaecyparis obtusa (assembly GCA_027943335.1). NCBI lineage: Eukaryota > Viridiplantae > Streptophyta > Pinopsida > Cupressales > Cupressaceae > Chamaecyparis > Chamaecyparis obtusa. The sequence continues at coordinate 611,464 of BSBK01002406.1, read as the reverse complement.
ACTTCATTCTGCTTTTCAATACTACAAAGTTCTCTTTGTTTAGTTTTGGTACTTCCCTCTTATACATCTTGAGACCTTTATGCTTAAGTCCTTAAAACTCTATTCCAAGCAACTAGCCCTTTGATACCAATTGTTAGAATAACTAAGAGGGGGGTGAATCAGTTATCCAATGTCCCAAAACAATATGTATAATTCAAAACAAATTCTCTAATTTTTGCTCGTCGGTAAACAATAATAACTCTCACTGTCTATGCTTTTACCGATTACTAGTGAAATACTATAATAGTTACCGATAAAATCTAACATGTAACATGTAAAGAATGATAACAAACAAATATCACAATCAACACATAACACAAGAGATTTAACGTGGAAACCCTGTAAAGGGAAAAACCACCTGGGACCGGCAACCCAAAATTGTTCACTCTTCTGAAGTGAGGTCGGTTAAGACCCAACCCTGTTAAAGGTTTACAAACACACTGTCAGGTGTGACCTTGTTAGAGGATTTTAGACTAGAAGTTATCATCCAACCAACATTCACTATGGGGTTGACAGGATATGATGAAGGGTGCTCCCCTTAATACCACAAACACATAACAGAAATAGAGAAACAACAACAATATGCAAGAACAGAAAATTGGCTTCTTATTATCTCCACAAATGTGGAATTACAAACTTTCAGAATTACAATATGCAAAGCCACATGGGCATTCCCTTACAATATTCTGTAGGACAAAGCCTTGAACTATTACCCAGATCTACTACCCAGAACTATTCTGAACTGCCTAAGACAATAATACAGCCTTCCTTATATAGGCAATTTTCCACCGCCTGGGAAGGTTCCAGAATTTTAGCCAATAAGGCCGACCAAACTTAGAATTATTTTATTTTACATTTTATTACATCATAGTCGGCTCAAGATAACCTTTGAAACCCGAACAGAAATTTTGAAGAAAAATCATTTTCCGCCATTTCAGGTGACCCAACTTCCGAAGACCATAAGTCGTCACCAGTTGACCCGATTGACTATTGTAACCCCATTTCGGAAAGGGCGCGAGGAGCTCTACAACGTTTGAATTAAGCAAGCTTCATTCAGCCCAAAATTCAACCTCATCCGGGGCCTCTAAAGCCTTCAAAACTAAGTTCGAAGTTTCTATACCCTGCTGCCAATACCGAAAATCTTCAATATCTTCCAATATACACTTGATCTGGCAATGAAACTTTACTGGCAGACTTATATGACCAAAATGAACCTCCAAGAAAGAAATCAGATCATTCTGAGCACATACAAAAATTACCAAAAATAGTAACTTTCCATAAATAGCAGCTCTGCACAAAATAGCCCTTATTGAATACAAAAACAGAAATATTTTTGGGTGATGCAAGATTGCTCTTACACCCAGGATGCTCCTGCATCAGGATAACAATGTTCATTCTATGAATGATACATCATAAGACTTTCAGAGTCCACTCGGTTAAGAGATTTTGACTATATACAATGGTTAAATATGTAACAGTAAATGACCTACGTTAATACAACTTCAATTGCTGATTACAGATCAATATTTAGTCCATACAAATCCTTCTGATCAATATTTCACTTCAGATTCAATACTGTATCAACTTACTATCCATCGGTAATTGTTTTCTGTAGCTCGGTAATTGTTCTCCAGCTCGGTTCTTACTAACCAATATGATCAGATTGCATGAAAACCTTGTTCACACAATATTCCTATAGTTTCTACTTCTTCTGGCATTTTACTAAAGAAATTTTATTCTCTTATATAGATGAGTAAATCATTTTCTTCTCCACCATCATATTTTACCACTTAACCACATTCATAGATTTTTCCGCTTCAAAATTTCTTGGTACTTGTGTCAATAACATGTTTGATTCTTATCCTTTAAATCTTTCCTAAATTTTGTCAATCATCGATCTGTGTAACAAACATTATCTGTTACCTCAATGTTATACTTTTGCCAGCTCATCAATCTTATCAACTAAACTAATCATTTAATTCATTTTGTCCCACTTGGTTAACAAAGAAATGCATCGGTGAACACTACTCGGTTAATACTATGATCGGTATACACTACACTCTGTCAGTGTATACTAGAAATGCTTCATTTACCGACAACACAACTTTGTGTCTTTCAGCTCTATACTTCATCATAGATGAATGCAACATAATAAAGTCAATATCATCAAGTCATAGACTCATCAACAAGTTACTTGATGTTTTCCTTATCCTCATCTGTCATGTACATCTTGTTAGCATGTGTAGAAAATCTCATGGCTTTACCAATCTTCTTCCGGTCTCTGCAACCATTTCCCTAGTCTCTAGCTTAAACCCTAAGTTCAAAATTTTCAAATAACTAGCCGTTGGGTGGAAAATAATTCAAAATTACAATAACTTTACCCTGGCCTTGTTATTTTTCTTTTTTTGTGTTACCTTTTTGGTCCACTTAAAATCCTAATATGCATGTGTTAATTAAAAGACCACTGTATATATGTTCGCAGTTAGGTTTTTCCATGTCCAGCGGGATCCCCTTTTAATATTTTCCTAAATCCTATAGTTCCCCTGCCGAAATATTTCTTAAGTCTTAAGTCTTTGTTTTGTGTGGCTGTCACTTGTTCGCAAGACTGCAGGCTATTAGATGGTTCTGACATGTGATTACACAATTTCACGACACCTATCTTGGCAGACCCTATTATCTTTCCTTGCTGGCAGTTAAAGAGTCTTCAAGATCTACAGTTTTCATTATTTCACTGATGGGAGATGTGCAGGCATTAACATCATGCCTTAACGACAGTCGTTGATGTGTTCTATGAAAGAATTTTGGGTGGGCCTCCCTACCTACGGATGCTGACATGTCATGATCTTATTGGTCATCTAGGTTGTGATGTGGCATGCTGTCAGTGTGACTATGCGTGGTCAGGGGTCTGGGCCCATTGTCAAAACAATGTTGAAATGGTGGCTTCTCATTAGTCTAGGTGGGATCCTGTCAATGGGGCCTATAGCGAAGGCTTTTCAATCTACGGTCTGTGCATGATCTCAAGGAATATTCCTACCCCATGAGATCATGCGCCATTTGTTGATTTCAATTCTTACTTGGATGTGTTAGTGGGACTTGGTTCCTGGTGTATCTATCAATGGGACCTAACATCTATAGAAGATCTATGGTTAGTGTAAGTTCTCATGGAAGTTGTCAGAGCCATGAGATCTTACGCCAGCCATCAATTTTACTTTTCTCAGATGGCTGACGAGGGTGGGTCCTCTGACAAGTGGCACTGACTTGCGTTGTTTTGATTCGCTGAGCGAGAAGGTGATTTGGACTTGTCAGTGGACCCAAATCTTTCTAGGGGGCTGACAGATGTAGGATCTATGGGTGTCATGTGATCGCATGGAATCTTTCCAGGCCATGTGATCATGCGACAGTCGTTCGATTAAAGGTTTATACTTTGTGGGTCTTGTTCGCTATCGGGAGCTGATGTGCAAGTTTTTTATTGGTTGTGGCATGCTGATTGGGCCGAAGACTTTTCAAAAGGGTTCATGACTATTGTGAGATTAAATGTAAGCCACCTAATATATTAGGAAATGAACAGAATTGATGATGCTCACGTTTTAATCTTTGTTGGGGTAGCCATTGTAATTCAAATTCAAATTTCTTGAGACATTTCCAGTGATAGAAAGGACTGGTTTTAATTGCTTTTAAAGTCAAATTTGATTTGTTTGGTGGCACCGATGGTTGTAGTGTGGTCCAGGTTTCCATGATCAATTACTAGGAGTTCTGTTGTACTGTGAAGTATGGTTTTGTGCTCAAGGTGTGTTTGCAGGTGGCCAATTTGACTAGTTTTCATGGTAATTCCTTGGTGTTCTGTACTATTCTCATAGATTTTGATGATAGCAGATCTATCTGAGATTTGTTTTCTCTGAGTTACCTATGTTTCTTCCCCTACAATAACTTCTGATGTAATTTTTGATTGGTTGGGTAGTTGAAACCCTAACCCTAGTCACCCGAAGCTTGATGCATCCTCTTTGAGGATTCCAATGTGACTAGGGGTATAAGTAGTGTGTTTTTTGATAGAGTAAGGGTTCTGAAATCTTGGTTCCATAATTTTGGATGTCCATTATTCTGGTTCCATGAAGGGTCCTTTTCTTGTAGATATTTTCCTTTTTCTCTACATATAGGGTTCCCTCTTTTCTTTCTGGTTTTGAGAATATAATGCATGTTGTAATAGCTTGTCTTATGTATAAGACTTTAATATATTTATACTGTTATCAGACTATCTCCATTTGAATCCTAAACTTGTTGATTATAGCATCAAGGGTGTTTAATCTTTCTATATGCACTTCCTATGTGTCTGCAATAGAGTTGTTTTCGCAGAGATAACTGAGTTCATGATTAGTTTCCAGGTGTGTATGAGTTGGGATATCAAGGGTGTCTCATGCTTGTCTTCTAGTAGATTTTGGTTAATGTATTGCTTGTTTATAGGTCTCTACTAAGGGTAGGGTTAAAATCCTTCGAATAGTTAATAACATATCTGGGTACACAGGTGGATTGTTGAAGTGAGGTCTGGATAGTGGTGTATGATTGATGTGAGGCATCAACATATTGGGTATATTATTTTCTTGTTTCATAGTTCTTTGTTGCAATGGTTTATTTGACTCTATCGCCCATTGGATAAGGCACTAGTCTATAAGAGACTTAGGGTATCTCAGGGGTCCTTTCAACCTAACATCAAATCATTCAAATGAACTACCTTTTCCTTTCATGTTGGTTGTTGTTAGAGTAGGTCTCTAGTCTTTAGACTCATTCTATGCAAATAGGGCTATTGCATAAGAATTGGCTTCATTGGGGTATAGGATACCTAAATGGGTTTGAAGACTATTCCATGATAATATATCTACAGGCCTATTGTTTATCATGAGGTGTCTTGAGTGTGTAGATAAGGCAATACCCACTTAAGTGATGTGGAGCTCAAAGAAGAAGGAGGAGGATTCCTTTCAATCCTCACCAATTGGACTATTTTCTTGTCAAACTTGAGTGCCTACCCTAAGAATTAAGCCCATATGTTGATTCAAGTTTGGTCCTACAAGGAAAAGAACCAAAAAGATGGCGACTCCACTGAGGAGAGTCTAGAAAAGAGTCGGATGAACAAACAAGCATTTTTTAAATCTTCTCACTAAGTGTTGAGTGGCGGCTCGGATTTATCTGTTTGATCAGTGCATCTTCTAATAAATAGTGCATGTTTACTTGGTGGAGTTTTATGTTGATTGGAAGAAGAAACAAGAACAAGTGCATTACTTTCTTCTCCAAGAAGGTGGTGACTCTACACAGCAAAGAATCTGATGGAGCTTCAGGGTGAGCTCTAGATCTTCCCTGCCTTCCAGTCAACAAAGTCTTCTACTACAAAACTCTCAGGTACTTTTCAAGGTCTAGATGTTTCCTTATTAAGTGATCAAGCACTAAGAAAAGGATAAGGTGTGAGTAGAGGTTTTCATACTTCAAGTTTTCAGTTGCATCTCTGCAGAATTGTATGGGAGTATTGCATTAAGTTTGATGGGTAAGCTTAAGGAGGAACTTACTTTCCTTGAGTAGGGCATTGTTAGGGATTGCATGTCATTGATGAGATTGAAAATAGGATGCAGAAAGGATCTATCCATATCTCTTTTCTATGACAAATTTTGGGATATATATAATGAGCTTCTTGATGATGTTGAGTTTTTAGAATCTGAGTTCATTGGTTTATTCTTGGATCTTTGTTTTCATGAGTCAACTAGTTGGTCAAATGCATTGTGGGAAGAGTATTATATATGTATCAGAGATTGGATACTTAGTAATGACAACCTTGGGCTTGATGATGCACTTGGGGTTATGTCCTTAAGTTCTGATAATTGGAGTGATGAAGACAGTGAGGTTGTGGTATCTTCATATGAGTTAGATGCAGCATGGGAAGAAGAAAGTGATGATGGAAGTGAACATTCTTTGGACAGTGAAGATGTTGAGGGTGATTCATCCTCAAGGTATGAAGACAAAGAAACAATAATTCATTATGATATTAGTGAGGTAGAACATGAAGATTTGAACAAAGTGTTATCTGATGGATCTCTTTTGGATAACAAGGACATAATCATGGATACTACATGCTTGCTAGGTGATGATGACTATGAATCTTCATGTTGTTTTGACTTTTCTTCATATGTTGTAAGTCTCCATGAGGTTGAAATGGGTAGTGAACTTAAAGTGTTCCCCAATGCTTTATATAATGAAGAGCTTGATGATTATTAGCCCAATTTTTGTCATGATGTTCAACAAGGTGTATTTCATGAAGTTGTCAATCCTTTATTTGAGGGACATGTGGAGATTTTAGATTCATTTGAATCAGGATGTTCTTCTTTTCCCATCTATGATAAATTTTTAAGTGATGATGTTGCATCCTGTTCATCAGAAGGTTGTGGAATAGTTGCAGAATTTGGTAATAATCACATTTGTGAACATGAGTTTGACTATTCATATGAGTTCCAGCCAGTCGCACCCATGGAAATGCAAGGTCGGGGTATAAATGAAGCCTTTCAGTAGGCAGAGTATGATTTTTTTGTGTTTCCAATTGATAGCATACATGAATTAGTAGAAAAGAATAGGTTTTTATCTAATGGTATTGTTCATAGGTATGATGAGTCTTTTCTTCATAGTGAGCAAAATGAAGTGAGTGCCAAAAAAATTTACATGCACTATGAAGATAGTTACTTTGTTCTGCCTGACAGGCTAGTTGGAAATGTTGACACGCCTGGTGAAACAACTAAAAATAAAATATCTGGTGTGCCTCATGAAGGAAGAAATGAAAACCAAATTTTTGACAAAGGCAAAGACTAACTCATGTTGGATGCGGCAGGTTTTTTGTAAAAATGTACACTCTGTATAGTTTTTTCCTTTCCTATTGTGGGTTTCCCTTCTTGTTTTCCTTGGTGTGTTCCCTGTATTTTTTGAGGTCTCTATGCCCTTTTCCAGTAGGTGGTCTACTTTTCCTAGAGATCCAAATTCTTGACATGCCTATAGGAGGCATGCATCTGATGGAATATGGATGAAGTGACTGAGAGGGGGGGTGAATCAGTCAACCATAAATCACTTCATAATTAATTCTTTCCAGATCCCTTAGGATATCTTAACAATGTTATCTATTTTAGCACTCGGTAAATAGATTGCAGTAACTTTGAAGATGTAGAAAGTATTAGAAAAATTATCTTTAGATATTCATCAGCACATGTATATGATTGAGAAAGCAATTAAGAACACAAGAGACGCAAGATTTAACATGGAAACCCAATATGGGAAAAACCACCAATGTATCTAGATACTGATTTTCATTTTTCTGAAGTGATGCCCGGTTAGAAGCCAACCCGGTAAAAGGTTACAAAACACACTGTTAGGTGTGACCTTGTTAGAGGATTTAAAACACCCTGCTAGGAGTGGCCTGGTAAGAGGTCTTGAAAACAATTCAATGGAATTGTCACCTTGTTAGAGGATTTACAATATGGTTGTTAAACCAACTCGGTTAAGAGATTTAGAATTCACTGTTACAATGATAAGAAGGTAACAATGAAAAATGACCTGTATAATAATGCAACTATCTTGCTGATTACAGATCTCTGTTCTGCATAAGTCTGATCCTTTCTGATCGAATAAATCTCTGCTGCACCTCAAGGATATCTGAACATCCTTCACAAATTTGCACACACCTTTCCTGTCTTTCTTCTGTAAATCTTCTGCTATATTTCTTGTTTACTTTTCACATTTGACCTTTTATTTATATGATTTTAGATTTGTCAAATCGACATTATTGAGTATAACAGTCGGCTGAATTAAGCAAACTCTATTTGTAAAAATCCTTCAAGGGCCGACAGTGCTCGGTGACCATAACTTTCTATAATCTTTCGGAGGCCGAGGGAACTTGGTAAACACAGACAATCCTTTACCTTCGATAACTGACTGAACTCGGTAAACACTAACTTTTCTTCGATGACCGACTGAACTCGGTAAACACTAACTTTTCTTCGACAACCGACTGAACTCGATAAACACTAACTTTTCTTCGACAACCGACTGAACTCGGTAAATGCTGAATTTCCTTTGGTAACTGAGTGAACTCGGTAGACACTGATTTTCTTTGATAACCGAGTGGACTCGGTAAGTACTAATCTTCCTGTCTGGTAGACCGACTGAGCTCGGTAGTAAATGATTGCTGCAGACTATGACATTGTGTGACATCAAAGACAATACATAATTTGAGTAGCAATTTCCTTCAGACAATTATTTCCAACAATCTCCCTCTTTGGCATTGATGGCAACACAATATGTCATATCATAAGAAATTTGAAAGAGTTAGCTCGGTTCAGATTCAAATCTCCCTCTGTCAGCAAACTTCCTGTATCCTGAAAATTCTTCCTTCTGATTATTGAAAATTTCTTGAAGTAATAGAAAAGACATAGCAAACACTCCCTCTTTGATAACACATGCCAAAGACAATTCACATATTACCGGTGAAAATTAATGTACCTCAAGTACTGATTCATATGCAATGATTCCTTGAATATGCTGCATCAACTGGTTGATTTTCAATCATTTTCTGGTTGATACATCACTAAAACTGTATTTAGTGAGCCTCGGATAGGGGAATGACCCCTAACTTACCTCTTAGATACACAAATGCATCCTTAGGTAATGGTTTGGTAAAAATGTCTGCAATCTATTCTTTTGTATGAATATATTCTAATCTGATTTCCTTATCCTGCACCAATTCTCTGACAAAATGATATTTAATAGCAATGTGCTTGGTTTTGGAATGCATCACTGGATTCTTAGAAATGTTTATTGCACTGGTATTGTCACAAAATATAACAACTGGTTCTTTGATTTCAACCTTCATACCTTCTAATAGCTGTTTAAACCAAACAATATTTGAACAGTTTACTGCAGCAGCAACATATTCTGCTTCAGCTGTGGATTGAGATGTGCAATTTTACTTTTTACTAGTCCAGGATACCAGTCTTTTTCCAAGAAAAAATGCTCCACCACTTGTGCTTTTTCTGTCATCAATGTTTCCTGCCCAATCAGCATCAGTAAACACTTTTAAGTCTAGATTGCCTCCAAATTTATACCACAAACCATATTCTTTAGTTCCTCTTAAGTATCTTAAGATTCTTTTGATTGCCATCATGTGATTTTCCTTAGGTTTTGCTGAGAATCTAGCTACTATACCGACTGCTAAGGCAATATCAGGTCTTGTATGTACTACATACTGCAATTTTCCAATCATAGATCGGTATAGGGTCTGATCAACTTCTTTTGAATCATCATTTTTGGTAAGTTTCAGTCCAGTACACATGGGTGTACCAACTAGTTTTGAATCTTCCATACCAAACTTCTTAAGTATTTCCTTAATGTATTTAGATTGAGTAATGTATATACCATTCTTGCTTTGCTGAATTTGAAGACCAACAAAGAATTTTATTAAACCAAACATAGACATTTCAAATTCTTTGTTCATTTGCTCTGAAAATTCTTTGCACTGATCCTCATTCCCTGTAAATATAGTATCATCCACAAATATTTCTGCCAATACAATTTTGTCATCCGGTCCTTCTTTAATATACAGATTGCTGTTATCATTAGCTCTTTTGAAATTAATCTGAATCAAATAGTTATGGAGTCTTTCATACCATGCTCTAGGAGCTTGTTTTAAACCATACAATGCTTTGTGTAACCTGCAGACCATGTCCCTTTTATCTGGATCAACAAAACCTTCAGGTTGTTCAATGTAGACTTCTTCATCAAGAATTCTATTGAGAAATGCAGATTTTATATCCATCTGATATACCTTAAATCCTTTGTGTGCTGCATAAGCAAGTAGAGTTCTTACACCTTCTAATCTTGCAACAGGAGCGAAAGTTTCTCCATAATCTATACCTTCTTCTTGAGAATAACCTTTACATACCAGTCTAGCTTTGTTTCTAGATACTTGACCATCTTCATTTAGCTTATTCCTGAATACCCATTTTGTTCCAATTACATTCTTATCTTTAGGTCTAGGTACAAGAGTCCAAGTTTTGTTCTTTTGTATTTGTTCTAATTCTTCATTCATTGCTTCAATCCAACTTTCATTTTCCAATGCATCTTTGATATTTCTAGTTTCAAAATCAGTAAGCAGACATGTACCTTTTAGCTTGCTTCTTGTCATAGTACCATCTGATTTGTTTCCAATGATTTGATCTGGTGTATGATGTCTTCTGACATATTTGGCTAGTATAGGTTCCTTGCCTTTTGAATGATTCATGCTGTTGTCTTCTAGGATCTCTTCTTCAGGTTGCTCGGGCTCGGTAGATATTTGCTCGGTAACTTCAGGCTGAGACTCGGTCTGAATTTCTTCCTGTGACTCGGTTTGCACTTCTTCCTGTGACTCAGTTTATGACTTGGTAACTGTGCTCAGCTCGGTAGATATAGTTTCCTTACTGATAGTTGTGTCTGCCAATGTTTCAGGTTCAATGTAAATGAATCTTCTGTAGTTCTCAGGTTCCCTTTTGCTTTCTTCCTCAGTCTTTTCTGCAAACTCATCAAATTTTACATGTATACTTTCTATGACTTTGTGAGTAGATAAGTTCAGACATTTGTATGCCTTGCTTTTGCTAGAATATCCTAGGAATATTCCTTCATCACTTTTCACATCAAATTTATTTCTTCTGGATTCTTTTAAGATATAACACTTGCTACCAAATATTTTCATGTAACTTACATTGGGTTTATAGCCATACCATAATTCATAAGGAGTTTTGAATGTGTCTTTCTTCAACTGTACTCGGTTCAAGGTATGAACTGCAGTGCTGATAGCTTCCTTCCAATACTTTATAGCGATGTTCTTTTCTATCATTAGAGTCCTTGCACAATCCATAATAAATCTGTTTCTTCTTTTTGCTATTCCATTCTACTCAGGAGTTCTAGGAGCTGATACCTGTCTTTTGATTCCTCTTTCAATGTAGAAGTTGTTAAAATCATGGGAGATGAATTCACCACCTCTGTCTGATCTTAAGCATTTCAATCTTTTCCCTGTTTCCTTTTCCACTCTTGCTAAGTACCATTTGAACTTTTCAAATGCTTCTGATTTTTCTCTTAAATACATAATAGTCATCATTCTAGAATAATCATCAACGAAAAGAATAAAGAATTTATCTCCAGTATAGCTTTGTATTCCAATAGGTCCACATAAATCAGTATGCACAATTTCCAAAATTTCTTTAGACTGATAGTTCTTACTCTTGAAACTAGTTTTACTCATTTTGCCAATCTGACAATTCTTACATAGACTAGTGTCAGGTTTCTTCAAAGTAGGAATGCCTCTAACCTTCTTGAATTTTCTTATTTTTATCATGTTATCAAAATTCACATGACATAACCTTTTGTGCCATAGCCAACTTTCTTCTATTTGAGCAATAAAGCATGAATATTCACTGAGATCAAGATAAAATAAGTTACCTTTTGTTTGTTTGCCTAATCCAATGAGTTTTCCTTTTCCATCCAGCAGTCTTGCTTGACCATTCATGAATTCAACCTTGAAACCAGTGTTGATTAGCTATGCTACACTTAGAAGATTATGTTTTAGTCCTTCAACCCAATAAGCATTATCACATATGAGTTCTTTGGTTAATGAGATTCTTCCTTTTCCTTTTATACAACAAGGTTCATTGTTTCCAAATCTTACATTACCACTATCACAGTCTTCTAGATATTCAAATTTTGTCTTGTCACCAGTCATGTGGTGTGAACATCCGCTGTCTATTATCCATATATCATCTTTTCTTATATGAGAAATAAGTGCCATCTTATCTTCATCATCATCAGATTCATCCTTTATAGCAATAAAAACAATTTCTTCTTCACTATCATCAGAATCTTTAGCCATAAAACATGTTTTCTTACCTTTATCCTTGTATGATTTGAAATTCTTTTTGCCATAGTACTTGTGACTTCTCTTCTCTTCCTTGACTTGCTTGTTTGGGCACCTAGCTACAATATGTCCAATTTCTTCACATGAAAAATAGATTAAAGGAGTTTTACCTTTATATTTACCTTTCCCTCTAGAGTACTTCTTTGCAAGTAATGCTTCTATAATTTCAAGATCACTATCAGAACTTTCTTCTGATACTTCTTCACTTTTTGACTGAACTTCTTTAATTTTCTTATTCTTCTTTAGTGAAACCTTGGCCTCAAATGCTGATTCAATATTTTTGGAACTAGGAACATAGTTGTCATAGTTGTCTAATTCAAAGGCTGTCAATCTTCCAACTAAAGCATCCAAAGTTATATTGTGGTTTGTTTCACATCTTCTTTCTTGAATAGCTGATACTCTTATTGCATAGATAGGGAGTAATGTTCTGAGTACCTTACTTATAACAATCTCATCTGAGATTGTTCCTCCAGAAGCTCTAATTGCACTTACACTTGCTTTGATTCTTTCAACATATTTTGCAATGTTTTCATCTTCCTTCATATTCATCTTGTCAAACTGTCCTCTTAGGCTTTCTGCTTTGGCTCTTTTCACATTTGCATCACCACCATATATTTTCTTTAGTGCCATCCACATTTCATATGCAGTAGTGCAGTCTTTAATATCATCAAATTCTTCATAGCTGAGAGCAGATGCAATGTCTATCATCATGGTGTTGTGAGTCTTTTTATCTGCAATGTCTTCAACGGTTAATGCGCCATTAGGAATTGTGTATTCTTCATCAATGTATTTGCATCTTGAATCACCAATGGAAACCAGATGAAGTCGCATGAGACCTTGCCATGCTGAAAAGTTATCTCTGTTGAGCTTTGGAATTTCCCTCTTGTAAGACATCCTGATCTTTAGCTTAGGTCCTTGAAACCCTTCCTGCAAGCACCAAAAGCTCTGATACCAATTGATGGAATATGGATGAAGTGATTGAGAGGGGGGGTGAATCAGTCAACCATAAATCACTTCACAATTAATTCTTTCCAGATCCCTTAGGATATCTTAACAATGTTATCTGTTTTAGCACTCGGTAAATAGATTGCAGTAACTTTGAAGATGTAGAAAGTATTAGCAAAATTATCTTTAGATATTCATCAGCACATGTATATGATTGAGAAAGCAATTAAGAACACAAGAGACGCAAGATTTAACATGGAAACCCAATATGGGAAAAACCACCAATGTATCTAGATACTGATTTTCACTTTTCTGAAGTGATGCCCGGTTAGAAGCCAACCCGGTAAAAGGTTACAAAATACACTGTTAGGTGTGACCTTGTTAGAGGATTTAAAACACCCTGCTAGGAGTGGCCTGGTAAGAGGTCTTGAAAACAATTCAATGGAATTGTCACCTTGTTAGAGGATTTACAATATGGTTGTTAAACCAACTCGGTTAAGAGATTTAGAATTCACTGTTACAATGATAAGAAGGTAACAATGAAAAATGACCTGTATAATAATGCAACTATCTTGCTGATTATAGATCTCTGTTCTGAATAAGTCTGATCCTTTCTGATCGAATAAATCTCTGCTGCACCTCAAGGATATCTGAACATCCTTCACAAATTCGCACACACCTTTCCTATCTTTCTTCTGTAAATCTTCTGCTATATTTCTTGTTTACTTTTCACATTTGACCTTTTATTTATATGATTTTAGATTTGTCAAATCGACATTATTTAGTATAACAGTTAGCTGAATTAAGCAAACTCTATTTGCAAAAATCCTTCAAGGGCCGACAGTGCTCGGTGACCATAACTTTCTATAATCTTTCGGAGGCCGAGGGAACTCGGTAAACACTGACAATCCTTTACCTTCGATAACTGACTGAACTTGGTAAACACTAACTTTTCTTCGATGACCGACTGAACTCGGTAAACACTAACTTTTCTTCGACAACCGACTGAACTCGGTAAACACTAACTTTTCTTCGACAATCGACTGAACTCGGTAAATGCTGAATTTCCTTTCGTAACCGAGTGAACTCGGTAGACACTAATTTTCTTTGATAACCGAGTGGACTTGGTAAGTACTAATCTTCCTGTCTGGCAGACCGACTGAGCTCGGTAGTAACTGATTGCTGCGGACTATGACATTGTGTGACATCAAAGACAATACATAATTTGAGTAGCAATTTCCTTCAGACAATTGTTTCCAACAGCATCCCCAACTAGAGCCACTATTAGTATGTGCAAAAAATCTCATGGCTTTACCAATCTTCTTCGATCTCTGCAACCATTTCCCTAGTCTCTAGCTTAAACCCTAAGTTCAAAATTTTTAAATAACTAGCCGTTGGGTGGAATATAATTCAAAATTAGCCTATCTTTACCCTGGCCTTGTTATTTTTCTTTTTTCATGTTACCTTTTTGGGCCACTTAAAATCCTAATACGCATGTGTTAATTAAAAGACCACTTTACATATGTTCACGGTTAGGTTTTTCCATGTCTGGCGGGATCCCCTTTTAATATTTTCCTAAATCCTATAGTTCCCCCGCCGAAATATTTCTTAAGTCTTAAGCCTTTGTTTTGTGTGGCTGTCGCTTGTTCGCAAGACTATAGGTTGTCAAAAGGTTCTGACATGCAATTACGCAATTTCATGACACCTATCTTGGTGGGCCCTGTTGTCTTTCCTTGCTAGCAGTTAAAGAGTCTTCAAGATCTACGGTTGTCACCATTTCGCTAATGGGAGATGTGTGGGCTTTAACATCACACCTTAACGACAGTCATTGATGCATTCTATGAAGGAATTTTGGGTGGGCCTCCCTGCCTGCGAATGCTGACATGTCATTATCTTATTGGTCATCTGGGTTGTGATGTGGCATGCTATCAGTGTGACTTTGCATGGTCAGGGGTCTGGGCTCGTTGTTAGAAAAGTGTTGAAATGTTAGCTTCTCATTAGTCCACATGGGATCCTATCAGTGGGGCCTGTAGTGAAGGCTTTTCAATCTACGGTCGGCACATGATCTCAAAGAATATTCCTACCCCATGAGATCATGCACCATCCATTGATTTCAAATCTCACTTGGACGTGTCAGTGGGACCTAGTTGCTGGCATATCTATCAGTGGGACCTGACATCTGTAGAAGATCTACGATTGGCATAAGTTCTCATGGAATTTGTCAGAGCCATGAGATCTTATGCTAGCTATCAATTTTACTTTTCTTAGATGACTGATGAGGGTGGGTCCTCTGACAGGTGGCATTGACTTGCGTTGTTCTGATTGGCTAAGTGGGAAGGTGATTTGGACTTGTCAGTGGACCTGAATCTTTCTAGGGGGCTGACAAATGTAGGATCTACGGGTGTCATGTGATCACATGGAATCTTTCCAAGCCATGCGATCATGCGAAAGCCATTTGATTAAAGGTTTATACTTTGTGGGTCTTGTCTGCTACGCGGAGCTGACGTGTAAGTTTTTTATTGGCTGTGGCATGCTGATTGGCTTGAAGACTTTTCAAAAGGGTTTGTGACTATTGTGAGATTAAATGTAACCGCTCGATCTATCAAGAAATGAATAGAATCGACGGTTGTGTTTTAATCTTTGTCGGGGCAGCCATTGTAATTCAAATTCAAATTTCTTGAGACATTTCCAGCAATAAAAAGGACTGGTTTTAATTGCTTTTGAGGCCAAATTTGATTTGTTTGGTGGCACCGGTGGTTGCAGTGTGGTCCAGAGTGCCATGATCGATTGTTGAGGGTTCTGTTGTACTGTGAAGTGTGGTTTTATGCTCGAGTTGTGTTTGCAGGTGGCTGATTTGACTAGTTTTCATGGCAATTCCTTGGTGTTCTATACTGTTCTCACAAATTTTGATGATGGAAAATCTATCTAAGATTTATTTTCTCTAAGTTTCCTGTGTTTCTTCCCCTGTAATAACTTCTAATGTAATTTTTGATTGGTTGGGTAGTTGAAACCTTAACCCTAGTCACCCAAAGCTTAATGCATCCTCTTTGAGGATTCCAAGGTGACTAGGGGTATAAGTAGTGTGTTTTTTGATAGAGTAAGGGTTCTGAAATCTTGGTTCCACAATTTTGGATGTCCATTATTCTGGTTCCATGAAGGGTCCTTTTCCTGTAGATATTTTCCTTTTTCTCTACATATAGGTTTCACTCTTTCCTTTCTGGTTTTGAGAATATAATGCATGTTGTAACAGCTTGTCTTATGTATAAGACTTCAATATATTTGTACTATTATCAGACTATCTCCATTTGAATCCTGAACTTGTTGATTATAGAATCAAGGGTGTTTAATCTTTCTATATGCACTTCCTATGTGTCTGCAATAGAGTTATTTTCACCGAGATAACTGAGTTCATGATTAGTTTCCAGGTGTGTATGAGTTGGGATATCAAGGGTGTCTCATGCTTGTCTTCCAGTAGATGCTAGTTAATGTATTGCTTGTTTATAGGTCTCTTCTAAGGGGAGGGTTAAAATCCTTTGAATAGGTAATAACATATCTGGGTACACAGGTGGATTATTGAAGTGAGGTCTGGATAGTGGTGTATGATTGATGTGAGGCATCAACATATTGGGTATATTGTTTTCTTGTTTCATAGCTCTTTGTTGCAATGGTGTATTTGACTCTGCCACCCATTGGATAAGGCACTGGTCTATGAGAGACTTAAGGTATCTTAGGGGTCCTTTCAACCCAACATCAAATCATTCAAATGAACTACCTTTTCCTTTCAGGTTGGTTGTTGTAAGAGTAGGTCTCTAGTCTTTAGACTCATTCTATGAAAATAGGGCTATTGCATAAGAATTGGCTTCATTGGGGTACAGGATACCTAAATGGGTTTGAAGACTATTCCACGATAATATATCTACAGGCCTATTGTTTATCATGAGGTGTTTTGAGTGTGCAGATAAGGCAATACCCACCTGAGTGATGTGGAGCTCAATGAAGAAGGAGGATTCCTTTCAATCCTCACCAATTGGACTATTTTCTTGTCAAACTTGAGTGCCTACCCTGAGAATTAAGCCCATATGTTGATTCAAGTTTGGTCCTACAAGGAAAAGAACCAACACATCTTTCCTCGTGTAGATTTCTCCGTTCTTCATTTTTTTCTCCTTTCTTCAGATGTCTCAGTATAGTAACTTACAAGATAAGTGTTGTCAAACTAGTTGACATCAATGACAACATAATACTACTTTAATCATATTACATATCTAATCAGCAACTCCTCAGTGATCTTGAAATCATGGATTCTTCAATCAGATTCCAAATCAGTTGTAGTCCAACAATCTAACCCTCAATGTTACAATTGCATATATTCAACTATAGTTAATTAACTCTCCTAGAAAGACCAATCTGAATAAAATACAAATAGTTTTATTTTGTGTCTGGTGTACTTTCTATTTTTCTAACTTGCAATTATAACATAAAATCTTCACACAAGGACTTAAGATAACAATCATTTACTATAAGAAATTATAATGGAGAACTAATCACAAGTAATGATTTCCACAATTGAAAAAAATAAAATGATTGTATTGACTAAAATAGAACTATATTTCAATAAAATTTCTTGTTGAACTAATGTGACAATGATATAAAAATTTTGATGATGTTTTTGTATTAAATTTTGAATTCTTAATATATGAAAGAGACCCAAAAGTGGTGTCTCTTCATAGAGTATTTTGGAACATAACAACAACTAAAAATAAACATGACTAAAGAAACTAATCCTCATCTAGAATAGAATTAGTGACTGAAAGATGATCGTTATAGTTTTTTGATGCATAACTATGTACATCATGAATGACATTCATAACCCCATACTCCAATTTGATCATTTGTTCCAAATGTTGACATGCTCCCTCAAGTGACAGTCCTTCAAATCTAATTATGTCTAGTGCATCCTGCAATATTTTGTTGCATGTATCAAGCCAAGTGTCCTACTCCTTTAACACTACATACTTGTCACATAGTTGAGGCAAACCCATCCTAACTGTACTTTCAAATCCATCATACTCTGAATCTAGGTTCTTGGTGTATTTATGATGTCTAGATATTAGTTTATCAATAGTGGTCATGAAGTTTGTGTCAGACCCTTTAAGTCTCATATCATTCCTTTTAACATCCAATTTTTTCTTCAAATTTTTGTGCTCAAGTATTGCCACTAAATTCTTCTTATGTGCATCCTAGAAAACAATTAAATATTTTTTCAAACTTGTAAATATCTTATGAAGCATAGTAGATACTATGTCAAATTGGATATTTTTCATCTTTTCCAATAATTTTTTATGCTTCTCTTGCAGTTATTCATACTTTCTTTGTAACTCCACATCATTTCAAGCTATAATTCTAAAATTAGCATCCTTCATTGAAGTGATTTCTAAATGTGACTTCACATAGTTTGGTTTATAAAAAAATTTCTACTTTATCAACTATACTACTTGGGCCTTATTGAGATTTTCACTGTTGATACCAATGTTTGTTGTTACTACAGGGTCATTCTTTCCTACTTTAAAAGTCATCACATGGCCAAAAGCCTTTCAAACATCAATGATCTTAGGCCTTTTATGAGGAGGTTACATAGCCCATATAAGAATGGAATCATTGTCTAGGTTAAACCTTGACCCAATATAAATTTATTTTACTCCCTCTATGTTTAATTTATAATCTTTATCCTTGTCATGTAAGAAACTATCAAATATTAAAGAGGCACTGAGATCCCAACCTGGGAAAACCGTGATACCTACCTCAAGCAATAGTTGTCTTTATCTTTCAGGGGTGATAGTTTGCACTTCATGGTCTATATCATCCTTCAATTTGATCAATAGTTGTTGTTCATTATTTGGGGTAATATTAGGGATAGATTTCCTCAATATTTTGCCTTTAAATTTTGACAAAAATTAATTGAACTCTTTGGACTTTACAAACTCATCATTTGAAAGAAAAGATTCATAATTTTTAAAACTATCATATTTATAAACTTGTAACTCCTTCACCACCTAAACATGTCGTGTTAGATAATTGAGAGGGGGGTGAATCGGTTATGTTTAGTTATCATATAGTCCCAAATTCCTCTCTGATGTATAATACCAACTTCAAAAAATAAACTAAATAGCTTAGTAATAACTTTACTATGCCTTTTTTATTAATTAACTGACTGTTAGATAATGTCAATGTCTATCGATCTAACTAGTTACTATAATATGTAAAGTAAATAAAAAAACATCAAATGCTTACACATTTAACACTTGATTTTTAATGTGGAAACCTTGTTAAAGAAAAACCACATGAGACCGGTACCTGAAATATTTTCACTCTTCTAAAGTCATCTCGGTTAAGAGAAAACCCTAATTCAAATGCAACTTCCTTTTCTCATTTTCATATCTATGCTAATCTCAATACTCTATGTTAATATGATTTAGAACAACAAAGAGGGGGGGTGAATCAATTGTTCGCAGGTCCTAATGTATAAAACAAACTTCAAAAAACTTTTCTTTAAATCAGATCTAACAACCAAAACCAACTTAGTCATCACTGATTCAATAATAGAAACATATAACATTAAAGTCCACTACCTAGCTATATCTAACTTGTAAAATATAGAAATGTTCAAACCAAAACATTCACACAAGCATTGACACTAGGATTTATAGTGGAAACCCAATCTGGGAAAAACCACTTTGTAACATGCTACTATTATTTTCACTCTTCTGAAGTGAGCTCGATTAAAAGCCAACCCTGTCAAAGGTTACAATACACACTGTTAGGTGTGACCTAGTTAAAGGATTTCAATCACCCTATTAAAAGTGAGCCTTGTTATAGGACTTATATACATTCCATTAGAATGCAACCTTGTTCAAAGGATTTAAACATATGATTTTTAGGTCAACCTCTGTTAAAAGGATTTTGACTATTAAAATGGTTAGAAAGTAGCAACAGTAATGATCTGTAAAACATACAACTCACTTTGCAAATATCAAATCCAAATTTCGTACACAAATGCTGGTTTACTAACTTTGAAACTTTGACATCTCCATCTCTGATCTGCTTGAAACTTTTCTTCAAGCAATCACCCCACTTCTCCTTCATCCTTTTCTGCTTATACAGTCAATAACATCTACTAATCTTTTAGCATCCTCTTTTCACCCATGCACACAGATACCTAATGCTTAGGTTCCTTTAATACTTCCTTAATTAGGTTAACTCATCTTTTGTCACTCAATCTCCTTCGTAGATCTTAGGGTTAGGTTAGATTCATTGAATCTACCTGCTTTATGTTCTTCAACTCCTTGTCTAGAAACATCTCAAATCTCTTAAAGATTTACAATAAAATGTTTTTCAGTGCATTTAATGCTTTCAAAAAATCAATAAATAAAGTCAACACATTTTACATAATCCAAGAATTCAACAATGTTGGCTCCAAATCTAAATTCTCTTCAAATATAAAAATGTTGATGCTCAATCAATATTGTGATCAACTACTCGATCTTCATGTAGAAAGCTCATTCATTACTAAAAATGTTTCCTTGACTTATACTATCTTCCTCAGCAATTAACTGATGTTTGGTCAACACTAGAATTTTACTCGGCATATACTGACTCAATCGACACTAACATTACTCAGCTTGAACATGATTTCTCCATTTTTGCTCCATCAAGCCTACCAGTTTAGTCTTCAATCTTACTAAGATAAACAATACATTATCTCATCATTGTACCACATAATCAAGTACACTTTGTAGTATCAAGATAAATCAACCTTTCCTTAGGTTCTATTGTTACCATTCTTTCTCTCCCTTCTTCACAACAATACAATAGATATAGTACTTTGCTAAGTAGCAACAGTTTTACTCTTTAAGGTTTGACATCAATGACAACACAATAATTTCTTCAATTGCAGTTTCCAACAATCTCCCTCTTTGGCATTGATGGCAACACCATATGATATCGCTTGAATAACACATGGGTTACCAACCAACCCAAAAACTTATCTGTCCATCAAAAAAATATGTAATATCCTTAGCTTCATTCTGATTCAGAATCTATAAGCCTCACTTCTGTGACCGTCAAAAATATCCAGATCTCCCTCTATCCTGATCCTTCAGTTCAGTTCAACATCTCCTTACTTTTCTTTTCAGTGTCATGTGTTATTATATCATCTCAGTTCATCTCCCTCTTTAACAAAAATTCCAAAGCAGTAACTAAAACATACATCCATCAGATGTAGATATTATCTATGTAGCTCAGTGTTTCCCTCTATCATCTTTCTTATGACTGATTCCTTGTCTTTTCTCTTCTTCACAACTCTAGGCTAGTCCTAAAGTGTGACAATCTTCTACATCAATCTGTCAAATATTCTACTGTAGTATATTTGATGCAGTGCTCCTAGATTCACTAGTAGCCTCAGTTAGGGGAAGGACCCCTAATTGACTTCTCAAATACTTATGTGCTTCTTTAGGTAAAGCTTTAGTGAATATGTCTACTAATTGTTCCTTTTTATTCACATATTCCATTCAGACTTCTTTATCTTGTACCAATTCTCTCAAGTAGTGATACTTGATTGCTATGTGCTTGGTCTTAGTATGCATCGCTGGATTCTTAGAAATATTGATAGCACTTGTGTTGTCATAGAAAATAACAATAGGTTCAGTGATTTCTTCTTTCATGCCTACCAACAATTGTTTTATCCATACCAAATTTGAACAGTTTACTACAGCAGCAACATACTCGACTTCAACAGTAGATTGGGAAATGCAATTTTATTTCTTGCTCATCCAGGAGACTAATCTCTATCCATTTAAGAAAGCTCCACCACTAGTACTCTTTATGTCATCTACATTTCTTTCCCTATCAGCATCTGTATATACTCTTAGTTCAAATCTTTCATCCTTCTTGTAATATAGCCCATAGTCAGCAGTCCTTTTCAAGTGTCTCATAATTCTTATCATAGCCATCATGTGTGTTTCCTTAGGATTGGCAAAGAATCTTGCCACAATCCCAATAGCTAATGCAATATCTGGTCTACTATGTACAGCATACTACCATTTTCCAATCATGGATCTATACATAGTCTGGTTCACTTCTACAGCATCATCATTCTTAGATAACTTTTTTCCAATAGCCATAGGAGTACTCACTGGTCTAGAGTCTTCCATCCCAAAAAAATTTAGTATTTCATTAACATACTTAGACTATGTAATGAAAATCCCTTTCTTCATCTGATATACTTGTAAACCAACAAAGAATTTGATCTCACCAAACATGCTCATTTCAAATTCAGTTTGCATTTCATTGGAAAATATTTTGCACAAAACATCTTGTCCACCAAAAATAATATCATCCACAAAAAATTTTGCCAACAGAATACCTTTACCTTCTTCATCTTTCATGTACAAATTGCTTGTGTCATTTGTTCTTGAAAATCCAATCTATATCAAGTAGTTATGCAACCTCTCATACCATGCTCTAGGAGCTTGTTTTAATCCATATAGTGCTTTGTTCAGTTTACATACCATGTGTCTTCTATTTGGATCAATAAAACCTTCTAGCTGTTCTATGTAAACTTCTTCTTCTTCTAGTATACCATTTAAGAATGTAGACTTGACATCCATTTGATAAACCTTGAAATCTTTATAAGCAGCATATGCAAGTAGAGTTCTTACTCCTTCCAATCTAGCTATAGGGGAAAAATTTTCCCCATAATCTATTCCTTCTTTTTGTGCATAGCCTTTGCATACCAGCCTAGCCTTGTTCCTAGTTATTTCACCTTTTTCATTCAACTTATTCCGGAACACCCACTTTGTTCCTATAACATTTTTTTTTCAGGTCTCGGCACCAGAGTCCAAGTATCATTCTTCTCTATCTGGTCTATTTCTTCATTCATTTCTAGTATCCAGTCTTCATTTTATAATGCCTCTCTAGTTGACTTAGGTTCAAATTCACACGGTAAACATGTTGGATCCTTTGTCTTACTTCTGGTTAGAATTCCATTATGTTTATCTCTAATTATTTGTTCAGGCTTGTGATGTCTTCTTACATATTTTTCCAAAATAGGTTTAGCTTTTCTGTCCTCTATTTCATCAAGTTCCCCAACAAGATTGTTAGAATCCACTTCTGAATGCTCGGTAACCTCTTCCTGATACTTGACAACATTATCTTGTCACTCAGCATGTTCCTGTTCTCTTTCAGCACTATTTTCCTGATGCTTGGTAGCATCTTCCTGTCGCTCAGCATTGCTTACTCGAGACTCAGCATTAGGAGCAAGTCTGTTACTTGCCTCTTCTTCTTCTTCAATATACACAAAAGATCTATAATCTTTTGGTTCTCTTTTTTTGTCAACTTCATTTCTTTCTGCATACTCATCAATTTTGAAATTCACACTTTCCACAATTTTGTTAGTGTTAGAGTTCAAACACTTATAAGCTTTACTTTTTGTGGAATACCCTAGGAATATGCCTTCATCACTTTTAGCATCAAACTTTCCATTCCTATTGTCTTTTAATATGTAACACTTGCTTCCAAAGATTCTAAAGTATTTAACACTCAATGCATGCCCATGCCATAATTCATAGGGTGTCAAATTTGTACCTTTCTTGATCTATACCTGATTAAGAGTGTAGACAAGTGTACTTATAGCTTCTTTCTAGTATTTTTGTGCCACATTCTTTTCAATCAACAATGTCCTTGCACAATCCAAGATAGATATGTTTCTTCTCTCTGCTATACCATTTTGTGGAGCTTTTCTAGGTGCAGACATCTATCTTTTGATCCCTCTGTCATTACAAAATAGATTGAATTCATTTGATGTAAATTCTCCACCTTGATTAGATCTAAGACATTTTAGGTTCCTACCTGTCTCCTTCTCAACCTTAGCTAAATATCACTTAAAGAATTGAAAAGCGTCAGATTTTTCTTTTAGAAACATTACATGCATCATCCTAGTATGATCATCAACAAATAAGATAAAATATCTAGCATCACAGTAACTTTTTACACCCATAGGTCCACAAAGGTCAGTATGAACCAAATCTAAAATGTTTTTAGAAGTAAAGGATTTTCTCTTAAAACTTGACTTTGTCATTTTTCCTAACTAGAATTCCTTACACATCACATTCTTAGGTTTCTTCAATCTAGGTAGACCTCTTACTTTCTTCTTAATTATTTCTACCAGATTATCAAAGTTAACATGACATAGCCTCTTATGCCATAACCAAATGTCATCAAGTTGTGCAACCATACATGCTTCTTCAGATAGGTCAAGATAGAACAAATTACCTCTAGTCTATCCTCCACTTCCGATCAGTTCACTAGTAGCATCAAATATTTTAGCTTTCTTGTGATGAAATTTCATTTAGTAACCAGTGTTGTTGAGCTGAGCAACACTTAGCAGATTATAATTTAGACCTTCAACCCAATATGCATTTTCACAAGAGATCTTCTCAGTCAGTTTAATCAAACCTTTTCCTCTAATAGGACATGGTGCATCATTACCAAATTTTACACTTTTACCTCTATAATGATGTAAGGTCTCAAACTTACTCTTGTCACCAGTCATGTGATGTGAACAACCACTGTTAATAATCCATTTTTTATTCTTTTTCACATAGGAGATCAATGTAGTTTTCTCATCCTCATCAGATTCATCTTTCATTACAACATAGACTACCTCAATTTCAAAATCATCACTATCAGTGTCAATTTCCTCTTCAACAATGTAACAAGATTTCTTACCTTTTCCTTTGTAGTCTTTATGCCTTCGGTAGCTTTTGTCATCTCTTTTGTCTTTGTGTTTGCTTTTTCTTTCTTCATCTTTATCATTCCTGTCAGGACATCTAGTAGCTATATGACCAACTTTATTACATGCAAAACATATAATAGGTTGTTTACCTTTATATTTTCCTTTTGCCCTTCTCAGTCTTCTAGCCATAAGAGCTTCTAGATCTTCAAGTTCTTCATTAGAAGTGTCACTATCACTTTCACTAATGCATCTTTCTTTTTCTTTCTTTACCTTGTCCAGAACTAATTGTGACTCAAAAGTAGATTCAACATTTCCAATACTACCAACAGTGAAGTCATCATAGTTAGAGAGTTCAAAAGCAGTCATCTTGCCAACCAAACTTTCCAAAGTAAGCACATTTTTAGAGTTACATCTAGATTCTTGAATAGCTAAGATCTTAATAGCATATATAGGTCACAGAGTTCGTAGTACTTTTCCAATTATAGTTTCATTATCAATAGTCCCATTTTCTCCTCTAATAGAATTCACAACTTCTTTTATTCTACCACAATATTGTGCAATGTTCTCACCTTCTTGCATTCTCATCTCATCAAACTTACCTCTGAGACTCCCGACCTTAGCTTTTAGTACATTTAGGTCACCACCATAGATCTTTGCAAGAGTGTCCCACATCTCCTTAGCACTTGTGCAATCCTTAATGTCCTCAAATTCTAGATAGCTTAGGGCAGATCCAATTTCTAGCATTGCCCGATTATGTTCTTGCTTAGCTCTCATTTCCTCGGCAGTCAAAGGTGCAACAGGTGAGACATAGTCATTCTCAATGTAGCACTTTGTAGAATCACCAATACTGGCCATATGCAGCTTCATCAAGCTTTTCCATACAAGGAAGTTTTCCTTATTCAGCTTTGGTACCTCCTTCTTATACATCCTGATCATTTGCTTCAAGTTCCTTTAAACTTGATTTCTATAAACACCAATAATAAGCAACATAGCTCTGATACCAATTGTTAATATGATTTAGAACAACAAAGAGGGGGGGGTGAATCAATTGTTCTCAGGTCCTGATGTATAAAACAAACTTCAAAAAACTTTTCTTTAAATCAAATCTAACAACCAAAACCAACTCAGTCATCACTAATTCAATAATAGAAATATATAACATTGCAGTCCACTACCCAGCTATATCTAACTTGTAAAACATAGAAATGTTCAAACTAAAACATTCACACAAGCATTGACACTAGGATTTATAGTGGAAACCCAATTTGGGAAAAACCACTTTGTAACATGCTACTATTATTTTCACTCTTCTGAAGTGAGCTCAATTAAAAGCTAACCCTATCAAAGGTTACAATACACACTGTTAGGTGTGACCTGGTTAAAAGATTTCAATCACCCTGTTAAAAGTGAGCCTTGTTATAGGACTTATATACATTCCATTAGAATGCAACCTTGTTCAAAGGATTTAAACATATGACTATTAGGTCAACCTTTGTTAAAAGGATTTTGACTATTGCAATGGTTAGAAAGTGTATACACCTAAAAATGGTCACCTAAACTATTAGCCCCTTTTGCTAAATCATAAATTTCTTATTCTTGATCAAATCCTAGTTCTATCATTTATTCGATTATTTTCTATGGGCTAACCATCTTATCCTAAGTCTTTATTTATTTAAAAAGAATATTCCCTCTCCTTTTAATAAATAAAAAGCCCCCACTTTTCCTCTTATCCTAAGTTGCACAAATAAAGCATTATTCTTATTTTATAAAAAGGGAAAAAGCACTTTTTGTCTCATATGGACACAAAAGTCAACTCTTATTTTCCTATTGGAGGATATTTGTGCACATGGATTGCTCCTCTTTTAAGCTCCACCATTGATTAAATCTTTTGCCTCTTAATCTCCATGGTCCATTCCTTCTCATTTCCTTTAAAAAGAGAGCTCTCTTCTTCATTCTAGATCCCCAACTTTTTATGCTAACTTTATGCTGCAGGATTTCTAGGTCACTTTGGAGCTTTTGAAGATTTGGAGCATTCTTAGCATCTACATCTCATTCTTGCATTCTACATCTCATTCTTGCATTCTTAGCTTAGCTTCATATTTATGCTTTCTTAGATTAGCTTCATTTCTATGCTCTAGATTAGCTCACATAGATTAATTAGCTTGGGTTGTAACACTTGCATATTTCCTTTCATAGATTAACTTGCATTGTCATATAGATTTGCTTTGCATTGCATACATTTGGCTTCATTGGAGATATTGGCATTCTTGCCCTTGTCTTCCTTGAATCTCCCATTGCATGGTTTACTAGCAAGGTTATAGGCTAAATAGCTCTAGCTGAGAGCATTCTTAAAAACCCTTGCACTCCATGCCTAGGGAGCTATGGATCAATTTGTGAGGGCTCATTCTTGAGTTTTCTTGCATGTAATGATCCATAGAAGTGTGACACATTTATAGCACACAGAAAGTAGCAGCAGTAATGATCTGTAAAACATACAACTCACTTTGCAAATATCAGATCCAAATTCTGTACACAAATGTTGGTTTACTAACTTTGAAAGTTTTCCATCTCCATCTCTGATCTACTCAGAACTTTTCTTCAAGCAATCACCCCACTTCTCCTTCAGCCTTTTCTGCTTATACAGTCAATAACATCTACTGATCTTCTAGCATCCTCTTTTCACCCATGCACACAGATACCTAATGCTTAGGTTCCCTTAATACTTCCTCAATTAGGTTAACTCATCTTTTTTCACTCAATCTCCTTCGTAGATCTTAGGGTTAGGTTAGATTCATTGAATCTACCCACTTTATGTTCTTCAGCTCCTTTTCTAGAAACATCTCAAATCTCTTAAAGATTTACAATAAAATATTTTTTAGTGCATTTAATGCTTTCAAACAATCAATAAATAAAGTCAACACATTTTACATAATCCAAGAATTCAACAATGTCAGCTCCAAATCTAAATTCTCTTCAAATATAAAAATGCTAATGCTTGGTCAATACTGTGATCAACTACTCGATCTTCATGTAGAAAGCTCGTTCATTACTAAAAATGTTTCCTTGACTTATACTGTCTTCCTCGGCAATTAACTGATGTTCAGTCAACACTAGAATTTTACTCGGCATATACTGACTCAGTTAACACTAACATTACTCGGCTTGAACATGATTTCTCCACTTTTGCTCGATCAAGCCTACCAGTTTAATCTTCAATCTTACTAAGATAAATAATACATTGTCTCATCATTGTACTACATAATCAAGTACACTTTGTAGTATCAAGATAACTCAACCTTTCCTTAGGTGCTATTGTTACCATTCTTTCTCTCCCTTCTTCACAACAATACAATAGATATAGTACTTTCCTAAGTAGTAACAGTCTTACCAGTTAAGGTTTGACATCAATGACAACACAATAATTTCTTCAATTGTAGTTTCCAACACTCTAGTCATCATAATCTCTTCAATCTCCTTCTTCCTCTAACTCTGTTCTACTCGGTTATCTTCTTTTGTCACTTAGTTTTCTATAGAATCACTCAATTTTCACTTCAACTATCTGACCATCTTCGCATGTATGCAATCTTTTTTACTCTTACGCATGATTCACTCTTTGAATTTCTTGTCTCCTTATATAGACATGTAAACCATTTTCTTTTCATCCATAGATTTTGCCTCTTAATCTCAATCATTGATTTTTCCTCTTCAACCATCCTCGGAACTTGTGCCTTAAAAAATTTTCAATCTTCATCATCTGATCATCCTTGAATTTTTCCAACCATAGATCTTCATAAAAAACTTTGTCTTTATCCTTGGAATCTTCTTGATTCGTCCAACTCATCATCTTGTGTCAGCAATCACATGTTCCACTTTATTTCTCCCACTCAATCAATACCATGATGTGTTAGTTTCTTCCTACTCGGTTAACACCACACTTGGTGTACACTACATCTTCTCGATGTATACTAAGTTCTTCATATACCAACCAAAGTAACTTGTACATTCTTGATCTTCAATACTTAACAGAATCAAGTAAGCCAATCAAATTACTATCATACTGTCATAGACTCATCAATGAGTTTCCCAATGAATACCTTATGCACAACTTACTCATACATCTCATCTTCTTGCTAATATCTCATTTTCTTCACCTTCTTCAGATGTTTGCAACTATCATGATAAGTAAAGTTAAAACTAGTTGACATCAATGACAATATAACAACTGATCTAATGTCTCACATATACCTTAGTAGCTCGATGATCATTATACCATTCTCCCATTTTGTTCTCCAAGTAGTTTATTAGTTGTAGTTCCAACAATCTCTCCCTTTGGTATTGATGGCAATACAATATGAAATATACCATCTCAGTCTTTATGCTCTCCCTTAGCTTATGCTTAATATGTTTAATCACTACATACTCTCCCTTTCAGTTAGATTCCATGCATAATCATTTCTCCCATATTTCATCTCTTTAATATTTCATGCCACTCATCTCTACCTTTGAAAAAAATGCCAAAAATAAGTTATTGAGTATCTAAATCAGTATCTTTGTAGTTCCTTTACACATTCTTGTACCTTTCATGTACATATTTTCTCAATTTCATCTTGTCTTTCATCTTCTTCACAACCTTAGGAATCCCAAAGTGTGAAACATCTTCCATCAACATAATAAGATCTTTTGATAAAGAATAGGTTGATGCAACCCCATATCACCTTAGTGACTATTAGATAGGGAAAGGACCCCTAGTCTACTTCATAAGTACTCAAATGTATACTTTGGTAAGGGTTTTGTGAATATATTTGTAAGTTGTTCTTGTGACTTTAAATATTCCAATTTGACCTATTTCTCTTGAACTTTCTCCCTTAAGTAATGATTTTTGATAGATATGTGCTTTTCCTTTGCATGCATCACTAGATTCTTTGAAATGTTTATAGCACTTGTTTTGTCACAATAGATTATCACTTAATCTATTATTTCTTCATTCATACCTTCCAGTAATTTATTTATCTAGGCTATATTAGAATAGTTAGCGGCAACAACTACAAATTCAGCTTCAGCAGTGGACTGAGAAATACAACCTTGTTTCTTTCTTATCCATGTTACTAATTTGTCACCTAAAAAGAAAGCTCCTCCAGTAGTTCTTTTTATATCATCAATATTTATTGCCCAATTAGCATATGTATAAGCTTTAAGTTCAAAATTGCTTTCTTTCTTATACCACAGTCCATAGTTCTTGGTGTTCTTTAGATATCTCAAGATTCTTTTCACAGCAATCATATGTGTCTCTTTAGGATTAGCCAAAAATTTAGCTACAATGCCAACAACATGTGCAATATCTAGTCTACTATACACAACATGCATCAACTTGCCACTCATAGATCTATATAAGATTTGATTTACCTTTGTTGACTTGCCATCCTTGGTTTAATTGCATCTAGTTACCATAGGTGTACCAACTAGTTTTGAGTCTTCAATACCAAATTTCTTCAACATCTCTTTAATGTATTTAGATTGTGTGATGTAGATGCCTTCCTATAGTTTTTGAATATGCAAACCAAGAAATAATTTGATATCTCCAAACATTGACATTTCAAACTCCTTTTTCATTTCATCAGCAAAAGATTTACATAAAATATCATGACCTACAAATATGATATCATCAACAAAAATTTCAGCAATAATGATTTTATCTGTTACTCCTAAATGGATTGAGTGTTGTTATTAGTATTCATTTGTACAGTCGGTAAATAAAGAAAGATAGTTCAGATAGTTATAACTATGCAATAGTCACCGAGCATAGAGGTTACTGAGTACAATAGTTATTGAGTACACAGGATTACCAAGAGCCAGTAAATACCGAGACTGAGAGACAACATTTACAGAGTAATCTAGAGTTCACATAAAAGTTTGGAATGGCACATAGTTCAAGGTGAACAACTTTTTGTCGAGAAAGAAAATGGTTTACCAAGATCGAGGTGAATATTTATTACAGATGTAATTATTTAATGAATGACGATTCTTATGTAATGATGATCTAGGTTAATCATATGAACCGTTGATATTAGGTTTTCTAAGATATTGTAAAACCCTAATCAGGTCAAATTAGTTTGATATAAGTATTTTTAAGATGTCATTTTGATAATGTATCATCAATAAGTAGTCTCACTCAAGGACATCTAAAGATCAGATAGGTTTTTGAGTAAAGGATTTTGATAGAGCATTCAGTTTATCAAAATAGACATAAGGCTACCGAGCAGTACAAAAGGACATACTCATCACAAAAAGGTGATATCATTATTGTACTTAATGGATCTGATATTAGAAATTTAAGTTTTATTTCATATAGATCATATATCATTGTTACTCTCTAGAAATTTTAGCAGACTCAAAATCTCCCAACAGAGTGGACTTAACAATTCTTTATAAAATATCCTAACCGAGTGCACGCTTATATAGTGTTGCTAAAATCCTTTAACTAGGTAGATCTAGTTAATCTTATTGTTACTCCTAATAGGGTAAGATCACCAGAAGTGATCAAATCTTTGTAAGCCTTAACCGACAACTTTATTTATGAAGAAGTGAAGCTTTGTGGGTTCCATCCCCACCATAGTTTTTACCTTCTAATAAGGGTTTCTGTAATACCAAAATACATGTGTCATATGTATTGAATTTTCACATATGGTTTATTGATTTGTTTACATGCATTTACATTTTAATTATGTTATTGAATGTATGGTGAATGAAATTGACATAGTCGGTTATTGAGTTACATGTTTACAAATATTAGTTTGAAAAGTTTTAAGGGTACTGATTCACCCCTCCCCTCTCAGTACACACCTTTCCATAATTCAAACAATTGGTATCAGAGCTAGTTCTCTTGTTGAGGAATTTTAATCACTGAAGAGAAAAGATCTAAGGATGGAAAGGTATAATCTTGACAAGACTATTGAAAATCAAAAATCATAATTGCAAATCTACATTGAACAATTCAAGGAAGCCAAAGAAAAATTGAGAGAGTTACTGGTCAAAAGGAAGGAAATGGCATTTTGGTACAATGAGACTGATTATCATGAAGAGGAGATAGATGATCCATTCGAAGGATCTACATCTGGATCTGGTAGTATATCTAATTCATCTAAAGGAACTATATCAGATCTATCTATTAAGAATCAACATCTTACTAAACAATTGAGAGCACTATAGATCGGTCAAGAGACATAAATGGTTATAATGATTCATGTCATGAATAATGCAAGGTAGGCTAAACAAGAAAGGAATCTGGCTATTGAAGATAGAAGACAAATGAGTAATAAGCTGCAAGAAAAGGAATCTGAAATACTAAGACTTACTAAGCATCATTTTGAAATCTCCAATCAGATGGTTGTCATGAATCAAGAAGTCAACCGAGTGAATAGTGAGCTTACTAAGAAATTGGAAGACATAAGTGAATTGAGAGAAGAGAATGAAAGGCTAAAGAATGAAGTAAAGATTCAACAACAACATAATGAGATGATAAAGAAAGCTGAAGAAAGTACTAAAAGAATGGATGAATTTCTAAACAGTGAAAGAAGACTTGACAACACTACTAGTTTAGTCTATACTGAGCAGGAAGAGTCACCAAGACAAGCTAAACAAAAGAGTTCCTATGAAAATACAAGGCCAAAAAACATCTCATGCTATCATTGTGGAAAACTAGGACACACATCAAATGTTTGCAGAAGAAAAGAAAAAGGTATTCCTAAATCCACTCCTAAATTTGATGGTTATTATTATAATTGCAATAAGCATGGACATCAAGCACATGAGACTCGATCAAAGATGAATAAGTCACCTAAGAAATACTATATGGAAAATCACTATCACACAAGTGCAATATGCATGGACACATATCACAAGAATGCAGGATAAAGATGAAGCAAGTATGGAAACTGAAAGGACAAAACAAGACATGTCAACTAAGAAGACAAGGTAATGCATACACTTGGGATTACAATACTTGGGTTAATTACACATCATGCGGTAGATATGGACATATAACAGCTAATTGTATTAGAAAGCACTAGAGAGGAAGATCTTGAAATTGGACAAGATTTGGAATGACATGTTTGCACTATCATAAGGTCGGTCATTTAAGTAAAGGCTGCAGAGACAGAATACCAGAACCAAGTACTAATGCAAATGGAAACACAATTGAAGGAATCGTGAGAATAAGGATTCAAATGTGGAGAAAAATAGAAAATGACAATGATGGATCAAGAACAATAGTCAATGACACTTCGTCCATTGGATTAGGTGATTTCACCACCTCCGCCTAAGAAAAGTCAAGTATGAAACTGAATTTCAATCGGTTATATCTTATAATATTTCCTCATATCTATTGTGTGAATACCAAATCAACATGAAATAAGATGCACTAGGGTATTATACATTGTTAACTTGAAATATGTGTAGTTGGTTAAGCTGGACCAAGTAAGAAATTCCAGTCAGTAAAAGTGTTAGGGACAACCAAGTTGTGCAGTCAATCAAGTATTTTTAGTATTCACTGACCTAAGGTATCTATAGTTTTAATCAAGTGATTTGATTGTCAACTGAGTGGTAGCTAGAAAAGCATTTAATGCATCTATCAAGATTTTTTATTATAAATAGGAGGCATATGAACTAATTTGATTACACAGCAATCAAGAGTGAAACAGGGTGATTAGAGAAAAATTTGAGTAGAGCAAATTCAAGCATTTCACAGAGATCTAAGCACATTACGAATTGTTAGAGACTGAATCACATAAGTTTGGAACTAACCATGTTCTCTGCATCTAGTTTGTTGAAAACCCTAATTTTACCAATCACTATGGCTTCATCCTCATGAACTGTTCAAACCAAGGATGAGAAGAGTAAGAAGGTCATTTTAATCAAGAATATGACTTGCACTGAGCCCCATTACAAACTTCATCCAGAAGTTGCAGCTCAACCTGACGACAAGGGTGCATTCTCCTTGATACTGCCTAGAGTTATACATGTGAAAGATGATAGGTCATACATCCACTACAAAATTAATGAAATCAGAAACTTTGAGCTCCATCCAACCTATCAAGAAATTTGCACTGATGGCAAGCTAAAGGATGATCACAAGCACTTAGAGGTAAAAGGGTTAACCAATGCCCTATATTTCTTGAAGGAATTCAAAACTAAATGGATATGTATCATGCTAAGCCATGTACATGAAGGAAAGCTAGGGTTGGATGAACTAATGAAGATAACAACAGATATTATACACACAGTCACCAAATATCCCACGAATGATAAAGAAAAATTCCTAAGGCACCCGATGAGAACTGAATTTGAGAAGTTAATAGGAGAAGAATGGGATGGTAGAGGCTTGAGAATAAATACTATTAGTGATCCTGAAATGAGATTTGGTGTATATATTATTGCATATAATATTTTCCAATCAAGTAGACTGAATAGTGCTACATGTGGAGCAGTCAACATTACCTATAAGATTGTGAAGAAGGGTTTGCAACTCAACATAGCTAAGTTGATGCTAAGATAGTTAGAGGAAAACATGAGAATAATCAAAGTAAAAAGATCGAACACTTACAAATTTGGCTCATTATTGGTATGTACATTCTTCTACTTGTAGAACATTTTCCCATCAATCGGTAGTGTAGAATGGGATATCAACTGACCAATTATTATTCAAATTAGTAAATTTATTCAAAACTTAGATAAGAACTTTGAACCTGAGATAGAATATTACTTTGGGAAGTTTAACAAAAGAATAGAGAAAAGAACAAGGATACCAGCACAATGGGTAGAGAATTTTAAGGATGATATATATTTTCTAGTGGATACCAACACCACCCTGATCAAAGTAGTTGAGCTAAGAATAGCTTGGCTACCACGCATAGATTATGAGATTGACATTGACATAGCTACAAAAGAAATAAAGGCTTTACTGGCCGAGCCTAAGGAAAAAAATGCTACAAGGTTTGGAACCTTTGATGAAGCTAAGTCTAGAATCAAGATGGGACTTGTAGTTGAAAAGATGGGTAGGAAGAAGGAGAAAATGGTTAAAACTCTATAAAAAAAAATTTGGTGTCATTGATGAAGACATTAAAAAATTAATTGAAGAGGAAACCGAGGAAAAAGCACCAATTAGTTAGAACATAGATGAAGAGGCCACCGAGTCTAGAGAACATGCACAAGAAGAGCCATTTGTTAGGCCATTTTCATGTTAATGTAAAAATCCTATGAAAATGGCTTGTTTCCCTTGTGTTTTGTGAAGTTGTCCCGCCCTTCCTGCAATCTTGTTTTTATGTACAAAGAAAATCTATGATGTTTCATAGCTTGCACCCTTGGCCCCATCTTCTTCATTGTGTCACCATGTTCTAGTTTAAATCGCATGTGCTAAATCACAAAAACCAAGGAGATATTCAAGTTTAAAGGTCTGCTGGAAATTGATCCTTCTTATTAGGTGGTGTCAAAACATAAAAACCCTCATTGTTTTCACATTCCTTTGTTATCTTTGTGTCAATGTGAAAACCCTAGTTGTTTTCGGCCTTTCGCCTCTTCACAAATAATCCCTCACATTAGGTTTTCTTATGTGCGCTGCTACAACTACATGGGGCCTAGTTCTTCTTGGTGTTTGATTGTCTAATCTACAGTTTCCCGAGCAGTTAAGTTTTTATTCAGCGATCATGCAACTGTGTGTTCGTAGGATCTCTTCATTCTGGTAGTTAAGTGCTTTTCATTCCATGACCTGGCATTTTCTTCAGTCACGTAATCCTGGCAGTTAGTTCTTTAACCTTCGGCGATTTGGTGAGTGGTTAAGTTTTCTTCTGGCAGTTTGGTAGGATCTACAGTTGTTGCATGATCACAAGGAATATTATTTCCCTTTGTGATTATGTGACCACCATTCGATTAATCACTGATGTCACGATGGGTCCATTGTCAGGCATTGCAGGCATGCTTGCTCCTGATTGGTTGGTGTGGCGGTGATTTGGTAGTTTGTCAGTGGGGCCGAGGATTGCAGTGTGTTTAAAGAGGACGCCAGTTGTCACTTGATCTGATAGTTGTCATATTACCAAGAAGGAAAACTACTCAAAGATTATTCATGGTGGCAACACGACAACCATTGATTCTCATCTTTAGTGAGACCCGACGGTGCGATGGGTCCAGTTATCAGATCTTCTTGACATGTTCTTTTTTGATTGGTTGTGCTCAGTAGTGACGTGGCTTTTCTCAGTGGGGCCAATGTTTTCAGTGTCTAGGCATGTTTAAATTTCAGCTATGATCTGTGGTTGTCATGTGATAT
The DNA here is from genome assembly GCA_027943335.1 of Chamaecyparis obtusa. Lineage (NCBI taxonomy): Eukaryota > Viridiplantae > Streptophyta > Pinopsida > Cupressales > Cupressaceae > Chamaecyparis > Chamaecyparis obtusa. The sequence continues at coordinate 575,416 of BSBK01002406.1, read as the reverse complement.
CAAGGAATATTCTTTCCCTTTGTGATCATGCAACCACTGTTCGATGGTGTGGTAAGTAAGGTGGTGGGTCCGAGGTGCCAATCATGCTGAGGTGCTCAATTTGTATTGGATGTTGAGGTGGTGATGTGGCTCTAGAATTTTCATGGGCTTGTTGACTGTTGTGTCAAATTTTATGGACCGCCTAATCTACCAGGAAAGACTGAGATCAACGGTCATGTTTTAATGTTGATCGGTTAGCTGTTGCAGCTAAATTTTAAATCTTTCCTGGGGTGTCTTACTAGTATTTTTCATAGTGAGCCATATGCGACAAAATGGGTTGCTCAGAATTGATTTCTCTAGGACAGTAAAAATTGTGAAGATGATGATGAGGATCTAGGTGGTCATCCTGATCTGATTTTGCTTCCTTGGGTGCCATGCCAGTTTGAATGCAAAGGACTGTTGTTTCAGTGCAGGTGGCTAGGGTTTGGTAGTATGTCAGAGATCTCCATGTTATGTACACGCAAAGTCTTTCTGGTTGGCTCTAGCAGCAAGGTTTTTTTTTCCTGTAACAAGAGGTTGGTAACTTGTGATCGTAGTTAGCCTATGGTGATGAAACCAATGTAATTATATATCAAATTTGATCTAATCTTCCCAGGTTTCTAAGCTTTTCCTGCATTCTTTTACTTCTTATTTAGGCTGGTGGTTGTAGACCTAATTTTTGCCCTAAATGATCCGTAGCTTGTTGCAATCCTTGTTCCTATAAAAGGATTTTCAAGATCATTTAGAATGGTTCTAGTTTCCTTTCTGGATCTGGCTCCTGGTTCCCTTCCTCTGCAATTTTGAGGATTGGCTCCATGAATGGTTCTTCCTGCAGATATTTTCCTTCTTCTTTGTGTATAAAGTGTTCCCTCTTTCCTTTCTGGCTATGATAATACAATATAAGTTGTAATAGTTTGTCTTATGTATAAGGTTTCAATACATTTGTACTGCTATTAGATTGTCTCCATTTGAGTTCTAGGCTTATTGATTAGAGCATCAAGGGTGTTTTAGTCTTTCTATTTGCATTTCCTAAGTGTCTACAATAGATTTGTTTTCACAGAAACAACTAAGTTTAGGACTGGTTTTCAGATGTGTATGAGCTAGGGTATCAAGGGTATCTCATGCTTGTCTTTCAATGGATGTTGATTAATGTATTGCTTGATTTTTGGGTCTCTTCTAAGGGGAGGGTTAAAATCCTTTGAATAAGTGATATCATGTTTGGGTACATAGGTGGATTGTTGAAGTGTGATCTGATTAGTGGTGAATGTGTTGTCTTCTTGTTTCATAGTTGTGTTGTAGTAAGGTATTTGACTCTGTTGCCCATTGGATAAGGTACTAGTCTATGAGAGACTTAGGGTATTTCAGGGGTCCATTCAACCCAACATCAATCATTCAAATGAAATACTTTTCTTTTCATGTTGGTAATAGGTAGTAGGAGGTCCATTCTAGTTTTCAGATTCATTTCATAAAAGTAGGTTATTGCATTAGGTTTGGTTTATTGGGGTATAGGATACCTATAGGAGTCTAAAAGTTATTCCACAATAATATATCTACAAGCCTTTTGTTTATCAAGAAGAGTCATGAGTGTGTAGATAAGGCAATACCTACCTAAGTGATGTGGAGCTCAAAGAAGAAGGAGGATGTCCTCGATCCTCATCAATTGGCACTTTTTTCTATCAAACTTTGGAGCAGTTACTAACCAGTTTGTCATCATAGTGTAAACCTGACACTGTGGGAAAAATTAGGAACCAACAAAGTGGTGACTCTACTGTGGAGAACAACAACAAAGAAATACATCTGTTTGGCCCATCCGAGTCACCAATAAAGTGGCAACTCCATGGGGAGGAAGTAAAAGATAGCAAGCTTCCTTGCTTGGCTAGATCATCCCAATGTCTTGGTAGATCATAGAGTCAAATAGAAAAAACACATTTGTAAAAACTTCCCACTACGTGCTGAGTGGCAACTCTAAGTTCTCTATTTGATCAATGCAGTCCCTGATAAACAGTGAAGCTTGGTGAAGTTTTGGTCGATTGGAAGAGATACAGAAACATGATGTATTTTCCTCTTCAAGGAGGTGGTGACTCTACAAAGAAAAGAACCTGATGGAGCTACAAGGTGAGCTCTACATCTACCTTGCCTTCCAGTCAACAAGTTGAGTTTCTACTGCAGAACTTCCAGGTATTCTATTTTCATGTTAAGAAATGTTTCCTTATAAGGTGATTTGAACACCAAGAGAAGGAAAAAGGTGTGAAAAAGAGGTTTGCATGCTTCAAAGGATCAAGGTTGTAGTTTTGCAAAATTTTAGTGAAGCATGAATGTGATCCTTGTGACTAGAGAACATGGGTAGTGATCAATACAGTTTTATTTTTCAGCCCATGGTTATTCACGTATGTTGGCAGCAAAATTGTTATGGCACTTTTAGGTGGCTGGTCACATATGTGGATGAGAATCAGACCTTTGATTTAGAAGGGTCTCTAATTTTCTTTTGGTGGTCTGGGGCCACTAAATAAAGTTTCAAAGCTTGTAAATTTTTGTAAATATTTTCCCTTTCTATTGTGTGTTTCCCTTCCTGCTTTCCTATTTTGTTTGTCAGTTTTTGTGAGGGTTCCCTATTTTTTGTCCTATGGGTGGTCTGCTTCCTCTAGAAATTCTAAATCCTTGCCATGCCTTCAAGAGGCATGCATCCCTAGATAGAGCCTATGTTAGGCCATTTTCCTATCAATGTAAAAATCCTATGAAAATGGCATGTTTCCCTTGTGTTCTATGAAGTTGTCCCGCCCTACCTGCAAGCTTGTTTTTATGTGCGAAGAAAATCTATGATATTTCATAGCTTGCACCCTTGGCCCCATGTTCTTCATTATTTCACCATGTTCTATTTCAAATCACATGTGCTAAATCAATAAAACTAGGGAGATATTCAAGTTTCAAGGTCTGCTAAAAATTGATCCTTCTTATTGGGTGATGTCAAAACTGTCTAAACATAAAAACCCTTGATGTTTTCACATTCCTTTATTATCTTTGTGTCAATGCAAAAACCCTGGTTGTTTGCATCCTTTCACCTCTTTGCAGCTAATCCCTGGCATTAGGTTTTCTTATGTGCACTATTGCGACTACGTGGGGCCCAGTTCTTCCTGGTGTTCGATCATTTGATCTCCAGTTTCCTGAGTGGTTAAATTTTTATTCGGCGATCATGAGACTGTGTGTTTGCAAGATCTCTTGATTCTAGTGGTTAAGTGCTTTTCATTCCATGACCTGGTGTTTTCTTCAGTCACGTGGTTGCATAATCCTGGTGGTTAGTTATTTAACCTTTGACGATCTGGTGAGCAGTTAAGTTTTCTTCAGGTGATTTGGTAGGATCTATGGTTTTCGCATGATCACAAGGAATATTCTTTCCCTTTGCGATCATGCAACCACCATCTGATTGATGGCTGATGTCATGGTGGGTCTTTTGCCAGGTGTTGCAGGCATGCTTGCTCCTGATTGGTCAGTGTGGTGGTGATTTGGGAGTTTGTCAATGGGGCCAAGAGTTGCAGTGTGTTTAAAGGGGATGCCAGTTGTAAGTTGATCTAACAGTTGTCGCATTGTCAAGAAGGAAAAGTACTCAAAGATTATTCATGGTGGCAATGTGACAACTGTTGATTCTCATCTTTAGTGAGACCTAACAATGCAGTGGATTCAGTTATCAGATCTTCTTCACTTGTTCTTTTTTTATTGGTTGTGCTCGGTGGTGGCATGGCTTTTCTTGGTGGGGCTACTATTTTCGGTGTCTAGGCATGTTTAAAGTTTGGTTATGATCTATGGTTGTCACATGATCACAAGGAATAATCTTTCCCTTTGTGATCATGCAACCACTGTCCAATGGTGTGGTAAGTAAGGTGGTGGGTCCGAGGTGCCAGTCATGCTGAGGTGCTTGATTTTTATTAGATGTTGAGGTGGTGATGTGGTTATCGACTTTTCATGGGCTTGTTGACCATTGTGTCAAATTTTATGGACCACCTGATCTGTTGGGAAAGACTGAGATCGACAGTCATATTTTAATGTTGATTGGTTAGCCATTGCAGCTAAATTTTAAATCTTTCTTGGGGTTGTCTTACCAGTATTTTTCACAGTGAGCTGTATGTGACAAAATGGGTTGCTCAGAATTGATTTCTCCAAGATAGTAGCAATTGTGAAGATGATGATGAGGATCTGGGTGGTCGTCCTAATCTAATTTTGCTTCCTGGGGTGCCATGCCAGTTTGAATGCAAAGGACTGTTGTTTTAGCATAGGCGACTAGGGTTTGGTAGTATGTCAGATATCTCCATGTTATGTACATGCAAAGTCTTTCTAGTTGGCTCTGGCATCAAGGTTTGTTTTTCTTGCTAGAAGAGGGTGGTAACTTGTGATCGTAGTTAGCCTATGGTGATGAAACCAATGTAATTGTATATCAGATTTGATCTGATCTTCCCAAGTTTCTAGGCTTTTCCTGCATTCTTTTACTTCTTGTTCAGGCTGGTGGTTGTAAACCTAATTTTTTCCCTAAATGATCTATAACTTGTTGCAATCCTTGTTCCTATAAAAGGATTTTCAAGATCATTTAGAATGGTTCCAGTTTCCTTTCTGGATTTGGCTCCTAGTTCCCTTCCTCTACAATTTTGAGGATTGGTTCCATGAATGGTTCTTCTTGTAGATATTTTCCTTCTTCTCTGTGTATAAGGTGTTCCCTCTTTCCTTTCTGGATATGAGAATATAATATAAGTAATAACAGTTTGTCTTATGTATAAGGTTGCAATACATTTGTACTGCTATCAGATTGTCTCCATTTGAGTTCTAGGCTTATTGATTAGAGTATCAAGGGTGTTTTAGTCTTTCTATTCACATTTCCTAAGTGTCTGCAATAGAGTTGTTTTCACATAAACAACTGAGTTTAGGACTAGTTTTCATATGTGTATGAGCTGGGGTATCAAGGGTATCTCATGCTTGTCTTTCAGTGGATGCTGATTAATGTATTACTTGATTCTTGGGTCTCTTCTAAGGAGAGGGTTAAAATCCTTTGAATAGGTGATAGCATGTCTAGGTACACAGGTGGATTGTTGAAGTGTGATCTGATCAGTCGTGAATGTGTTGTCTTCTTGTTTCATAGCTCTGTTACAGTAAGGTATTTTACTTTGCTACCCATTGGATAAGGCACTAGTCTATGAGAGACTTAGGGTATTTTAGGGGTCCATTCAACCCAACATCAATCATTCAAATAAAATACTTTTCTTTTCATGTTGGTAATAGATAGTAGGAGGTCCATTCTAGTTTTCAAATTCATTTCATGCAAGTAGGTTATTGCATTAGGTTTGGTTCATTGGGGTATAGGATACCTATAGGAGTTTGAAAGCTATTCCACAATAATATATCTACAGGCCTTTTGTTTATCAAGAAGAGTCATGAGTGTGTAGATAAGGCAATACCCACCTGAGTGAGGTGGAGCTCAAAGAAGGAGGATGTCCTCAATCCTCATCAATTGGCACTTTTTCCTGTTAGACTTTGGAGTGGTTACTAACCAGTTTGTCATCATAGTGTAAACCTAACACTGTTGGAAAAAGTGGGAACCAACACTACCTAAGGTTGCAAAAGGTAAAGGAAAACAGGTTGATACTTCAACCAGGACTAGGATAAGGTCAAAAATAGCTAGCTCCCCACCTTTGAATAAAGATGTTACAAAGATAACAAGGCCTACACCAACACATACATATCAAAAGAGAAAATCAAAGGCCACCACCGAGCTCCTAGAACCAAAGAGGAAAATGAAACTTATTAGAGAAAAGGATGATAAAGATTCAGAAGAGGACACTGAACAATTTCGTGTTGTAGTGAATAAAGGATCTCAGACTATTGATGAAGTGGCAAAAATAATTAAGACCATTGGAAGACTTGGTGCACCAAAGCTTAACAAGTATCCACATCTAAGTATCAAGGAGTAGGATAAGCTTGAGGAAGCAATAATAGGCATGATGATAACTTTAAAAAGAGTTCCAGTTGAATTTGTGAGTAGCATACCGAAAGAATTGTATGATAAAGTATCTGCTAGTTAGGCTTATGCACTCATAATTGAGAAAAGGATGAGAGAAAGGTCACTCATTTTGGTAAGATCTGATTACTCTATTGTAGAAATTAATGAAGCCTTAAAACAATATGCAAATAAATTTCTAATGAAGGCTAGAGCATTCAAGATTCTTCAAGGAAAATTACAAGAGGTAGATGATGAAAGCAAGAATATATGGACTAAACTCGTAAGTCCAATAGAGAAATTAAGGAAAATGCATCGATAATTAATACTGAGGAACCTTGACCGATCGTACAAGAAGAAGAGCCAATAAATGTTGAGGATCAGACTATTCACATCTCAGATACTGAGCAGCCTAGGGAAGAAACTAATGAAGAAGAATTCATAACTATTGCTGAAAATGTAATGGAAGGAATCCTGGCGATGCTGACTACTTTAGGGGATGAATAAATATTGATAGAAGACATAATAGAAGGAAACCCCAATGATGAGGCTAAAGAAGATGAAATGATCATGGGTGCTACCAAGAACCTTGGTGAAGAAGATGCAACTGAGGTATCCCGAGCAACGGTACTAGGTAATTTTCCTATACTGGTATAAGCTATTGAGATAGCATCTAAAACAAAAACCAAAGAAGCTCCACTTGAGCAAGGAACTGACATAAATAAGGATAAGGATGAGAAAATATGTAAAGAGTGATGCAATCAAGGTAGGTGGATCCAATGCAAGACAGTCCAAACCTTGCAGCCAATAGAATTATACAGTGGAATACTCAACACAATAGATAACACCACAAATGTTTCAAGTAATTTTCATTAACATACCCAACTATAAGGCCTTCCCAGTTAGGGCCAATTACAAAATGAAACAATTCTGCAAGATCCACAACTAGATCCAATACAAACTCAGCTAGTTCAGCTTTGAAGATAATCAGAAGATCATGGAAACCCTAAGGAAGTTCTAAACTTGAGCTTGCAAGCCTCTAAGCAATCTCCTTGTCTCCAAGTATGCAAACCCCTAGCTCTGCTACAAACAACTATCAAATATCAATTTGATCTATAAGAACATCAAGAACTTTTCTACAACTTCACCAACTTCAACTCTCAATATTCATATATGACATCCCAGATCTACTAAGTTGTCTCTCTAAACATCTACCCAAGCACTCCTTAAATACTAATCATCAACCACAAGTCGACAAGATGAAACCCTTAACTCCCCAAAACAAATAATTAAATGCCATACAAGTGAGCTTACAAATGTATACAAACATTTAATTCAGCATGTCGGCCTATAACAATAGCTACCAAAAATAAATTCACTAAGTCTTCTCAACAAATCACACCAAACTCCAGTCGGTAAACTAGAACTATCGAGCGACAGTGAATTAACTGAGTATATCAGGCATCACTGAGCACCAGTGTCAAACGAGCACCATAGGCATGACTGAGTAACACTTTCACCAAGTGCCAGAGACTATCAAGTTCCTTCAGTGACCGAGCTTCCTTCAATGACTGAGACCTTTTGTCAAGGCTACAACCAAGGAACACTGGCCAAAATACCAACACCCCATGCAATTTCACCAAGGACAAGAATTCCCCTTCCTTAACCTTGGATGCCCCTACATCAGACACCCTAGGTTCCAAAAGATGTTCATATGTGAGAAGAACATCTTTCAAGATTCATCACATAAATCCTGAACTGGTTCTTCACATACAAGTCCTCCACCTTGTCTACTTGCTAACTCTTCCACTTCAGTTTCCTCTGTCTCTTCAAGTCTTTCCTTGACAATGTACAGGTCATTTCTCCATACTGATCATTCATTTTCTCTAGATCCACAATCTCAACTCGGCTACCAATACTCAGGCTTCTCCTACCGAGTGTTGTATCCATGAAAGGCATCAATGAAAACTTCCTATCATCCTTCTCAATAGTAAACACATTTTAGACATAGTCATAAATAGATCTGCAATCATATTGCCAAGGTCTACCCATAAATATATCACAACTATTCATCTTCACAATGTCACAAAGCACAAGATCCTTGTACTAGCCAATCTGAATAGCAATGAAGCATTGTTCTCTAACTTCCAAAGCATGAAAATCTTGTAACCAGCCAAGCCTATAAGGACAAGGATGTTTCATTCTACTCAAACCAAGTTTCTAAACTAGGTCCTCAGCAACAAGGTTATCAGTACTACCACTATCAACAATAACATCATAGAGTTTACCTTTAGTCTTACACTGGGTCCTAAACAAGTTACTCCTCTGACAAGGTTCAGCCTTTGTACCAAGCAATGTTCATCAAAGTAGCAAGTTCTTTGATTCAAGTTCATTCTAAATATTCTCATTCATCACAGCAGTTCGTCGGTCAACCTTCTTCTGTGTAAACTCAAAAGAATGGTGTCCTTCCTCTCCAATGTTATAGCAAGTACCCTTAAAGATAAATCTACCTATCTTCTTCTTCAGCTCCATAGGTTTTTGTTCATCTTATGCATCAGTCAGTTTATCCTTCACCGAGTGATCAATCTTTTCCTTCCCTTGGGATTTAACAGGTTGTTTCCTCTTCAACTTATCTTCTGCCTTTAGAGCATATTGATAAGCATCTTCAACAAAATCAATCTTTAGCATACCAAGCTCATCCTGAATATTTAATCTCAGACCATTCACATACCAAGCTACCTTTTCCTTACCAAGATCTCAATGTCCAGACCAAATAGTAAGTTTGTAGAACTCCTCGGTATAATCTTCAACAAACAAATCCTTCTATTTTAGATTCTACAACTTCTTAAACAAGTCAAGCTCATAGTTAGTCAGTATGAACTTAGCTTTCAACTTAGTCACCATCAACCTCCACCTATTGATCTTTGTTTCACCTTCATCTTCTCAGTCTCTTTGTAGTTCCTTCCACCAAAGAGTAGCATGTCCTTTCAACATGGTCTATGCTAATCTCACCTAAATAGGATCTTCAATTTCTTCCAACTCAAAGAAATCTTCAAGTTCACCAATCCAATCAATCAGATTATCAGGCTTCAAAGTACCAGAGAAAGTAGAAACTTCCATTTGGTAATTACTAAACTGAGCAGCAGATCTAGGCAACCAAGCAGTTATATCTTCACTAGATCTATTCCTCCAATCATCACCACTAGATCTAGCAGTTTCAAATTCTTCAGTAGCTTCTTCATAGCCATCCTTAGTACCAACATTCTGAGGTATACCAGTAACAGCTCTCATGATCTCAGTGACCATGTCATTCTTCATCAATTCCATCATAGATCTGAAATCTAATTTCACCTTCTCTGTGATCCGGGATTCAATAGTATCACAAAGATCAGAAATAACTCTAGGGTCCAATATTTTCAGAGGCATCCTTAAAGATAAGAGAAACCCTCTACAACCAGCCCTCACCGACCACCTTGTGACAATTTCCAAGTTGTAAACAAGTCAGATCTCAACCTACAATCTTGAAACAACTAGGGCACAATTCCACAAGTTTAGTGCTTTAGATTTGCAATCCAGATTGCACACAATCTCTTTGCCAACAAGATCAACTTTGCAAGATCAGCCTTGCTAGGTCAACCTTCAAGATCAACTATCAACTCCAACGGGAACAAAACTTCACTCTGATACTGTAATACCCCAAAAATGGGCTATAAGTTCATTAACCTCCTACATCTTCAATTCGAACGAAATCAATACAAAACTCCTAACCTAAGGCACATCTGCACATCATCGAATCCTAATTGATTATTCTAAATTCTGCATCGGGGAATATTCCTAGAAATATTCCTATTTATCTTAATTATCTTTAATTTAATAATTATTTGGCAATAAAGCTAATTTATCCTAAAGTTTGATTAATTGAATATTCTGAATATTTAATTAATTAGATTTAATACTGCCACTTAATTATTTAATTATATTTATTCCTAAATTGTATTATTTAATTCTGACAATAAATCAAAAATCTTATGACTAATTGATTAAATTCTTATTTAATTAATTAAAGTCAATTGTCAAATTTAATGATATAGTTTTTGAATAAAAGTTTGATTTAATAATTGACTAACCCATAAATCAATTATTCAAAAATTAGTTAAGTTGAGGATAAATCACTTTATTTATTTAATTAATTCATAATTAATTGTGCACATTCAAAGAGCAGTTAAACTCAAAATGAGGAAATCAATGCAAGTTGTTAACTTTTGGAAACTCAACATCTATTTTGAGTTCAAAGCTAATCTAAACTTTTGATTTGAGTTAAAAAGTTGTTCTTGCATGATTTTGCATAATTATGTGAGTTAATCATCTATGATTTCTTGTTAACTCAAAAATCAACCTGAGTTCATCAAGAGTGATTTATGACTTTTCTCATGCACCCTCAAAGCCCTAGATTTCTATAAAATCAAGGCTTCAACTCTTCTAAAAAGATCCATGAAATTGAATCCTCATGCTGGTGAATTGGTGACTAAAGAATCAATCTTTTGCGAATCAAGGCTATTGTGAGATTTTCATTTATTATTTTGAGCATTCATAGTTTCATATCATAGTTTTCATATTCATCCATATCATCTTAGATTAAATCTGCATTCAATTTCATTCATTTAGCTTAGATTCATACAGTTTCTTTCATTATAATTGCATAGAAAATACAAAAATATAGAATAAATCTATATTCATCTCATATCCATCTTCTGCATTCAAATCCTTTGTTTAGGTGTTACATTGTCACTGGTCTCAGTCCGATCTAAGAATATTATACTCGCATCTACTAGAAGGCAGTAAATCGCCTGGTTAGCTTAGTTTCCATTTCATTGCACGATTTTAGTTTTTGCTAACCTCTAATATTTTACTGAAGTGTTGTGTCTATAGCTAGGTACAAAATTCACACACACATTTCTGGCACCCACCGTGGGGCCCTGAAATGATTTTCCATTCAATTTTTATCAATTTCTTATCATTTTCTGGTTAAAACTATGATCTTTTATTTTATGTCTATACATTTTTCGTATGACTTTCTGACAAAAGTCATACCAGGAAGTACCCACTTTCGTACGATAGTTGATTCTATTGAGGCTCATATCAAAAGGTACACATTATCATTTGGGAGCTCTATTGTCATATGAGAAGTTACTCACTGTCATACAAGTTTCCAAACTGTTGTCTAGGAGGTAACCCACTGTCGTACAAGTTTTGACACCAGAATTCAATTGTCGTTTCAGAATTTTTGGTAGTTTTCCAAATTTGATTTTTAGATTTGGATGATAGCTAACCTTAACAATTGAAATTTTCTATTTCTGATTGGTATCTATTGATTCTAATTGGGAAAAGCATCAAAAAAATTGCTAAAACAAGTAAAAATCTACTAAGCATGTTCTGAGGAATTCAAGTATTCTCCTCAAGCTGATAACATTTTGATTTGGATTAAAAACTCTTACATGTCAAGCTTGTGTGACTTTTCTTGCTTTCATATCACAAACTTCATTTTGGGCTATAAAATGAACATAGATTTTCTTTTTGCATATCTGTTACACATAGTAAATAGGCCCTATGAACACTATTTATGGATGATCTTGAGAGAGTGGGCTTCTTCTGCTTGTTCAGGCATGTGAAGGTCTTCTTGACAAAGGATCCCCTTATAGGTAGGGAGTTTACTGAGAGAGTCTCATGTTCTACTAGATTTGTGTGTCTTCAACTTTTGATTGATACATTCTCTCTTCAGAGAGGTTGATAGATCATAAGTGGTTGATATCATAGATCTTTGTGAGATAATATTGGTCTTAGCATGTCAGATTAATCTATCTACTTTGTTTTTGTTAAAAGTGAAAAGGCTAGAGGACTATGCTCTACTCCCTTTTTGGGTAGTATCAGAAACTTAGATCCTTGAATCTAGAACTAGTCTCCATGTGGTATCTTTTATGAGTCACCTTTAGAGAGGGTTAACCATAATGGACATTCCCTTAATTGGGTCAACCACATGGATGGAACCTCAAGCAGTAATAGCCATTTTCACCATGGTAGCAGTAGCCGCTATATAAATATCCTTGTGGAGGAAATTTTCACAGGTGTGGTCTCTTGTTGGGTTGTCAAATCTCCCTAGCAACTCCTGATTGATTAAATTCTTGAACTGTATCAAAACCTTGGTGCACCTAGATTGGAGTTCACTCTCTTGAGATCACAAAAGTTGTAGAGTTAGACCATTAATACAAACCCTAGTAAGGCCAAATTTTCATTTTTTTTCTAGGAATATGTGCGTTATTGAAAAACTTTTTGGAACATACATAATTAGCAGTCCTAGGGATTAGCACATTCAGTCACTTGATTGTTCATGCACAGGGTTGCTTTGTCCCCTGTTCATTGTTTTTAGACGTGCTTGGAATCTCTTTCTTATTGTTTCGTGTTCTTGTTTATCTATTTGGTTACTGAAAATGAATGATCCCAGAATAATCTTCAAACCTGGATAGAAAAATTTGTGAACAATCTGAAATTGAAAACCTAAAGTTTGAAAAATCTAAACTAAAATTCCTTTCTGGAGTCAAAATTCATCCCACAAGGTTAGAAAGTCGTACGAGTTTTGGAAATTGTCATTTCAGAACCCCTGTATTGTCGTATGATAGCTTGTATAGTGTCGTATGAGTTTTGCCACTAGTCAAAAGCAAAAATTCAAAATCCTGCTATTAAATATCATGCGAGCTTTGCAATTTTTATACGAGTTTTGTCAACTGTCATTTTAGAGCATACCCACTGTCGTACGATCCTGCAGAAAGTCATTTGAGAAATTTTGAAAAATTGCTAAGAAGTTGTCAAAATTGTCAGAGACCCAATTTTTGCAGCCTATTTCCAGAATCTATTGAACAAATCACTATGTTAGGAACAGAGCAGAAACTAGATCAAATTCATTCATTTTCCTAAAGTGAGCTCTTGAGTTTGATTTAGCCTTATGATTTATCGATTTGAGTCTTTTTCATCTTGTGTCAAACCCTTGTCAAAATTATCTTCAAAATTTAATCTTTTTACTAAAATGGCTAAGTGTTGTGAGCTCGTGCCCACCATCTATTGGGCATCTACCCACACTAGTGTGGTACAATATCCTTCATTTACATCTGATATAATCTTTAATCAATTCAATCTTAACAAGGTTGCATCATTCGATCTTCTTGAATCGGGTCATTCTTCAGTTGTCTTCATCTTTCTTTCTTGCTTCACCCAAGGTTAATGGTGGAAATTAGAGCTTCCTCTCACAAGAAATATGGAGAAGCACTTAACATTGTACCTTTTACTACTTTCCATGGTCCAACTCTTGAGCAGCTCTACAATTATGGTCTTTATGAAGATAATGGTCTTGGCAATTTTCAATTGAAAACTGGTTATATACCCCCTCCATCAACTCACCGAGGTAATCAACAAACTCCTCCTCATACTATCCCAAGGAGTCCTAAAACTCCTAACATGTCTCATAGAGGAATACAACACAGGTCTCAAGGACCTCATTCTCAACATGGTGTGGATCAAGAACCTACACCTTCTGAAATTGCTCAATATCAAAATGATGATGACTTCAAGAAAATGATGAGGCATTTCTTGAAAGAATATCTAGGCATATTTTATAGAGTTAGCTCATCAAGGAGCTAAACTTCCTCTCAACTTTAATGTTGAATATATCATTACGCATGAGGAAGAAACTCCAATCACAGCTATGATGAAACAGATGCATGCCATGCAAGTCAAACTTAACAAACTAGAAAAAGAAAAGGAACCTAAGGAGTTCTCCATGGAGGCCCTATGTCCTTTTCCATTTTATAAAGACTTGTACATGCCACCATTCCCTAAAAGGGTGGAGATGCCTAAATATGATAAGTATGATGGAAACTCCGATCCTCAAGATCATGTCAGAGAATTTTGTACTCAATCCATGGAGTTCATGCACGAATCAACTTACTTAATGCATCTTTTCCCTCAATCTCTAGGAGGGTCAACCATTCATTGGTTCTCTAGAATGCCTCCTTCTATCAAAACTTTTGAGGAGTTAATCAAACTATTCTATCAACAATACTCCTATAATATTCAACATCCAGTCACCATGATCGACATCTACAATCTGAAACAATATCCAGGTGAGCCATTCTTGACATTTCTCAAGAGATGGAGGAAGAAATTTTCTCTATATGCTAGACCCATTCTAGAAACTAAGAAGCTGGAAATCTTCATCAACAATCTTGTTCCAGAAATCAACTACCCTTTGCAAATGCAAAATCATACATCTTTTGATAAGATGGTAGATAATGCAATCAAAATTGAGAAAGTACTTGTAAAAAAAGGAGACATCACACTTCAAAAGGACAATTATGAATCTGGATCTAGTTCCAAGGACAAGAACAAAAACTGGAACAAGAATAAAGGTGTTGTCACAAATGGTGTTGTTGATAATATTCATGCCCCATCTAAGGCACCTACTTTCAATCTAGCTATTGGTACCCAAGCCATCATAGCTTCCAAAGCTAAAGCAACAAAGTCCAACAAAAATTCATTTGATTACAAACCTTGGGCTACAAATCTGTAGGGTATATTCTTAATTTTTTGAGGTTTTGGTCCAATTTTTTTTTTAGTCTCCTTGTAAGTGCTTTGCCTGGTCTAGGGTTTGTAAAATTCATAAAAAAATTTCATGACCAAGCTTGAAAAAAATCCTTACCCTAGGTTTTTTCCTTAAAGATTTTCAAATTCATGTCAAAATCCTCAAGTCAGCCCTGAATTCTTTTAATTCATTGTTACTTTTTTGGTCACTTAAGTGGTTAGTTGTGCATGTGCTTATTTGTCTCAAGTGTTCACTAAATTGGAAAGTGTCATTGCATGTCTCATATAGTTTTTAGCGAATCAGTGAATAGGTTGGAACCTTGTTAAGTGTTATCCTTAGTCGTGAAGTCTCCAAGTATCCGGTAGTTATTAGAAAACTTTGCGCGACTTCGTGAATGCACTATCTCTTATTCACTTATTCCTTGGTAGTTTTGTGTTAACACTCAATGACCTGGAAACAATGGTTATCACTCATTCTCTGAATCGAGCGGTTAAGGGTTAAGTTATCTGGCGACTTGGTGAATACCGTGGATCAGTGTCAAAGATCAATGGTTATGTTTTAATCTCAAGTATTTTCTGGGTCCTACATGTTTGATTTGGTGAATGAGCGGCTGAGTACTTGTATTATTATCCTCCAAGTCTGGCAGTTCTAACAATTTGATGAAATGAGTTTGGCAGAGGTAATGCTTTTTGTGTTTGCTTATTCTTGGAATGAGTTAGTGAAATGCTAAATGATCTGGTGATTCAGCAAATCATGTGGCCGTGAGTTCTCTTAAAAGAAAGGTAAAGGCTAGAAGTATTTGGAAAATGGGAAAATCAAAGGATTAGCAAAATTTTAAATCTTCAATCGCTTAATCGCATAATGAAAAATTTAATGTTTGAAGTATTGTGAGATTCAGCAAACCCTTTGTTCACTGAGTCTCATAATCAAATGACTAAGGATCATATATTTTAGTGAAATGGTCAACTAACCACATTCACCAAGTTGCATGATGCTGATGATCAAAGCTACATGATTCCATGATTCAGAGATAAGCCATTTTCCAAGTCGCCAGATATCTAGGCAGTTAGCACTAACATCTAGTGAATGAGTGAAGCATACAGTCGCTAAGTCTCAGAATGAAGGTGACGGTTAAGGAAAGATTCAGCAATTCAGAGAGTAAAGGCTTCACCAGTTCTCTAAATAATCAGGTGGTTAAGTGTTTCATTAAGTGAATGCGTGAACCCTTTGTTTTCCAAATCTCCAAGAAAGTTGACAGTTAGCTAGGACATTAAGAGAATGGGAGATGGCCTTATTCGCTAGTTCTCCAAATGATAACTGCAATCAAGTGCTCGAAGGTGATCACTTTGTTCACTGATTCACTAAGTGGATGAAGAGTTAAGAATTGTATTGTGAGAACCCGTGAAGGCTTTGGTCACCAGTTCTCTGAATATGAGCTAGGGTTAACATTGTATTAAGAGATCACGAGAAGCTTTTAGTTGTTGATTCACTGAATGGGCTCAGTTGGAAAAGGTAATAAAAGAAAAGAAAAAGACCATTGCCTGAGTGGATAAAGTACAGTGTCAAGCTGGAGAGTAAACTAATAAGCCATCCAATTAGTTTCAAAGAAGGATTTCATGATGTAAATAGGATGTTAAAGTGTAGAGTACCAATCATTGCCTTTTTGCCATGTTTTCGAGTTTTTAAATCTAGCTGTCAACATCTTTGCATTAGTTAGCTCTGATTTGAAAACTGGTGATATGTGAAATTGAATGCAAGAGCAATTAAGGATTGATTTTCAATGATTGTGGTAGCTATACACATTTGATCTGTATCGATAAATAAGCTAAGCTCATTGTTTCCTATGTCCAAAATCAGTCAAAGAGAATTTTTTCTTTCTGAAGTAGTTTTTGAGCGCCAAGTAAATCTAGTTTGCAGAGATTGAAGGTAATTCTGTAGCAAGATGAGTCAACCTAAGAGGATCATAGCATCTTCCAGTAGTGAAGCCAAGTCTGAAAGTGGTGAAGACAAAGGAAAGCTGAACTATTCAGATGAATTCATGAAATTGCTGCCTAGTTCCAACCAGAATAAAAGAGCTCCCGATGATGTTTTTGAAGATGTTCTAGGGATTTGTAGAGATCCTGTCATACCAAATAGCATAGGTTATACTATTTTCAACTTCCTTTATGGAAATAGAGATAGGCATGTTCCTGTGTGTAATGGTTGGGCTTTGGGTTTGGGAAAATTAGTTGTTCTTGATGTATTTTTAGATGTGGATCTAATTGTTGCACTAGCTAGGCATTATGACCCTATTTCCAAAACAATTAGAAAAGAGGACCAATCACCTTTGGTTACTCTTGATAGGGGTTCATTCATGAAAGCTTTTAATTTCTATACGTCTTCCTCCACCAAAATTGACCTGAGCAAAGAAAGGGAGAGGTACAAGAATAACATAGGGACAATAAAGGACCAAATGACAAAGCACATCCCAAAATAGGATAAATATATAGCTCCCCTCCCTACTCACATGAATTCCCCTTACCAATTTAAATCCCTCCAGCATTATATGAGGCAGACTTGTTATGGGTTGTGTAGGGTTTTGGGAATTGATGGAAATGCAGAGTTCTTGCCAGTTGATTTGTTGATGATAATCTTAGACATCTAAAATTCCTTGGTAAATACTGACTATGATTACATTCAGTATATAATTGATAGAATGCATGAGGGTTTGATTTCTTTCAAAGAAAGTAAGAGTCCAATTAAGTTCATGCATTATTCATTGTTAATGCACTTAATTTTGTTCTTCAACATCAATAGCTTTGATTGGAGCATGCTGAAACCAAGGTTTAACTTTGAAGGCCAGTATAATCCAGTACAATTATGGGTGAGGTTATGGAATTATAGTTCCAATGAAGGGGATTTTTGTGTTTTTCAGAATTTCATTATCTTTCCAATTATAAAGATGTTAGGGATCAATGTCACAAGGCTACCCCCAAGGGTCCTTAGGCTCCTAAGACCATTGTAGTTTGTGGACAAGTGGGAGGGAGACCATAATTGGGGTGATTTTTACTTGGGGGAAAATTCTACAATTTTGAGAGTCTACGGTTTCCCCCAACCCCCACCTCTGTTACCAAAATTTGTGCCTCCAAGAGTTGCCTATTTAGAATTTGTTTGGTAATTGATGTGTACAGATAGAGAACTTCTAGCCCCTCACAGGATGGGTACATTCACACCTAGGCAATTCAAGATAGCTGACTTACTGGAAGCAAAGAGGGCATTTCCTCAAATCACTACATGGTTAAATCAATTCAAGATGGTTACTAGTGCTTGTAGACATGTAGATCCTAAGGACTTTATCAAAACTGCTAGGATGGTCTATATTCCAAACATTGGTGTGATTAAGGAACATGAAGGTTTAGATGAGGAAGATGTAATTAGAAACATTATAGAGAGTGATGAGGTTAAAAGAAGATGGAATAGGTACTTTGATTTGATAGATTTATCAAAACAAGTGACGGCAGCCCAACTTCCTTTTGAGGGTTTCTTCCCTGACCTTCCTTATTTGAAAAGAATTGACAAGATGATAGAGATGCATGACACTCTATCAAATTAGTTGGAGAAATTGATTGATCAAAAGCAGCCAAAGAAAAGGAAGGATTATTCATCTTATGATCAAGAGGAGTCTTCTAATGAGTCCCCAAAAGGGAATAGCCCACCACAAGTTGGGGATGTATAGATTGCTAAGCCTATTGAAGATCAACCAAAAATAGAGAATCCTCCAGAGCCACCCTTGAAGAAGCAGAGGCTTGAGGAAGGAGAGCCTTCAAAGCAAGAAAAAAAAAAGAGAATAATTGACAGAGCATCTACTCTAGTGCCAAGTGATAGGACTTACCATCACCAATTGAGAAAAACAATAAGAGAAGGCAAGAAGGTGGCCACTGATGAAACAGATAAGGAATAGTCCCTATGGTTAGAAAAGGATATTAGAGAGGTTTATCAGGAGAAATTTTTGAGTGATGACCAGTTTATTAAAACTGATGAATTCAAGAGTTTTCTTATTTGGAACAAGTAACAAGAGTTGAAGAAAGCTATGCCTGAAGGTGTGGGGCAAAGTGAAGAAACATTGCGAGCTTTAGCTTCTTATGATCCTAGCCTGGATCCTATAACTCTAGATGAAGCTAGACAATTGGTTAAGTCAACTAGAATGCTATTGACTCTAGGATGGGATCTAACTTCTCCATTCATCATAGATCAAATAAGGAAGCAACCACAGGGTAGCCTATCATATGAGGTTCACATTGGTGACATGATAAGAGGAAGTGGCTATGACCCTAAATCTCAAGCTGTTGCAATGTGGTCTATGGCCCCTAGGACCCAAAATCCATTTCTATTAAGTATAGAGGATAAGATGGAAGGGAATAAGATCATATGGACTGTGCAAAATACAACTGACCTTGAAGTCTCCAAGGCAGTAACTCATTGGGCTAACCTGAATGAAGCAAAGATAGTTCAATTGTCTGAGAGGTATTCAAAATTGTTTGAAAGTGCAAACCTAGTGGCCAAGGATAGAGAGTTGAAAATGATGAAGATCAAACAATTAGAGGATGAGTTGGCAAAAGTAAAAGTTAATCTTGAAGAAGCCTCAAAGGTAGTTCCTCCTCCTTCTATGAAAATTGAGGCCCCTGTTCAAATAGATGTGGAAGTACCTAAGAAACCTACTGAGGACTTGGAAAAGATAAGGATAGAAGCATCTTTGGACACTATGTCAAAGATTGTGCAATACAGACGGGATAAAATAATTGAAAGGATGGAAACAGTGTATCAATTAGTTAGTCAATTGCACCAGGCCAATAGAAAGGTGAATGAATCATTGGCTTCTCTGGAGCCACTTCATAGTATTTGGTCCAGGAGAAGTTTGTTATTTGATAAACTTGATAGCTTACGAGAGCATAAGCCTGAGATCCCTAGGGTAGTGACTAAAGTTTTTGAGAAGATTGGCTTAGTTAGTGTTGTTTCAAAGTTTTTTAAAGGTAAGTCCAACCAGGTGAAGGCTACGTTGTCTATGTTTGATAAGAATTACAGAAGGTATTTACCTCCAATATGTGATGACAATGGAAATGTGATTAAGTTGGAAGAATGGAAACTATCAATGGATCAGTTGGTGATTTCACAAGATGTTTTCCTTAGTAGCAACTATACTTTGGATTTTGAGAGATGTAACAACATAATTGATAGTCTTTTTAAAATTGAGAATGATTGCATACGCTTTGTGGAAGAGGCCAAAAATATAACTAACTCCATGTGGGATAAGCAAATCAACTTACTACAAGAATTGCAAACTTACAACTGGCCATCTAATGATGATGTAGCAGCTTGGGAGAAGTTGACAATAAAGAAGAAGAAGAGGCCAGTTGTCCAGCTTATAGAGGAAGAAGAAGAATAGAGCTGCAAATGGCACCTGATCCAAAAATCAAGGGAGAGCATGTTTCAAATAGAGGATGATGTAAGTTAGCTGGATGGCAATCATCATTCATGCAACAAATTTAGCAACTGCTCTGAAATATCTTTAGACAAAGGTGTCACCTGCAAAATTGTTGGGAAATAGATATTTGTAATATGTTGTTACAATCAAATTTTGTCAGTTTATAATCTTGTCTCTAGTGTAAGATCTTTTCTAGCCATCCCAAGCTTGTTGCATCCTTTCAAGGATTCCAAGATGGCTGAGATTATATATAGCAAGTTTTTTTGCTCATTTGGGGTGGTTAATACATTTGGTAAAGAAGTTCTAAAATATAGAACCTTGTTTTCTTTGAAGTCAAGAGTATACTTTATTAACACATTTTGATATTAATACAAAGCATATCGGAACTCTATTACTACTACTTATTGTCTTTGTGTATGGATACTTTAATTTTCTTATGCATTCAAATTGTAAGGCTTTTTCAATGCATTGTTCACAAGGTGAATATAGGGGTTAAACTTAAGTTTCTTTCAAGGGAAGAGTAAAATCTTAAGGGAGGTCTCTAGGAATTAATTGTCCATACATGAATTTGATGACAGTGATAGGAATTAAAAGAATGGGATGTTAGACATGTCATTTGAGTTCTAGTATATTTGTCTTGGTAGATTTTTTGTGGAGATAGGGTTTGACTCTGATGCCCAAGTAGAATAAGGCACTGGTTTGAGATACATTTGCACATGTTACCACTTGAAGATATAAATAACTAATTCATTTTACTTTATTTGTACAATCTTAATCTGAATTATCCTATGACAAGTTCATAGATGTATACTGTAATGCTTTGTAGAAGCACTGAATGAGGTTAACCTTCCTTGAGTTCAACTCTAAAAAGAAGAAGGATGAATATCCTTAAGCCACTGTTCAATATTGTTGTTTTCATAATTTCTATCATAGTGTTGTGTATCAGGATTGTTTGGGCCATATTAAGAGTTGCAATGTCTTATTGAGTTAATTTTGAGAAGGACAATATAATAGTGAAGGAACTAATTCTCAATTCAAAGCTCATTTCAAACAGTGAATTGTTATAGGTAAACCTTCCTGAGTTCTTATACTCAAAGCGAAGAAGGTTTTTATAACCTTAATACCTTAGTGCTTGCAATTTTGTCAGATGCATCTATTGGGATTATATGAGTTTATGAATTATTAATCATCTGTAGATTTGAGCACTAACAAGATCCTAATCGCAAATTCACTCCTCTTGGAGAATCCTTGGAATCTGCCATGAAAACTCTATTGGCCAATAACATCATCTACTTGCCTAAGATAAAAGTCTTTGATCCTGAACCTAAACCGAAATGGTGGAGAGAGAATGATTTCTGTGAATTCCATCGTAATAAAGGACACAAGACTAATAACTACGTTCACTTGAAGCACATCATACAAGACAAAATTGATAATGGATAAATCACAATTGACAATCATAAGAGCAATAATGATCATACAGCATTCACAAAACCATTTCCTAAACATGGTAAAGAAGATTCTTCTTCTTAGCCTAATATGGGAGCTAAAGTCAATTATGCCTACTCTGGAAACAATGTTGTCATCAATATGGTTGAACCATGCCTATCTGAGTGTTGCAATGTCATCAAAATTGTAAGAAAAGATAGAGAAAATCAATCAGCTAATGTAGTTACTCGATCACAAGCTCAGGCACACCTACAAGGACACATACCAGATTCATCCAATGTCCCTAATGTGCCTTTCAATCTTACATTTGCTTCTAAACAAAAGGATACATCTAAACCTTCAAATCCTAAAGACACAAGGCCTACTTCATATAGTATTGTCCAACAACTCTAGCATACAAATGCGAAAATCTCCATGTTTGAGTTGCTTCAGATATCTCTAGCTCATAGAACTATTCTAGACAAAGCTCTGCTCAAATCCAATGTTCCTAATAACCTTGATTAGACAAATTCCAGACTATGGTTGGTTATCTTATGTCTCCATAGTATATTTCCTTTTCAAAGGAAGATGATAACTCCCTGAGTCATCCACATAACCAGCCCTTGCATATTGAAGTCTTGATCCAAAACCGTCATGTCAAACATGTGTTGATAGATGGGGGTGCTGGTCTAAACATTTTTTCTTTCAGCTTGATTACATAATTGGGATTTTTAGAAATGGCCATTGATCCTAGAAAGAAGATAACTATCAAAGCATACGATGAGCAAGAAAGGTCTTCCAAAGGAACAATTGTCTTACTTATCAAAGTAGGTCTTGTCATCAGAGATACTATATGTCAAGTTCTTGATCTACCTTTGGCTTACAACATCCTTCTAGGAAGACCCTGGATACATGAGATGAAAGCTATTCCTTCTACATATCATCAATGTTTGAAATTTCCTTATGAAGGAGTAGAGGTGATGATTCCAGCTAATCTATATACAACTTGCAATGCATTGAAAGAAAGTGTTGATAAACTTGTTCCTAATAACAAAGAATCTTCCACTAAGCAGCTAGACATTTCTTCAACATCCAAGATAGAAGACATTGCTAAAGAGGTTAAAATCAAAGAAATGGTATGGCAGAATATACTATAGAGCCAGTCTTATCTTTGACATCTCTCCCTATCTCACCTAAATCCTATGGACAAACTCTGAAACAGTCCAAACTAGAGTCTAAAGAATCTCTTGAGACATATAAAGGAAATTTTGTTGCAAAACAAGTATCTAAAAAAGAATTTGAAGAGGATGAACCTGTGCTCTACAAAGAAGAACCTAAATCTCAAATTGATCAATCATGTGATTCTAAAACATTGCAGTTCCCTTCTAAGTCATATGGTCTAGGGGAAAAATTGATTACAAGATGGGATATACAGGAAAAGGACCTCTAGGACTACAAGGTAAAGGTCTGTTATCACCTCTTGACCATCATGGTTGAGAAAACAAGAATACAATAGGTCTAGGATACAAGAAGAAGTCTTTCTATCTTAGCAAGAATTCCCCACATGTCTTAGAACAGATTGAGCCATCCACAGCAAATCAACTAAATGAAGAAGCAAGTGAACAATCTGATAGTGATGATTCAGACACTACTGTTGAGCTCATTCCTTATGAGCATTTTTCTAAAGAAATAAAAGACCTCCTTGAAGCTAAAGATGATCTAGTAAAAAGAATTAATGTAGTAGAAACACAAGAACCTACTATGGAACAAGAGATAGTTGCAACACAAGAACCAGCTAATCTCAAAGGTAATCAAACAGACAAAAGGCAAGATAGGCCTATCACTATAGCTAACCACTTGGAGCATTCCAGTGATTCTGAGATATATTCCCATGAGTATGAATTCAAATCAGAATCTGAGGGCAACCCTTCTTCGAGTATTCATCCTAACTTTACTCATGTTCTTAGATTTCCTAGAGGCATAGATGAAGAATCTAATGACTATGAATGGAGAGCCATTCCAGAAGAAGATGAGCTTATTACAAAGAAACATGTTGATATTATTCACCAATATGCACCTGAACCCAATGTAAGTCTAGAGTGAAATAATGAACTTATCGAGTCTGATCCACTGATGGCTGAAGTGGACTCCAATAATGACATTGAGCCTATTCACAATTTGAACATCTTAAATTGTAATATCACCTTTGAACTCGAGCATCAGGTTAGGACCAATGATGATAGATCCATATCTGTAAACACTATTTCCCAATCTTTCACCACTTTGACTATCCAACATCTTGAACTTCTTGACCAAATCTCTATGAATTCGAGCTATGGTATCTATACCTTTCCAAATGACTATACCCTTTCTTGCTACCTCAATGTAGTTGAGCCTATGAAGACTTCCATTAGTGAACCGAGCATCAGCATGACAAAGTCAGACATCAAGTATCTTACTCAAAAGAATAAGAATAAAAATAAAAATAAAAGGAGTTCTGAAGGTGAAAACCACTTTGTGGCAATCTCAGAACCTACAAAAGTAAAAATAAAAGACATATCTAAAGGTGAAAACCTCTCTGAGGCACCTAAAGATGAGATATTTGATGTCCTTCTGAGTCATTTATAGGACAAATCTCCAATTCTAATTGAGCCCACTCAATCTATCAACTTGGGAACAATAGAAAAACCGTAGTTGATCCATGTAGCACAATCCTTATCAAAAGAAGAAAAAAAAATTTACAACATTCTTAACAGAGAAAAAGATCAACTTTGCATGGAAATATTTAGATATGCTAGGGTTGGATCCTGATCTTATAATGCACCATTTATCTATAGCTCCAAACGTCAAACCTGTTAAGCAAAAATTAAGAAAGATGCATCCACACGTTGCACTCTTGGTAAAATCTGAATTAGAGAAGCTACTAAAAGCTAGATTCATCTGTGTTATTGACTATGCTGAATGGATCTCTAATATTGTACCTATTTCTAAACCAAAAAAATCAATCAGGGTATGCACAGATTTCAGAGATGTGAACAAAGCATGCCCTAAGGATGATTTTCCACTACCTAACATTGATATGATAGTGGACATGACTGCAGGCTTTGAGATGTATTCTTTAATGGATGGGTTTTTTAGATATAATCAAATAAAAATTTCTCCAAAGGATCAAGAGAAAACTGCTTTCACATGTGTGTGGGGTACCTTATGTTGGAATGTCATGCCATTTGGGCTTAAGAATGTTGGTGCCACATATCAAAGAGCTATGACATCTATTTTTCATGACATGATGCATTGAACCATGGAGGATTATGTTGATGATACTTTAGCAAAATCTATGATTAGAGCTGAACATCTAAATGACTTGAGCAAGATACTAGACAAAATGGAAAAATTTAGTCTCAGACTAAATCCTAAGAAGTGTTCTTTTGGTGTCACTTCTAGAAAGCTCTTAGGATACATAGTTTCAAAGAAAGGAATTGAAGTTGATCCAGCAAAAGTTAAAGCTATAATGGAGATGCAACCCCCGAGGAATATCAGTCAAATGAGAACATTACAAGGGACAGTACAATCTATCAGGTGTTTCATATCATAGCTTGTGGATATCTCACAGCCTTTTACAAAAACTTTACATAAAGGTGTGACCTTTGCATGGAATGAGGAATGTGAAAAGAACTTTAATCACATCAAGAAATATCTATCAAATCATCCTATCTTGATGCCTCCTATTCAAGGGAAGCCTTTGATCTTATATGTCTCCACTACAGATACATCACTGGGGGCATTGCTTACACAGCATGATGAGAACAAGAAGGAAAGAGCTATATACTATATCAGTAGAACATTGGTGGCATATGAAAAGAACTATTCTATGATTGAAAAGGCTTGTCTAGCTATGATCTTTGTGTCACAGAAACTGAGACATTATATGTTGGCTCATACCATACATTTAGTAGCTAAGATTGATCCATTAAAGTACTTACTAAGCAAAGCTGCCCTCACAGGTAGATTAGCCAAATGGGTCATGCTCTTAAGTGAATTTGACATTGAATATGTTGAAAGAAAGCTATTAAAGGCCAAGTTATTTTTTATCAATTGGCAAATGCACCTATGTTTGATGATACACCAATGCAAATGGAGTTCCCAGATTCCTCTATCATGAATCTTTCTTCTAGAGAATGGCAATTGTTCTTTGACGGCTCCTATACACATAATGGATCTAGAGTAGGCATATTGTTTATCACACCTCAAGTATACTCCATACCTAAAGCTTTCAGATTAAAGTTTCCTTGCACAAATAATATTGTTGAATATGAAGCCCTTTTAAATGGTATGAAAATAGCAATTGAGTGGAGAGTGACAGAGATACACATTCATGGAGCCTCCCAACTTGTTATCCATCAAGTCATTGATGTGTACCAAATGAAAGATGAAAATCTCATTCCATACAAAAGAATGGTAGATGATCTAAAGAAATACTTCATATCTATCACATTTGATCAAATTCCTAGAACAGAGAACAAGGTTGTCAATGCAATAGCAACACTATCTACTTTATTGCAGGAGCCTGAACATGAGCTATGCTACGAGTTCCTGGTGGAAGCACTATCTTATCCTACATATGATTCCCCTAAAACCTACATGATTTTCACTATTATAGGTCATGATTCATCTAAATATAAAAACCTTTTCTCCTCTCTCCAAGACCAAATCATTCCTGATACCTTTAACCGCCATGAGAAATGATACCTTATCTGTAATGCATCCTGATATGTCATCATTGGTAATGATCTGTACAAACAAGGTCTAGATGGTACACTACTTAGATGTTTAGAATGGGAAGAGTCTCAACGTACACTCGAGGAAGTCCATGAAGGTATATGTGGATCACACTTGAACGGTTTAACACTAGCTCAAAATTTTATTAGGGCTAGGTACTATTGGCCTGAAATGGAGAAAGATGCAATCAAGCTTGCTAAGAACTGTCAATAGTGCCAAGTACATGGTAATTTAATTCATGCTCCAGGGAAAGATCTAATTCCCTTTACTACACAATGGCCTTTTCACCAATGGGCATTTGATCTTATAGGAGCCATACATCCTCATTCTTCTAATGGACATACCCATATAATCATAGCTACAGATTATTTCACAAAATGGGTAGAAGTAGTCCCTTTGACACAAGCAACTGGAAAACAAATATCTATGTTCATCTTGAACTACATCATATGTTGGTATGGTATTCCACATTCTATAGTCATAGATAATGGTGGACAATTCAAAAACAAAGACCTAGATGATTTATGTGCTAAATTTAAGATTACACAACATTGATCATCTATCTACTATCCTCAAGGGAATGGACAAGCAAAGGCTTCTAACAAGAATCTATTGAAAATCTTACACCATACAGTTAATAAGACAGGAAGAGATTGGCATCTCATGATCAATCCAGCTCTCTGGGCCTACAGAACAAGTATCAGAATGCCCACTGGGGCTACACCTTTCACTTTAGTTTATGGGTCTGAAGCGGTATTGCCTATTGAGGTTGAAATCCCATCACTAAGAATCAGAATGCATGGTCTAGTAACTGATGATGACTACAAAGTGTCTAGGTTGCAAGAACTTGAACTACTAGATGAGCACAGACAAGCAATGTATGATCATCTCAGAGTGTATCAGAAAAGAATGTCTAGAGGCTACAACAAGAAAGTCAGACACAGAGAATTTCAAGTTGGCGATCTAGTCTTGAGAGAGAATCCTAAAAATCAATCACATCAAAAACGCAAGGGGAAGTTTGAACCCAACTGGCTAGGTCCCTTTGTTATCACTACTACTTTTGGCTCTAGAGCCTATCAACTCTCAATGACTGAAGGAGAATAGCTCTGAAAATCAATCAACATTCTCCATCTGAAGAAATTCTATGCCTAAGGCATTCAATGTATGGTAAAATGTCCTGAAAAAATCTTAAAAATCTGAAAAAGTCTTGAAAAAATGAACATCTTGGTGAAAACCTAGCAATAGGCACCTTGATGATTCACAAAAAAATCAAAAAAATCAAAAAGTACAAAAAAATTGAAAAAATGAAAAATACAAAAAAATGAGAAAAAGAAAAAGTGCCTTGGTGAAAACCTGGAAATAGGTGCCTTGGTAGCAAAAATAGAATCTCTGCCAAGATGGTGAAAACCTAGCAAACGGGCACCACTTGTTTCAAAATACTCCATCTATCAGCGTAATCTTGGTCTTTCCTAGCTTTTAGTCTACTTTAGTCTGTATATATATCCTTGTTTCAATAAAGTCAGTCTGTACACCAATCAACTCAAGTGTCTGTATCCTATCAATGCTTAACACTTAAGGGCAATCAATGTCATATCCTATGGCCCCCAATACATCTTAGCTAAGTTATATCCAGTCAGAGTCCTTTGAAGCTTCATTCGATTCAGTCTGTCTATCTCCTCTCTAGAAAGGATTTTGAATCTACAACGACGCAATCAAACACAAATTGAAAACAATCTATGCTTTTTACATGCTTTTATCTCCTTGTATGCTTACTGATTCGCATTGAGATTTTTAGCATATTGTGTCCTTTGAGCTCTTCGATGATGTCCTTTATAGGATTTAGAGAGTGATGACTGGGGGCATAATCTTTTCTTTGTCTTCTGCTTGTATGTGAAAATCTAACTTTGGAAATTTTGGATTGAAATGGTGTCTATCTTTAAGAGCCTCTATCTCAAATTGGATGGCCATAAGTACCTCGACCATTGATACCCAAAAAATTTAAGGAAGTTTGATCTAACTATTGTCTTTTTGAGTGAGTTCTTTCTCCTACTGTGAAATGTGATCTTGCCTAAGGATGTGAATAATAAAGGGTCACTACGGGTAATTCACACTGGATTTAGAATAATCTCTTGACTGTTTGATGTGTTTGTGATCCAAGGTGTATTCAGGTCATCACGATGTTTATGTTCTGATGCTTATACAAATTTTTATATCAAAATGGACATGATATTCAGGTCATCCTGGCATTTATGCCTTGGTGCTTATATCTAATCTGACATTCTGAAAATAAAATAAATATTCATATGTCCATGGTTGCCTAACCAGTGGGTGTTGTATTGATTCTTGTGCATACAAATCGATATTCATATGTCTATAGTTTCCTAACTAGTGGGCATTGTATTGATTTATCCAGTTACCTAAAAATTCAATGATGACAAATGACCGACACATGATTAGTGACTAGGTCCTAGGTCCTAGGTCCTAGATTTGCATTTCATTCTGCATTTCATTTTGCACTTTACATGATCTCACAAATTTCTTGAACACTTAAACAATTCTTCAAAACCAAAAATGCTAAACATGACACAAGGATTGAGCATTGTATGAAGGTTCCTCCAACACAATAGCAAGTAGAATCCTTTTTCAATATCAAAATCAAAATCTGAGATCATTCATATTATTAACTACTTGCATAATCAACCTTCAATCATCACAGAAATCTAGAATTCAACTTAACTGATTATCTTACATCAAACTATCAAAATTTCAACTTGGTCAACTATGGTCAACTCATGGTTTAACCTAGTCAAACTTGGTCTCCAGGACCTCTAAACAATGCAGAACACATTCTCGAATGTGTATAACCACTTCTCAAATCAATTAACATGCCTCTAAACTATAACACTAGCTTTTCTTGTTAGATTTCAATTTTAATCCCGAAGGGGGCATGGTATTACACATCATTCAAGTCTGTAAATCTAAATCTGTAATCAATCTTTCCTCAGTAATCAAGACAACAACCACATCTAGTTGCTGACTCATCGAAAGTCCTCATCTCTTGGGGTAAATCTATCATCGCTTGGGGCATATTAGATTCATCAAGATCCATATCAATCTAGTATCCTAATCTATCTTGTAAACTATGTCAGCTTTTTCTAACCAATGGTTCATTTGCGTCATTTCCTTGTTTCTTCATAACTGATGGGTTTAGGATGTGATACCAATATGATTCATACAAGGACATTAAGATCTAGAATTGGTCACTCACTTCTTTGCAATCATAAGGTTCAGAATCAGGCATTTTGGCACTTTTTCGTAATCACCGATTCATTGTTGTTATAGTTAACATTATATCTGGTCATTCAGGACCTAAATCTTAAATCTTGAATCTTTAAATCTTTCAATCAATTTCTATCTCAGAATCGGTTCATCTTTCAAATCAGTTTCAATCTCAAACATCTTTATCATACACAGACTATCTTTGAACCACTGCGCTTTGCACAGTAATTCAAAGAGGGGCAAAATGTAATACCCCAAAAATGGGCTATAAGTTCATTAACCTCCTACATCTTCAATTCAAATGAAATCAATACAAAAGTCCTAACCTAAGGCACATCTACACATCATCGAATCTTAATTGATTATTCTAAATTCTGCATCAGGGAATATTCCTAGAAATATTCGTAGTTATCTTAATTATCTTTAATTTAATAATTATTTGGCGATAAAGCTAACTTATCCTAAAGTTTGATTAATTGAATATTTTGAATATTTAATTAATTAGATTTAATACTGCCACTTAATTATTTAATAAAATTTAATTATATTTATTCCTAAATTGTATTATTTAATTCTGACAATAAATCAAAAATCTTATGACTAATTGATTAAATTTTTATTTAATTAATTAAAATTAGTTGTCAAATTTAATGATATAGTTTTTGAATAAAATTTTTATTTAATAATTGACTAACCCATAAATTAATTATTCAAAAATTAGTTAAGTTGAGGATAAATCACTTTATTTATTTAATTAATTCATAATTAATTGTGCACATTCAAAGAGTAGTTAAACTCAAAATCAGGAAATCAATGCAAGTTGTTAACTTTTGGAAACTCAACATCTATTTTGAGTTCAAAGCTGATCTAAACTTCTAATTTGAGTTAAAAAGTTGTTCTTGCATGATTTTGCATAATTATGTGAGTTAATCATCTCTGATTTCTTGTTAACTCAAAAATCAACCTGAGTTCATCAAGAGTGATTTATGACTCTCTCATGCACCCTCAAAGCCCTGGATTTCTATAAAATCAAGGCTCCAGCTCTTCTAAAAAGATCCACGAAATTGCATCCTCACGCTGGTGAATTGGTGAATGAAGAATCAATCTTTTGTGAATCAAGGCTATTGTGAGATTTTTATTTATTGTTTTCAGCATTCATAGTTTCATATCATAGTTTTCATATTCATCCATATCATCTTAGATTAAATATGCATTCATTCATTCATTTAGCTTAGATTCATACAGTTTCTTTCATTATAATTGCATAGAAAATACAAAAATATAGAATAAATCTGCATTCATCTCGTATCCATCTTCTGCATTCAAATCCTTCGTTTAGGTGTTGCATTGTCACTGGTCTCAGTCTGATCTAAGGATGTCATACTCACATCTACTAGAAGGCAGTAAATTGCCTGGTTAGCTTAGTTTCCATTTCATTGCACGATTTTGGTTTTTGCTAACCTCTAATGTTTTACTGAAGTGTCGTGTCTACAACTAGGTACAAAATTCACACACATAGATACCACCTGATGTAGTCAAGGTAGGTGGATCCAATGAAGGATACTCCAAACCTTGCAGCCAATAGAATTACATAGAAAAATACTCAACATAGTAGATAACACCACAAATGTTTCAAGTAATTTTCATTAACATGCCCGGCTGTAAGGCCTTCCGAGTTAGGGCCAATTACAAAATGAAACAATTCTGCAAGATCCACAACCAAATCCATTACAAACTCAGCTAGTTTAGCTCTAAAGACAATTAGAAGCTGATGGAAACCCTAAGGTAGATCTAAACTTGAGCTCGTAAGCCTCCAAGAAATCTCTTTGTCTCCAAGTATGCAAACCCTGAGCTCTGCTACAAACAACTATCAGATATCAATCTTATCTACAAGAACATCAAGAAATTTTCCATAGCTTCACCAACTTCAGCTCTCAAGCTTCACATCTAACATCCCAGATTTGCTAAGTTGTCTCTCTAAACATCTACCCAAGCACTCCTTAAATACTAATCATTAGCCACAAGTCAGAAAGATGAAACCCTTAACTCCCCAAAACAAATAATTAAATGCCATACAAGTCGGCTTATGAATGTATACAAACATTTAATTTAGCATGTCAACCTATAACAATAGCTACCAAAAAATAAATTCACCAAGTCGGCTCAACAAATCACACAGAACTCTTATCGGTAAACCAAAACTACCAAGCAATAGTGAATTAATTGAGTATGCCAGGCATCTCTGAGCACTAGTGTTGATTGAGCACCACAAGCATGACTGCATAACACTTTCACCAAGTGCCAGAGACTGTTGATTTCCTTCAGTGAGCAAGCTTCCTTCAATGACCGAGATTGTTGGTCAAGGTTGCAACTGAGTAACACTGGCCAAAATACCAACACCCCATGTAGTTTCATCGAGGACAAGAATGCCCCTGCCTTAACCTTGGATGCCCCTACATCAAATAGACCAAGCATAGTGGAGGAATTACACAAGGTGAAGCACACACTAAGACAAACAAAGACAACGGTAGATACTTCTAACACTAACACAAGGTCACAAGCCCTTGCACCACAGATTACAAAATCAATTACTAGGCTTAATAAGGAAGAAGTAAAATCCACCAAGCCACCAAAGGTAGATCTCAAGCACAAGGCTCAACTTTCTATCACACAATCACCATCATCCAGTGTGCAAGATAAGAAGAAGAAAAGAAAGCAAGGAAGTAAAGGTTTGGTCAAATTAGATGAAATAATAGAAATACCAGCATGTGACTTGAGGACACTTGACCTTGAAGCTCTCAAGAAGTATGGAGAGTTATGCACCCAAAAGGTAGCACAAGAAAAGTTGAGACAAGAAAATAAGAACACAAACGTGCTAGAGGATGTCAAGGAGATCCTAATGCAAGTTTATCCAGATGTAAATGTTGATGAATCTGCCCCCATCATTGACCAACTTGCACTGCTCATAGAGACTATTAATGGCCCAACTACTGACATCAAGTAGATAATTGAAGAAAGAGTTGAACAAAAGATTCAATATAAGTTAACAAAAAATATCATCCAAGCAGTGCCAATGAACAAGGTAAAGATTTCAGAAGTTGTAATAGATTTGGAAAGAATTATAGAAAAAGTTATTATAATTTTGAAACTGTTATGCACTTTAGATCACTTCACTACCGAGGTTAGTGAAAAGATAAGGAAATTAGATGAATATCTCAAACATATTGCAACTAGTCTAAAAATCAAGAAAAATGAATTTCAAGTGCATTATTCAAAAGTTAAACACATATAGCGGTTAATACTAGAGTTGAGAAAGGAAGAGGACCAAATCAAACAGAAGGTAACTGAGCTACATGTCAAGTTACAACTTTATTTGGAAGTGATGAAAAAACATGTGACAAAGGCAAAGAAATTGATTTCCACCCTTGAGATCTCATTAACAAAGAATATTTTTTATGTGCATGCACAATTGAGCTTAGAGAAGTTCACTCTAGAAAATATTAAGGAGGAATGGGAGAAACTTATGGATAATCTCTTGAAAACCCATCCTAACATTTTTGACAAATTGTAAGTATATTATTTGTCATTATTTTCAAAAAATGGGGAAACATATGTATATATACCGAGAGCATGTTCAAAGGGGGAGTCACTAAGAGTCACTCAGTTTACATATTTTTTATTTTGTAAATTTTTCAAGTTCAAACTTTTATAATTGACATACATATAAGATTTTTATACTAATTATAAAAGGGTAGAATGTTACTCCTAAATAGATTAAGTGTTGTCATTAGTATTCATTTGTACAGTTGGTAAAAAGTAAGACAGTTTAGTTAGTTATAACTATGCAGTAGTCACTGAGCATAGAGGTTACCAAGTACAACAATTACTGAGTACATAGGATTACCAAGCACTAGTAAATACTGAGACCGAGAGACAACATTTACCAAGTAATTCAAAGTTCACATAAAAGTTTGGAATGACACATAGTTCAAGGTGAAAAAAAAAATTTCAAGCAAGAAAATGGTTTACCAAGATCGAGGTGAATATTTAGAATGGATGTAATCATTTAATGAATGATGATTCCTATGTAATGATGATCTAGGTTAATCATATGAACTTTTGATCTTAGGTTTTCTAAGATATTTTAAAACCCTAAATAGGTCAAATCAGTTTGATATAAGTATTTTTAAGATGTCATTTTGACAATGTATCATCAAGAAGTAGCCGCACTCAAGGACATCTAAAGATCAGATAGGTTTTTTATTAAAGGATTTTAAAAGAGCGTTCAGTTTATTAGAACAGACATAAGGCTACCAAGTAGTACAAAAGGACATACTCATCATAGTAAGGTGATATCATTATTGTACTTAATGGATCTAATATCAGCAATTTAAGTTGTATTTCATACAGATCATATATCACTGTTACTCTCTAACAATTGTAGTAGACTCAAAATCTCCTAACAGAATGGACTTAACAGTTCTTTATAAAATATCCTAACCGAGTGCACACTTATATAGTGTTGCTAAAATATTCTAACCAGGTAGATCTAGTTGATCTTATTATTACTCCTAATAGGGTAAGATCACCAAAAGTGATCAAATATTTGTAAGCCTTAACTAACAACTTTATTTCTACAGAAGTGAATCTTTGTGGGTTCCATCCCAACCATAGTTTTTACCTTCTAACAAGGGTTTCTGTGATACCAAAATACATGTGTCATGTGTATTGAAGTTTCATGTATGGTTTATTGATTTGTTTACATGCATTTACATCACATTTATGTTATTGAATTTATGATGAATGAAATTGACACAGTTGGTTATTGAGGTACATGTTTACAAGGATTAGTTTGAAAAGTTTTAAGGGTACTGATTCACCCCTCCCCTCTTAGTACACACATTTATATAATTCCAATATTTATCATCAGATTCACCTTTCAAATATATTTTGATGTTTTCACTTGTTCTAAAAAATCCAATTCTTATCATATAAGAGTGCAATCTTTCATACCATGCTCTCGATGCGTGTTTCAGTCCATAAAGTGCCTTGTGCAGCCTACATACCATGTTCTTTTGAGTTGAATCTTTAAAACCTTCAGGTTTTTCAATGTATACCTCTTCTTCAAGTATCCCATTTAGAAATCCAGACTTGAAATCCATTTGATATACCTTGAATTCTTTATAATAAACATATGAAAGTAGAATTCTCACTCCTTCTAGTCTAGCAACAGGTGCAAAAATTTCTCCATATTCAATTCCTTCTTCCTATGCATAACCTTTGTAGACTAATCTTGCCTTGTTCCTTGTAAGATCTCCATTCTCATTCAATTTTTTTTGAAAATCCATTTGGTGCCAATCACATTTTTGTCTTTAGGCCTTGGTACCAATGTTCATGTCTTATTTTTATGTATTTTCTCAATCTCTTCATTCATTGCTTTAATCCAATTATCATTTTCCAATGCATCCTTAATAGTTCTAGGTTAAAATTCATAAATCAAACATGTATTATTCCTCAACTTACTTCTTTTCATCATTCCTTCTCCTTTATCTCCAATTATCTAATTGTGTGGATGGTGTCTTCTCACATATTTTTCTAGTACAGGCTTAGATATATATTCTTCAATATTTTCTTCACTCTGTGCATGATCGTCATTTTCCTTAGTAACTATTTTTTGTTGCTCGATCTTTAATGATTGTTGCTCGGTAGCAGTATTATGTTTCTTAGTGATACTAGGTTGTTTCTCGAGTAAAGTGTCAGGATATTCTATGTAAACAAAAATTTCATAGTCTTCTGGTTCTTTCTTACTTTCTTCATCATTCTTCTCAGCATACTCATCAACTCTCACATTTTCACTTTCAATAATTTTGTTAGTAGTCTTGTTCAAACATTTATAAGCCTTACTTCTAGTAGAGTATCCTAAAAATATGCCTTCATCTCCTTTAGAGTCAAACTTTCTATTTCTATCATCTTTCAGAATCTAACATCTACTTCCAAATATTCTAAAATATCTCACATTAGGTGCATAACCATACCATATCTCATAAGGTATCTTGTTTTATTCTTTCTTCAGTTGTAATCAATTCAATGTATAGAAAATAGTACTAATAGATTCTCTCTAGTAAATTTGTGTAACATCTTTTTCAATTAGCAATGTTCTAGCACAATCATAATTCCCTCAGAAATTCCATTATGTTGTGGAGTCCTTGGTGTAGATACCTATCTCTTGATTCCATTCTCATTACAAAAGTTAGTAAATTCATCAGAAATGAATTCACCTCCTCTATCAGATCTCAAGCATTTCAGTTGCTTACCAGACTCTTTCTCTACCTTCTCTTTCTACCACTTAAACTTTTGTAAAGCTTCTAAATTTTCTTTTAAAAACATGACTGACGTCATTCTAGAAAAATCATCAAAAAATAAGATAAAATATCTATCTCCATAATAGCTTTGAATTCTCATTAGACCACATATTCAATATGAACTAAATCTAGAATTGCATTAGATTATTTTCTCTTGAAACTAGACTTTGTCATTTTACCCATTTGACATTGTTTGCACATCACATGGTCAAGCTTAGATATACTTGGTAAACCTCTAACTTTCCTTTTCTTACTGATCTTTACCATGTTGTCAAAATTCACATGACATAACCTCTTGTGCCATAACCAAACATCATCATTTTTAGCCATTAAACATGAAGTTTCAACATTCTCTAGATAAAATAGATTACCTCTTGATTGTTCACCAGTACCAATCAATCTTCCAACATCATCATAAATCTTTACTCTTTTATTCTCAAATGCAACTCGGTGACCTGTATTATTCAACTATGCTACACTTAATAGATTATAGTTAAGTCCTTTCACCCAATAAGCATTTTCACATCTGATCTTGTTATTTAGCAATATTGATATTTTACCTTTCTCTTGACAAGGTGTATCATTTCCTATTTTTACAAATCCTCCATTATAATCCTCAAGATATTCAAACTTATCTTCATCACCAGTCATATGATATGTGCAACCACTATCAATAATCCAAGTGTCATTTATGCTTACTTTAGAAATAAGCTCATTTTCTACATACCTTTCTTCTTCTTCAAAATCTTCTTTCGATGCAACAAACACCACTTCCACATCTTCATCAGTTTCATTCTCAGTATCATCATCTTCTTCAACTAGGTAGCATGCATTTTTTCTGTTATCTTTGTATTCTCAATTTTCTCTGTTTCCATGTTGTCGATTCCCTCTGTGATCTCAGTAATCTCTTCTATCATTATTTATTTCATTTGATCTTTCACTTGTCCTCTCATTATCATTCATGTCAAGACATCTTGCAATAATATGAGCAATCTCTATACATTTGAAACATATCAAGGGTAGCTTGCCTTTGTATTTCCCTTTGCCCTTTGGTAGCCTTCTAGCCATTACTACTACAAGCTCTTCAAGCTCATCTTCTTTAGCTTCATAATCACTTCCTTTTCTTATTTCATGTTTATTACTTGATCTTTCAGTATTCAAAGATGAAACAAATGCATATTCTACCTTAGGTACAATACTATTATCAAAGTTGTTAAGCTCAAATGCAGTCAATCTATCGATTAGACTATCAAGGGAAACATCATTACCATGTACTGCTCTCATTTCACGTATTGTAGAGACTCTAATAACATAGGTAGGCAATAGTAATCTGATAATTTTACTTACCACATTTTCTTCTTCAATAATTCCACCTTCTCCTCAGATAGCATTTATGTGTGTGAAAATTGTATCTAGCTGCAAACACAACACTTCAGTAAAACATTAGAGGTTAGCAAAGTCAAAATCTGACAAATAATTGAAACTAAGCTAACCAGGTGATTTACTACCTTCTAGTAGGTGTGAGTTGTTAGAAATAGGAAATACTGAGAGGGGGGGTGAATCAGTATTTCACAAACTTTTTCTTTTTCCCACTTATGGATATAATAGATTACTTTAGTGCATACAAAGATTATCAAGCTGATTAACAAACATAGCAATAAATAGAAAGAACTCATAACACATGATATGTTCTCGAGGAAACCCTGGCCAAGGGAAAACCCTGGTGGGGATGGTACCCACAAAGATCACTAATCAAAAGTATCTTGTTAGGGATATTGGACCCTGTTAAGAGTCAATTTACAATATATAGTAGATATGTCCTGGTTAAAGGACTTTAGGCCTTGTTAGAAGCCTTAACCCTGTTAGGAGTTAGATTACAAAACCTGATCACCAGCTAAGCTCACTGCCCAAAGAGGTAATACAAAATATTTCTGACTATAGTATGGTACTGCATACAACTTTGCATCAATAGCCTTTGCTGCTATCACAATATACAACTATCACAAGTTATCCTTTTCTTTCTTTTTACACATCACACACTTACACTTTTTCATTACATTTCAAGTATGCCTAATATATGAGTTATTAGAGCTAATAACTTTATATGGTCAGCTTCCAAAATATTTATCCAAGAGTAAACATCTAGGATGTCATCCCTTCATAATGTTAAGTCATTATTTTGACAAGCAAAAATAATCCCTTAACTCTTTCGCTAATACTGTCTCCAAAAATGTTCTGTCTACAAAAACTATCTTCGGTAAAATTTGAATAACTTCATCCGTACTACTCCAAACTTTATGTGCACTAAGATGGGGTATCCTCATACTCTTTAGAAGCTTCAGTTAACTGTGCAAACAAAAATATTTCTCTAGTGGACGTCGCCAACTAAATCTTCATCGGGTGCTCTGTCAGGATCACTGTATCCATACTTAGACAATTTCTTCCTTCAACTTGCCATACTTGCATTCCAGATTATGTGCTCTCAATAAAGATCATATGTTTCCATAATGACAACATCTATGCATCCACATTAGCCAAATTGCCAACAATCTCCCCCTTTGTCATTGGTGGCAACATATGGGAAAATTGGCTAAGTGTGCAAACAAAACTTCAAAGTATTTACACAAAATTGTGGCCAAATGTTATACAACACATATAAAATATTGTACTCCATAGAATAGCTCCCCCTATGAGTAACCTTCCTCAACATATTTTCAATTTTTTGCTATCTCTCCCCCTTTGACAATAATGAAAAGATAGGGTGTACAAAAATTTTAAAAAAAAACTCGATACCTTGTTATCTGCTATTGCAAAGCTGGTAGGCTTGCAACACAGTCGCCAAACTCTGACTTCCATGATTCAAAATCTTTCTCCCATATCTTCCTAATGGATTCAACAACATTGAGTAGAGTACTCAATCTGTATGCTGCTGTCTGACAAGCTTGCAGGGAATTAAAGCTAAACTTCTGAAAAGATGTCTTTGCTGAAAGACACTGCTCAATTTGGTCTTCAACAATTGAGGTCTTGATTGAGATATGCTCTCTCAAGATGTTAATCCTGATCATCTTTCTATTCTTCTCCTCTGCTAACATTCTAATTTCATCATTTAACTTCCTTATGTTCTTCTCTATAGAACTTATCTTTACATTTGGGCTTGTTAAGGTGTTTGATTCAGCTGTAATTGCATCTATCTTCTCTCTAATTTTCTTATCTTCTTCAGCTGTTAGGATTTTTGATTTTGTGCATTGTATATACAAACTCTTTCCAGTCTCAAAATGTTTCCTCAAATTCTTTATGCATACATCCAAATTACCAATATCATTTTGAATATTTATACTTAAATTTTGTTGCATTTCTACTTCAAAGGCTTCCTGAACTTTTATTCTAGCAATATCCTTTAAGTTAGAAAATTTAGAGTCAAAAGAGTTTATTACTATTTTATCTTTCTCAAGTGGATCTGATTCAAATACCTTAGTGTTGATCACACTCTCAAGTTTCTTTGTCAAAACTCTAACTTTTCCTTCAAGGTCCTTCACCTTCTTATTCTTTCCAATAATTTTATTAAGAGATGTGATGAACTCAAGCTGATCATCATCTTCAACCTCTTTTCCAAGGTCTTCAAAAATTGAACCAATTTGTCTCTTCTTACTGTCA
This sequence comes from Chamaecyparis obtusa, assembly GCA_027943335.1. NCBI lineage: Eukaryota > Viridiplantae > Streptophyta > Pinopsida > Cupressales > Cupressaceae > Chamaecyparis > Chamaecyparis obtusa. The sequence continues at coordinate 535,829 of BSBK01002406.1, read as the reverse complement.
GGTGCACTAGGGGTAGTGACCTCTGTCAAAATTTGTTTACCTTTAACTGTCTACTCTGCTAGAACTGATTCTGATACAGCTGGTGCTTCCACTGCCTCTGTATCCTTTTTTGATTCTGTAATCTTCTCTTGCTCTTCTAAAGCCAAATTGTCAATAATGTTTCCTAGATCATGAAATACTACATCATCTAACTCTAGTGTCACTTTGGTTCCTTCAATGTCCATTGGTTCTTTGCCAATATTGATATGTGAAGAAGATGGGACTTCTTCAATACCAACTTCCTCTGCATGTGGTTCCTCTGATTGCTTCTGCTGAGGATCTGATTCAATGTGCTTTCCTGCAACTATATCTGCAAGAACTTGCATTACTGCTTGCTCAGTCTCTTTCTGTACTTCCTCCTTTTTGCCTCCCATTATAAGGATTGTTCTTCTCTTAGTTCTCAATAAAGTTCCAAGAGACTTCAAGAATCTCTTCAAATGATCTTCATCCTCAACTTTACAGAACTGTCTGATTACATGTTCTCTCATCTTTATGTCCTCTTCTTGTGCTCTCTATTTTCTATTCACAAGTCTGTTATACAAATCTTCTGGGATCTTACCATGAATAGTGCTAAGTTTCTTATCTGTCAAAATCATATGTGTAATCATTGCATTTTCAAAATTCAATCTGTCAAATGATCCATATAGATCATAGAATTTATTTATCTTAGTGAAGTCTCCATGTTTCAATATATCTTCATTAACTCTTTCAATTCTTGGTTTCCAAGTTTTCTTCTTGATTGAAACTTCATCATCATCTTTAATTTCTACTACTTTTCTAGGTACAGGTGGTACAATCACTTTTTGTCTCTTGTCGGGTCCTGTTGCACTCACTTTTACTCTTTTGCTAAGAATAGGAGAAAAAGATTTATCTCCTTCATCTTTTTCAGGTACTTCAACTTTTACCTTTACTGCAATAGGATCAATAGGGTCTGCACTAGATGCCACAGGTGGAATTACAAGATTTTCACTTTGCTTCAAGGCTTCCGCGGTCTTCTTAGCTATGTTAAACTCATGACTTGACATACCTGATTCTTTTAGTATTTTCTTCATAGTAGATTCAACTCTCCTACTAGATTGCTTCTTTTCTCTCAAACTTATTACAGAGTTGAAATTCTCTTCATAGGTTCCAAACCTATTTGCATGACCATCCAACTCACACTTTAACAGTCTATTCACATATCCTACTATTTCTGCTTCAGATACTTCATAGCCAAGAGGGTCTATGAATTCCATTATAGGCTCAACTACTTCAATGTAGGTGAAATCAGTGTCTACCATAAAACAAATTTCATCTTTATGCTTTTCAACTAAGGATTGAGGAATCCTTGATTTGTTCTTAACAATATTCTGAAAAGTCTTCAATACAAGCTTCACACTGTCATTGACTTTACCAATTAGGTGCTTCATGTAGACTGATTTTATTCTTTCCATTGTGTTCACATTGTCACTCCAATCAACTATGTAAGGAAATCTTCTCAAAATATGGAAAAATATATAGGTTATCAGAGATGAAAACCTAAACTGTGTGTACTTAGCCTTCTTAATCTTTTCTAAGTTCTCAAATAACTGAATTTTCAAAATTTCACATAGGTCTACTTGTTTCTTCTCAATACACATAAGATAAGCTACATGAACCATTCCTACAGCCATGTCATCTTCCCTTGAACTACCACAGAATTTAGTTGTTAGGATCTTGCAAAGGTACCTAACATCATCTTGCTTAATCTTACTTATTGCAATTCCTCTACCATTATAACTAGATCCAGTGTTGTCTAAAATAATCTTTCTCATGTTCTTTTCATTCAGTGGAATCTCTCCAACTTTTGATAATCCAGTAACATCATGAATTAGGTTGGCAGTTATATCAATAACTCTATCCTCCATCCAGAATTTCCCATTGTGGATTCTACTTAAAATGATCTTGGTACATTCCTCATCATTAAATTCATACTTCATGGAATAATTGATAATTTCATTGTTCTCTAGGTGCCCATAAGCTAGTTTAACTGACATGTCTTGATTATACAATTTCTTGTAATCATCACTAAAATCTGCATCTCCCAAAGTTTCAAACTTGCAACCTAAATATCCTTTAACATTCTCAATGTGTAATACTCTGTCTGGTACAGATGATAGTGCTAGTCTATCATCAATTTCAGCTGGTTCTACTGGTTCTTTCTTAATCTTAGGTCTATTCTTATCCTTAACATTATGAACCATAGAAATATCCATCTTATCAACTGATTAAAGATCAAAAAATACCTCAACTTTGCAAATCTAGGGTTTCAGTATGATCGTCGCTGCAAACTGCTTCCAAACTACTTCAAATCATCCTCAACTCACTTTTTCTTCTTTCAAATCTCTTTTCAATCTCTTTTTAATCATGATAACTTCAATTTCGACCTTATAACACTTCACATTAACTCGATCTAACATCGCATTCATTCATTTTGCCACTAAAACCTCAAAAAGTTGATTCTGCAAACCTACAACCATAAAACTTTTTGTGACCTCGCAAAACATGATATTTTCTTTTGCACACTTAACCATAGCATTAGTACAACATAAAAAACCTATATCTAACTGTGCAAAACTTAACTCATTCAAATTCCTAATCTACACTAATCCTAAGTCCTAAACTACAGAAACTTACATAATTTAAGTACTTAAAGAAGGGTCAGGTAAAGATTCATCCTTACCATTAGTTACATTACCTTCCTAACTACTTTCAGTGCTAAATATAGCTCCTTGATCTATGCCTTTATCAAACTTTACTTCATCTTTATTGCTATAGCAACCTTTCTCTTTATTTCCTGCATTTTCATTCCTTCTTGCATTATTCCTAGGGTTAGGGTTATGATGATAACCTCCATTGTTCATTCTACAAACTCTTGCTGAGTGTCCAAACTTGTTGCATATTTGACAAATGATTCCATTGTTTCCAAATCTTTGTCCTTGCTGGTTAATCTGTGACCTGCAATTTCTAGCAATATGTCCTACTTTGTTGCATCTAAAACATACTACCACTTTTCTTTGATTCATTTCTTCAATAGATTTCTTATCTGCATTGTTAGTATTCCCAATCATTCTATCATAATTATTCAAAATTACTTTAGGTCTTCTACATTTGTTAGCTCTATGTCCAAAACTATGACAATTATAACAATGTCCATTAAGAGGTTTAAATTGCTTACCTGTGCAATCTCTCTTCATGTGCCCAATAGTATTACAAGAAAAACATCTACCTTTGAATTCTCTTTGCATACCTTTAGATGATTCTTCCTATTTTGATTCTTCTTGATTTGATTCTTCTTTCTCTCTAGGTGGTTCTTCTTTAGGTGGATCTTCCAATGTGTTCTCATCTAACTTCATTTCCTCCACACTTTCAGATGTCTTCAGATCTGGCTTCTTACTTTCATGGTTTGTTCTAAACATACTAAATCCAAATCCAGTCCTATCAAAGAATGGTTCTTCAAAAGAAATTTGTTTTTCAGTCTTATCGCTATTTGAATATAGCCTTTCAAGTTGTTGTTTAGATTGAGTTAATTCACCTTTCACAATTTTATTATACTTCTCAAGTTCCACATACTGCACTTTTACTTTTTTAGATTCAGTTGTTTCCTTTTCAAGTCTTGATCTCAGATCTTCATTCTCAATTTTCAATTTTTCATTATCAGATCTCAAATTTCCATCTTTCATACTAAGCTTCAGATTTACTATCTTCAGCTCATGCTTAAGGATCTCATTTTCTTTTTCTAATTCATCACAATCTTCAACAAGCATATCAGATTTCTTTTCAGATTTCAGATCTTCAATCTTACCTTTTAATTTGTCAATAGCATTCTTTGCATCTTCATATTTTCTTCTTAAGGAGTTTCTTTCATCAGTAAGCATATCAATCTGTTCAAGAGCTTCTTCAAGATTCTTCTGAAGTTGATCCATATCCATAGAGATCTTACTCAAGCTACTAAGCTTTCCTTGAATGTTCCTTCTCCGAGTAACTGCGCTCCGATACCAATTGTTAGAAATAGGAAATACTAAGAGGGGGAGTGAATCAGTATTTCACAAACTTTTTCTTTTGCCCATTTATGGATATAATAGATTACTTTAGTGCATACAAAGATTATCAAGCTGATTAACAAACATAGCAGTAAATAGAAAGAACTCATAACACATGATATGTTCTTGAGGAAACCCTGGCCAAGGGAAAACCCTAGTGGGGATGGTACCCACAAAGATCACTAATCAAAAGTATCATGTTAGGGATATTGGACCCTGTTAAGAGTCAATTTACAATATATAGTAGATCTGTCCTGGTTAAAGGACTTTAGGCCTTGTTAGAAGCCTTAACCCTGTTAGGAGTTAGATTACAAAACCTGATCACCAACTGAGCTCACTGCCTAAACAGGTAATACAAAATGTTTCTGACTATAGTATGGTACTACTTACAACTTCACATCAATATCCTTTGTTGATATCACAATATACAACTATCGTAAGTTATCCTTTTCTTTCTTTTTACACATCACACACTTACACTTTTTCATTACATTTCAAGTATGCCTAATATATGAGTTATTAGAGCTAATAACTTTATATGGTCAGCTTCCAAAATCTTTATCCAAGAGTAAACATCTAGGATGTCATCCCTTCATAATGTTAAGTCATTATTTTGACAAGCAAAAATAATCCCTAACTCTTTCGCTAATACTGTCTCCAAAACTATTTTGTCTGCAAAAACTATCTTCGGTAAACTTCAAATAACTTCATCCGTACTGCTCCAAACTTTATGCACACTGAGATGAGGTATCCTCATACTCTTTAGAAGCTTTAGTTAACTGCACAAACAAAAATATTTCTCCAGTGGACGTCGCCAACTAAATCTTCATCGGGTGCTCTGTCAGGATCACTATATCCATACTTAAACAATTTCTTCCTTCAAATTGCCATACTTACATTCCAAATTTTGCGCTCTCAATAGAGATCATATGTTGCCATAATGACAACATCTATGCATCCACATTAGCCAAATTGCCAACATGAGTATGATGTTCTCATATTTAAATCGAAATCAGTGACAATGCAACACCTAAATGAAGGATTTGAATGCAAAAGAATGAAAATTGTAGAATGAATTTGCAGATTAATCTATATTTTTGTATTTTCTATGCAATAAGATGAAAAACTTGATATGAAACTAATCTAGATGAATGAAATGATATGTAGATTTAAACTAAGAATGATATGAATTGATATGAAGATGAAAGCTATGCTATGATATGAAAACTATGCAAAGACTATGACCAACAATGAAAGATCTCACAAATTGCCTGTCGCAAAAGCTTAATGCTTCAATTGCCAATTCGCTAGAGTAATTGTGAAAATTTGAGTGTTGATAATTGTGAAGAGCTGAGCCTTGATTTTATAGAAATCCAGGGCTTGAGGATGCATTGAGAAAAACCATAAATCACTCTTGATAAACTCAGGTTGATTTTTGAGTTATCAAGAAATCAGAGATAATTAACTCACAAAAATCATGCAAAAGCAGTGTTTAACTCAAAATAGAGTTCAGATAAAATTTCAACTCATCATCAGATGTTGAGTTTAAATTTAAAAATTGTTGTTGATTTCTAGTTGACTACTTTTCTAATTGTGCATGATTTAATTATAAATTAATTTAAAAATAAAGTGATTTATTCTCAACTTAACTGATTTTTGAATTAAAACAATTGATTTATGGGTTAATCAATTATTAAATCAAACTTTTATTCAAAAACTATATTATTAAATATTGACAACTGACATTAATTAATTAAATAAGAATTTAATCAATTAGTCATGAGATTTTAGATTTATTATGAAAATTAAATAATATCATTTAGGAATAATTAAATCTAATTAAATAATTAAGTGGCAGAATTAAATCTAATTAATTAAATATTCAGAATATTCAATTAATCAAACTTTGGGATAAATAGGATTTATCGCCAAATAATTATTTAAATTAAAGATAATTAGGATAAAATAGGGAATATTCAAGGAATATTCTCTAATGCAGAATTAAGAATAAAATCAATTTTTGATAAAATGATGTGTAGATGTGCCTTAGGTTAGGACTTTGATGTCGATTTCGTTTGATTTGAAGATGTAGGAGGTTAATGAACCTATAGCCCATTTTTGGGGTATTACAGCATTCACCACTTCCTTGACTCAGTAGTTGTACTGAGTAATGTTTTCACCTTCTTTTAGCTTCATATCATCAAATTTTCCTCTTAAGCTTTTTGCCTTTGCCCTGAGTACATTTTTATCTCCACCATGAACTAGTGTCATTTTTTTCCCACATTTTGTTTGTAGTTGTACAATTCTTAATATCTTCAAATTCAACATCTGATAAAGAAGAAGTAATCTCAATCAGCATTGCATTATGCTCTTGTCTTTCTTTCATTTGTGTGACAGTCAAAGGACCAATAGGTGCTATGAAGTTATTTTCCAAATAGTATATTACAGAATCCCCGATGCCTAATAGATATAGCTTCATCCTACTTTTCCATGTTGAGAATTTATCCTTGTTCAGCTTTGATACCTCTCTCTTATACATCTTTAGATCTTTAACTTACATCCTTCAAATTTTTTCTTTCAATTACTTTGAACTCTGATACCAATTGTTAGATAACTGAGAGGGGAGTGAATCAGTTATCCTATAGTCCCAGATTCCTCTCATTCTTCCATAAATCGGTATCATATGCATCAAGACTTAATAATGTTTGAAACATGGGTGATTAGGATCATCCCTTACATATATTAACCCTGAATCATTTTTCTCTAAAACATACCTTGCATAATTGAAAGGCCTAGGGTTGTACATTTGAATATATGTTGCCATCACCATAGAACTAATTGACATGAATTCTAGTGCTTCTATTCCTACAACCTGTCCTACTGAATAATAGATGAGCTTCAAGTAATCCATGAATAAGTCAACATTGAATGGAGGGCCATCCTCCTCAGTAAGAGGGTCCAAATTATTGTCTTTTCAAGGATAATGTAATGAAAGCCTCCATGCATTATATGTGGTGTCCATCGTTGCATATTCCTCCTCTAATTCCTTTAATTATAAAGGATAGTCATGTAAGTAATCCAAATTGAAAACCTCCATTATAGCATCCCTTGACACATATAAAAATGGTTCTCCATTGAGATTGCGGATTTCCCTTTCTCTTAATTGTAATTACTCATAGGGATTTTAAGAAATTATATGGTCACAAAGATGTTTGGCACCACCAGCCTCCCCAAATTCATTCTCTAAGGATTTCACATGGGCTCTTTGTAATTTCTCCCCATATAATGGAAGATGAATAATTCATAACCCCTTGTGTTTTTCCACACATCTCTGACATCCTTATAATTATCCTCTATCTTCTCATCCTTAGGAATATGTTGCTTTGATTTTCTATGCCTGGGACCAAATCCTTCCATTCGATTAATCATGTCTTGGTTAAGTTTTCTAGTCAGGGTTTTGTTTCCTTTTTCTATTTCTTCCCTCCTATATCATCACTTTTCTTTTACCTCATTTTCCCTAACACACTAGGGTTCTCCATTGATGAAATTTGACAAAACTTAGAAACATATGAATAGAGAAGCAAGAAAACCCTACTTGAAATTGATCACTTTGAGTCATGATGCCCTTTTCAACAAATTTCTATCGTTCCTCTTCTTCACTAGATTATCCTTATGCAATTTCACAATATGGATTCTAAATCTGATTAATGTCATTGATATAATTGTTGATGAAAATTATTTATGATCAACACAAATGGACATTTAATGCTATGTTTTGAAATTCAAAATATTTGAAAAGATAACTATTATTATCACTATAATTTTTTGTGTTATACACTGATACAATTTCATCTCGTACCAATTATAAGCCTTTCAGTTTGATTGGAAAATCCTGTCGTATGTCCCTTTGATATGTTTCATGTCATTCTATGTTATCAAAAGAACTTCCCCTGATCAACTATACAATCCCCTACTTTTCTTGTCTCATTGGGGTAATGTCTCCCGATAAGCCTTTGAACATAAACTTTTACCTTGATAATATCGGTGTAACCTCCACCAATCATTCTATTTGTAATTACTATCTATAGATATTACTCTATCGAGAATCACTTCAAAAATTATTCTAACTTTGTTAGTTCCTCCGATGTTATTTATTCCTTTTTGTACTTGATTGTTGGGAAAACATGGGACATGTTACTCTGATGAAAATATCATTACAGTAACTTACACCATTGTTGAAGCATCTTGATTCAAATTTTGAAAGTGAAATCTTGTTCAATGAACCTTTTTGCCATAACTTTTTCCAATAAGTGTTTTCCTTTCTTAAATTTCTTCATCGGTGTATCTAACAAAATGTTGTCTCGACGCCTCTCATCAGTGAGACTTTCTTTATTATATCTGAGATTATTTTCTCTTCTGATAGTTTTATTTATGTTAGAATGATTTTAGAATAACTGAGAGGGGGGTGAATTAGTTATCCTCAGGTCCAAATGTACCAATTCAACTTTCTAGCTTTTCAATAAACTTAGATCTAATCAACAATTCACTTAGTCTCTATAGAATATATCAGTAACATAAAACTTACAGTCCACTATCCAAAAGTTATCAACTTGTAGAATATAAAACTTTCAACAACATTCACACAAGTATAACACTAGGATTTAACGTAGAACCCCAATTTGGAAAAAACCACCAGTAACATGCTACTAATTTTCACTCTTCTGAAGTGAGCTCTGTGAGAAGCCAACCCTATTAAAGGTTTACAACACACACTATTAGTTGTGACCTTGTTAAAGGATTTAATCACCCTATTAAGAGTGGCCTAGTTAGAGGGCTTAAGAACATTCCATTAGAATGTCACCTTGATTGAAGGGTTTACAAAAATGACTGTTAGGTCAACCTTGATTAAAGGATTTTGACTGATACAATGGTTAGAAAGTAGTTGTAGGTTGTGATCTAAAATATACAACTCACTTTGCAAATACAGATCCAATGTGATCATATGCTAATTTACTAACTGACCTTCATTTCCATCTCCATCTCTGATCTACTCAGAATTCTCTTCAATCAATCACCTCAACTATGTTCAACTCTTCACAGCTTCACCTTAGCCTTTTTCTTAGATTCATCAGTCAATAACATCAACCTTTTCCACACTCTCCATAACCTCACAATTAGGTCATCCTTATACCTCATTGATTAGGTAGATTAATCTTTTGTCACTTAATCTCTTCCGTAGATCTTAGGTTTAGGTCAGATTCATCGAATCCTTCTATCATTTTGTTCTCCTCCTTTTCCTTCTAGATACATCTTCAAAATTCTCCTTGAATCCATAAGAAAATGGTTTACCATTCATTAAATGCTCCATATCATTCATTAATAATTTTAACATGCACTACAACATTTGGGGTCAAATTTTGACACCAATTTGCGATGGCACTACCATTTGTGTCTGATTTTTGTGTTTTTTTTTTGCAAGTACCCCTGATGCTGTCAAAATAGTGACAATTCCATCATAATTTTGACACCCGTGTGATTATAAACAAAAAAAAGAAAAATAAAGGCTCATTTCTAATTTTTGTAGATCGAGCTACATGCGCAAAGAGGGCCCTAACTATGGTAGATCGAGCTGCGTGCGCAAAGAGGGTACTTCTTTTGTGAAGCTCGAGCTCAATTTGGAAGCTTGGCATATGACAGCCATGACTTGATTTAGGCATTCGATCTTTGTCTTCTCATTAACTCAATTAAATTTTGATGGCATTTGTTGATTTAATGGCACAATATGAATGTTAATATTGGCATTGTTTACATCTTTGCATTTGGAATGCTCGATGACTCGCAAGCTTTGAGAGCTAGGGCATCGTTGCTATTACCTTCAAGGCATTGTGTGAAGTGTTTGATCTCTCTTTATTTGTTTTGTTGTTAATATCCACTATGTGGTACTCCTCGTTTATGATCATTTCATGAGGAAATGTCTTGATGGCTCGCAAGCTGCAAGCTAGGGCATCATGCATTGTTTATGGTTCATGGGTTGCAAGCTAGTGCATCATGCATTGTTTATGGCTCGTGGACTACAAGCTAGGACATCATGCATTGTTTATGATCTAGCTGGGCATCAATTATTTCAATTTTACAAATAAAAATAATAAAATAAATATTTGGTTCTTAATTACTCCTTACTAACAAGTATGAGATTTAAATTTTTGGTAGTAATTTGTATGCTTTCAAACAATTAATTTCCGCTATGTATAGTTTTATTACATGCATTTTCTTCATGTCAAAAATTTCAAAGTATTATTTCCTTAATTTCACAAATTTTAAATTTCAATAATATCAAATTAAAAATTATGACTATCTTGAAAAGAAAAGAATAATTTTAAAATGAACATAAATATTTTTGTTTAAATAGTTTAGCTAAGTGTCTTCTATATTGAATGGCATGGTTTCTAAGTTTTTAAGATGAATCTCATACTTTCTTTTTCTATATGATAAGAACAAAACTAGAATATCCTAAAGTGTATTGGGTGGGAAGTATTGCATGTTACACAACCATACATAAGTAATCATCAATATGGCACATGTTCTACAATTTTTAGCTCATTGTTTTCACAATTTCTTTTTATTTTTACAAGCGAGGAATGTCCTTTCATTTTAAGTATTCTCAAAAAATGCTTAATAACTCTATATGTAGCTAAATAATCTCCTTATTAATATTTTTCATTATTATTCATTCCTTATTTGTCATTATTATTCATTCCTTACTAAATAGTCTACTTAATAACTTTATATGCAGCTAAATCAATATCATTCATTAGAGGAAATAGCCAACAAGATCCAGCTCTAGTCCCAAAGAAGACTTGAATGTTATGTATGATTATTTCCTCAGTTTGTGTTTGATTAGAGTTAATGTGAATGTGGAATGAATACGTAAAATGAAGCAAGATTCACAATATTTTAGCATAAATAGATAAATACATAATATAGAAATCTATAATAGAAGTATTGATCTAGAAATGAATGTGTTACTAAAATATAGAGGTGAAATTATTGGTCAAGTATGCTAGGAACCCTAAACCTAGAGGTGCTTCTTTCAACTTACATTTTGGATTCTATATCAAGATTCTTTTTGGATCATTCCCTCCAAAATTCAGCCAAAAGGTGTTGGTCTAGTGTGCAAATCGACATTTTTACTTTTTCTTGATCAATGTCTAGAACTATGTCTTATTTTTCCATACATAATTCTACAAATTTTAGCAATTGGATCTATAAATTTCATAATGAGAAGAGGCGAAAATGGTTTTCTTATATAGGGGCTTAGCTAAGTCAAGCCTTGTATTGGTGTTTCTACCTCCACTACAACAATGATGATGAAAAAGAGAGATTACCCTTAGTAGGAAAGAGGATAAATTTGAAATGAAATGTTCAATTGAAATAATATTATATTAAGATTGATAATGGAAGTGACGCAATGATCTTTAGACAAGTCATCCAAGTGTTCATAAATAGAACATTTCTCTTAGCACCGCTACATAGAAAACTCGATAACATTTGCAACAATCGGTCACTAATGACAATAAAAACATGTTTATATCAATGGAAACATCAATACCTCAACCAAAATACTCATTATATTCAAACCTTAAACACTTTGATGTTGAAAGACCCTTTTAACCAAGTTGTAGGTGATAAGATCAATATTTTTGAGCACCACTTTGATTGGTAGTCTCATGATATGATTCAGGGATTTGTTTAGCATGATCATTAGGGCCTCTCTTACAATCTACTACAAGAAAATATACATCAAAATTAATATGTATTTTTACCCCTTTTGATTCCAAACTCTCTATATTAAATTTAGGATCATGTCTCATGACTATTGATGAGCTTGAAAATCTACATCTTTTAAAGTATTGTGGGTTAGTTTTATGTTGTTTTATAAGATTTTATTAAGACTAAATATATGATGTAAACTCATAATGATACTTGATATATATAATATAATGGTATTTAGTATAATCTATACATTTGTGAGATGTGATTAATTCTAGTTATATGATGTTTTGGGATTAAATTGGTGTGTTTGTATACTTTCTCCATTTTAAACTAACCTATGACTTCAAAGGAGGAATTATGAAATATAGTTGTAAATAGTTATCTCTTCTATAATGATGGAGAAGTCAAAGGTAATGATCAATGAGATTGTTTCTATTAGATAAAATATTAATACACTTACTATTTTAAATTTGAGCTCAAGCATCATGCAATGTTATTGTTGTCATTGCATGCTTGTTGTTGTTGTGCACCATATATTATTTTATACACTGTTTATTTCATTGAGACCATGAGCTTGGCATTTGTAATGTATTTTCTATTATTGGATCAATGTTTCCATGTTGTTGACATTGTAGATGCATTGAATCACCACTGCCATTCTATTTTGATAGCATGCTAGCTTGAAGATCTTGTGAGGTTCGACATGTGAACCATTGTATCACTGTCATCTAGGCTTAATGATCTTGCATACTATTTTATCAAGATGTCCTTTTACTGATCTTGTATAAAAAACAAACCATTTTGACTCACATCATATGAGTTGTTGCTTGATAACATATTTGACATCATACTTTTTGTTCCATTTTGGTCTTGATTTACTCACTGCATGCACATGTTTTATGAGTGCACATGTTCTATAGCATAGTTCCTTTTAGAAGTGTATGGCTTGACTATTTACATCCATAATTGTAGATGAAGATCAATAATAGGGTGTCTGGCATTTCTTAGATCCTTTGTATCTAACCCCATCTTTTCCTTCCTTGTAGGTTTTGGATCATACAAGAGCATACTGGATTCAACCCCGGGTCAACACTTCATTACTTTAGGCAATGTCTAGTACCTTTATTATTTATGTTCATCCACTTATGTATGTTTGCATTCATTCATATTCTTTTGAAAGTTGGTTGTTAGTGACCATTTATGACCATTCTTGATGTTTTTGGGTCATTTGATGAAAAGATGTAAAAGTTTCTTAAAATTTGTCATGTTGTCATGACAACATTTTCATTTGTAATGAAATTTTTTTACAAATTTTCTGCAAGTTAGTTTTGGTGATTTTGGAGGTTGAGGAATGATTATAAATCCATAAATTTCCCTATGTAGAAGACTTCAATTGACAACAAATTGGAATAAGTCACCTTATAGAAGACAAAAAAAGGTTGATCAATTTTATGTGTGGTGGTAGAGGGATTTGTAGGGTCTTTAAGAGTCCAAATCAATTTATTGGAAGCCATTTTAGTCAGGGTCATTAATTATTTTTTTGACTGTCCTAAAAGGAAAAATTGTAATAGTCATAACTCGCAAAGATTTTTTATTCAAAGATGATGTCTTGATGGGATGTTTGGGTGATAAGTCCTTAGTAGACAAGTCATAGTTTTTGGGAATATTCCTCATGTCCTTATTAACTTAATTTTCTAGTTGTACTTTGTTCCATATTTTCCAATTGTAGGTGCATTTATTACAACTGATTTCCCTCCTAGATCCCAAACTTTCTTTTTCATTGTCCACTTTCCTTGCTATTTTGAACATGTTCGACAAATTTCATTATGGCATCGAACCTTTTTATTAACTTTACTGCTCTTCACCTCTTGATATGTTGTTGGTCTCCTCAATCTTCCACATTTCCATATTGTACTTTGCAATACTCCACTTTCCCTACCAATGTATTCTCTTGAGATCAATTGATTTCTATGTTGGATTGTCTTCTTCACTTTAGTATGTCTCCCCTTCATAAATTTGTTCATCAGTATACATAACTTCTCAATCTCATTACCTAGCATACTCAATCTACTACCAATCTTCTTCAATTTCCTTCAAGGTGTCACTAACAATAATTATGCAGTGACTGGACCTTGGATGTTAGGTGTCACCGACCATGACTCCAAATATTATTGAAATATTTGTTATTTCAATTTTTAAAATCATAAAATGAATAAAATTTAAAGATAACAAATTAAGATAATATTTGTCTTTACTTTAAAAAAAAACATAAAGCTCATAAAGCATGGTAAAAGAGGGCCCTAACTATGGTAAAATGGGAAATTTGCCACTTTGCACTGCTCTTCTATTGTAAAGCTTGAGCTCGATTTGGAAGATTGGAGCCTTTTGATCTTCATATGGCAATTTCTAAGGAACTATGTTATAAAATTTCAAGGCATGAAATTTTATACTTTTTGACATCATACTTTTTGCTCTTTAGCATTGAGTTTACAATGTGGGGGAGTCGAAGAAAATATATGTACAGTTATAAAATTTCATGCCTTGAAATTTTATAACATAGTTCCTTAGCATTTGATCTTCATATGGCAGCCATGACTTGAGGTAGGCATTCGAGCTTTGTCTTCTCATTAACTTAATTTTATTTTGATGAAATTTGTTGATTTAATAGCACAATATGAATGTTAATACTAGCATTGTTTACATCTACCCATGAGCTTTGAGAGCTAGGCAGGGATTTTTTTAGTGGTCAATATTCGCCAATTGGTGAATATGTCACGATCGGGTGATAGAAATTGGCGAATAAAACAATCAAATACAGGTCGGATCATTCACCCAGATTTTATAAAATGGTCATATAGTGGTCGAAATGTTCGCCACTATTATTACATAATTTTAGTTTGGTAGTCAGGTTCTTCGCCCATATTTCTCTTTACTGTTTACTCTTATTCACCACAGATTAAATTGAGTGTCTCTTTCAAGGATCATCATTCGCCAAATTCCCATTTTCCTATGTGAAATTTTTATTTGTCCTAGGACCCAATTCGCCATGCATCACACGCAATGGGGTCCCAAGTTCTCGCCCTATTCACCCACTTGATTACTTGAAATTACGCGAGGTTCACCAAATATTAGTTCTTATCATATGTAATGGTCGGCCCATTCACCAAAATGGACGATGTCGATTATGAGGCAAAATCTGATGGCTGATATGAAAATGGTTTATTTGTAGTTGTCTATTTAAGATATATGAGTTTCATAATTGAAACATGCCGGAAAGAAGGAGCCTTCGAGATATTTTCATTTAGTACTTAGTAGCATAATAATTCAGTTGATTCTGAGCTTAGAGCTCACAATTGCGATCGGTAGCGAACCGGAATGACTACGAGTATGAGTTCGTAGTATTTTATTACAGCCTTAATTTGATGGAGATGTCACAGTCAAATTTAAATAGGAAGAGGACTAATGAAGGTGGAGATGTCCAAGAGAGGCCAACAAAATGCAGAAATATATCTTCATACTTTGGTGGGAGTAGACGCAACAGTGTTGGTCAAAGTGAGGAAGGTACATCATCAGAGGAACCTGTACAATCTCAACCTACATAGGAGTCTATTCAACAAATTGGGGAGCCTAATAAATCTGGTGACGAAGTTGCAGAACCTAATATCTCTAATGAAGATGACCTTGATGAAGAATATCCAATAAATAACCAGTGCTAGGACGAATCAATCAACTTCAGTGATGATGATGGTACAATTAATAGTAACACTAAAGGGAGAGGAAAATTGAAAGAAAAAACTGATCATCAATGGGAGATGGCCAAGAGATTTAAATTTGATTGAGCCCGTGGACAATCCAATTGTAGGTGAGCCGCTAGTAGAATGCAGATGTACGATTTGTAGTTAGAAGTATAAAAAGGAAAAGTGGTTGTAGCTTAAACTAGACACCATAGAGAAACATGTTGGTAAGATTTACAAAACCTCTACTATAGATGGAAGGGAAATAAAAGTGGTAAGATATCAAACAAAGGAGCAATGTCAACATAAAAGGAATGCTAAGGAATATTATTTGTTTCAAAAATTTAAGATGAAGCCTGCTGAGGAGCATCAACGGTGGTCGCTAAAGTGCAAGGGAGTTGCCAGAGATATGTGAAATCACGTCGGCCATTGATTCTTCTTTACGGTGTAGGGTTTCAAACTATGGGCCATGGTGACATGTATGCACAAATGGTGCTCCCCTATTGGCCGAAGGAAATAAAGAGATGGAGTGTGGTCAGCGGGGCTTGGGCTAGAGATTTTGATCGACGGTCGGCATGTGATCACATGGAATGTTCTCTCCCCATGTGATCATGCACCCACCATCTGATTATATGTCGTTGGTTTGTCTGCAATGGGACCACGTGATGATTCATCATCGAGGTGTTAGGTTGTGATTGGCTGAGCTGGTAAAATGTTCAGTTGTCGCATGATCACATGTCAGAAGTTTTTGACATGCGACCAAGTGACCAGTTACTTCTTGTGTTGGGTCCATTGGAGGGGACGGTAGTGGTCCCACTGGTGGTTATGTGGCATCCTATGGGTGGCTGTCACATGATCGCATGTCAGAGTTTTCTGACATGCGATCATGCGACTGGTTGACACCTGTTCCTCAGCCCGGTGGTAGATGGTGATGCGGCATTTTCCGATTGGTCGATGTGGCAGAGACATGGAAATTATCGATGGGACCGTGATCAGAGGGGCTTGCGGGTTGGCCAGCGTGTTTCAAGATTTATGGCTGGCATAACAGTTTGTCACATGTTCGCATGAACCAATTTCATGCTTTGCGATCATACGATAAACCCTGTGTTTTGGCAGTGGCGGTCATACGGCAAGGTAGAAGGGTGATGTGGAGGTATGTCGCATGTTCGCATAGCCCATTTCTTGGCTATGCGATCATGCGACAATTGTTCAAGCCTTAACTCTAAGATGAGACGACGTTTTACTTTTCATTCAAGCCTTTACTCTAACCAATTATTCTATCAAGGTAATATATAGATTACACGTATCTGTCAATACATTGCTTTAATTCTATAATTAATTCAAATTTCAAATCGATATGATAATAAATATACTTAGTACATTGCTTTAATTCTACACATCGCCTATGGTAAATGGTAATATACTCAGTACATTACTTAAAACTTTACTTTATTTCTATCTAATAAATACCAAATTAAGAATGATACTTTTCGGGCATATTGCTGGTCCTTATAACATTTACTGAAAACTATCGGCGGAAACATGACACGTGTCATGTTTCTGCCGATAGTTTTCAGTAAATGTTATAAGGACCAACAATATGCCCGAAATTCATCTTTGGCCGTTGATACGTATTAAATCCAATGGACGTTTGTTGTTTGAGTCTGACGTCATTATCATAGTCACGGGTGATGGGACTGGGACTGTGGGACCCGATGCAACGTGTCAGTATTCAAATTTCCAATAACAAATAAATTAATTCAACTATTTGGAAAATAATTTTGCCATTTTTTTATAAAAATGGTATCGGTTATTAAAATATTCGCCAACCAATACCCATATTTCAAAACATAATTCGCCATCAATATTAATAAATTTATTTTTAAAAAAAAATTTAATCACCATTTTTTTATAAAAATTGTGTAAACTATTAAAAAATTCAGCACCAAATATCCATAGATTGACGCATAATTCGCCAACACTATTAAATTTTTTTCACCCAAATCACATGTGATTCACCATAATTTTATACTTTTCGGGAGGGGGGGTTCCTTAAAGTTATCCTTGGAGCTAGGGCATCATTGCTATTACCTTCAAGGCATTGTGTGAAGTGTTTGATCTCTCTTTGTTTATTTTTTTGTTGATATTCACTATGTGGTACTCCCCGTTTATGATCATTTCATGAGGAAAAGTCTTGATGGCTCGCGGGCTGCAAGCTAGGGCATCATGCATTGTTTATGAGCTCATTGTTTGAGCACCTCATGATCCTGCTACTGTCATGCCACCATGTGGAGTATTTAGGCATTTGATTTATGTTGATATTGATGCTCACTAATTTTTCCATGCCCGTGAGCTATTTGCATCATTGATTGGCATTATTTTATTAATGATGTCCCTATTTGATTGGTCGGTGCTCTATTTGTTATATTGCTGCTATTAGATCATACATTAATACACTTACTATTTTGAATTTGAGCTCAGGCATCATGCAATGTTATTGTTTTCATTGCATGCTTGTTGTTGTTGTGCACCATATATTGTTTTATACACTATTTATTTCATTGAGGTCGTGAGCTTGGCATTTGTAATGTAATTGTTGTTATTGGATCAATGTTTCCATGTTCTTGAGGTTGTAGATGCATTGAATCACCTCTGTCATTCTATTTTGATAGCATGGTAGCTTGAAGATCTTGTGAGGTTCAAAATGTGAACCATTGTATCATTGTCATCTAGGCTTAATGATCTTGTATACTATTTTATCAAGATGTCATTTTACTAATCTTGTATAAACAACATACCATGTTGACTCACAACCCATGAGTTGTTGCTTGATAACACATTTTGCATTGCCCGTGAACTGTTTGCATCATTGATTGGTATTATTTTATTACTGATGTCCCTATTTGATTGGTCGGTGCTCTATTTTTTATCTTGCTACTATTAGATCATACATTAATACACTTACTATTTTGAATTTGATCTCGGGCATCATGTAATTTTATTGTTGTCATTGCATGCTTGCTGTTGTTGTGCACCATATATTGTTTTATACACTATTTATTTCATTGAGACCGTGAGCTTGGCATTTGTAATGTATTTGTTGCTATTGGA
This sequence comes from Chamaecyparis obtusa, assembly GCA_027943335.1. Classification (NCBI taxonomy): domain Eukaryota; kingdom Viridiplantae; phylum Streptophyta; class Pinopsida; order Cupressales; family Cupressaceae; genus Chamaecyparis; species Chamaecyparis obtusa. The sequence continues at coordinate 517,111 of BSBK01002406.1, read as the reverse complement.
TCAATGTTGCCATGTTGTTGAGGTTGTAGATGCATTGAATCACCATTTCCATTCTATTTTGATAGCATGCTAGCTTGAAGATCTTGTGAGGTTTGAGATGTGAACCATTGTATCACTATCATCTAGGCTTAATGATCTTGTATAAAATTTTATCAAGATGTCCTTTTACTGATCTTGTATAAACAACATACCATGTTGACTCACATCCCATGAGCTATTGCTTGATAACACATTTGACATCATACTTTTTGCTCCATTTTGGTCTTGATTTACTCACTGCATACAAATTTAACACACTACATAGATTACTTTGACCTCTAATTTGACCTTGATAATGTCCCCTCCATTGGTTGTGCTTGATCATGACTTCCTTGTGTTGATGGGCATGGCGGGTTACTACTGTGGATGCATCATTTGGAAATGATGCCATAGCAACACCAGATGGAACAACAACACCTGGTGTTGATGTTGCACTATTTGGATGATGTAGTCACAACAGTGATTCACCAGGTGTTCATAGAGACATAAATGCATCCACTTACTTCTTTCAGTGTTGATCTCCTTTCTGTGCTTCCATGCTTTCTCTCTTTTCTATTTTGTCTTCATGGTATGAATTCTCCATGGACATTGATTCTTCACTGAGCTTACACTTCTTAGACCAATGCTCCTCCTTGAGGTCATTAGGGTAGCTAGAAACTCTATGAGAATAGGGCTTCTTATAACCCTGACAGGTTCAATGTAAGGCTTCATTTGGATTCTAGCACCTATACACTACACATGTTCCTGAGTGCACATGTTCTATAGCATAGTTCCTTTTAGAAGTGTATGGCTTGACTATGCACATGCATAATTGTAGATGAGGATCAGTAATAGGGTGTCAGGAATTTCTTAGATCCTTTGGATCTAACCCCATCTTTTCCTTCCTTACAGGTTCTAGATCATACATGAGCATACTAGATTCAACCCCGGGTCAACTCTTCATTACTTCAAGCAATGTCTGGTACCTTCATTATTTATGTTCATCCACTTATGTATGTTTTCCAAAATGTCCATATGAAATCTAGAGAAATACATTAATTTTATAGTGAATTCATGATTTATAATTCAGTTGTAGCAACTCAATGTGTTTGAACTCAAGAATACCCCTTACTTGGTTTCCTACAAAGTTTTTGGCAAAATCTGTCATAAAAATAAAAGTTTGGCTGAAGTAAGTGTATACATGAAGGATGAAACACATAGGAAGCTATGAGAAGCTATGAGAAGGTGACATTAACCTAATGAAAGGAGGCATATCTAACAAGAATTTCTCTTTTGAGAGTATATGATTACAATGTGGAGGAGTCGAAGAAAATATATGTACAGTTATAAAATTTCATGCCTTGAAATTTTATAACATAGTTCATTAGCATAGTTTACATTGAATCACCATTTCCATTCTATTTTGATAGCATGCTAGCTTGAAGAGAAAAAAGTATGATGTGACATGTGTTATCAAGAAATAATTCATGGGTTGTGAGTCAACATGGTATGTTGTTTATATAAGATCAGTAAGAGGACATCTTGATAAAATAGCATGGAAGATCATTAAGCCTAGATGACAATGATACAATGGTTCACTTCTCAAACCTCACAAGATCTTCAAGCTAGCATGCTATCAAAATACAAAGGCAGTGGTGATTCAATGCATCTACAACCTCAACAACATGGAAAAATTGATCCAATAACATCAAATATATTATAAATGTCAAGCTTGCAGTCTCAATGAAATCAATAGTGTATAAAATAATATATGGTGCACAACAATAGCAAGCATGCAATGACAACAATAACATTGCATGATGCCTGAGCTCAAATTAAAAATAGTAAGTGTATTAATGTATGATCTAATAGCAGCAATATAACAAACAAAGCACCAGCCAATCAAATAGGGACATCAATAATAAAATAATGTCAATCAATGATGCAAATAGCTCATGGCCATGGAAAAATCAATGAGCATCAATATCACCATAAATCAAATGCCTAAATACTCCACACAGTGTCATGATAGTAGCAGGGTCATGAGGTGCTCAAATTGTGAGCTCATAAACAATGCATGGTGCCCTAGCTTGCAGCTCGCAAGCCATCAAGACATTTCCTCATGAAATGATCATAAATGGGGAGTACAACATAGTGAATATCAACAAATAAATAAATAAAGAGAGATCAAACACTTCACACAATGCCTTGAAGGTAATAGCAACGATGCCCTAGCTCTCAAAGCTCACGGGTCATCAAGCATTCCAAATTCAAAGATGTAAACAATGTCAGTATTAACATTCATATTGTGCTATTAAATCAACAAGTTCCATCAAAATTAAATTGAGTTAATGAGAAGACAAATCCCGAATGCCTACCTCAAGTCATGGCTGTCATATGAAGATCAAATGCTAAGGAACTATGTTATAAAATTTCAAGGCATGGAATTTTATAACTGTACATATATTTTCTTCGACTCCCCCACATTGTAAACTAAATGCTAATTGTAGATGAGGATCAGTAATAGGGTGCTAGGCATTTCTTAGATCCTTTGGATCTAACCCCATCTTTTCCTTCCTTGTAGGTTATGGATCATACAGGAGCATACTGGATTCAACCCCAGGTCAACACTTCATTACTTCAGGAAATGTTTGGTACCTTCATTATTTATGTTCATCCACTTATGTATATTTGCATTCATTCATATTCTTCTAAAAATTGGATATACTCATATTCTTCTTGTGCATGAGTCTTCCAACTATGATCAATTTAATGTTGTAAATCTTGACATAGAATTCGATATCAACCTATCATATATCCATTCCAAATGATATAACTCCATTTGAATAAACATACATGCCAACCATTTGACAAAATATCCATATGAAATCTAGAGCAATACATTAATTTTATAGTGAATTCATGATTTATAATTCAGTTTTAGCAGCTCAATGTGTTTGAACTCAAGAGTACCCCTTACTTGGTTTCCTACAAAGTGTTTGGCAAAAGCTGTCAGAAAATTAAAATTTTGGTCGAAGTAAGTGTATACATGAAGGATGAAACACATAGGAAGCTATGAGAAACTATGAGAAGGTGACACGAAGCTAATGAAAGGAGGCATCTCTAACAAGAGTTTCCCTTTTGAGAGTATATAACTACAATGTGGGGGAGTCAAAGAAAATATATGTACAGTTATAAAACTTAAAGTTAAATTTACAAAGTAACATATCATTTATAAAACCTATCGTAACATGTCATTTTTTGTTTGACATTTTTTTGTCACAACTAAAGAGTTCTCACCATGAGAAAATAGAGTGACCATTTTCTATCAAAACCATATGTGCAGATATAAACATTAAGTACAACATGTCCAATTTTTTTACAGATATACATATTAAGGATCATGTCAGATAATACAAGGGAATTTGATCAAAATAGGGAGACAATCGCTAGATTGTTGTCTAACTTTCAAAGAGAAGGTGATGACAAATGTTATTGTCCATGCAAGAGTTGTAACGGCTTAAATACAAGAAGAATTAAAATCAAAACAACAAAGAGACATTTTAGGAAGAATGGTCACATTGAAGGGGGGTTTGATTATCATCCATTGGTAAGTTGTTTATTATATTGTTTTCACAATTAATATACATATGAACCATGGAAGGAGGTTTGATTATCACATTGAAGGTGGATTTGATTATCATCATTTTTATATAGGTTGATCTCCCTAGTGTAGTACATGATATGGACCACCACATCACAGAGGAACATGGGGGTGTGAATATAGAAAAACATGGAGGTGTGAGTATTGAAGGTGAAGAACATGATCCCATGGAAGATGACGATCATGCACCAGAAAAGTCATTTGAAGATAATGGTATGAATGCATTGATCCTTGACACATTTGGTATTGGTGCTGCTGAGGATGATGATGATGATTATGATGAGGATGACATTGACGTCATCCATGATATAACTCTACTTGAGAAGGAAAACATGGCCCTTTACAAAGGCTCCCAATCTACTCTTCTCTTTGTTTTATTATTTTTGGTGAATTTGAAGGTTATGAATGGTTTATCCAACATAGCAATGTCACATATGCTAAGGTTTTTCATATACATCATTATAGTCTATAAAAGGTAAAACATGTACAATTAAGATTATCTATAGTAATGGCTTATATTTTTTGCTATGGATTGATAGGTGAGTTTCTGTTACCACCATAAAATGTTCTCCCTCATTCGTACCGAGAATTATGTGCCACTATGAAACATATTGGAATGGAGTATCAAGCAATAGATGCTTGTCCCTAAGATCATGTTATTTATCATAAAGAATGTAAAAATTGAACAGAATGCCCTGTATGCCATACGAGAAGATATCAAGATGATCAAATGACAAAAAAGGAGCCTCACAAGGCTCTTCGTTACATCCCTATTATTCCATGTTAGAAATGATTATTCAGGTGCAATATCTTGGCACAATTTATGGATTACCATGCACGTGGAAGGAGTTGAGATACCATTATTTGAATGCATGTGGATGGTTCATCATTTATGGACATAGAGGAAAAGTGGTCACACTTTAAAGAAGAACCTCAAAATCTTAGGCTTTCTCTAGTAGCAGATGGTGTCAATTCATTTGGAGAGATGAGATATGTTTACTCGGTGTGGCATGTTTTTTTTATCAACAATAACCTTCCTCCATGGATGTTAATAAAGAGGGAGCACATTATATTGGCAATGATTGTTTCAGGTATTTTATTATTTTATAGTCAACTACATGTAATTATAAGTCTTGGAGTGAAATGGCCACAATAATTATCTGATGTTGTTGTTAATTCAACAAGGTAAGTACCAAGTGAAAGATATGAATGTATATATTGTGTCTCTTATCGATGAGTTGTTGGTGTTATGGAATGGTTTCACTATGTATAACATCTCTAGAACAATTGGACAAAGACAATTTCAATTCCATACAATGCTTGTGTGGAAAATTCATGATGCTCCAGGGTTGACATATTTTTGTGGTATGTTATGGTGAATTCTAGTTGTACGCAATAATTCTAATTCTAAAAATTAACATATATAATCTAATTGTATCATTATCTTGTAGGTCTTCAAATAAAGGAAAAATTTGCATGTCTAATGTGTGGTCCAAAGATGAAATCTTGTCATTCCAAAATTTTAAGAAAGCAAGTGTTTGATGAGTATAGGCACTTCCTCCACAGAAATTATAAGTATCGAAGTGTGGAAAAACATCTTTTCAATGGGAAAGAAAAGACTACATCAAAGCTCCAAAGAATGACACATCACCTATGGTAGCTAGAATATAATAGAATTTGAGGTAATATCATTCCACCTAATGGTTGATGTTTGAAAATTATATATTTTAAATTATTTTTGTTGGATAATTATGTAGTTGATGATCTTGAAGTTTGTGAAGGCATCATTGACCACCTTCCAAAAGGACTAAAATGTTATCCTAGAGAATTTAGTAGGTTTTCCTACTATGATCAGCTACAAATTGTGCATTTGTTTGATACTATGCATATTGGAAAGAATGTAATAGAGACACTATGGAAAATATTGGATGGAAGGTGTGACAAAAAAAAACTTGGCAAAATTTGTAGTGACATTCATGATTCCAATCATGCAATGAAATATATCATTGAATCAAATAGCAATGGAGATCGAATTAATAAAAGTGCTCTTCATTGGTTATTAACAGAGCAAAAAAGTAATGCCATAAAATAAGTCATACAAAAAATTTGATTTCCTACAGGATTTACTACGAATATAAGCAATCTCATATCAAAGAAAAGTGATTTTGGGTCAGGGATGAAAATGCATGATTGGCATACCTTCATCAAGGTATGTCATAGTCTTTTTTATTTACAATAAATCTGTGTAACTGTATTCAATTTTCATTATATGAAATGATCAGTTGACAATTGTTGTAGTATGTGCTACCCCTATCACTTCCAAAGAACTTCAACAATAATATCAAAAAAGTGATATATGATCTTGGAAAATACATGAGGTAAGTAGTGATATTTGTTCAATATATCAAACAAGTAATATATTGTGAAGTCTCGTATTTATATATTTTTGTATCTTGAATCCCTTATAGGTGGTTGTCATCTAAAGAAATCCATAAATAAGATATAAAATATTGGAAGAAAAGAATTTGTCGACTAATGTGTGAAATGCAAAAGTGTTTACCTTCAACTTTTTTCAATGCAAAAGAACACTACCTCATACACCAAGTTGAAGAGATTGAATTGTGTGGACCTGTAGAGGCTAGGTCAATGTGGATGGTTGAGAGACACTTGAAATTTTTTAAGGGTTTGGTACGACAAAGAGCATGTCACAAGGGTTTTATGGTTGAGGGATATATGGTCTACCAGATGATGGTGTACATTACTAAATATCTTCCTAATCTTGCAGCAAAGACCCATATAGATTGCATTTGGGATCTCAACTCCATCAAAAAATTTGAAGGGGAGTACTTGGTGGGGAATGGTAGATTTAGGAAACTAAAAAATAAATTATGAGATGTTATTGTAGTTCATTAATTCTTAATCTTCAAAATAAATTTGTTGTAAGTCATCTATTTACTTTTGTATAGTTACTAAAGAGTGGGATGCAATACATTTTTTTATTGCAAACAATCAAGATTGGATGACGGTATGGATTGAATGATGTCAACATTATGGTCATAGATTAAAATGGGATTCCGTGTCTTCATTGGTTATACAAGCTCATCATAATGGATATCTCAATGTTACACAAAAAGAAATAGATTTAGCATATGGTTTAAGAGATCACCAGGTACTTATAAATTTGTTAATCAACCGTATGTTTTTTAACTTGTGATGCAATAATTTATACATGTTTGAAATTATTGTAGGTGAAACACCACAAGGCTATGTTATGCAATGGTTATAAATTTCACATCAAAAAATTAGATGACACAAAGAGAGCTTGTGATTCTGGGATAAGTGCAGTCTTCCAAGTGACTAATATTTTATCTAGAAATGACTTACATCTTTAAGAGTCGTAAAATTGATACTATGGTATTTTGGTTGATATACTTAACTATGACTTTAATTCCTTCAAATTAGTTCTCTTCATCATGAAATGGTACATACTACGACTCAATCAAAATAATCATGATAGAATTGTTATTGAACATGACAATAGATTTCAATGATTAATACAAGGTTGTTTGAGCTAGTTGGGGAAGAGCCCTATGTTCTTCCAAGCCAATGTGAGCAAGTATTTTACTCAGAAGTTTCACATAAACTGGGTTGGTCATTTTTTGTTAGACATGATCCAAGAGGAATGTCGATAAAGTATAATATGATGGAAGAAGAAGATACTGAGGAAGAGGAAGAAGTTGAAGATGATGTAGATGATGATCACGATCGAGAGTTAGTCGAAGAAGAATATGAAGAAGATGATGATGATGATGTTGCTACTGATCACAATGATGATGAGGAGGAGGATGACAATGATGATGATGATGACGACGACGATGATGTTGCTACTGATCACAATGATGATGAGGAGGAGGATGACAATGATGATGATGATGATGACGATAGTGGTGGTGATGATGTTTTCGACGATGATGATCTTGATGGTGACATGGATAAAGAAGAATATCAATGACATGAATAAAATATATAATTATGCCAGATGTTTCAACTTCAACTGCATGCTAGTCCTGAAGGAATAGATGCCAGCATTAAGGATCCACACAATATGTTTGACAAAATGCCTAAAGAATATAAGTATAGACAAGGCATGTGAACCATTCAATAAAATGTCCATATGACTTTTCTTGTTTGGCATGTTTTAACAATTGTTTTGGGTTGAAATCTGCAATTTTTCCACTAATATGCTTAAGGTTTCATATTAATGGCATTTTTTGTTTTAGAGTTAATATCTAACTACTCTTATTCACCTTTTTTTATATGTCCTACTGATATCTTTGATCTTTTGTTAAGAGAAATTTCATTCTAAAAGAGTGTATTTAATCTCTATATGCTTAAACAGCCTCACTAGTTAAGACTATTCTCATTTTTAGTGGGCATGACAAGAATCAAATCACTTGAAATACACCAGTATTTAGACATGCACAAATTAGTGACGTGATTAAGAAAATTACCTTTCTTTATCATTTTCTGGGGTATTTTTTTATATCAATGCATTTAATCTAAATACTATCTTATGAGTTTTGCTTCGGATACTTTTCTATTTATGTGCACATCAATGATGTTAAATCACAAGGGATTCTCTTTGTTCCCTACAATGGAGTGAGCTAATTTTGAAAGTATAAATAGATAATTTTAACAATGTATAATGTCCTTCACAATGTTGGGTAGATATTTTACAACCGACAGTTTTGGGAAAAAATCCAGTTACAAAATAGTGATACCAGCCACAGTGTATGAGACAATGTCTCTCCTACCTTAAAGGGAAGGCTCCCCCTTCTCACCATTCCTTGGATCAACTAAAGGTAAGAAAGAAGGTAAGAGATTATCAAATAGGGTGTTACAAATATTCCATATTCTTATCTTTATCCACTTACCTAATACACTTCTATCTAAAAACTGGAAACAGTAATACCGATAAACCAACACATACTTACAGGCTGATTGAGAAGCGTACCAGCTTGTCTCTAAGACCTATTTATCTATTCTATAAGAAATACCTCTACCATTGGGGCAATAAGACTTCCAAAAGTAGATATTTTCTAACTATTCTAACAAGGTTCATGAAAATAAGATGGTACTATAACCTACAATCACAGATTCTAATTTTATATTACCAAAATCGCTCCCAATCACAGCTTCGACTCCGATTGATTTTATTTTCAATTTGCTCTTAACAAAACACAAGAATCACATAAATAAAAAGATAGTAAAACCAGATTGTAGTCATAGCTTCCAATTTGATTCACCACAATTGCACTCAGTCACAACTTCAACTCCAATTATTTTTTTCTATTTATTTTTCTCCAAAATAGTACTACACAATCACAATTATGCTTGCACAAGTTTGGCAGAGCTCTCTTGCATAAAATAAAGATGGTTTTTATAATGAGAGAAGCATTCCTTTTATAGGAAAATAAATGAGAAAAATAAGGAGGAAAAAGTGGGAGAAACTCAACCACTCTGACCCGGTCAAACTTGGTGAGAAGAATTATTGGATTACATGTCATAAGGACATGTAATCAAATTTACATGTAATTGCATTGCATGCAATTCATCTTCTCCAATCTAAAAAGAATAAAACTAAAATAGAAAGATGAAGAAAAGTGAATCAATCCTTGAGATTGTCAAGGAAGGCCTTATATTTTGCAATACAATCATGAATAAGAGGAAGATCTAAAATCTTCATTGTTTATGAAATAGCTTCAACCTTGATTGCATTCATATTTTCTAAGTTCACAATTTTGTAATCATCTCTGGTAAGATTCTTGCATCATGTTTTCCTGAGATTGTCGATGACGTCTACTTCTACTGCTTGACAGCTCTCCAGATTCCCTTGTAGCTTTGCCAAAAGCTTTTCCATTTCCTAGACTTTGTCGACCATTTGCAAGAAATTGGTCATGTCAACATACCCAATCTCTATATCTGAGATTTGATCAAGAGTTGATGAAACAAGTAAGGTTGTGGCATGAGCCAGCTCTTTGTCATATTGATATTTCATCTTTCCTTTGACTTTTGATGGTGCTAGCATATCCTATGCTGCAACATGAAAATTCCAAAGGATAGATACATGATTTGAGAAGATTGGATCCATGAGAGGGTTAGTCTTTGGTTTGCAATGATAGATCTATGAAGAACAAGGTGTTTGGAGTATTGATTAGATACTCATAGAACACATGTGTTGGCTAGAAGTGAAACAAATAGCACATGTATGTGGGAAAAAAGAGGCAAAATCGAACTTGTGAAGGTGGATTGCATGTGGGGATTTTTTTGTGTGACCAATAATGCAAGTTGGAAGCACATGGATATGTTTAAATGGTAATTTTGGTATTAGAAAGAGTGACCTTTTACCAAAAATAGACTCTTGAGAGGTGATTACATGTAATGGAGAATGACATGTTTTCACATGTAATGGACTTGAGGAATGTAATTGCATGCATTGGAGAATGAAGGATGAATTGGCATGGATGGATGCACTTGCACTCTTGAAGGAATGATTTTAACTTTCTTCAAAAACAAACAACAAACAAGCAAATAAAACAAAACAAAGAACACAAAACATACCTCTTGCTATTGACTCAAACATGTCAAAAACTTCAAACTTATCTTCACATGCAATTTCATTTTTGAGTGTAGGGTGATTTTATGCATTGACAAAATGAAGATTTTAACTTATTTAGAAACAAAAATGCATAATACATGGGCTACATTTGAACAAATGGAAACAAATGAGCCATAAATTGCAACATTGTAGGAAAAATAAGAGAAAAACCAAAACAAAATCAAATGCATATACTTACTTGGAGCTCAATGAGCCAAAAATAGGAGAAAGAGAAGTTGAAATATCTTTGTCTTCAACAAAAATGGATTCTAGAGATGTATTTGCATCCAACAACTCAAAAATCTTTGACCATTTCCAAGTTACCAAGAATGCTCTCAACATGCAACAACAAACTTTGCATTTGATCAAAAATAAGTTTACAAACCCTTCCAATCAATCTTGTGTGGCATTTTTAATGAAAATGCCTTCAAATGATGCCCTTGCACAAATCATTTTGGGCTGAGAATGTAAAAAAATTTACTCTTAGATGAAGAACATGTGCATTTGGAAGCAAAACGGAGTCTTGAGATGCAATGACATGTTTTATTTTGGCTTGCAAATAACCTCTCTAAGAAAAAATGGGTTCTAGACATGCTATTACATGTCACATTTTTGGCATCAAATGATGCCCTAGACCAAAAACATACTCTATACAAGCAATCGCATATGTTATTTTAGCTTGCATTGGGCTTGCAAAGCAAAAACGGGTTCTACACATGCAAAGACATGTCTTAATTTTCATGTTTTTTGACTTGAAAGTTCAATTCCAACCAAAAAACACTCTAGAAGTGCATGCGCATGTGAAGTTTTTGGCATAAAAATGACTTCTCAAGAAAAAATGAGTTCTTGAGATGCGTTTGCCTGTTTTATTTTGAATGCATTTGGAAGAAAATGTCTTTTACATGTAAAACACATTCTGTAGAGGCATTTACATGTAAAGTGAAAGACATGCTGAAGACATTTACATGTAAAATGGACTCTTGGAGAGGCATTACATATATGCAAAAGCATATTTTAAACAAGTTTTAACCTTTTTACATGCAAAGCTCACTCTCTAGATGTAATTCCATGTTTTATTTTTTACTTTACATGCAAAGCTCACTCTCTAGATGCAAATACATGTTTTATTTTTTACTTTACATGCAAAGTGGGCTCTCTAGATGCATTTACATGTAATGTAGGAGATTGTCGACATGTTATTATACACAACTTAAGTGATTAATTAAGCACATGTCTATTTAAAATGTTGAATGCAATATCACTTAAAGAGTCCAAAATAAATATTAACACGAAATATATAAATACATAATGTGTAAATACTATTTTATAAAGTGATATTAACTTCTATGTTATTTAAAACATAAAGTAAAACTCAATATTTAAATAGAACAATAAAGTAATATAGTCACTTAAGTGAAAAATTAAAAAGCAACTCAACATAAAAATATATCATAAAGTGCACTTTAATCACTTAAGTTATAAATTTAAGTGATAAAGTAACTTAAAAACATAACATAAAGTGATTTTATGTTATATTTTTCAAAAAGTGCAACTTGACTATAGAAAATAACATTTATTTTTTAAAATATGTAGTTGAGCTTGGAGAGTCCACTTTTTGGGTACTTAAATGTGTTGATATTGTGAATTTTATATTGTTCTGGATCTGTCAATCCCTAACAATTGGTATCAGAGCAAGGTTTTGTGCTATAGATTGGCAGGACTTTCAGATTTGAGTGGAAGCAATGGAGGATTCCAAATTCAAGGTTGAAAAATTCAACGACCAAAATTTTTAGTTATGGAAAATGCAGATGGAGGATTATCTGTATCAAAAAGATCTATGGTGGCCATTAGAAGGAATGACAAAGAAACTGGCCACACAGTCAGATGAAGATTGGGATATTTTGGATAGAAAGGCACTGGGATCTATTTGTTTGTGCCTTGCACTATCTATGACTTTCAACATATCAAAGGAAAAAATGACCATAGATTTGATGCAGACATTGGCTCAGTTATATGAGAAACCCTCAACTTCGAATAAGGTATTTCTTATGAAGCATTTATTTAATATGAAAATGGGTGAGGGAGGATCTGTAGTGAATCATTTAAATGAGTTTAATACAGTTACCAGTCAACTATCATCAGTAAATATTTCCTTTGATGACAAGGTTAGGGCTCTCTTAATTTTATGCTATTTGCCAGAAAGCTAGAATAGCTTGGTTATAGTTGTATGTAACTCTGTCTCTAGTTCAAATACTTTGAAATTTGATGAAGTTGTTGGTGTTATCCTAAGCGAGGAAATGCGACAGAAAAGCACAGGTGAAAATTCAACTTCATCAGGTTCTGCTCTAAATGTAGAGAATAGAGGAAGAGCAAGGGAAAGAGGAAAAGGCTCTTTGAATGATAAGTCACAAGGGAAGTCAAAGAAAGGGCACTCTCAATCTAAAGGTAAGAAAGATTGTTGGTACTGTGGAAAGCCTGGTCACCTGAAGAAAGACTGTTGGGCTCAGAAAGGTAAACAAGGAGATGGAAATGAAGATGATAGTAAGGAAGCTAACGTTGCAAGTAATACTTTATAGGATACTTTAATCTTATGTTTGGATAATGTTAATGATTCCTGGGTAATAGATTTTGGGGCTTAATTCCATGCTACACCCCATAGAAAATATTTTCAAGATTATGTTCAAGGTGATTTTGGATAGGTATATTTGGGAGATGATGAGCCCTATCCTATTGTTGGAATGGGAAAGATAAAGATCAAGTTGCCGAATGGAAATGACTGGATGTTGCAGGAGGTAAGGCATGTTCCTAATTTAAGAAGAAATTTAATTTCTGCAGGACAACTGGGTAGTGAAGGATGCACAGTCATGTTTACAGACAATGTCTGGAAGGTCACTGAAGGTTCATTAGTAGTAGCTAAAGGTGCAAAGGTAGGCACATTATATCTGTGTACTGGTAACACTTACTCTACCTTAGCTGCTACTGATAATGTTAATGCAAGGAATGCTACTATAGATGTTGCAAGAATAGATTCACAAATGTGGCACCATATGCTTGGGCACATGAGTGAGAAAGGGATGAAAATCCTTCACTCTAAAAATCTATTGCCAGGACTGAAAAATATTGATTTAGAGTTCTGTGAAAATTGCGTTTATGGTAAACAGAAAAGGGTAAGATTTCTGAGAGTTGGGAAAGAAAAGAAGAGTGAGAAGTTGAAGCTAGTGCATTCAGATGTACAAGGACCAGCTCAGGTATCATCTCTTGGTGGATCTCATTATTATGTTATTTTTATAGATGATTCAACCAAGAAAACATGGGTATATTTCCTGAAACAAAAATCTGATGTTTTTGAAACATTTAAGAAATGGAAAGCTTTGGTTGAGAATGAGACAGGAAAGAAGTTGAAGTGTCTCAGATCTGATAATGGAGGTGAGTAGTGTAGCATATCCTTTGAAGATTATTGTTCTATCAATGGAATTCGAAGGCAGAAGATAGTTTCAGGAACCCTGCAAGAAAATGGTGTGTCAGAAAGAATGAATAGGATAATCATGGAATGTGCAAGGAGCATGAGATTGCATGCTGGACTGCCCCTTCATTTATGGGCAGATGTTGTAAACACTGCTATCTATTTGATAAATAGAGGACCCTCAACCCCTTTGGATGGTGGTATTCCAGAGGAATCATGGACTACTAAAAAGGTAAATTATTTGTTTCTAAAAACTTTTGGTTGTGAAGCCTTTGTCCATGTTGATAAAGAAAATAGAACCAAGCTTGATGCTAAATCTCTAAAATGTACCTTCATTGGATAAGGAGTAGATGACTATGGTTCTCGGTTATGGGATTTTCAAAATCATAAAATAATTAGAAGTAGAGATGTTATATTCAATGAGAAGGTCATGTATAAAGAATAGTTGCAGGAAAAGAAGCATGACTAGGTCAATCAAGAATATGTGGTGCTGGATGAGACTCCTAAAAATGAAATGCCATTGGTACCTGATGCTCAGCAACAACAGGTTATTCCACAAAATCCTGTAAGTGTTAGATGTTCTACAAGGTCAAGTAGACCTCCTGAAAGGTTTTCTCCTTCTTTGTATTCAATTTTATTGACTGATTCTGGTGAACTAGAAGAATATGAAGAAGCAATGCAGGTGGATGCCAAACAACAGTGGAAGTTGGGCATGAAAGAGGAGATGGACTCCTTGTTGAAAAATAAGACTTGGGACTTAGTCCCTTTTCCTGAAGGAAAAATAGCCTTGCCTAATAAATGGGTTTATAGGCTAAAGGAGGAAGATGGAGGAAAGAAAAGGTATAAGGCTAGACTTGTGGTAAAAGGTTTTGCATAGAAAAAGGGTATAGATTTCGATGAAATATTCTCCCTTGTTGTAAAAATGACTTCAATTAGAACTATACTAAGTCTTGCGGCTGCAGATAACTTACATCTTGAACAACTACATGTCAAAATAGCTTTTCTCCATGGAGATTTGGAGGAGGAAATTTACATGCAGCAACCAGAGGGATATGAGGTCAAAGGTAAGGAGAATTTGGTGTGCAGTTTAAGGAAGAGTCTGTATGGCCTAAAATAGGCACCCTGTCGATGGTATTTAAAATTTGATAGTTTCATGGCTGAACAAGGTTACCATAGATGCCATTCTTATCATTGTGTATATTTTAAGAGATTGGATAATGGGAGTAACATTATCTTGTTACTTTATGTTGATGACATGCTTGTTGTTGGGTCTAATATGCAACATATAAATGAACTTAAATAGAAATTAGCAAGGTAATTTTCTATGAAGGATTTGGGTGTTGCTAAGAAAATCCTTGGTATGAGGATTACACAGGATAGGAAAAATAGAATCTTGAATTTGTCCCAAAGTGAGTATATAAAGAAGGTGTTGAAAAGATTTAATATGCAGGATGCAAAAGCAGTCAGTACACCTTTGGCTAGTCATTTCAAATTGACTAAGGAAATGTGCCCAAAGGCATAGGAAGAGGTAGATAAAATGTCTAACATCCCGTATTCATCAGTTGTTGGCAGTCTGATGTATGCAATGGTATGCACATGGCCAGATATTGCTCATGCAGTGGGAGTTGTCAGCAGGTATATGAGCAATCTGGGTATGGAACATTGGAATGTTGTCAAATGGATACTTCACTATCTGAGAGGTACTAATACAAAGGCATTATGTTTCATAGGATCTAGTTCTTCTTTGAGTGGATTTGTTGAGTCTGATCTGGCAGGGGATATTGATACAAGGAGGAGTACTGCAAGGTATGTTTTCACTATAGGGGGTACTGCAGTCAGTTGGATTTCTAGATTGTAGAAGGTTAATGCACTTTCAACCACTAAAGTTGAGTATGTAGCTGCTATAGAAGCTAGCAAGGAGATGATTTGGCTACAATGTTTTCTAGAGGAATTGGGTCAAAAGTAGGAAGATCGCCCATTGTACAGTGATAGCCAGAGTGTCATTCATCTTGCAAAGAATTATGCTTTTCATTCAAGGACAAATCACGTACAGCTTAGGTACCACTTGATAAGGCCTGTTTTGGAGGATGGCCAATTATGGCTTGAGAAGATTCACACAAGTGCCAATCCTATAGACATGTTCATGAAGACAGTCCCCAAGGAGAAGTTGGTTTCTTTCTTAGCTTCTATTGGGCTTCTTGACTGATGATCGTGGAGTTACTACACAGCCAAGTCTTTTATCCAGTGGGAGTTGCACATACTACATTATCATCTGGATTTAGCCTCCAAGTGGGAGATTGTTCTAGTGTGGAGCCTGATCAGTCTCCAAGTGGGAGATTGTTGATATTGTGGTGACTGATCATGTAGTGGGTGTTGATATATGGTCAATTTTAGAGGTTGCCCTAAAATGTTGTTATAAACAGCTGAGATGTATAATGCATGGTAATGTTGGTGTATGTTTTTGTTGGATAATAAGAAAGGTTGGATGACTATGTAGGTGGACGTAGCCTAGGTTTTGGGTGAACCATGTTAAATTTGTGTGTTATCTATTTTGTGATTGTTTTCCTCTTCTATTTCCACATATAACTGTGAATTTTATATTATTTCGGATCTATCAATCCCTAACAAAATGACCATATCTTTTGATTAACAAGTTCGATTAAGCCCTACAATAGATCAAATCAAAGGGAAAACTAAAAGCAAGAGATTAGATGAAATAAAAAGACCAAAAGTAACCAAAAATAAACTTGAAAACACACAAAAGGATGTCAAATGATTCAAAAATCAAGTATAGGAAGATAAACTAAAAAAATGAAAAAGACTTGACGAAAACCTTCTGCATAAGGATTCACTAATCAAATTGATATCAACTTATTGATCAATATTGGCTAATTAAATAGTGAATCAATCATAGAGAAACATGAAATTAATCTCAAATGTTTTGTACTGTTACCTACATTTTGTGGTGACAAAATGCAGGACAACAGTTGGCTCTATCTGGGGAAAGTTACTTGTTTGTTCTTAGAAACAAAGAGTGACAGAGAATCCAGTTCTCTAAGTGCCTTTATCCACTCCATTGGGTAATAGAGTTAAGCGACTAAAAACATAAAGACTCAAAAAGAATGACACCACCGACGCAAAGCAAACCTAGAACAAACTTGTGCAAATTCACTTATTAAAAACAAAGAAAAAAAACTTACCTAATTAAAACTAGCCAACAATGAAACTTTTCAAATGAAACCATTTACTGGCTCAATAAAATAGCTACCTTTTTTTAGTAGCTTGCAGTACCTTACGTGTTTGCAGGCAACCTTATATAGATAGAGCACAAACAACTAGAGCAATGATACCAATGCCTTATGTAACACCTCCTAGAAGAGATGAATAATTTCACCTTTTTGAGATGAATCATATGTACTGCTTCTCCAAGATAAGTCCATGAATTCAAATTTCTCTTGTTGAACTACAAATGTATGCTTAGCCTTTTCTTCAATTATATCTTCATGTTCAGATATATGTGGAATATCTAGTTGTCTGTTTGCTTCTAACCAATCTAGATGTCTTATTGGACATCCCCTTGACTGTACAAAGACTAAAATTCTCTTGCATGTTGTAATTTTCTTGACTGGTTCATCAATAATGGCATCCTCAAGCTGATTAGGATAGGTTACCTCATTGCTTCCTTCTACATCATCCTGGTTACAAATTTTAGACATAAGAGGATTGTCTTCAACATTTAAACAAAATTCCCCTATGATGTTCATGCTAAGATCCTCATAGGGTTCTGGGGTAAATTTTTCATCCAACACTCGTTCAAGTTTATGACCTTGAAACAAAGATGCACTATTTTCAGCTTGACTAAGACTTTCCTGCATTTTTACATGTTCATGTCTAATGACATGATTATCTTCATTTTCTTGATCATTGGAAGAATGAGTTCCATCTTTTTTATTTTCATCAATGACTTTTTGAGACTACGTGAACCAGAAATAAGAGTCACCAGCTAATTTTGCTTCATTTTCTTGGAAGAGAATAGCAAGATCACTAGCCTCGTATTCAGAATGCTTTGTTATTGCCTTCACTAATGGTGCCTTGATAGCAAGCTTCTTTGATGATGAAACTAATCTTTGTTGATTCTCACCAGTAAGACTACAAGCTATAGTTGGAAGGGGTGTCCTTTCTTCATCCTTGTGAGGAACAAAGAACATACCTTGAGCTATTCACTTTTTGAGAGAAAGCAACTCATTTTCCAACCTTTGAACTACAGGATCCATCCTTGTGATGGGAGAAAATGTATCAAAAGAAAGATAACTTTCTTCAAACTTGTTTGCTTCAATACTTATTTTCCCAGCAAGAATGAGATCATCTTCAATTCCAATCACCAAAGTCTGTGCAGCTGAAAGAGTAATCGGGGCTGCTCTTCTCAACATAAAACTGACTTTGGAAATTTGTGCATTTACAAAGAAACACTTCAAATTTGCAGTTGTAGGCTGAGTAATAACTGGAATTCTTTGTGTTAATTTGTTGAAATGAGCAACAAATTCATGCATAGGCACGTGAGATGCCTTCTTCAGTTGAGTAAGTTGGGCCAATAGTGCATGAGCATCTTCAAGAGTCTTGAACCTTTCTTCAAACTTGGCTATGAGAGTAGCCTAGTTTGTGATGGTTTGTGGTGCAAGATGATAAAACCAATCATAAGCCATGCCTTAGAGAGTTTCCATGAATAACCTTATAGACATGTCTTAATGTTCAACACCATGAACACCACATGCAATATAAAAAATAACAATATGTTCATCAAGTTGTTTTTGTCCATCACCAAATAAGTTGGGAAAATTCTTCCACGAGCCATCAGGAAGAGCATGTAAAGGTGGAGCTAGATTCAATGAACCAAAAGCATTTCCCCAAGGACCTTGGGCCATTTACATGTCCTTGGTAAACGCTTGAAAAAGTAACAAAAATTAATTACAATGAAAAGGACACAGGTATACTTCAAACAAAAATGTCAGGCTTTTGAATGCGTGTTGTGTCCCCAGCAGAGTCACCAAACAATTTTGGGTGGATATTTTGCAACCGATAGTTTTGGGAAAAAATCTAGTTACAAAATAGTGATACCAGCCACATTGTATGAGACAATGTCTCTCCCACCTTAGAGGGAAGGCTCCCCCTTCTCACTGTTCCTTGGATCAACTCAAGGTAAGAAAGAAGTTAAGAGATTATCAAATAGGGTGTTACAAATATTCCATCTTCTTATCTTTCAAGAAGGAATCCACTTACCTAAAGAATGAGTAATGGGCAAAGCTTTAATCTCTAAACTACACTTCTATCTAAAAGTAATAAATAGTGATACTGATAAACCAACACAAACTCACAGGCTGATTGAGAAGCGTACCAGCTTGGCTCTAAGACCTATCTATCTATTCTATAAGAAATGCCTCTACCATTGGGGCACACTAATTTCTAGAAGTAGAAATTTTCTAACTATTCTAACAAAGTTCATGAAAATAAGATGGTAATATAACCTATAGTCACAGCTTCTAGTCTTATATTACCACAATCGCTCCCAGTCATAGCTTCGGCTCTGATTGTTTCTAATTTTCAATTTTCTCTTAACAAAACACAAGAATCATATAAACAAAAAGATAGTAAAACCAGATTGCAATCATAGCTTCCAAATTGATTCACCACAATTACACTCAGTCACAGCTTCAACTTCAATTATTTCTTTCTATTTATTTTTCTCCAAAATAGTACTACACAATCACAATTATGCTTGTACAAGTTTGGTAGAGCTCTCTTGCATAAAATAAAGATGTTTTTTACAATGAGAGAAGCATTCCTTTTATAGGAAAATAAATTAGACAAAGAAAGAGGAAAAAGTGGGAGAAACTCAACCACTTTGACCCAATCAAACTAGGTGAGAAGAATTATTGGATTACATTTCATAAGGACATGTAATCAAATTTACATGTAATTGCATTGTATGAAATTCATCTTCTCCAATCTACAAAGCATAAAACTAAAATAGAAAGATGAAGAAAAGTGAATCAATCCTTGAGATTGTCAAGGAAGGCCTTATATTTGGCAATACAATCATGAATAAGAGGAAGATTTGAAATCTTCATTGTTTCTAAAATGGCTTCAACCTCGATTGCACTCATATGTGCTGAGTTCACAATTTTATAATATCTCTAGTAAGAGTCTTGCATCTTATTTGTCTGAGATTGGTTATGATGTCTACTTCTATTGCTTGACAGCACTCCAGATCCCCTTGTAGCTTTTCCAAAAGCTTTTCCATTTCCTAGACTTTGTCAAGCCTTTGCAAAAAATTTGTCATGTCAACATTCCCAATCTCTATATCTAAGATTTGATCAAGATTTGATGAAACAAGTGAGGTTGTGGCATGAGCCATCTCTTTATCATATTGATATTTCATCTTTCCTTTGACTTTTGACGGTGCTAACATATCCTATGCTGCAACATGAAAATTTCAAAGAGTAGATACATCATCTGAGAAGATTGGATCCATGAGAGGGTTAGGCTTTGGTTTGAAATGATAGATCTATGAAGAGTAAGGCATTTGGAGTATTGATTAGATACTCATAGAACACATGTGTTGGCTGGAAGTGAAACAAATAGCACATGTATGTAGGAAAAAGGGGGCAAAACAAACTTGTGAAGGTGGATTGCATGTGGGGCTTTTTTTTTGTGGCCAAGAATGCAAGTTGGAAGCACATGGATATGTGTAAATGGTAATTTTGGTATTAGAAAGAGTGACCTTTTACCAAAAATGGACTCTTGAGAGGTGAATACATGTAATGGAAAATGACATGTTTTCACATGTAATGGACTTGAGGAATGCAATTGCATGCATTGGAGAATGAAGGATTAATTGGCATGGATGGATGCACTTGCACTCTTGAAGGAATGATTTTAACTTTCTTCAAAAATAAACAAGAAAAAAACAAAACAAAACAAAACAAAGAACACAAAACATACCTCTTACTATTGACTCAAGCATATCAAAAACTTGAAACTTATCTTCACATGCAATTTCATTTTTGAGTGTAGAGTAATTTTATGCATTGACAAAATGAAGATTTTAACTTATTTAGACACAAAACTACATAATACATGGGCTGCATTTGAACATATGGAAATAAATGAGCCATAAAATGCAACATTGTAGGAAAAATAAGAGAAAAACTAAAACAAAATCAAATACATATACTTACTTGGAGCTCAATGAACCAAAAATAGGAGAAAGAGAAGTTGAAATGTCTTTGTCTTCAACAAAAATAGATTCTAGAGATGTATTTGCATCCAACAACTCAAAAATCTTTGACCATTCCCAAGGTACCAAGAATGCTCTCAACATGCAACAACAAACTTTGCATTTGATCAAAAATAAGTTTACAAACCCTTCCAATCAATCTCGTTGGGCATTTTTAATGGAAATGCCTTCAAATGATTCCCTTGCACAAATCATTTTGGGCTGAGAATGTAAAAAAAGTTGCTCTTAGATGAAGAACATGTGCATTTGGAAGCAAAACGGACTCTTGAGATGCAATGACATGTGTTATTTTGGCTTGCAAATAACCTCTCTAAGAAAAAATAGGTTCTAGACATGCTATTACATGTCACATTTTTGGCATGAAATGATCCCCTAGACCATAGAAAATAACATTTACTTTTTTAAATATGCAGTTGAGCTTGGAGAGTCCACTTTTTAAGCACTTAAATGACCATATCTATTGATTGACAAGTTCGATTAAACCCTACAATAGATCAAATCGAAGGGAAAACTAAAAACAAGAGATTGGACGAAACAAAAAGACCAAAAGCAACCAAAAATACACTTGGAAACACACCAAAGGATGCTGAAGGATTCAAAAATCAAGTATACGAAGACAAACTGGAAAAATGAAAAAAGACTTGACAAAAACCTTCAGCATAAGGATTCACTAATCAAATTGAGATCAACTGATCGATCAATATTGGCTAATTAAATAGTGAATCAATCATAGAGAAACATGAAACTAAGTTCAAAAGTTTCGTATTGTTACCTATATTTTGTGGTAACAAAATGTAGGACAACAGCTGGCTCTATCTGGGGAAAGTTACTCATTTGTTCTTAGAAACAAAGAGTGACATAGAATCCAGTTCTCTAAGTGCCTTTATCCACTCCATTGGGTAATAGAGTCTAGTGACTAAAAACATAAAGACTCAAAAAGAATGACGCGACCAATGCAAAGAAAACCTTGAAAAAACTTGTGCAAATGCACTTATTGAAAACAAATTAAAAAAAAACTTATCTAATTAAAACTAGCCAACAATGCAACTTTTCAAATGAAACCATTTACTAGTTCAACAAAATAGCTACCTTTTTTTAGTAGCTTGTAGTACCTTGCATGTTTATAGGCAACCTTGTATAGATAGAGCATGGACAACTAGATAAATGATGTTAATGCCTGATGTAACACCTCTTGGAACAGATGAATAATTTCACCTTTTTGAGATGAATCATATGTACTGCTTCTCCAAGATAAGTCCATGAATTGAAATTGCTCTTGTTGAGCTGCAAATGTATGCTTAGACTTTTCTTCAATTGTATCTTCATGTTCAGGTACATCTGGAATATCTAGTTGTCTATTGGCTTCTAACCAAGCTAGATGTCTTATTGGACATCCCCTTGATTGTTCAAAGACTAAACTTTTCTTGCATGTTGTAATTTTCTTGACTAGTTCATCAATAATGGCATCCTCAAGCTGATCAAGAAAGGTTACCTCATTGCTTCCTTCTACATCATCCTGGTTACAAATTTTAGACTTAAGAAAATTGTTTTCAATATTGGAACAAAATTCCCCTATGATGTTCATGATAAGATCCTCATCAAGTTCTGGGGTAAATTTTTCATCCATCACTCGTTCAAGTTCATGACCTTGAAATGAAGATGCAGTATTTTCAGCTTGACTAAGACTTTCCTGCATTTTCACATGTTCATGTCTAATGACATGATCATCTTCATTTGCTTGATCATTGGAAGAATGAATTCCATCTTTCTAATTTTCATCAACGGCTTTCTGAGACTGCATGAACTAGAAATAAGAGTCACCAGCTAATTCTGCTTCATTTTCTTGGAAGAGAATAGCAAGATCACTAACCTCGTATTCAGAATACTTTGTTATTGCCTTCGATGATGGCACCTCAATAGCAAGCTTCTTTGATGATGAAACTAATCTTTGTTTATTCTCACCGGCAAGACTATGAGCAATAGTTGGAAGGGGTGTCCCTTCTTCATCCTCATGAGGAACAAAGAACATACCTTGAGCTATTTGTTTTTTGAGAACAAGCAACTCATTTGCCAACCTTTGAACTATAGGATCCATCCTTGTGATGGGAGAAAATGTATCAGAAGAAAGATAGCTTTCTTCAAACCCATTTGCTTCAATACTTTTTTGCCCAGCAAGAATGAGATCATCTTCAATTCTAATTGCCAAATTCTGTGCAGCTAAAAGAGTAATCGGGGTTGCTCTTCTCAACATAAAACTAACTTCGGAAATTTGTGCATTTACAAAGAAACACTTCAAATTTGTAGTTGTAGGCTGAGCAATAACTTGAATCCTTTGTGTCAATTTGTTGAAATGAGTGACAAATTCATGCATAGGCACGTGAGATGCCTTCTTCAGCTGAGTAAGTTGGGCCAATAGTGCATGAGCATCTTCAGGAGGCTTGAACCTTTCTTCAAACTTGGCTATGAGAGTAGCACAATTTGTGATGGTTTGTGGTGCAAGATGATAAAACCAATCAATAGCCACACCTTGGATAGTTTCCACGAACAACCTTATAGACATGTCTTCATGTTCAACACCATGAACACCACATGCAATATAAAAAATATCGATTTGTTTATCAAGTTGTTGTATTCCATCACTGAAGAAATTGGGAAAATTATTCCGTGAGCCATCGGGAAGAGCATGTAAAGGCATAGCTAGATTCCACAGACCAAAAGCATTTCCCCAAGGACCTTGGGCCATTTACATGTCCTTGGTAAATGATTGAAAAATTTAAAAAAATTAATTATAATAAATATTCACAATGAAAAGGACACGGGTATACTTCAAATAAAAATGTGAGGCTTTCGAATGCGCCTTGTGTCCCCAGTAGAGTCTCTAAAAATTGTTGGGTGGATATTTTGCAACCGACAGTTTTGAGAAAAAATTCAGTTACAAAATAGTGATACCAGCCACATCGTATGAGACAATGTCTCTCCTACCTTAAAGGGAAGGCTCCCCCTTCTCATCATTCCTTGGATCAAATCAAGGTAAGAAAGAAGTTAAGAGATTATCAAATAGGGTGTTGCAAATATTCCATCTTCTGATCTTTCAAGAAGGAATCCACTTACCTAAAGAACAAGTAATGGGAAAAGCTTTAATCTCTAAACTACAATTCTATCTAAAAGCTGGAAATAGTCATACCAATAAACCAACACCAACTCACAAGCTGATTGAGAAGTGTACCAGCTTGGCTCTAAGACCTATTTATCTATTCTATAAGAAATACCTCTACCATTGGGGCACACAGACTTCTATAAGTAGAGATTTTCTAACTATTCTAACAAATTTCATGAAAATAACATGGTAATATAACCTACAGTCACAGCTTCTAGTTTTATATTACCACAATTGCTCCCAGTCACAGCTTCGACTCTAATTGTTTTTTATTTTCAATTTTCTCTTAACAAAACACAAGAATCACATAAACAAAAAGATAGTAAAACTAGATTGTAGTCACAGCTTCCAATTTGATTCATCATAATTGCACTCAGTCATAGCTTCAACTCCAATTGTTTCTTTCTATTTATTTTTCTCCAAAATAGTACTACACAATCATAGTTATGCTTGCACAAGTTTGGCAGAGCTCTTGTGCATAAAATAAAGATAGTTTTTACAATGAGAGAAGCATTCCTTTTATAGGAAAAGAAAAGAGACAAAGGAGGAAAAAGTGGGAGAAACTCAACCACTTTGAACCGGTCAAACTAGGTGAGAAGAATTATTGGATTACATGTCATAAGGACATGTAATCAAATTTACATGTAATTGCATTGCATGCAATTCATCTTCTCCAATCTACAAAGCATAAAACTAAAATAGAAAGATGAAGAAAAGTGAATCAATCCTTGAGATTGTCAAGGAAGGCCTTATATTTCGCAATACAATCATGAATAAGAGGAAGATCTGAAATATTCATTGTTTCTAAAATGGCTTCAACCTCAATTGCATTCGTATGTGCTGAGTTCACAATTTTGTAATCATCTCTGGTAAGAGCCTTGCATCCTATTTGCCTAAGATTGTTGATGATGTCTACTTCTACTGCTTGACAGCTCTCCAGATCCCCTTGTAGCTTTGCCAAAATCTTTTCCATTTCCTAGACTTTGTCAAGCCTTTGCAAGAAATTGGTCATGTCAACATACCCAATCTCTATATCTGAGATTTGATCAAGAGTTGATGTAAAAAGTAAGGTTGTGGCATGAGCCAACACTTTGTCATATTGATATTTCATCTTTCCTTTGACTTTTGATGGTGCTAACATATCCTGTGTTGGAACATGAAAATTTTAAAGGGTAGATACTTCATCTGAGAAGATTGGATCCATGAGAGGGTTAGGCTTTGGTTTGCAATGATAGATCTATGAAGAACAAGGTGTTTGGAGTATTTATTAGATACTCATAGAACACATGTGTTGGTTGGAAGTGAAACAAATAGAACATGTATGTAGGCAAAAGGGGGAAAAATTAGACTTGTGAAGGTGGATTGCATGTGGGGATTTTTTTGTGTGGCCAAGAATGCAAGTTGGAAGCACATGGATATATGTAAATGGTAATTTTGGTACTAGAAAGATTGACCTTTTACCAAAAATAGACTCTTGAGAGGTGATTACATGTAATGGAGAATGACATGTTTTCACATGTAATAGACTTGAGGAATGCAATTGCATGCATTGGAGAATGAAGGATAAATTAGCATGGATGGATGCACTTGCACTCTTGAAGGAATGATTTCAATTTTTTTCAAAAACAAACAACAAACAAAACAAAATAAAGAACACAAAACATACCTCTTGCTATTGACTCAAGCATGTCAAAAACTTGAAACTTATCTTCACATGCAATTTCATTTTTGAGTGTAGGGTGATTTTATGCATTGACAAAATGAAGATTTTAACTTATTTAGACACAAAAATGCATAATACATGGGTTGCATTTGAAAAAATGGAAACAAATGAGCCAGAAAATGCAACATTGTAGGAAAAATAAGAAAAAAACCAAAACAAAATCAAATACATATACTTACTTGGAGCTCAATGAGCCAAAAATAGGAGAAAGAGAAGTTGAAATGTCTTTGTCTTCAACAAAAATGGATTCTAGAGATGTATTTGCATCCAACAACTCAAAAATATTTGACCATTTCCAAGTTACCAAGAATGCTCTCAACATGCAACAACAAACTTTGCATTTGATCAAAAATAAGTTTATAAACCCTTCCAATCAATCTTGTGGGGCATTTTTAATGGAAATGCCTTCAAATGATGCCCTTGCACAAATCATTTTGGGCTAAGAATGTAAAAAAATTGCTCTTAGATGAACAACACATGCATTTGGAAGTAAAACGGACTCCTGAGATGCAATGACATGTATTATTTTATCTTGTAAATAACCTCTCTAAGAAAAAATGGGTTCTAGACATGCTATTACATGTCACATTTTAGGCATGAAATGATGTCCTAGACCAAAAACAAATTCTATACATGCAATCGCATATGTTATTTTAGCTTGCATTGGGCTTACAAAGCAAAAATGGGTTCTACACATGCAATGACATGTGTTAGTTTTCATGTTTTTTGGCTTGAAAGTTCATTCCCAGCCAAAACGCACTCTAGAAGTGCATGCACATGTGAAGTTTTTGGCATAAAACTGACTTCTCAAGCAAAAATGGGTTCTTGAGATGCATGTGCATGTTTTATTTTGAATGCATTTGGAAGAAAATGTCTTTTACATGTAAAATGCACTCTCTAGAGGCATTTACATGTAAAGTGAAAGACATGCTGAAGACATTTACATGTAAAATGGACTCTTGGAGAGGCATTACATATATGAAAAAGCATATTTTAAACAAGTTTTACCCTTTTTACATGCAAAGCTCACTCTCTAGATGCAATTCCATGTTTTATTTTTTACTTTGTATGCAAAGCTCACTCTCTAGATGCAAATGCATATTTTATTTTTTACTTTACATGCAAAGTGGACTCTCTAGATGCATTTACATGTAATGTAGGAGATTGTTGACATGATTTTGCTATACACAACTTAAGTGATTAATTAAGCACATGTCTATTTAAAATGTTGAATGCAATATCACTTAAAGAGTCCAAAATAAATATTAACACACAATATATAAATACATAATGTGTAAACACTATTTTATAAAGTGATATTAACTTCTATGTTATTTAAAACATAAAGTAAAACTTAACATTTAAATAGAACAATAAAGTAATATAGTCACTTAAGTGAAAAATTAAAAAGCAACTCAACATAAAAAAATATATCATAAAGTGCATTTTAATCACTTAAGTTATAAATTTAAGTGATAAAGTAACTTAAAAACATAACATAAAGTGATTTTATGTTATATTTTTCAAAAAGTGCAACTCGACTATAGAAAATAACATTTATTTTTTAAAATATGTAGTTGAGCTTGGTGAGCACTTTTTGGGTACTTAAATGACCATATCTTTTGATTGACAAGTCTGATTAAGCCCTACAATAGATCAAATTGAAGGGAAAATCGAAAGCAAGAGATTGGACGAAACAAAAAGACCAAAAGCAACCAAAAATACACTTGAAAACACACCAAAGGACGCCGAAGGATTCAAAAATCAAGTATAGGAAGACAAACTGAAAAAATGAAAAAGACTTGACAAAAACCTTCAGCATAAGGATTCACTAATCAAATTGAGATCAACTAATCGATCAATATTGGCTAATTAAATATTGAATCAATCATAGAGAAACATGAAACTAAGTTCAAAAGTTTCATACTATTACCTACATTTTGTGGTGACAAAATGCAGGACAACACACAAGATGTAATAAAAACATTGACAAGGTATGAAAACTGTTTGATGAAATGCCACAATAGTGGTGTCTCATGTAATGCTGAGATATTAAAAATATTATAGGAGATCACATTTCTTTGAAGTATTTTGACAAACTAGCATAAAGTGAATATCTCATCATTGCATGAGACACCACTCTTGTGGCATTTGGTCAAACATCTTAGTTTCAGATACTTTGTGAGGAATTGAGTACTTAGGAATGATGTTAAATCACAAGGGATTCTCCTTGTTCTCCACAATGGAGTGAACTATGTTTGTCTGATTATATAACTATTATCTTTTGTCAGGTATCCCACACAGTCTCATGGATTATCAGGTATAAGTCAATATACCCCATAGAGATTAATGTCTTTTACCATTTGTGAAATATCTCTCATTTCATGAAGTGTGGGTACTAGCGAATAGGTATTTGTCAGAATTGTCTTCCTTGAGCGAGGAAAATATAGGAATGGAAGAAGAAAGTGAGACATTTAGTGTGTCTAAATCAAGGAGATCGACTCGAGGTCAAAAGATCAGAAAGAAATTCAATAAATGCATGGAATTTTTCCTTGCTCAAGGGGGATTGTTTTCTTATGATGATGAGAGAAAATTCAATTCTGAGGTTCCCTTTAGGTACAAACATCTACAGAAACAATGGGTCCTCGATGAACTTTCTTCAATAAACATTGATTTTTGTATTAGAGAGAGGATACATTGCATAGCACCGTCTTCATTACATGGTTTGGGCCTATTTTCCATGGATGGCATAAAGGTCTCTTATAATAAATTTGTCGAATTGATGGAGTATGTCAGACCTTGTTATGATTATAGTAGTTGGATGCAGATTATTAAATATAAAAAAAGTATGTGTAGGTATGCACTCACGAAAAATTATATGCAACAAAAAATCAATGAAAAAAGTAAAATAGTAGCTATATACATTGATGGAAGGCCAAAAGCATCAAGGAATATTACATGTTTTATAAACAATACATGACCTGCGTCAATTAAGAAGCAACCCAATTGCATATTTGAGGTGCACGAGGGAAATCATGTATTTGTATGTGCAATCAAATCAATACATGGAGGCAAAGAGATGTTTATCAATTGTAATTTGAATCACATAGATACAAAAAAAACTAATGACTATCATGGACAAGGTGGCATGCATTCTGATAATTATCTATTATTCAACGTAACTTAGAATAAGAACACGTGTTTTAACATGTCTCAATAATTTTGTTTTGAAATATAGCTATAGTATGGATCAACAACCACACGATACGCACGACGATGATAGTTCTCATGGTACTTCTTCCCGACAGGTAAAAATCATTGTTGTTGTACAAATGCCCATACAAGAAAAATGTTAATGTGTATTTTTTGTTATGTTTTATTCTTCACTACTATTTTGGATTTCTTTTAAATAAAGTGTTAATAATATTATTCTCACAAATGAGTGTTGATCAGAAAAAGGGAAAGGAACAAGTAGTCCATGAGGAGATGCAAGATGAGAAAAATTCATTCTTTATTGATTTTACATCAGACATTGATCATGTGGTTGCATTGCAAAATTTCCTTCATGCACTATCAAGAGAGTTAACTCGATTGGCAGAGATTCAACCTCAAACTCCTCAAATACAGATGAGAGAGGATGAGTTGATTCACTTGGTTCAGACTTATACAATAAGTATTAATGTAGCTTTTAATTATAACAAAAGTTCAATAATGGTTTTTATAGTATACTCTTTTATTTATGTCATTAACTAAAATACATATGTGTTATTTTTACAAAGGATGCAAAAACAATTTTAGGGCGATGCCCCAAATGCAGATACTTCAGGTGGTTCAAGTACATCGCATGTTCTATCCTCCACTTGTGTTTTTCTAGAACAATATTTTTTTTAATAGCTCTAACAATCTTGTCCATGGTTGTCCATATTTTTTTATGCTCTAACAATCTTATTTTTCAGCACCTACCATTGATCCTTGTTAGAAATAGGGAATACTGAGAGGGGGGGGTGAATCAGTATTCTACAAACTTTCTCTTTTGCCCAATTATGGATATAACAGATTATCTTTATACATGCATAACATAAGAAGCTAAACAATATGCATAGCAATAGAAATAAAGAACTCATAACACATGATATGTTCTCAAGGAAACCCTGGCCAAGGGAAAACCCCGGTGGGGATGGTACCCACAAAGATCCACTAATAAAAAGTATCATATTAAGGGTGTTGACCCTGTTAGGAGTCTATTACAAGCATATAGTGTATCGGTCCTGATTAAGAGACTATAGGCCTTGTTAGAAGCCTCAACCCTATTAGGAGTTGTTAATACAAAATCTGATTACCAGATGAGTCCACTGCCCAAACAAGTAATGTACAATGTATACTTATTACAAAAATGGATTAAGGTATATAACCTTATGTTGCTTGCATCAATATCTTTTCACTTCTCTTACATTCACATCATATAATTACAATATTTCCACATATCTCTTCTTACAATTACAATTACATATATACAAGTTATTAAAGATAATAACTTTACATGGTTGGCTTCCATATATCTTTATCCAAGATTTAACATCTAGGATGTCATCTCTTTATATTGTTAAGTCATTATTTTGATAAATGAAATAATCCCTTAACTCTTTACCAATTCTGGCTTCATATTCTGTCATGTTGGCTTAACACTGTCTTCGATAAAACTGTCATAACTAATTTTGTACATGTCGTACTAACTTGCGCTCTAAGATGGGTCATCATTAGTCATCATAGAGTCTATGTTCAAGTGAGCAAGCACTGAAATTACTCCAGTC
Source organism: Chamaecyparis obtusa (assembly GCA_027943335.1). NCBI lineage: Eukaryota > Viridiplantae > Streptophyta > Pinopsida > Cupressales > Cupressaceae > Chamaecyparis > Chamaecyparis obtusa. The sequence continues at coordinate 486,323 of BSBK01002406.1, read as the reverse complement.
AATGTCGCAAACACAAACTATATCCTGGTGCACTGGTGAAAACAATGTTTTACACTTAAACAAATTGCAATGCGCTCTGCTATACTTGCTCTCTGACCTATGTGATCTTCATGTGGATCATATTTTTCCATAATGACAACATCTATGTACTCACTTCAGCCAAATTTCCAACAATCTCCCCCTTTGTCATTGGTGGCAACATATGAGAAAATTGGCTAAGTGTACAAGTCAAAATCTTAAAATTGTATCAAAATTGTGGCCATAGTATAGAATATGTATACTATCCTTATAACTCCTCAAAATATAAACTATAATACAATGCTCCCCCTAAGAGTATCAATCCTTATCAAATATATCAATTTTATGCTCTAATATCTCTCCCCCTTTCACAACAATGACAAAATAAGGTAGGGAGGATTACAAAATTGTATCCCAAAAAGATTATACCTTCATTTTCTTATTGCAAAGCCGATAGGCTTGCAACACAATCTACAAAATCAGCTTTCATAGCTTGTATCTCCTTTTCCCATGAATTCTTGATGGAATCTGCCACATTGAGTAATGTGCTTAGTCCATAAGCTGCTATTTGACAAGCTTGGAGGTTGTCAAATTTGAATTTTTGAAAGGATGTCTTAGCTGTAAGACATTCTTCTAACTGCTCTTCAATGATACTCAACTTCATAGAGATGTGTTCTCTCAAAAGAGTGAGTCTCCTCATTTTTCTGTTCCTCTCATCTTGCAATATTCTTATTTGATCATAAAGCTTCCGAATTTTCTTTTCAGCATCACATACCTTCACATTAGGTTTAGAAAGAAGGTTACATTCATTCTAAATCTTAGCTTCCTTCAACTTGATCTTCTATTCTTCTTTTGCTGTCAGAATCTCTAGTTTTGTACATTGTATGTACAATGATTTTCCTATCTCCAAATGTTTCCTCAGGTTCTTGATACAACTATCAAGACTGCTAATATCATTCCTAATATTTTGACTTATGTTCAAAAGCATTTTAGCTTCATAAGCTGCTTGAGCTCTCACTTTTGCAATATCAGATAGGTTAGTGAATTCATTATCAAAAGTGCTCATTACCATCTTAGCTTTCTCCAAAGGATCTGCCTCTATGATTTGTGTAGTTACAATGCTTTGTAACTTCTCAGTAAGGTCCTTTAGACTCCCTTCAAGATTCTTCACTTTCTTGTTCTTGCCAATAATTTTATTCAAAGAAGTGATCAGTTCCAACTGATCATCATCATCAACTTCCTTTCCTAAATCTTCAAACAAAGATTCAATTTCTTTCTTCTTTCCAGTCTCAGGAGTAAGACTGATGTCTTCTATGGCAGGAATAGGTGCTTGAATCTCAGTCTCCTTATGTTCTTCACTGATAGATTGAATCTGCTCTACTTCTTTAGTTTTATCTGGTTCATCAAGAGCCGAATTGTCAACAATGTTTGCTAAGTTCTTGAATACATTGTCATCAGTATCCACAGTGACCTTAGTACCTTCTATATTCTATATTCATAGTTTCATCTTCAATGTTAATAGCTGAAGGAGAAGGAATATCCTCTTTTTCAGCTTCAACTACTTGCTCTGCTGCAACCGATGGCTCTCCAACATTTTCTGCCATGACCTTGATTATTGTCTGCTCTATATCTGAATTAACTTCTTCATATCTACCTCCCATAATCAAAATGGTTCTCCTCTTGGTTTTCAAATGGGTGCTTAAGGCCTTCAATATCTACTCCAAGTGTTCATCATCTCTCACTTCACAAAGCTTCTTCACAAGATTCTTTCTGATATTAGTGTCTTCTTCAGTTGCTCTCTGCTTTCTATTTAGCAGTTTGGTGTACAACTCATCAGGTATTTGACCTTGAATAGAATCAAATTTCTTGTCTGCCAAAATCATATGCTTCACAATAGCATTCTCCAAGTTAAGTCTATCTGAATAATCATAAAAACTGTAGTACTTGTTCATTCTGGTAAAGTCTCCATTTTCAATAATCTGCTCATTAAGCTTTTCAACTTTAGGTTTCCAAGCTTTCTTCTTAACTATGGTGTCATCACCTTTTACTTTTGTAATTACTCTTGGTACTAGTTGAACTATAGTCTTCTGTCTCTTTCCTGGTCTAGTAGCAATTTCTTTCATTCTCTTGCTAGCTATGGAGGAAGTGGATCTAGTTGTTACTTGTACCTTTTCTAGTTCCTCTACTTTCACCTTGACTTGTGTAGGTTTTATTTGTGTTGCACTGGATGAAAAGGGTGGTACAATCAAGACTTCTTTCTGTCCAATATCCCTGATTGCTACTGCTATCTGTTTTGCTATTAAGAATTCTTGTTCTGACATTCCTGTATCTTTCAGTATTCTCTTGATAGTGTTGTCAACTCTCTTCTTAGATTGCTTCTCTTCAATTATAGCTTTTTCCAAGTTGAAGTTCTCTTCAAAAGTTCCAAATTTGCTGCACTGAGTGTCCAATTTACTTTTAAGTAATTTGCCAACATATTCTTTTGTTTCAGCCTCAGATATCTCATAGCCAAGAGGGTTTATGAACTAAATTCTAGGTTCCACTGCTTCAATATAGGTAAAGTCAGTGTCAACCATAAAACATATATCATTCTTATACTTCTTCACAAGTGACTGTGGAATTCTTGATCTACTAGTTACCATGTTCTAAAATGTCTTCACTACTAACATAGCACTCTCATTTACTTTGTCAATAACATGTCTCAAATAAACTTTATTTATCCTTTCCATAGCAGTTTGTCCATCATTCCAATCATGTGCAATGGTGTATGGAAATCTTCTCAATGAGTGGAAAAACATGTATGTGATTAAGGATGAAAATCTAAATTATGCATACTTAGATTTCTTAATCTTCTCCAAGTTTTCAAACAATTGAATTCTCAGAATTTCACACATATCAACTGGTACTTTGTCAACACACATTAAATAGGCAATATGTACCATTCTAGCTGCCATATCATCTTCTCTAGAATTTGCATAGAACTTAGTTGTTAGGTACTTGCATAAATATCTAACATCATGTTGTTTGATCTTGCTAATCACAATTCCTCTACCATTGTAGGATGAACCTGTGTTTTCTATGACTATTTTTCTCATATTTTTCTCATTTAAAGGAATAGCACCTATGTGTGTGAAAATTGTACCTGATCTGTAGACACAACACTCAGTAAAACATTAGAGGTTAGTGATAATCAAAATCATGCAAAATTGAAAGCTATCTAACCAAGCGATTTACTGCCTTCTAATAGGTGCGAGATTAATGTTCTCAGATTGTAATCGAGATCAGTGACCTAGACGACACCTAAATGAAAGATTTGAATGCAATTCTAGATATGGAATAAATGCAATTAATCTATATTTTTGATATTTTATGATGCAATAAGAATGATAAATTGATATGATATGAATGCTAATATGAAATTGATATGCTATGAATGCTATTGAAAATTGATATGCAATGCTAATCTAACAATGATATGAAATATGAATGCAAAAATAAGATTGATCTCACAAAAATGTCGATTCGCAAGAGCTTTGATTCTTCAATTCCAATTCTCCAGCGTGATTGTGCAAAAATATGAGATGATTGGATGCAAATTTGAGAGATGATTGAGAGATGAATTATGAAGAGCTGAGCCTTGTTTTTATAGAAATCCAGGGCTTTGGAGGTGCATGAGAAAAAACCATAAATCACTCAAATAACTCAGGTTGATTTTTGAGTTATTTTTAAATAAAGGATAATTAACTCAAAAAAACATGCAAAAGCTAAGCTTTAACTCAAAATAGAGTTTAGCTTTAATTGATAATTGATAGTTGTCTGCTTTTATGATTGTGCATGTTTTATTTATGAATTAATTTAATAATAAAGTGATTTATTTCCAACTTAACTGCTTTTAAAAATAAAATAATTGATTTATGGGTTAATCAATTATTTAATCAAACTTTTATTAAAAACTATATTATTAAATAATGACAACTTGCTTTAATTAATTAAATAAGAATTTAATCAATTATTCATATGATATTAGATTTATTGTCAAAATTAAATAATACAATTAATAATAGATATAATTAAATTTAATTACATAATTAAGTGGCAAATATTAAATCTAATTAATTAAATATGAAAATATTCAATTAATCAAACTTTAGGATAAATGTGATTTATTGCCAAATAATTATAAAATTAAAGATAATTAAGATAATTAGGAATATTACTAGGAATATTCCCCGATGCAAAATTTAAGATAATCAATTAGATTTGATGATGTTTAGATGTGCCTTAGATTAGGACTTTGATGTCGATTTTGTTCGATTTGTCGATGTAGGAGGTTAATGAACTTATAGCCCATTTTTGGGGTATTACATTTTGCCCCTCTTTGAATTACTGTGCGAAACGCAGTGCTTCAAAGATAGTCTGTGTTTGATAAAGATATGAAACTGATTCAAAAGATAAACCGATCTCAAGATAGAAACCGATTGAAAGATATTGAGATAGGAGTTGATTGATATTGAATTAAGATGGAGATAATAGGTCTTGAATGACCAAAGATAATGTTCACTGTAGCAGCAAATGAACCTATGATTGCAAAAAAGTGTCAAAATGCCTGATTCTGAACCTTAGGATTGATAAGAAGTGAGTGACCCGTTCTAGACTCGATTGTCTTAGTAGAACTAGCAAGTATCACATCCAAACCCTTCAGTTGTCGAAGAACCAAGGAAAGAACACTATGATCTGATGGTTGCAAAAACTGATACAGTTTACAAGATTAGGAGAATACCAAATTGATATGGATCTATGAATCTGATATGCCCCAAGTGATGATAGATTTGCCTCGAGCGATGAGGTCTTTTGATGAATCAGCGACTAGACGTGATTGTTGTCTTGATCACTGATGAAAGATATTGATAGATTTGATTGATAGAATTTAAGATTTACAAACTTTGAATTGATGTGCAATACCATGCCCCCTTCGGGATTAAAATTGAAATCTGACAAGAAAAGTCAGTGTTGAGAGTTCAGAAGCATGTTAATTGATTTGAGAAGTGATTAAACATGTTGAAGAACACATTCTGCATCGTTTGGAGGTCCAAAAAGACCAAGTTTGACTAGGTTTGACCATGAGTTGACCATGGTTGACCAAGTTGAAATTTTGATAGTTTGATGAAAGATAATCAATTAAGTTGAATACTAGATTTCTGTGATGATCAAAGGTCGAATATGCAAGTAGTTAATAATATGAATGATCTCAGATTTTGATTTTGATCCCGAAAAAGGATTCTACTTGCTGCTTCATTGGAGGAACCTTCGTGTGAGGTTCAGCTCTTGTTAGATTTGAAGAATTGATATGATGAATTGTTTAAGCATTAAAGTTCATCTAGTCATGGTGAGATCATACAAATTTGCAAAATGAAATGCAACCTAAGACTTAGGACCTAGTCACTGATCATATGTCGATTTGTTATCATCATTGAACTTTTAGGTAACCGGATAAATCAATACAATGCCCACTAGCCATGAAACCATAGACATATGAATATCAATTTGTATGCACAAGAATCAATACAACACCCACTGGTCAACAACCATGGATATATGAATATTGATTTTGTTTTCGAAATGTCAGATTAGATATAAGCACCAAGGCACAAGCGCCAGGATGACCTGAATATCATGTCCATTTTGATATAGCAATTTGTACAAGCATCAAAACATAAACGTTGTGATGACCTGAGTATGCCTTGCATTACAAACACATCAAACAGTCAAAAGATCATTCTAAATCCAGTGTGAATTACCTGTAGTGACCCTTTATCGTTCACATCCTTAGGCAAGAGCGCGTTTCACAGTAGGAGAAAGAATTTACTCAAAAAGATAATAGTTAGATCAAACTTCCTTGAATTGTCTGGGTATCAATGGTTGAGGTATGCATGGCCATCCAATTCGAGATAGAGGCTCTTACAGTCGAACACCATTTCAATCCAAAATTTCCAAAGCTGTTAGATTTTCACATACGAGCAGAAAATAAAGAAAAGATTATGCCCCCAATCATCACTCTCTAAATCCTATAAAGGACATCATCGAAGAGCTCGAAGGGACACAATATGCAAAAATCTCAATGCGAATCAGTAAGCATACAAGGAGATAAAAGCATGAAGCACAGATTGTTGTCAGTTTGTTTTTTGATGTTTGATTGCGTTGTTATAAATGCAAAATCCTTTCTGGAGACAAGACTGACTGACTGACTCAAATGAAGCTTCAAAGGACTCTGGCTAGATAGGAAATGTCTAAGATACATTGGAGACTATAAGATATGACATTGATTGCCCCCAAGTGTTGAACATTGATAGGATACAGACGCTTGAGCTGGTTGGTGTACAGACCGACTTATTGAAACCGGGATATGCAGAAACAAACCGGGAGATATGTACAAACTAAAGCAAGACTGAAAGCTGGGAAAGACCAAGATTGTGCTAATAGATGGAGCATTTTGGAACAAGTGGCACCCATTTGCCGGGTTTTCACCATCTTGGCAGAGATTCTATTTTTGCTACCAAGGCGCCTGTTTCCAGGTTTTCACCAAGGCACTTTTTCTTTCTTTTTTCATTTTTTTGTATTTTTCATTTTTTCAATTTTTTTGTACTTTTGATAATTTTTGATTTTTTTTGTGAATCATCAAGGCACCTATTGCTAGGTTTTCACCAAGATGTTCATTTTTTCAGGACTTTTTCTGATTTTTAAGATTTTTTAAGGACATTTTACCAAGCACTGAATGCCTTAGGCATAGAATTTCTTCAGATGGAGAACGTTGATTGGTTCTCGGAGCTGTTCTCCTTCAGTTGTTGAGAGTTGATAGGCACCAGAGCCAAAAGTAGCAGTGATTACAAAGGGACCCAGCCAGTTGGGTTCGAACTTCCCCTTGCATTCTCGATGTGATTGATTTTTAGGATTTTCTCTCAACACTAGATCGCCAACCTGAAATTCTCTATGTCTGACTTTCTTGTTGTAGCCTCTAGACATTCTTTTCTGATACACTCTGAGATGATCATACACTGCTTGTCTGCGCTCATCTAGTAGTTCAAGTTCTTGTAACCTCGACACTCTGTAGTCTTCATCAGTGACAAGTCCATGCATTTTGATTCTGAGTGATGGGATTTCAACCTCAATAGGTAGTACCGCTTCAGACCCATAAACTAAAGTGAAAGGTGTAGCCCTTGTAGGCGTTCTGATACTTGTTCTGATACTGGTTTTGATACTTGTTCTGATACTAGTTCTGATACTGGTTCTGATACTTGTTCTGATACTGGTTCTGATACTTGTTCTGATACTAGTTCCGATACTTGGTATACTTGATAGCATATTTTTCCATTTGAAAACTCCCAAGCAAGATCATATCGTGCAGTCCCAATGTCTAGCAAGGTGGAGAACAAGAGGGATTAGCAAGCTGGTGGAAGAGATGGAAGACAAAAGAATGAAGGAGAATGAAGGGAAGAAATCCTCAAGGGGAAACTCCTCAAGAATACTCAAGCTAGGGAAAAATTGTCATGTAAAGCATATTTGGACAAGCAATGAAAGGTTAGCATAGGATAAGCACAAAATCATAATGCAAGAGCAGGAAAGAATGCAATCCAAAGGAGTAGACATGTCAAGAGGCTTCATAGCACTGTGTTTTACTCTTTCTTTCTTTTTTTATTAGATCAAGACCAAAGGGGAAAAGGATAGCGATAGGCAAAAATAAATGGAGGAAGATGGATATGAAGGCTAAACATGGAAGGAATTGAAAGCAAGATCATCATCAGACAACTCACAAAATAGCCAAATGTTCCTGTATAGATCAACATTGTCAAGATCAAAGAGAGAAGATGAAATGGATGAAATATGCAAAAGAACTACGCATGATGCCTGATTGCCAGGTTTTCATCATGGTACTTATCCAAGGCGCCACAAGGGAGTGGTTTTCACCTTAGGATGAAAATTTTTTTCTCTTTACTTTTGCTACCAAGGTGCCTGTTTCCAGGTTTTCACCAGGGCACATTTTCAATTTTTTTATTTTTTTTTAGGAGGCAAGCTTTTAGATAGTGCTCCTTGAAATGATAAACCATGATATGCCAAGGATTCAAAATGATATGATCAAAGATGCTGATAGGGAAAGGAACATGGAAGAGAAAAATGGAGGATAGGATTTTATGTAAAGCGAGTGAGGTTGGAAGATAGGAGGAATAGGCAAATGAGGAAAAATGATAGAAGGTAGAAGGATAATGCATGGAAGGATTGTCAAAGGGTAGATGGAAAGGAAGGCAAGATCAACATAAACACACACCTTGAAGGGTGGCGAGAGGGTGGAGGAAATGTGAATGAAGGAATACGTGAAGGAATATGGTGAATGGATAGCAGAGGTTGAGGTTTGGGCGCATGAAATGGAAGAATATTTTTGGAAGGAGATGTAGTGGAAGCCTTTGGAAGCTTGAATGTCAATTTCACTTTTTGTTTAACACCAGACTCTTTCAAGAGAGACTTTGGAATCCATATAGTTGTAGGCTTTTTATTTCCTTTTGATGATTTAGAGATAATATCTTCAATGATGGATTTTGGAACCCATACTTGTCTTGTAATTTTTTTCTTAGATATCTCTTTTGACTTTATGTTTCCATGTCTATTAGAGGAGACATGGTGATCTTTTTTTGATGGATTCTTGTATTGCTTCTTTTTCTTGTATTGAACATTCAAATTACTTCCAAAGGACTTGGGACTTGTGGAAGAAGGAGGAGGATACGACTGGTTTAGATGGGTGGGTGGATGAAAAGGATTCAAGGGTATGCATCTATGTTGATCTTGAGAAAAGATGGGAGATGGAGGTATGTAAGGACCCAAGATGGATGGCAAATTAGGAGAGTTAGGAGGGGAAAGTGAAGGGACATAAGGACCCAAGATGGAAGGAAGGTGTGAAGATCTTTGTAGTGGTGGAAGAGGTCCAAGGATGGAAGTGAAAGACGCAAAAGGATAATCAATATGTTCATCAGCATCTATATGACAACCAAGGATATCAGCATCTTTAGAGTGAGCATTAAAATTTTCAATAGAATCATGGACATCTTGAATATGAGCACCTTCTTTGATAGGATCATTCAAAGCTTGCGAAGACTTAGGAAGAGTAGAAAGTGGAAGTGAACATGGAGTGGTAGAACAAGAAGATGAAAGACTTTGATCTTGACAAGGATCTTCGGATAGCATAAGCGCATAATTTTTCTCTTGTTTTTCAATAGGCTTAACATTGGAAGTAATAGTACTATCATCAACAAGCTCAACAGTGTAAGTAGTAGCTTGATCTTGCTTAGGAGAACCATGAAACAGATAAGAGACATCATGAAAAGGCTTGGATGACATGGAGGGTTCTTGATCTTGATCTTTCTTTATGTTCTTTTCTTCATTATTTTTAGAGTCCTCTTGACATAGAGCCACTTCTAAGGACAAGGAAGCATGTTGGGATTGTATGGATGACTTTGGAAGAGATGGTGGAGGACTAGCTAAAGTAGGGATTATAGCATATGAAGGCTTAGGCTCTTTAGGTTTATCATTATTGAAAGTCTTTGCAGCTAAGTGAAGGTTAGCTTGAGTTTCTTTAAGAGGTAGCCTTGGAGGATAACTATAGGGAACCACATGAAAAGTATCAGGGCTTGTGTCAGATGAAGGTTCTGTGAAAGATTTGAAAGACTCGGAAGCTTTAAGAAATGTATGGGTATTGGAGGAAGTAGGGGATGGAAGGGAACCATCACAAAACAAAGGTTCAACATTAACATGATCTTGCTTGAGAGTGTAATCTTTATTTTCAGCTAGAGAGTTCTTAGAGGAGAGATCCTTATAGTATTGACGTTTCAAGCTAGCACGATGTATTTTATAATCCTCAGAAGTAGTAGATGGATCATCATCAAGGTATTGTCCACAAAAGCCATCAAAATCTCTTTCAAAATCAGAATCATATGGATCACCATCACGATCTATCCAATGTGATGGCCCATTTGTAGTAAGCAGGAATGAACGATGAGGAGGACTCTTAGGAACAGAGGTGTCATAGGTATCATTACATTTTCTTTCATCATAGTCATCATAGTCTTCAAAGCTAGATGTGTCACTCTCCATGGAAGAGGTATCATATTGCTCAAATTTTTTCCGGGGGCATGGTGACATGTACAAGTCTTTATCAAATGGAAAAGAGTATAGAGGTTCCTTTTCTTTCCCAAGTTTGTCAAGATGGACTTGCATAGCATGTATCTATTTCATTATAGTGGCGATCAGAGCTTCTTCCTCTTGTTTACTGATTCTTTGAGACATGTGTACGGATTCTCAATAGCTACTGATTTGTTCTTGACACAATGATATTTTTGACAGATTCTGGAACTAGGCTGGAAACATTGGATATCTTGCAATTTGACAATTTCTGACAACTCTCTCAATTTTTTTCCAAACGACACTCTACAGACTCGTACGACAGTGGGTAGTCTATGAAATGATAGTTGCTAAACTCGTACGACTTTTGACTTCCTGAAATGACTTTTGACTCCAGAAAGAACTTTACGTCAATTTTTGCAAAATTTAAGGTCTTCAATTTTGGATTGTTTGCAAATTGTACTGTCCAGATTTTGAAGGTTATACCAGATTTGATCATTTTTAATAGCCAAGTAGATAAATAAGCACGCAGAACAGCAAGCAAGTGATTCCAAGCACGTATGAAAACAATGAACAAGGGCAAAAGCAACCTTGCGCATGAACAATCAAGTGACCAAATTGTGCTAATCCTTGAGAGTACTAATTGTGTATGTTCTGAAAAGTTTTTCAATAACGCACATATACCTGAAAGTGAAAAATTGGCCTCTCTAAGGTTTTTAGTAATGGTTTGACTCTGCAACTTTTATGATTCAAAGGGGTGAACTCCAATCCCGGCGCACCAGGGTTTTGACACAGTCCGAGAACTTAATCTTCAAGATCTGCTAGGGAGATCTGACAACCCAACAATGAACCATACCCGTGGAGATTTCTTCCACAAGGACATTTATATAGCGGCTGTCACTACCACGGTGAAAATGGCTATGACCGCTTGAGGTTCCGTCAACGCAGTTTTCCCTGTGAAGGGATTGTCCGCTACGGTTAACCCTCTCTAAAGATGACTCACAGATTTATACCACAAGGGGACTTGACTCCAGATTCAAGGTTTTGACACCTCTTCACTTTTAACCCAAACAAAACAAGCAGATTAATCCGACACGCTAAGACAAAGTTTTGTTCCACCAAGGTCTGTGATATCAACTCCACGTGATCTATCAACCTCTCCGGGGAGAGAATGTATCAATCAATAAGAGAAGACACACTAACCAATTTTGATTCACCAAAGCTCGTGATATCAACCCTACGTGATCTATCAACCTCTCCAGAGAGAGAATGTGTCGATCAATAAGAGAAGACTCACTAACCAAGTTGAATGTGAAACGCACTAAGTATCCTCCCTACCTACAAGGATTCTATCGTCAAGAAAGATTTCGCTAGGAATCCAATCTCTCAAGAATCATGAATAGTGTTCATAGGGCCTAATTACTATGTGAGCACAGATATATGTTCCGAAAGTAAATCTACCAAAAGTACCCAAAAAGTAGAAAGAGGAACACTTAATGCTTAAAGAGAATATGAGATGAGTCCACAAGGTGGAACACTTAACACCTCACACAAGCTAAAAATGAGTCCCCAACTTAGAAAACAAGTGAGTTCCTAAAAGCACAAAAAGGTTGCCAAGTGGAACATTTAACGCTTCTGTCCTGTTGACCCCTCCCATTTATGGCGCTGAGATTGCAACCACGGGGTGGAAATAAAGGGCCGGTGGATTAGCGAGTCCAATAACCCAAGATAGCAATCAAGATCAATCACAAGTATTCTAAGACTACTTAATGAATCCTTAAGGGTTCACAACCTAGTATCAATTATGCAAGTGTGTAGAAATAGATCAAAAGCATGAAAAGATGCACACAAGCTTGACACATAAGAGATTTATTTTAAGTCCCAAATCAAAATATTATTAGATGAAGGAGAATACCTGGGATCCTTGCAACGCGCTTAGTAGATTTTACTTGATTTTTAGCAATTTTTGTTGAGCTTTTCCATGCAAGCAAGTGACGAACTCTCCAACAAGCAAACAAGCAAACAAGATATGCAAAATATATTCAACTTATGAAAACCATAGGGTTAGCTCTAAAAATCAATTATTATCAGTAATAATAACCAACAATTAACCCAAATGACAACTCATATCATTCATTGGACCATGTAAAAAAATAAGTGCATACCCATCACAAAATTTTATTTTTTTTGCTGCATTTGACCTAGTCAACAAGATCTAATTTTTTTGATATGATTTTGGCCACAAAAATAGAAATTCATAATAGAGACCCCTACTAAAAAATAGAGAGCTTTCCAAAAATGCAAAAATTTTAGAAAAATCTCTTCATTTGTGCCCTAGAGACCCATTTTATCAAAATAGACCAGTTTTTGTAAATTGACTATTTAAGCTATGATATCATGTCCAAATTTAAAACACAAAGAATGGACCCCCTGTAGAATTTAAAGATCTTTTTTAAAATATAAATTTTTTTGAAAAATATGCTGATTTGCGTCAGATATTAATTTTTTCCAAAATTTCAAGAAAAAATTATTAAAAATTCAAAACATCTCAGAAAATTCTAAATTTTTTACTGTAGCTTCCGTAACATGTCACCAACTTGAAAAAAAAATTTCAGACCACAATTCCAAGCTGTTTGGGAGACAAAATTAAATCTTTGAAACTTTAGGGTTTTAGCTCCCAAAAAAAATCAAAACCAGCATGCAAAGGTGGGTTGCCCCACGGTGGGTGCCAGAAATGTGTGTGTGAAAATTGTACCTGATCTGTAGACACAACACTCAGTAAAACATTAGAGGTTAGTGATAATCAAAATCATGCAAAATTGAAAGCTATCTAACCAAGCGATTTACTGCCTTCTAATAGGTGCGAGATTAATGTTCTCAGATTGTAATCGAGATCAGTGACCTAGACGACACCTAAATGAAGGATTTGAATGCAATTCTAGATATGGAATAAATGCAATTAATCTATATTTTTGATATTTTATGATGCAATAAGAATGATAAATTGATATGATATGAATGCTAATATGAAATTGATATGCTATGAATGCTATTGAAAATTGATATGCAATGCTAATCTAACAATGATATGAAATATGAATGCAAAAATAAGATTGATCTCACAAAAATGTCGATTCGCAAGAGCTTTGATTCTTCAATTCCAATTCTCCAGCGTGATTGTGCAAAAATATGAGATGATTGGATGCAAATTTGAGAGATGATTGAGAGATGAATTATGAAGAGCTAAGCCTTGTTTTTATAGAAATCCAGGACTTTGGAGGTGCATGAGAAAAAACCATAAATCACTCAAATAACTCAGGTTGATTTTTGAGTTATTTTTAAATAAAGGATAATTAACTCACAAAAACATGCAAAAGCTAAGCTTTAACTCAAAATAGAGTTTAGCTTTAATTGATAATTGATAGTTGTCTGCTTTTATGATTGTGCATGTTTTATTTATGAATTAATTTAATAATAAAGTGATTTATTTCCAACTTAACTGCTTTTAAAAATAAAACAATTGATTTATGGGTTAATCAATTATTTAATCAAACTTTTATTAAAAACTATATTATTAAATAATGACAACTTGCTTTAATTAATTAAATAAGAATTTAATCAATTATTCATATGATATTAGATTTATTGTCAAAATTAAATAATACAATTAATAATAGATATAATTAAATTTAATTACATAATTCAGTGGCAAATATTAAATCTAATTAATTAAATATGAAAATATTCAATTAATCAAACTTTAGGATAAATGTGATTTATTGCCAAATAATTATAAAATTAAAGATAATTAAGATAATTAGGAATATTACTAGGAATATTCCCCGATGCAAAATTTAAGATAATCAATTAGATTTGATGATGTTTAGATGTGCCTTAGATTAGGACTTTGATGTCGATTTTGTTCGATTTGTCGATGTAGGAGGTTAATGAACTTATAGCCCATTTTTGGGGTATTATAGCACCAACTTTAGATAAACCTGTGACTTCATGAATCAAGTCAGTTGTAATGTCTATTACTCTATCCTCTAGCCAAAATTTTCCATTGTGAATTCTGCTCAGAATAATCTTAGTGCATTCTTCATTGTCAAATTCATACTTCAAAGCATACTGAACAATCTCATTATCTTTCAAATGTTCATATTCTTGTTTTAATGACATACCCTGATTGTAGATGTTCATATGTTCATTGGTAAAATCACTATCACTGACAGTTTCTAACTTGCATCCAAGATAACTTCTCACATTTTCTATATGCAAAACTTCATCTAGTACGAATGATAGTGCTAACCTAGGATCATCTTCTTCCAAGGGTTCTACTGGTTCCTTCTTCATTCTAGGTCTATTCTTATCTCTGATATTGTGAATTAAGGATACATCCATGACTATTTCAAGTTCCTTATACCGATTCAAAGATTTGTCAAGATAAATACCTCAAGTTCATGATTTTAGGGCTTTTGTAGATTTGGCGCTCAAATCTTTCACCAAATCAATGCAAAATGCTTCCAATCTCTATTCTTTTCTCTCCTAACCACTTCAATCTCACTTAGATCTGACATCGCATTCAATTCTTTTGTCACTTCTTTCCAAAAAGCTATATCTGCTATCCTGCAAAATTTAAAACTTCTTGTGATCTCACAAAACATAATATTTTCTTTTGTGCTCTTAACCATAGCATTAGTACATCATAAAATACCTTACATTAACTACGCAAGACTTAATTCATCAAAAATATACTTCTACACTAATTCTAAGTTCCTAATCTACTATAATTATCATTAATTAAATGCTTACAGATAGGTCAGGTAAGGATTCATTCTTACCCCTTGATACTTCACCTTTCTAATTACCTTCAATGTTGAATATGTCTCCTTGATCTGTGCTTTTAACAAACTTCACTTCATCTGCATTACTACAACAACCTTTATGTCTGTTACCTGCATCTTCATTACTTCTTGCATGATTTCTAGGGTTAGAGTTAGGATGAAAAACTCCATTGTTCATTCTGAAAAACCTTGTTGTATGTCCAATCTTGTTATATATCTAACAAATAATTCCATTATTCCCATATCTTGGTCCTTGCTGATTGATTTGTGATCTACAGTTTCTAGCAATGTGTCCAATCTTGTTGCATCTATAACATACTACTTCATTCCTTCTGTTCATATCTTCAGTAGGTCTTTTATCTGCATTGTTAGTATTTCTAAATATTCTACTACCATAATTATTCTCAATAACTTTAGGTCTTCTACATTCAATAGCTCTATGTCCAAAACCATGACAATTATAACAATAACCATTGAGAGGTTTAAATTGTTTACCTGTGCAATCTCTCTTCATGTGACCAATAGTATTACAACCAAAACATCTACCTTTGAATTCTCTTTGCATACCTTTGGGTGATTCTTCTTGGTTCAGTGGTTCTTCTTCTTTAGGTGTGTCATTAGATTTGTTGATCTCATCTAACTTCTTCTTATCTATGCTTTCAGATTCTTTCAGATATGGTTTCTTGCTTTCATCATTTGTTCTAAATATATTAAATCCAAGTCCAGTCTTATCATAGGATGGTTTTCCATAAGATACTGGTTCATTGATCTTCTCACTATTTGAATACAGCCTTTCAAGTTGTTGTTTGGATTGAGTCAATTCACCTTTCACAATCTTATTGTATTTCTCAAGTTCTACATGCTGCAAGTTTACTTTCTCAAATTCAGATGTTACTTTGTCAAGTTTAGATTTTAATTCTTCATTCTCAATCTTCAACCTTTCATTCTCAAATCTCAGATTTGCTTCATTTTTGTCATTTCCATCTTTTAAAATAAGCTTCAGATTTTCTATCTTCAATTCATGCTTAAGAATCACATTTTCTTTTTCTAAATTGTCATCACAATCTTCAATAAGAATTTCAAATTCTTTTTCAGATTTCAGATCTTCTACCTTGTTTTTTAGTTTCTCAATAAGGTTCTTTGCATCATCATATTTATTTTTCAGAGTGTTTCTTTCATCAATAAGCATATCAATCTGTTCAAGGGATTCTTCAAGATTTTTCTATAGTTGATCCATATCCATAGAGATCTTACTCAAGTTGCTAGGCTTTCCTTGAATGATTCTTCTCCGAGTAACTAAGCTTTGATACCAATTGTTAGAAATAGGGAATACTAAGAGGGGGGGTGAATCAGTATTCTACAAACTTTCTCTTTTTCCCAATTATGGATATAACAGATTATCTTTATACATGCATAACATAAGAAGCTAAACAATATGCATAGCAATAGAAATAAAGAACTCATAACACATGATATGTTCTCGAGGAAACCCTGGCCAAGGGAAAACCTCAGTGGCGATGGTACCCAGAAAGATCCACTAATAAAAAGTATCTTGTTAAGGATGTTGACCCTGTTAGGATTCTATTACAAGCATATAGTGTATCAGTCCTGATTAAAGGACTATAGGCCTTGTTAGAAGCCTCAACCCTGTTAGGAGTTTTTAATACAAAATCTGATTACCAGATGAACCCACTGCCCAAACAAGTAATTTACAATGTATACTTATTACAAAAATGGATTAAGGTATATAACCTTATGCTGCTTGCATCAATATCTTTTTGCTGCTCTTACATTCACATCATATCATTACAATATTTCCACATATCTCTTCTTACAATTACAATTACATATATACAAGTTATTAAAGATAATAACTTTACATGGTCGGCTTCCATATATCTTTATCCAAGATTTAACATCTAGGATGTCATTCCTTTATATTGTTAAGTTATTATTTTGATAAATAAAATAATCCCTTAACTCTTTACCAATTCTGCCTTCATATTCTGTCATGTTGGCTTAACACTGTCTTCGGTAAAACTGTCATAACTAATTCTGTACATGCCATACTAACTTGTGCTCTGAGATGGGTCATCATTAGTCATCATAGAGTCTATGTTCAAGTGTGAAAGCACTGAAATTACTCCAGTCAATGTCGCAAACACAAACTGTATCCTGGTGCACTGGTGAAAACACTATTATACACTTAGACAAATTGCAATGCACTCTGCTATACTTGCTCTCTGACCTGTGCGATCTTCATGTGGATCATATGTTTCCATAATGAAAACATCTGTGTACTTACTTCATCCAAATTGCCAACAATCCTATGAGTATGCCGCCTGCAATGTTGAAAACACGTAGCATGGCCACAGATGCAATGGTAACGCCTATTAGTATGTGGATTCCTCTTTTTCTCTCTCATTTATCATGTGTTTATTTTACTTGAACTATTCTTTCTTAGGGGGAATTTTGTAATATTGGATTCATTTTATGTAAGAGGTGATGAGGAAATTCCTGGATGTACTTGTGTTAGATGTATGGGAACAATAGAGAATTATGATCAATTGCTTGTGAACAATGAAGATGGAATTCCCTTGAGAGTAGCCTAGCTTCCAGGTACTTTAAAAATTGATCCTTTCTTTTACTATACAATCTTATACTCATAATGTAATTCACTAACCCCATGTGTAGTCCCTTGCAATAATTAACAATCTTGTTATTATTTTGCAAGGAATAATCTATTTTATGAAAAACTTAATGATGAATGTTTATAGATTTTCGGGCCGACCATACGCACATGGTATCATATTTTGATTTCATTACTAGATCAGATTTCCTTTCATCCCTTTCTTCAAGTATATTAAAATGTAGCTTCACTTCATTTATGAATCTAACAGTTTTTTTTCTTAAAAGGTGGCAATTACAAGATAACTAGTTAAAGGATAAACTCATTGACTCTATGACAAAACTTTTTGGACCCAACGTCTTTCAAAGACTTAGGCTCCTTGAGAAAGCTGACCAATCTTTGAAGTATATTAAGGACAACTACAGGTCCCAAATAGAACGTAACCCTTATTACGAGCGCCCCCCCTATGTTCCCATTAATGAGTGGGAGAATGTTAAAAAGGATGCACTTGAGAGAAGCGCAAGAAATGGTAGACAAATACTATCACCCAAGGAAAGAAGGTACATGATAATCTTAATAATAAAATCATGTACTGTTTACTCTTCGTACTTATGTGATCTAACATATTTCAAACATCACATAGGTTGCCTGACACATCAAAGGCAACATAAGCAAGAAAACAAAAGCACGGGAAACACAAGCTCAGCTCGGGTGAATATTCAAAACTTGATGCATGAGTTGTAAGTATTAGTAAATGAAAAACCGTATACAAATATTTATAAATTACAATCAATTTAGTTTTGATGAAATTCACTAAAATAAAAATTCATGATACTAAGCAAAAATGTAGGCCTTGGAGTTCAAAAAAAAGATTATAGAAGAGGATAAGAAAATAGGCTACAAACAAGGCTATATAGTCGTGGTTGAACGATTTCAATCGATGAGTGCACAAGGTTCTTTTGGTGGATCTATCGATCGGGTAAATAATCCAATTGAATTTTATTTCAAGTTGAATACTTTACCAATTACTGTATTTGATGTTAAGTTCTAACATAAAGTGAATATATTTGTTTTAAGTAAGGAAACAATGATTATATATTTGTTTAAAACTTTAAAGTGAATATATTTATATGTATTAAATTGAATGATTAACATTTCTCAGTATTTGTCTTGTATTTATATGTATATATTGTTGATAAATGCACTAATTATTTACATTGGAATGCAACATGTCGATCCTGATACACCATCCAAGCACGACGGAGGCGTCGATTCGAATGTGCATTGTAGTACTCAAGGTATACATTTTCTATTCGAATTTTGATTATTGAATTATTAATACAAGTAAATTGAATTTGGCCTGGTAAGAAAAATTAAATTATAATGTGTTGGCATTAATAAAACATTTTGTATTACAGTTGCAGGGGATGTAGAGGTTGTTCTCGATGAGTGTGTTGAGGTTCAAGCCACCGGGCAAGATGATGTGGTTGGACAAAGTAAAGAGCATCACATTTATGTTTTTTAAAGTACTGAAATTCTTGTAATAATAATGATAATATGTTTTTAAATTAATCCCAATTATGATAATATGTTTTTAATTTAACCCTTTTATTTCTTATTACAGAGGACCCACCTTTGTAAAGGATAGTGAGATCACATGTACGAGCAAGAAGAAAGGATGATGATGACATGGATATGCCTTTGCAACAATTTAGGGAATCAGAAAAAAAAAAAAGTCAAAAAAGAAATGATTCTCATTTATGCAACTTATTGGATAATGACTGATGTTTATGTCTTGATGATTTAATGTTATGTGTTAATGAATGTTATGATGTGTTATTGAATGCTAATGAGTCTTATGAATGCTAATGAATGTGTGTTAATGAATTCTAATCAAGCTTATGTGTTAATGAATGTTGTTTGGAAATGATTTGATATTGTAGTTTTTTGAGTTATTAATCATTTCCATGCAAAGTTTTATGGTTTTTGTGAAGATTTAATCAAGGAAAGTCATTAGTTTGTTGACTGTTCCAAGCAGATTGGTGTATGCAATTAGAAATAGAATACTAAATGGAATCCTTTGTGCCTAATATACTTAAATGGAATACACCAAGAAGTACCAAATGATGAATGCTCAATTGTCGTAATGACAAAGCATCAAAACCATCCATTTCTAGAACTTGATTTTCTAGTCTTAATGATTTTTCTATAGTCCTAATGATTTTTCTTATTTCTTGTCATTTGTCCCTTTTTTATTTCCTATGTTTGTGCCTTCAACTTGAATTTTCCCATTTCTTATTTTGTGCCAATTATGGAGTTCACCTTCTTTTGATGGTATATTTCATTCACTCTATGTGGAATACTATTTTGTTCAATATTTTATTTCAGCTTGATATTTCATTCATTTTTCATATACACAGAGAAATGGACAATTCTGAGATAGGTTTCTATGGCTATGATAAATTTCCCTCTATGTTGAAAAAATTAGAGTTGACAAAATGGTTGTTCAACGATTGTATCTATCATTAGAGCCACTTCATATGCACAGGTGATGAACATGCAGATTTGCCTAAGTAGTTCTAGGAGATGACCCAACAACACATGTACTATTGTGAAAATCATCATAAGTCCATTTGTTGTTGGGTCTAGTTCCCGTAATTTTTTGGTCAAATATATATGTTTTTCATATGTTCATATACTACAAGCATAGGCTGTGAACCCATGATGAGCAGTGAGAATGAATGGAGTACCAAATCAAACTTATGATACCCTAGTTTAAGATTCAGAAAACATCAAAACAACATGAATATGGCACTAATCAAATATGGACATCAGTAATAAAATAATGCCAATCAATGATGCAAACAGGTCACGGGCATGGAAAAATCAATGAGCATCAATATCAGCATAAATCAAATGCCTAAATACTCCACATGGTGCCATGACAATAGTAGGGTCATGAGGTGCTCAAACAGTGATCTCATAAACAATGCATGATGCCCTAGCTTGCATCTCACGAGCCATCAAGACATTTCCTCATAAAATAATCATAAATAGGGAGTACCACATAGTGAATATCAATAGAAAAACAAATAAAGAGAGATCAAACACTTCACACAATGCCTTGAAGATAATAGCAATGATGCCCTAGCTCTCAATTGTTGTAATGGCAAAGCATCAAAACTGTCCATTTATAGAACTTGATTTTCTATAGTCTTAATGATTTTTCTATAGTCCTAATAATTTTTCTATAGTCCTAATGTTTGTTGCTCTTGATAAATTAGGCCTTGAATTTGAATTTGTGTTCACTATTTTATTTCAGCTTGATATTTCATTCATTTTTCATATACATAGAGACTACACATGCTGATAAAAAAATGAGTTATTTGATTTAGGTTTACTGCTCATGATTGTAAATGGTCAATATTTCTTATGGTACTCCTTGGTGTATTCCATTTAAAAATAATCATGTTTCTATGACTATGATAAATGTCCCTTTATGTTGAGAAAATTAGAGTTGAAAAAATGGTTGTCCAGTGTCTGTATCTGTAGGTTGCAAACAAATCATCCTTCTTCCACCAATATTCTAGTCAATGTACAAGTTCAATATGCAATGCAGAAGGAGGTGCCTAGTTCAATATGCAATCTCAACTCATATGCATAGGATATTAGGTGGAGCTAAAAAATGCAACAGGTTTACATTTTTTATAAAGGTCTTTAATTAGGTATTTTAAGTTATAGACCATTGCGAACATTGTAATTTTGACTCTTATAGGCGAGGGTAATGTTCTCAGCATACAAGTAAATCAAGACTTTTTATTTGCTGGCTTGTTGAGGACATTCTCTCGCCCATAGCTGCTAGAGTTGTAACATTCACGATGGTCTATAAATTAAAAAAATTATAGACCTATTAAAAAAATGTAAACGTGGTGCATTTTTTCAGCTCCACATGTTATCCATGCATATCCTATGCAACTACATGTGCATTCTTGATTCAGAGTGGGAAAATCTTATTTTGGATGTGAGGGAGAGAAGCCAAACACATAAAGAACATGCACATAAACACAATAGATGAGAAACATAAAAGTAGATATCACAACAGCTAAGAAACATAAATGTAGATATCATGGTCACAATTATTTGGAGACTCAACATAATTTAATGGTATACCCAGATGATGCAACACAACCACTACTCCTTTGGTTCCAAGTTGACACTGGGGGATCTAAAAACCATATATAAGGAATAAATTTAGAGAGCGGAGGAGGAGGGCCATAATGACCAAAATAATATAGGTTCCCTATATTATTTCGGTCATTATGGCCCTCCTCCTTCACTCTCTAAATTTATTCCTTATCTATGGTTTTTGGATCCTGGAGTGTCAACTTGGAACTGGAGGAGTAGTGGTTGTGTTGCATTGTCTAGGTATACCACTCAATTATGTTGTGTCTCCAAACAATTGTGACCATGATGCCTACATTTATGTTTCTTAACTATTGTGTTCCAGGACCCCTTATGACCCTTTATGACCCTTTACGATCCCTAGGAATACATCTTAGAAGTCTTAAAGTGTTGTAAAGGGTCATAAGAGGCTCCTAAGAGGGCCAAATGAGCTTCTACCTTCACATGGTTGGCCATGTTAAGTAGAGAATGTTAAACTATTCTCAAAACAAAGAGAAGCTCAATATTTTAAGGTCTCACTCCATACATGACATATATATATATATATATATATATATATATATATATATATATATATATATATATATATATATATAAAATACAGCATACCATCATAATTACAACAATCATTAGCAAGTGACCGACAACAAAGCACTGCACATGATGGCTATCTATCACAAATATCCGATAGGTAGATGTTGCATGTACATCATATCCGTCATTAATGTAGACTCCTTGTCGTAATTGTGATAGAAATAAATAATTTTGACATGTTGACCATCTTTGACCATGTTGGTAGGCCCTCTTCCCATGCATATTTTGACGGTCAGATGTGTCGTAATTATGATGCATATCCTAGCCGTTGTTGATTCTGACGCCAAAACTGCAACACCAGTTAGGGTCACTTGATCAACGGGGTAGTGTTAGAATTGGGATGCATAGCCATCAAAAAAAGGTCTCAAATATACTAGTGACATTTTACATATCCCAAGAATTCAACTATATTGGCTGGGATTCTCAATTCTTTCATAAACTGTAAATTACTGACACTCGGTCAATACTGTGTTCATCTCCTCGGTCAAATTACTAGATATCTCGATCATCGCTAAAACTTTCCTTCTCGACAAATATTATCTTCTCTCGGTTAATTATTTGTTATTCAACAATTACTGATGTGTGGTCGACACTAAATTTGTATGGCTTATACTGGTGCTCGGTCGACACTAGCATCACTCGACTTAAACTAAATTTTTTCACTTTTGCTCGGTTAAGCGGTTAAGTCTATGCTTCCAGTCTTTCTTCTTCACTTAGTGTTAAAGAAAAATAACAAATTACCTTGTCAATGTGCCAGCTAATCAAGTACCCATTGAAGTATCACATAACTCAACCTTTCCTTAGGTCCTCTTGTTATCTCCTCTTTTCAAATCTTCTTCATCAATCAAAAGATATGGTACTCTACTAGATAGCAATTGCCTTACTGTATGCACCCTAAAATGGTCGCCTAGACTTTGGGCCTCCATTCATCATTTTATCAATTTCCTGAATTAATGCTTTGCAATATTTTCAATTCAAATCAATTTTCTTAATCAAACCATAATTAATTCAAATATTTCAATATTTCCTAAGGTTTGATCATTTTATCTTAAGTTTTATTTAATTAAGAGAACATGCTCCCTTTTAATTAAATAATAAAATATTTTAATTAAATAATAAAATCACTTTATCATATGCCACATTTAATTAAAAGAACAAATCTCTTTTAAATAAATAAATAAAAATTTAATTAAATAATAGAGACCACTTTGCTAAAAATAATAAATAAATAATAAAATAAAAATAAAAAGAAAAAGATTTTTTGTCTACACATTGAATGCACACTTTCCAAGATGAGTGGAATCTCCTTTTGCCTCTTAATCTCAACCACTCATTATTTTGCCTCTTAATCATGCTCATTGATTTTGCCTTTTAAGAATCTTGAGCACATGGATCAACCAAGATTTAATCTCCACGATTGCTCATTTATTTTTGCCTATTAATTTTGACCGTCCATTCATTTCTAAATCTTTTATAAAAAGCCCTCTCCTTCTCATTTTCATGCATGGAGATTTTAGAGATCAAAATTTATGTTATTGTTATGCAGATTTGGAGAGCAATTTTGGAGGAGAGTTTTGAGCACTTGAGCTTAGACATTGCAACTTCTCTTTCTTGTCTTGTCTCATATCTCCATGGCAATCCATTTAGATTAATCTTGCACTTTCATATTAGATTAGATTCATATTTTCTTTCATAGAGTAATCTTGCATAAATATTTCCTTTCATAGATTAGTTTGCTTTTATGCATTGTTATCATTTAGAATAGCTTCCATTTTCATTTACATGCATACTTGATGATCATGGAGACTAGCATTCTTGTTTTTCCTTTTTGAATCTCTCATTTTATGGTGTACTTGCATGGGCATAAACTAGGTCTAATCTGAGGGCCTCCATTATAAACCCTTGCACTCCATGAATAGAGAGCTATGAGTCACCATTTGAGACCTCATTCTTGAACAATCTTGAATTTAATGACTCATATAAGTGTGTCAACATTTTAGCACATTTTTTTTGGCACCCACCATGGGGCAACCCACCTTTACATGCTAGTTTTGGTTTTTTTTTAGACAAAAACCCTTGTGCAAATTTGCAGATTTGCTTGGAGACTAAAATCTTAGATTTTCAAATATTTGATCATATCTCCCAAATGGCTTGGAGTTTTGGTCTGAAATTTGTTTTGCAAGTTGGTGGCATATCAGAGAAGCTTCAATAAAAAATTTAGAATTTTTTGAGGTAGTTTGAATTTTTTATAATTTTTTCTTTATTTTTCATAAAAAATTAATTTTTGGCACAAATCAGCATATTTTTTGGAAATTTTTATATTTTTAGAAAGCTATTTAAATTCTATAGGGGGTCCATTTTTTGTGTTTTAAATTTGGATGCAATATCGTAGCTCAAATAGTCAATTTACAAAAATTGGTCTATTTTGGTAAAATGGGTCTCCAGGGCACAAATGAAGAGATTTTTCTAAAATTTTTACATTTTTGGAAAGCTCTCTATTTTTTAGCAAGGGTCTTTATTTTGCATTTCTGATTTTGTGGCTAAAATCAGATCTTGTTGACTAGGTCAAATGCAAAAAAAATAAAATTTTGTGATGAGTGTCCACTTATTTTTCATGGTTCAATGCATGATATGAGTTGTCATTTAGATTATTTGCTGGCTATTATTGCTCCTAACAATTGATTTTTAGATCTAACCCTAGAGTTTGCATAAGTTGGATATACATTGCATATCTTGTTTGCTTGTTTGCTTGTTGGAGAGTTTGTGGCTTACTTGCACAAAAAAGCTCAACAAAAATAAGGTAAAATCTACTAAGCGCATTGCTTTGGACTTGAGATATTTTGTTTCATCTCTATAAAATTTGGATTTTGGGAATAATATGAATCTCTCATGTGTTTGGCTTGAGTGTTTATTGCTTTCATAGATCACACTTCAATTTTGGGCTCTAAAAAGAACATAGATTCACTTTCTTGCATACATGTTTCACATGGTAAATAGGTCCTATGAACACTATTTGTGGCATTCTTGAGAGAGTGGGCTTCATTCGCTTGTCTTACATGTGAAGCTCTTCTTGACGATAGAACCCCTTATAGGTAGGGAGGATATTGTTACTATCTCACGGTCTTACTTGGTTTAGTCCTCAACATTGATCGGTACATTCTCTCTTGGACCCATTTAGAAAGCTCAGTAGACATTGTTGTTGACATCATGAACCTTGGTGAGGTGGTTTCAATTTTAGCATGTCAATGAACTTGCTTGCTATGTTTTCATGAAGTGAAGAGGCTAGAGGATTATGCTTTACTCCCTTTTTGGGTAGTATCAGAAACTCAGATCCTTGAATCTAAACCAAGTTCCCATGTGGTCCTTTTTATGAGTCTCCTTTTAGAGAGGGTTAACCATAGAGGACATTCTCTTTATTGGGTAAATCATGTGGACAGAACCTCAAGTGGTAATAGCTATTTTCACCATGGTAGCAACAACTACTATATAAATATCCTTGTGGAAGAAATTTCCACGGGTGTAGTTTCTTGTTGGGTTGTCAGATCTCCTCAGCATCTCTGATTGATTAAATTCTCAGAATGTGTCAAAACCCTAGTGTGCCTAGATTGGAGTTCACCCTCTTGAGATTGCAAAATTTGTAGAGTTTACCATTACTATAAACCATAGTGCAACCAATTTTTTTCTTTCTAGGACTATGTGCGTGACTAAAAATATTTTGGGAACATACATAAATAGCATCTTTAGGGAGTATAATACTATGTCACTATTCTTGTTCATACATAAGGTTGCTTTGTCCCTTGCTCATTGTTTGAAGACAATTATTTGCTTGAACTCTCTGATTGTTGTCTTGCATGCCTGATTAGTGATAAAAATCTATTAATGCATCTAGTTGGTCACATTAAACAAACAAATCTGAGTTCCCGAGTGATAAAAACTTCAAAGATCTCCCCAAAAGTGCTATGACATGTTGCTCAACATCCAAATGAACTTAAATGGTATCAAGCTGCACAAAATGACTCTTGGTCTTCTTTCTTCCACATCTCTCATGTCTTCCTAGTCTTCCATTTCCATCCTTTCTCTTCTTCCTTCACACTTCTTCCTCTTCTTCCTAAACTCTTCACATCTTCTTGATTCTTTTCCTCTTATTATCTAGTCTTACCTTCTTCTATTCATCTCTTCTGTCACTTCCATGCTTGATTCCTCCTCTTCCAAAACCATGAATTTTAACTATCTTGTTATGGAAGCTCTCTTGAAAATAGATGATCTCAAACTCGTTGCTCAATTCAAAAAGTATTATTCCTCCAAAAATTGCATGGGTAATAAATTTATGACAAAATACAAGAAAAATTGATTGAATCAAACACCTTTGCTAAGATCATACGCATGATCCTATCATGACCTCCTTCTTCCAAATGTTTTTC
The DNA here is from genome assembly GCA_027943335.1 of Chamaecyparis obtusa. Taxonomy (NCBI): domain Eukaryota; kingdom Viridiplantae; phylum Streptophyta; class Pinopsida; order Cupressales; family Cupressaceae; genus Chamaecyparis; species Chamaecyparis obtusa. Next base: position 459,471 of record BSBK01002406.1, on the reverse strand, counting down.
ATCTTCTAAGTCTTCTCATCCTTCCTCATCTTCCAAGTCTTACCATGACTCTTCTAGACATTATTCACATTCCTCATTATCCAAGTATTCTTCCTCCACTAGGTCTTCACTTTCCTCTTCTTCACGATCTCGTTCCTCTTCTACTTCTCCCAAGAGTCTTACTTCTCTTCTCAAGACATACCATAATGAGCAATGTGACAATCCTTGTGATACCTCTTCCACGAAGAGTGACACTCCCATCTTTGATGACTATGATGATGGACAATGTAGTGATACCTATGACACCTTTATTCCTAAGAGTCCTAGTCGTGTGCTCGTGCTTATTGGAAATGGGTCATCACATTGGATAGATCGTGATGGTAATCCATATGATTCTGATTTTGAAAGAGACTTTGATGATTCTTTTTAACAATACCTAGATGATACATCTACTTCTATTGAGGAAGAGAAAGCTTTCCGCGTTGATTATAAATGTTAAAACTATAAGAATCTCTCCTCTAAGAACTCTCAAGCTGAAAATAAAGATTACACTCTTGAGCAAGATTATGTTAAAGATGGACCTTTTTCTTGTGATGGCTCCCTTCCATCCCCTACTTCCTCCAATATGCATACATTTCCTAAAGCTTCCAAGTCTTTCAAATCTTTCACAAATCTATCATCCAACAAATGTTCTAATACTTTTCATGCAGTTCCCTATAGTTATCTTTGAGAGATACCTCTTAAAGAAACTCAAGCTAACCTTCACTTGGCTGCAAATACTTTCAATAATGCTAAACTTAAAGAGCCTAAGCCTTTATAAACTATAATGCCTACTTTAGCTAGTCCTTCACCATATCTTCCAAAGTCTTCTATACAATTCCAACATGCTTCCTTGTCCTTAGAAGTGGCTCCATGTCAAGAGGACTCTAAAAATGATAAAGAAAAGAATATAAAGAAAGATCAAGATCAAGAACCCTCCATGTCATCCAATTTTTTTCATGATGTCTCTTATCTATTTCATGGTTCTTTTGATCCTGCATGCCCTTTCTCATTCATTTCACCATGTCGTAAGTCTTCTCCTAAGCAAGATCAAGCTACTACTTACACTGTTGAGCTTATTGACAATCAAAATAACCTTACTACACTTGCGCTTTCCAAAGATGATACTTCCATTAAGGTTATTAAAAATAGTGTTGTTACTTCCAATGTTAAGCCTATTGAAAATCAAGAGAAAAATTATATGCTTATGCTATCCAAAGCTACTTGTCAAGATTAAAGTCTTCCATCTTCTTGTTCTACTACTCCATGTTCACTTCCACTTTCTACTCTTCCTAAGTCTTTTCAAGCTCCAAACAATCCTATCAAAGAAGTTGCTCCTATTCAAGATGTTCATGATCCTATTGCAAATCTTCATGCTCACTCTAAAGATGATGATGTCCTTGGTTGTCATATAGATGTTGATGAACTTATTGATTATCCTTTTTTATCTTCCACGTCCATCCTTGGACCTCCTCCACAAATACTAAGAGCTTCACATCTTCCTTCCATCTTGGGCCCTTATGTGCTTTCACTTTCCCCTCCTAACTCTCCTAATTCATCATCCATCTTGGGTACTTACATCCCTCCATCTCCCATCTTTCATCAAGATCAACATATATGCATACCCTTGAATCCTTTTCATCCACCCACCCATCTAAACCAGTCATATCCTCCTTCTTCTTCCACAAGTCCCAAGTCTTTTGGAAGTAACTTAAATGTTCAATACAAGAAAAAGAAGCAATATAAGAATCCATCAAAAAAAGAAGATCACCATGTCTCCTCTAATTGACATGGAGGCATAAAGTCAAAAGAGATATCTAAGAAGAAAACTACAAGACAAGTATGGGTTCCAAAATTCATCATTGAAGATATTCTCTCTAAATCATCAAAAATAAATAAAAATCCTACGGCTATATGGATTCCAAAGTCTCTCTTGAAAGAGTCTGATATTGAGAAACAAGTGAAGTTCACATTCAAGCTTCCAAAGGCTTCCACTTCATCTTCTTCCAAAAACATTCTTCCATTCCATGCGCCTAAACTGCAACCTCTACTATCCATTCACCATATTCCTTCATGTATTCCTTCATTCATGTTTCCTCCATCCTCTCACCACCCTTCAAGGTGTGTGTTGATGTTGATATTTCCTTCCTTTCCATATACCCTTTCACAATCCTTCTATTCATTATCCTTATACCTTTTATCCTTTTTCCTCATTTGCCTATTCCTCCTATCTTCCAACCTCACTTGCTTTACATAAAACCTTATCCTCCATTTTTCTCTTCCATCTTCCTTTCCCTATCAACATCTTTGAGCATGTCATTTTGAATCCTTGGCATATCATGGTTTATCCTTTCAAGGAGAATTATATAAAAAATTTGCCTTCTTCCAAATTCAAAAAAAAAAAAAAAAATGAAAATATGCCTTGGTGGAAACCTAGAAATAGGCACCTTGATAGCAAAAGCAAAAATAAATAAATTTATTCTATGGTGAAAACCACTCCCTTGTGGCACCTTGGATAAGTACCGTGATGAAAACTTGGCAATCAGGCATCATGCGTAGTTCTTCTACATATTTCATCTATTTCATCTTCTCTCTTTGATCTTGACAATGTTGACCTATACATGAACATTTAGCTATCTTGTAAGCTATCTTACGAATATCTTGCTTTCATTCTATTCATGTTTAGCCTTCATATTTATTTTTCTCTATTCATTCTAGCCTTTCGCTATCCTTTTCCCCTTTGGTCTTGATCTAATAAAAAAGAGTAAAACATGATGCTATGAAGCCTCTTGACATGTATACTCCTTTGGACCGCATCCTTTCCTTCTTTTGTATTACGCTTTTGTGACTTATCCTATGCTAGTCTTTTATTACTTGTCCAAATGTGCTTTATATGACAATTTTTCCCTAGCTTGGGTACTCTTGAGGAGTTTGCCCTTGAGGATTTCTTCCCTCCATTCTCTTGTCTTCCATCTCTTCCACCAGCTTGCTAATCCCTCTTGTTCTCTACCTTGCTACACATTGGGACTACATGATGTGATATTGCTTGGGAGTTTGATGTCTATTCTGTCTGGGGGCATCCTTTGTACATACTTATTGATCCTAAAAAAATCTTTAAAAATGGTATATTGTCAAAAATTCTAAAAATTGGAAAATGTCCTGAAAAAATGATCATCTTGGTGAAAACCTAGCAATAGATGCTTTGATGTATGTCAAAAAATATATATATTCCAAAAATACAAAAATTTAAAAAATTCAAAAAAAATAGAAAAAGTGCCTTGGTGAAAACTTGGAAACACACGCCTTGGTAGCAAAAATACAAAAAAATTATAAAAAGTCCCAAAAAATAAAAATTGCAATAAAATCCAAGTGGTGAAAACTTGGAAATGGGCGCTACTTGAGGCCTTTGCACCCCTATTTCTTAGCATGTGTCCTCGATACTTAGCCTTTCTCCATCATGCCTTGTCCTTGTTGCCTTGGTTTGGAATTGGTCTTTGTCCTTGTCTAAGGGGCATAATTGTGTTAGCTTTGGTCTTTTGGATGCATTAGTCTTTAGGACACCTTGCAAACGGTGTTTTTCAACACCACCCCAATTGTGTTTTTCAACACAACCCCTAGCATCGAGTATTTTTCAACACTTATCGACTTGGTCTTACCTAGTTTTGTTATGTGATCTTACTTGCTTGCAAGCATTTGATCCTTATCCTCGAAACTCAGTATCAGTGAACACACTTAATTTTTAAACACAACACTTAATGCTTGAGAGATGTCATGATATTTTCTTTATGTGCTGACTATTATTGATTTTCATTGAGTGTCCTTGTCTAATAAGTTTCTCAGGGATGCATAGCTAGAGGACTTGGGGCATGGGGCATGTTTTTATTTTCTTTCTGCTTGTGGGTGTGGTCTTGAAGCTCTAGAGTGTCTCTTGTTGTTCCCTTGAAACACTTAGGAGATTTGAGGCATCATCTTTGACTATTTTTTGCACAACCGTTCTTATGGTCATCCCGACATCTATGCCTTGATGCGAGCATGATTTTGCTACATTAAATTGGGTAAGTTAACATCAAAGTCATCTTGACCTTTATGTCTTTGATGCTTATGTTAGAATCTTTCCACATTCCAATCCGATATAAATTAGATTCATATTTTTATAGTTGTGCTTGTGACTGGTGATGATTGTGTGATTTTTTTATGTCCGTTAACAATGGCCCAATGATGAAAATAAGTTCCTTAACATTCTCTAATGAATGACGAACACAAAAATTCTATGTTACAGTTGCTCTATTGCAAGTACACCTTTGCATTTTCATGTAGCTTGCATTGTTAGACTTCATGTTAATTTTCATTTTAGGCTGCATTATGAGTTGGAGAGGGTTTTCCTTCATCTTTCTTTTGGACTTTTAATCAACTATGGTCACGTTTTGATCTTCATTTCCTTATCTTCTTCTGTGATCCCAATCAAAATTTTCTATCTTAAACAGATGATTGATTTTGAGGCATTCTATTTCTTGAGGCAAATTCTCTTTTTTCTCTCCATTTATTTTCACCTCTTCCAAACTTCTATCTTCCATTCCCTTTCACCCCACTTCTTTTCTTCTAATTCAACCTTGGGGCATAATCTTTCTTGATGATCTACCTTGGTTCTATGATTCTTATATCTTTCATCTTACATCAAGAACCTTATCTTTAGTTCGATTCGATCAAATTTATCAATTTACTATTTCTCCTCTATCTCATTTCGATTTTGATCATGAAGGGGTAGTACCTATCAAAATTCAATCCTTTATTTAGCTTTATCAAACCTATCAATTAAACTTTTCTTGACACATGACAATTACCTATTTACAGGGGTGTTGGCCTTGTCTTTTTCAATCAGCTTATTTTTGTCCTGATGTGTTCTTGTCTGTCGATCACACATCTGGGTTGTTTTGTGATCCCAAATCGATCTCACATTTCAACTTCATTATTTGACTACATTTGTTCCCATGAAGATCACACATTAGTCAAAGAGGGGCAAATGTATGCACCCTAAAATGGTCACCTAGACTTTAGGCCCCCATTCATCATTTTATCAATTTCTTGAATCAATGTTTTGCAATATTTTCAATTCAAATCAATTTCCTTGATCAAATCCTAATTAATTCAAATATTTCAATATTTCTTAATGTTTGATCATTTTATCTTAAGTTTTATTTAATTAAGAGAACATGCTCCTTTTTAATTAAATAAAGATCCCTTTTAATTAAATAAAAAAATCTTTTAATTAAATAAGAAAATCACTTTATCCTAAGCCACATTTAATTAAAAGAACAAATCTCTTTTAAATAAATAAAAAAATCTTTTAATTAAATAATGGAGACCACTTTGCTAAAAATAATAAATAAATAATAAAATAAAAATAAAAATAAAAAGACTTTTTGTCTACACATTGAATGCACACTTTTCAAGATGAGTGGAATCTCCTTTGCCTCTTAATCTCAACCACTCATTATTTTACCTCTTAATCATGTCCATTGATTTTGCCTCTTGAGAATCTTGAGCACATGGATCAACCAAGATTTAATCTTCTGATTTCTTGGCAGCATCCTCCTGATGCTCAACATTTTCTTGATGTTGCTTGGCAAATTCATGTTGTTGTTCGGCATCTGGTTTGGGTACATTACTAGACTCTCCTTCCATGTATACAAAAGATCTGTAATCTTCAATTTCTTGCTTGCACTCAACTTCATTCTTTTCTGCATATTCATCAACTCTAACATTTGCACTTTCCACAATTTTGTTAATGTTAGAATTCAAACACTTGTAAGCTTTGCTCTTAGTGGAATATCCTAGGAATATGCCTTCATCACTTTTACAATCAAGTTTTCCATTCCTATTGTCTTTTAGTATATAACATTTACTTTCAAAGACTTTAAAGTATTTCACATTAGGTGCATGTCCATACCATAACTCAAAAGGTGTAGCATTTGTACCTTTCTTGATTTGTACTCGGTTTAAGGTATAAACATTTGTACTTATAGCTTCTCTCCAATTTTTTTGTGCAACATTTTTCTCTATCATCAGTGTTCTAGCACAATCCATAATTGATCTATTTCTTCTCTCTACTATACCATTCTGTGGAGGTGTCCTAGGTGCAGACATTTGTCTCTTTATTCCTTTATCATTGCATAATATATTGAACTCATTTGATATGAACTCTCCTCCTTTGTTAGATCTCAAACATTTCAAGCTTTTACCTATTTCTTTTTCAACTTTTTCCAAATACCACTTAAACAACTGAAATGCATCAAATTTCTCTTTTAGAAACATCACAGTCATCATTCTAAAATAGTCATCAACAAACATAATGAAATATTTATCACCATAGTAGCTTTGCACACTCATAGGTCCACAAAGGTCAATATGAACCAATTCTAAAATATTATCACAAGTATATGTCTTGCAACTAGACTTTGTCATTTTTTTCAATTGACACTATTTACACATCACATTATTAGGTTTCTTCAATCTTGGCAAACCTCTAACTTTATTTATCTTACTAATATTTACCAAATTGTCAAAGTTCACATGACACAACCTCTTATGCCATAACCATACATCATCAAATTGTTCAAACAAACATGTTTCTTCAGATAGGTCTAGATATACCAAATTATCTCTTGTATGTTCTCCACTTCCAATTAGTTCACCAGTGGCATCAAATATTTTAGCCTTCTTGTGATGAAATTCAACTCGGTAACCAGTATTGTTCAACTATGCAACACTCAACAAATTATAGTTAAGACCTTTGACCCAATAAGAATTATCACATTTGATCTTATCAGTTAATCTTATTGATCCTTTTCCTTTCACAAGACATGGTGCATCATTACCAAACTTAACACTTGTACCTTTGTAATGATTTAATATTTTCAACTTACTTTTATTACCAGTCATGTGATGTGAAAAACCACTATTAATAATCCATTTATTACCTTTACTCACATACGAAATAAGTGCAATTTTCTCATCTTCATCAGAATCATCTTTCATAGCAACATAAACAACTTCTATATCACAATCATCAAATTCACTAGTTTCACTGTCAATTTCCTCTTCAGCAATATAACAAGATTTCTTACCTTTGTCTTTGTAGTCTGTGTACCTTTTGTGATCTCTATCATTTCTTTTATCTTTGTACTTGCTTTCCCTTCTTTCATCCTTATCAATCCTGTCAGGGCATCTTGTTGCAATATGACCAACTTTCTTAAATGAAAAACATATTATAGGAAGTTTACCTTTGAATTTTCTTTTTCCTCTTAGTAGCCTTCTAGCCATAAGTGTCTCAAGATCATCTAGATCATCATCAAAAGTATCACTATCACTGTCATTTTTACTATCACTGATCACACATCTTTCTTTTCCTTTCTTGGGCTTATGAAGAATCATTTGAGAATTGAATATAGATTCAATGTTGTGAATAGTGAAATTATCAAAATTGGACAACTCAAAAGCAATAAGCTTTCCAACAAGACTTTTCAAAGTTAGGACATTACCAAGATTACATCTTGATTCTTGTATTGCAGATACTCTAATGGCATAGATAGGAAGCAGGGTTCTCAACACTTTACTAATAACAGTTTCATCATCAATGTTTCCATTAGCTCCTCTAATAGCATTTACTAATTCCTTAATTTTTCCATAATACTGAGCAACATTTTCACCTTCTTGCATTTTCATTTCATCAAACTTACCTCTCAAACATTCAGATTTGTCCCTCAGTACATTTGTGTCCCTACCATAGATAGCTGCTAGTGTCCCACATTTTCTTTGCATTAGTACAATTCTTGATGTCTTCAAATTCAGGATAGCTTAGGGCAGATGCAATCTCCAACATTTCCCTATTGTGTTCTTGTTTTTCTTTCATCTCCTTGACTATCATAGGTGCAGAAGGTGGTACATAGTCATTTTCCACATAGTGTTTCACCGAATCACCAATACCAGCTAGGTGCAATTTCATCAAACTCTGCCATGCAGGGAAGTTATCCTTGTTCAACTTTGGTACCTCCTTTTTATACATATTGATCATTAGCTTTAAGTACCTTTAAAATTTTCTCCTTACAAGCACCAATAGCTCTGATACCAATTGTTAGAATGATTTTAGAATAACTGAGAGGGGGGGTGAATTAATTATCCTCGGGTCCAGATATACCAATTGAACTTTCTAGCTTTTCAACAAACTTAGATCTAATCAACAATTCACTCGGTCTCTATAGAATATATCAGTAACATTAAACTTGCAATCCACTGTCCAAAAGTAATCAACTTGCATAATATAAAAGTTTCAACAACATTCACATTAAACAACATTCACACAATTATAACACCAGGATTTAGCATGGAAACCCAATTTGGGAAAAACCACCAATAACATGCTACTAATTTTCACTCTTCTGAAGTGAGCTCTGTGAGAAGCCAACTATGTTAAAGGTTTACAACACACACTATTAGGTGGGACCCTATTAAAGGATTTAATCACCCTATTAAGAGTGGCCTAGTTAGAGGAATTAAGAACATTCCATTAGAATGTCACCTTGATTAAAGGGTTTACAAAAATGACTGTTAGGTCAACCTTGATTAAAGGATTTTGACTGATACAATGGTTAGAAAGTAATAGTAGGTTCTGATATGAAATATATAACTCACTTTGCAAATACAGATCCAATGTGCGCATATGCTGATTTATTGACTGACTTTCATTTCCATCTCCATCTCTGATATGCTCAAAATTCTCTTCAAGCAATCACCTCAACTTTGTTTAGCTCTTCACAGCTTCATCTTAGCCTTCTGCTTAGATTCATCAGTCCTTAACATCAACCTTTTCTACACTCTCCATAACCTCACAATTAAGTCATCCTTATACCTCCTTGATCAAGTAGATTAATCTTTTTCCGCTTAATCTCTTTCATATATCTTAGGTTTAGGTTAGATTCATTGAATCCTTCCATCATTTTTTTCTCCTCCTTTTCCTTCTAGATACATCTTCAAACTTCTCCTTCAATCCATAAGAAAATGGTTTACCATGCATTAAATGCTCCATATCATTCATTAATGATTTCAACACATTTTACATATCCCAAGATTTCAATTATGTCGGTTGGGATTCTCAATTCTTTCACAAACTATAAATTACTAAAACTCGGTCAATATTGTGTTCATCTCCTCGGTCATTACTGGATATCTCAGTCATTGCTAAAACTTTCCTTCTCAGCAAATATTTTCTTTTCTCAGTTAATTATTTGTTGTTTGACAATTACTGATGCTCGATTGACACTAAATTTTCTTGGCTTATATTGGCACTTGGTCGACACTAACATCACTTAGCTTAAACTAAATTTCTTCACTTTTTCTCGGTTAAGCGATAATACCTATGCTTCCAGTCTTTCTTCTTCACTTAGTGTTAAAGATAAACAACACATTACCTTGTTAATGTGCCAACTAATCAAGTACTCATTGAAGTATCACATAACTCAACCTTTCCTTAGGTCCTTTTGTTATCTCCTCTTTTCAAATCTTCTTTGTTGGTGTAATTAAGTATTTACTAATTACACTTTACTTAAGTTTACTTAGGATAATGCATTTGCATATTAGTTGTCTTTGAGACACCTAGGAGTTTGCATTTCTTTTTTGCACATGGTTAGGAGAATCTCCACTTTAGGTGTGATAGTTTTCATCACATACCTCTTTGTGTGTGAGATCCACCTTTAGTGCTCTTATCACATTATCATCCTCTCATGTTGCACATACTTTCATATACAATGGAGGATGATCCACCTTTGGTGGACATGTGATTCCACCATGTCTAGTTGTGTTCTTATCACTTGCATATCTTCTAGATATCATGCATTGCCTATATATTGAGGCATTCCTACTTTGTAATCAATTTAATCATTCAATCTATTATCTTTATTTGATCATTTGATCATATCATATTTGTCTCTCTTGTGCTATCTCTTGAGCTTCTAGATCTTGGTTTCTATTCTTTGCCTTAGGCAAATTCTTACACTCTTCATCAATCAAAAGATATGGTACTCTACTAGATAGCAACTGTCTTACCAGTTAAGGTTTGACATCAATGACAATATAACAATTGTTTCAATTGTAGTTTCCAATAATTTCCACCAATGAAACTCATTGGTGGAACCTTTATTGATGCCATATCACCTTTGTGTATCGTAGTAACCTCCTCTAATAATTTACACATGCTCCTTTCATTCATTCTTTCATTGGTGTAACCTGTAATGTGTCTCTTCGACATAATATTATTAGTATAACATGCATTATTGAAACCCTCATTTTTTATCTAACTAATATTTATCTATTTCTTTGATGAAAATTATCAGTACACCTTATGCTAGAAACCTTTCTTCATTCTATTTTCATCGATATATGCTCCTTTGATACATCAGTCAACAATTCTTTCCATGGGGCTCTTTTATCGTTGGAATGAACATATCCTTTCACTGATAATTCTCATCTACATAACTTAGGTTATCAATCTTGTTTTAAATTCTTCTTTCGATTGTCTTAGCTCCTCTAATGACCTTCTTGTTTCTTTTATGTTCTATCGACATTTCCTTGCATTGTGTTTTTCCTTAACTCCATTTTCTTAATTGGTATAACTCTCTTGTACTCCTTCTGATATGGAAATTTGTGACTAAAACATGACATGATTAGATTAAATATGCTTAACAACATTCAGTGAAATTTCTACTGATGGACCTCTTGGTATATGGGTAACTTATAGGTTAAAGTGGGCTCTTTATCTGGGATTGAGGCTTCCATCTGTGTTGAAATTTTTTATAAGAAAACTTCACTAGCTTAAATAAAAGCTTGGTGATGACTATAAATTCTCATTAAAAAGGTCATATGGGGTATCTAGCGGTACTTTACCAATCAAAGTTTTGAGGCTCCAACAATACTATTTCCTAAAGGACGCAAACCTAATGGTTACAACTGGGTGTTCAAGAAAATTATTAGTTTAGATAGAAGCATTGTGAAGTATAAAGCAAGGTTGGTTGTGAAAGGCTACCCTCAACTTGATCATGTTGATTATGGTGAACTATTCTCTCTTGTTGGAAAAATGGAATCCATTAGATTTCTTCTTTTTATTGCTACTGCTTGTAATTTAGAGGTTGATAAAATGGGTGTTAAAATTGCTTTCCTTCATAGTGATTTAGAGAAGGATATTTACATAATGCAACCAAAGCACTACGTGGTAAAGGATAAAGGTAATTTGGTTTGAAAATTGATGAAATATTTGTATGGCCCCAAGCAGAGTCCTATGATGCAGTTTATGAAATTTGATACATACGTGTTGAGTTTGGGATTTGGGCATTCTAAATCAAATCACTATGTCTATTATAAATTTAATGGTGCTCTTTTCTTGTACGTTACATTATATATTGATGATATGTTATTCATTGGTAAAGGGAAAGTTATGACTATAGAACTTAAGTCTGATCTTGCTACTAAATTTGAAATGAAAGATCTTGGTGTAGCTAAGCACATTCTTGGGCTAAAAATTGGAAGAGATGGAGTGAAAAAAAGCTATGGCTAGGCTAGAGTAAGCATGTAAACTTAGTTTCACATAGGTTCAACATACAATACTGTATTGTAGACCATAATAGATTCCTTTTATAGTTGGAATAAACTTGTCAGTTTTAGTTTGTTGTACACCCCCATTAGAGATAGAAGACATGAGTAGAGTACCTTACTGGAGTGAAGTGTGAAGTTTGATATATGTTATGGTTTGTACTAGACTATAACTTACATAAGTAGTAGGAGGTCTTTAGAGATATATGTCTAATCCTGGTAGAGTTCATTAGGATGTAGTTAAAATATTCTTCAAATATAAGAAGGGTACCTTAAAGTATTCTTTGTGTCATCATGGTATTATGATTGGAGACACAATTTCCCTTGATGTTTATGGTTATGTGGACTCATACTAGGGAGGTGATATTGATAGCAAAAGATCCACTCATTTTTATTTGTTTATATTATTTGGTGGCACAATCAGTGGATGAATAAGTGACAAGTTGTGGTTGCTTTTTCTACTACTTAAGCTGAGCACATAGAAACTACTCTTGCTTATAAAGAAGCCATTTGGATTAAGAGACTATTCAGATATTGTAATAAAAAAGTAGTAGTAATAATTTATTGTAATAGGCAGAGTGTGATTTTCCTAGCAAAGAATCCAACTTTTCATGCTAGGACCGAGCACATTGATGTTCAATATCATTTTGTCAGAAAATATGGTTAAGGATGGTAGGTTGAAGTTGGTTAAGATAAATAATTTGATGGATGTTGTAGATTCATTAACTAAGGTTGTGAGCTTAGAGAATTTCAAATGATGTTTGAAGTATATGAGCCTCATAGCCCTTAGTAATTGAACTATGATGTAGATCTTTTCTTTGCTCTTGCAAGGTGTTTGACAAGTGGGAGATTGTTAGGAAAATGTGTCTCAATTTTGAATTTACATAGGGTTACTATTATTAGAAAGTTTTTAGTTTAAGCAAAAAAATTCCTTATTCTTTCCTAGGAGGTTTGGTTTGGCTAGATAAGCATGCTGAATATTTTTTGTTGCGAGATCATGTTTGAGTTTGAAGATATTAAAGTTTTCTTTTTGGAAATTGCTGAATAAATCTTTTGAACTCTATATTGAAGGCTTTAGAGGATCTAAAATGGGATGAAAATATAGGTAAACAACCCATCAATTTAGAAGGTGATAAAGCACATTGCAAGATTTTTGACACTTCAAACAATTCATCAATTGAACACCCACTTCAAAAGTTATGGCCCCCAAAGGTTGGGTCTCCTGAAATACAAAATTTTAAAATGTGTTGAACACATAAATGAGATGTAAAAGGGACATGTGTTGGTGTGTGTATTGACGCATCATAGAGAATATTTAATTGGAGATAAGGTGGCCACCACTTTATAAGTGGTTTTTAGCCCATGGTTTTGTAATACCATTTGATATTTTTTTGTATTGTATCTCCTATATATGAGGTATGTGAGATGGAGGGTATTTGTAAGATTCTTATGGCTATCTAGTTAACTCCAGATCTCTAGTTGGTGATATTCTTGAGAGAAGCTTGCTCTAAACTGTATTGTGATTTATTAATGATTTTGGGATAATATATTAGCAGGTTTGAAGTGAGGTTTTTCTCCCAGAAGGGTTTCCCCCACGTAAATCACTTTATCGTGGTATACATGTTATTAATCTTAATTTTATTAAGTTTCTATAACTGCTATAAATATTTAAAAAATCTTTTACATTACCATCTCCTTAAGATTAGTGTAGGAAGTTGTTTCACTACTTAACTTCCTTACACACAGCTTACCTTTTGGAGGCTCATTGTCATTCACAATGGTACAATTGCATGTACAATAATACTTGGCTATAAACATTATATCCTAATTATTATTATCTCTACATAGGGGACATGAATAGTTCTCAATTGTTCCTCCTTCCTAATGATCCACTCCCCCCTTGTTTAATTGCATCTTTTATAGTATTTTTTCTCTCTTGAATAGAATTGAGGACCTCTTCCTTTCTTGAAAGCACATATCTTATAAATAATCTAGATTATCAATGATAGAAAGTGTACAATACTTCATTAAGAATACCCTCTCTTGGCAATAGGGAAGGTGTGTATCCTTGATCTCTTTCCCCATTAGTTTAGAACACAATCTTTGTTAAAGATCTCCTCTCTTTTTAGGGGTATATATCTCTAGGAAAAGATCTTTTCCTCCCTTGTTTATGGTCATGCATCCTTCACAAGGATCCCCTTACACTCATTGGAAGATATCCCATTTTCAACAATATTTTCCTTTCTTAAAGGTTTGTATCCTCTTCCTAGCATCGAATACACAATTTTGTTAAGGATATCTCATTGGTGGTGAAGGTGTTTATCCTTAATGTGGACCTCTATCTTCCTTAAGGGTCTGTTTGGTTGCTGGAATTAAATAACGTTGGAATTGTCAAATTCCAGTATTTGACAATTCTGGAAGTTTTAAATCTGGAAAATAGTTATTGGAATATGGCTGAAACCATTTGGTTCACCTGGAATTCATAATGAGATGATGGAAAATGTTGTTTGCATATGGATTTCAAAATATTGTAAATTTTTCTTTACCCCCAATTCCCATTTAAGTGGAATTGAAATTGATATTCCAATTCCACCTATTTAGATGGAAGTTTCAAATGTCGGTTTTAGGGGTAAATGGGAAATAACAAATCCCTATTCCAGTTTCATGTTTTGAACACAAACATAAAAAATATCAATTCCAGTATTTGACAATCTCAATCCCAGTCGAATTACAACAAACAAACGGGCCCTAAGATATCAACATGGAAGTATGTTGACATCTTTAGGAGAGCATATAAGGCCTCCTTGTTGTTTGTGCTTGGTGCCGCTATAACACCCATCTTGTAGTCTCATATCAAGTTATTTCTTGGTGCACGTTCAAACATCCACTTTGTAGCATCATATCTTGGTACACATTACACCACCTATTTTGTAGTTGTGTTTTCATATTACTTTGCAAATATAGATTTTCCTTTGTAATCATTGTATTTGGTGCATGTTAAAGTATCCATTTAGTAATCATATTTTTGGATTATCTAGAAAATAGAGTTTTTTCTTTGTAATCTTCCTTAGCATTGATCACCTAGCATAACACAACTTTTTGTAGACACCTAAATTTGATTACATCATTTAGTAATTTTATTTAGTCTCCTCCTAGGACATCTTATTAATTAAATATTATTATTTGATTAATTTATGTCATCCCCTAGTTAGTTAATTAACTATAATCCAATTAATTATCTAAATGACAAACCTATAGTCTGATAATTAATTAAATCCATATTCTTCTATTAATTTAAATTGATACACTTATCTAATTAAATTAATTCATAAACCCCTTTTTCCTCCCACTTGTAATTAAATAAAATATTTAATTCTAAAATTCATGTCAATCCTCTTTAATTAGCTAATAACCCATGCTTAGCTAATCTAACCCTCCACTCATTCTCTCTCCTCCCATCACATCCTCTTAATCCTCCACTTACCCTCTAATCCAAAGTTAATCATCCCTTAAACATTTGCACAACCATAATCCAAGGATTAAGAAATGCTAAGCCATCACAAGTCAACCCTCATGTCACATCACCACATCCTCCAATGACAAATCATAAAGTCTCTTACACATCTCTTACACACTTGTCCCCTCTCACACCTCCCAAAGTGTTCACATTCCTCAAGGATTTGGCCTCTCCTCTCATCCTCCCCCATTGTGACACTTGTCACAATGTTATGCATTTAAGAAAGCACAATCCATGTGCTCTCTCTTGGATGCATCTCAACCCTTCCTCAAGTTTGCATCTTGATTGTCCATTCACCTCCCATTTGCCTTTATATTGAGCCTCTTTCTCCTTCATTTTCATCCACCATTGAAGCAAAGTTATTATGCCCATTTGAGAGCCAAAATCATCCAAAGCATCCTTATTATGCCAAAATCCTCCCACACTTTGAAGCTTGAAGCATAGTTCATGAGCACACATCCAATCCATTGGATAAATCTTCTTCATTTTGGAGACTTTGGGGTTTGAGGTTTGCATTCTCTAGTTTGGTTTTGTCTTCATTTTGTAGGTCTTATCATAAGTGTTTACTTTCTTTATTTTGTTGAATGCTAGCTTAGTTTGGTATTCTTAGACACTATATTTTTAGTTATTACATTTTGGCACACCCGATGGGACCCACTTCAAGGGTCATTTTCTCTCCATCTTTCTCATTTTTCTTTGCAAAACTAACCCAAATACTAAAGTTTTTTGTTGTTTGAGTGCTTTGCAAGGGTTTTTGGGTATTTTGTAGGTTTAGGGCCAAAGAAGACACATTTGCGTCATCATTCCCACCTTCAGATTTTACACAGCATCAACATCCAAAAAATCTATAGTTTTGTGAGAATGCTGGTATGAACATGAGAATGCTGGTATGAACGCGAGAATGCTTGTACAGATTACAGGAATGCATTCCTGCAACAAAACTTCTATTTTCCCATCTTTTCTTGCTCTCTGTCCCAACTCCACCAGTGACTCGCTATACCCATTTTGTGGGATCGCATTCTTGGCAAGCGAGATTGCTTGTGTACCTTCTTTTGAAAGGTACTGTTAATGATTTTTTAAGTTTTTGCATTCATTCCCGCAATGCAGGATTGATTGTTGGCTCCACAAGAATGTCATTGACTGTGGGAATGTGTTGGCAGGTATCATTCCCTGTCTAGCATTTATTTCTCTTTGTCAGTTTCTTTTTCTGACAATCCTGCGGGAATGCCTATATAGTTTTGCAGGAACGTGATTTTTCTATTGCAGGTTTGCAGGTTTTTGTGGGAATGCGGGTTAAAAAATTTTAAAATAGAATTTACTCACTGTCATTTGGTGCATTAAAAAGAACATTTTATGCCTACACAACACTTCATCATTTCAATTTGGGCATAAAATAAACAAAGGTTAAAATTGAACAAGGAAAACATCACACTTCATTTTGGTGCTTAAAATCAACAAAAACTCACTCTTGAATGCTTAAGGGATAATCAATCTATGCAATGAATACATTTTGATTTGGTGTTTAAAATTGATCAAACAAAGTCTTGAGTGCTAAAAGGAGAAACACTTTTCTTATTTTTGCAAAGTAATTTCTCTCTTCCAAGCATTATCATTTACTTTTCAAAAAGAACCTTGCATGCTAAAAATGAGTGTTTGATGTTCTAGGATAGAAAACACTTAGCCTAAACTAGGTTCAATTTGGAAATGAATACTTTTTGGCATGTTTGAAGGAGTGTTTTTCAACACTTTCTTAGAGCTTTTAAATTCTTTGCAAAACCTTGTTAAAGTAAGCGACGTGGAAGCAATCCACTTGTATCTGTATCCTCTCCCCTTGCCTTCGCAGATCTTGGGTGAAGAGAAAGATCAAGTCCGATTGACAACACTTCTAGCGAGGTTTGTCTAGAGAGAAGCTCTTCCTCTTTAGAGAATGACCTCAAATCGGTAATTCCCCAATCAGTATATAAATAAGGTGTTGAAAAAATGCTCACCTTATCCCCTCAAGCTCAGGTGAGGAGTCTTGATGGTAGCCCGAGGTAGGTGAATATCCCTATGATTTCGGCATGGTCAACTAGGCTCTTAAGTGATTCATGCACGTACAAACTGATTGGAGGGACACCATAGATCTTACTAGAAGCCATTAATCAGAAGCCTACCTGATCTATACCTAAAAGTATCATAATCTTTGTGCAAGGACCAACCCAAGTGGTTTCCTAGATCGCCTAAAGATTACTCACCATATGTATTTCTCTTTTTGGATATCAAGTTGTGGGCAAAGGTTGTGATACTCACCTGTCTTATAGGTAGAAATTACTTGTATGTGTTCTCGAAAGTAATCAGACCCAATGAAAACATTTGTTGAACATACACAAAATCGGGGTTACTAAAATTCTTTTGCCAAAGATATCATCTGCCTATTTTCCCCACAAGATTGTTTTGTCTCTTGTGAGGACTATTTGTCAACACCATCTTAAAAGCAAAGTTAAGTTTTGTTCAAACCGAGCCAAGGTATACTTACCGTAGTCACTTCCTAGCTTGATATACTCCTGTATCCAGAGAAACAAAGATATTCCTTTTGATCTATGACTACACCTGTGAAACACAAGAAAGTTAAGTTACCAATACCCCATGCGTATCGAGAGAAGAAGGTTTCTGAAAGAAAGCTCAAGGATTACCAACCCATTTTCACTGCAGCCTGAGAAGAAGAGAAGTACCAAGCTACATTGGATAATATAGAATACAATGCATGGATCAAGTAGTTTGTCTTTCGAATCCGAGTTGACCGTCGATTTTTCAGACTAGAGAGTGAAGACTAGTAGGCACAATCTCCACCCTTCTCCAAAAAATGCGAAGTTGTCTCAACATCCTTAGATAGTCCCATAGGAACATTTGCATCATCCTTTAGGTAGCATCATGTAGTATCATCCCCTATCCAAATCTCAAAATCATCATCCTAAATCCTCATCATCCAAGGACTCATCTTGAGTTTCCTAAACCTCATCCTTAGAATTAAAATCTTAGCCACACTCGTTTGACTAAACCTTGTCTAGGGTATCTAGTACTTGCTCTTGTGAACCTCATCATCTCGATCTAGAGATTGGTTCACACTAGTAAGGATCTCATCATCCAAAGATCACAAGTCTATCTGAGGATGACAATCCCATGCATTTTGATCCCACATCAGGAAAGGTAGCTCATCGTGATCCCTTAAGGAACCCATCATCTAAATCCTTCATCATCCATAATCCTACATCTAGGCTATCATCAGTTGCATCTAGGTACCAAATCCTCATCCAAGCATCCCTTTTGATACATCTGCATCATCCCCATCTTAGGCCTTTGCATTTTCATGCATGTTGAGACATGATCAAAGAAAAGGAAAGGAATGGATCCCAACCAAGCCACTAGTTCAGTGGACCCGAACGACCCCATAGGTATGATGGTAATGTATGATCCCTAGCCACCAATGGTTTAGAATGTGTGGAAATATCCCAATGAGATGCCTACCACCAACTCCATGGAAGCTTTCATGTGTCTTCCAAGACATGCGCAAATGGTAAGCATGATCATTGCACAAAATTATCTTTCCATCTTGGCAAACTATGCCCAGGAGGGTACTCCCATTCCACCACACTTACGCTCTTTTGATCCCACAAAACCTACCCATATTTCCACCAACATCGACCCCTTTGTCATCCAACAAATCCATGACCCAACACAACAAATATCCCATTCATCGTCACCCATCTCGCATCTCTTACAACTTGTTGTAGCAATCCCTGCAAGCACCCCACTTTCCATTATGGGTGCACCACCCCCGCCTGCCTCCTCATAGGTAGCCACTCAATCACAAGCATCTACCCAATCATCTACCGAAGCAACACCATCTCCTGCCGCATCAACACCCCTTTCGCAAGGAGTAGCACAAACCACACCACATGCATCTGCCCAGTCCATCACACAATCTCAATCCATGCAAGTTCCCCCTCTCAAGTTTGTTGCCAGCATGCAGGCCCAACAAGTTACCTTCACAACAGGAATGTTGCCCATAACATCCCAAGCTCCTCTACCTGCATCACAAAATCCCATTGTCCCACCCACATTTGCAGCAACTTTTGCATCACAACCCACAATAGGGGTTGGCACCGCCTGGAGCCTTAGCCAAGCACAAATGAATGCCATGGGCATACCCACACATGACCAACTTTACCAAAAGGCCCATTAGCAAAAAACATCCCATAAGCAGTACAATAGCCAACCCCATCATCATTTGTCGCACCTCCGCCCACATTCACCAACTATCTATCTATGCTGCCAATCGCTCAACAAAATGCTCCTCCACAATCATAGCAACTTGACTATACCCATCCCACTAACCCTTTCATACAACTTCCCATAGTGCACACCCAAGCTACCATCCCCCCTCTCAACAATGCAAGTATGCACCCCTCCTATGTTGGCCAAGTGCATCAACAGTCTGAGTAGCAACCGTTCTACCAACTCCCCCCACAACAATTGTACTTTCCAACGCTGCAAGTCAATCCTCTCATCTTGCAACAGCAAGTCATGCCATATCTCACCCAGCAGTAGGCCCTAACCTTACATCAGTAATACATCACCCCACAAGTTAGCCAGAATCCATTTTAGATGGCCTTTTCCGCCAGGCAATCCCCCTATCCAAGCTTGCCATATCCTCCACATATCCCCCCATATTTGCCCGCACCATCAAATCCATTCTCAATGGGAGTACTCACCCCAGCACCTATCAAATCAGAATGGGAAGAGATAAGAAATGCCCTCAAAGAACTCAAGGCTGGTATTGAGGGTAAAAATTTCAAGTTTGAGGAAGTCTGTCCATATCTATTCGACAGATCAATCACAACACTACCCTTCCCCAAGCATTTTGAAATACCAAAGTTCAATAAGTATCGAGGGAAGGGAGATCCATTCATCCATATCAAGGAATTCTATATGACATGCCAAGAGGTGGCATTCAATGCTATATACCTCATGCACCTCTTTCCCAAGAGTTTGGGAGGGCCTACCATCGAATGGTTCCACAAAATACCATATGGGTCTATCTCCACATTCTTAGATCTTTCAAAAAAAATTGTGGCCCAGTATGCCCATAACATTGAGAATGAGCTCTCCTTGTTGGACCTGTGCAATAATAAGAAAAAGGGAGGAGAAACTCTGGCCGAATACCTACAACGATGGAAAAATCTCACCATGAGATTTTCATACCAACTGCTAGAGAAGTACCTTACCAAGATATTCATCGATAATTTGCATCTGAAGCTATCCCATTTCATGAGAATGAATTATATTCAGACTTACCAAGATATCAAGGGGAAAGGAATAGACATTGAATGAGGTCTTTTGGACGATGGTACCATTAAACATTACAAGGAGAGCTCCCAAGACAGACCTAATAATGACCGATCTTGCTACTGGAACAAGAACAAGAACATGGTCACTAACAGAGCCACAAACACGAGGAATGTCCAAGTTGTTGTAGTAGGTCCCAATCCTCCTCCCCAAACATACCAACAACAAGTACTCATCTATCAACAACAAGCACCCACTTACTAGCAACCACCTTGTCAGCCACCTGCCAATCAAGCCAATGCCATATCTGTTGCTCAAGGACAAAACAAGCCTCATGTCTAGAATGCTCCGAAGCACACATTCACACCCCTTGGAGAACCCTTGGATGCTATTTTTCATCCCATGTTCAGTGCCAACCTGGTTGTGTATCTGCAAACTCAACCTTTTGATGAGTCAACACCCAAGCTGGCCTGGTATAAGGACAATGAGTACTGTGACTATCACCATGTTAAGGGACACGCTACCGTGAAGTGCATGAAACTTAAACACTATGTCTAGACCTCATAGATAAGAAGGAGATCATAGTTGATGTGCCTTCCCAAATGTCACCCAATGCAAACCTACAGATCTAACAAAATGTGTTTCCTAAACACAATGCAAGAAAGAATCAACCCAATGCTAATCCTCCCGTAGACCAAGGCAAGGGTAAACAAGGTGACCACAGTGATGGGAAAGATTATACCACTGCCTACATCAACTACGATAAATTCATTGGTTGTATTTCCCAGGTCGAACCCACTATGAATGTGATCCATGTCAGAGGTGTTGACAATCAATGTGTTGTTACTACCTGTAGAGGTCAGATATCTGTTGCTGGCACTAGTACTACAACTATCCCTAGTGCACAATATAACCTCCTGGAACACCTTGGGAACACACCTGCACAAATATCCATCCTTGACCTCCTTTGCACATCTCCTCTCCATCAGGAAGTCCTTAATAAATCCCTCCAAGATGCCCACATCCCTGCAGACATCAATACCATTCAATTCAAGAACCTTGTGGGGCACCTATCTATGCCTTCCACTCTTTCCTTCTAGCCATTTGACATGTTGTCCGTTGAACCAGATCATAATCTCCCACACTGCCTCGCTGTCATGATTAATGACTTCACCATAAAAGGGTCATGGTAGATAATGGTTCAACCCTTAATCTTTGTACGTTAAAATTTGTCCGACAAGTTAGTTTCACAAAAGCAGACATCTCTCATGATGTAATCACTATCAAGGCTTACGACAACCTAGAGTGTACCTTTGAAGGTACTATTTTTCTACCCATCAAGATTGGTCCTATTGTCCAAGATACCATATACAACATTGTTGATCTTGACCTCCCCTACAATATCCTCCTGGGTCATCCATGGATCCACTCCATCTAAGGAGTTCCCTCCACCTATCATCAGTGCATCAAGTTCCCATATCAAGGCACTGAAATCACCATCCATGCTGATCCCCAACCTTTCGTATACTATCATACAATTGAAGCCTCATTTCCCCACTCCACTCATTGTCCTAGAATTGATATCAACACATCTCTTGCCAGTTCTTCCCGATCCCATTGCGATCCAGAAACAATCCTAGCCTCTGCCCTCTCATCCATGAAGATCAACAACAAGGGCTGTAGAGAATACAGTCTTATTGATGCCTTTGCAGTAGGGGCTCTCCCCCTGGATCAAACTAAGGCTCCTGAGGAAGGCCCCAAGATAAAGACTATGGGCTCATCTTCTTTCATCTCTAACAAAATTTTGAATGGCCAAGAGTTAGCACCCAATATCAATCAATGGTTGTACAAGGATCTCCCACCTCCTGATACTGAGTTCCTCAAGTACTTCAAAGATAAATATCCTATACCACACAAATGGGCCACTAAATAATGGGATTATCAAGAAGGCGGTCTAGGACCCAATGAGTCTAGAATGAAGGACCCTATGGAAGCCTCTAAGAATCCACAAAATCAAGGCCTCAGCTTTGATCCCCCTCACCTACACATATGAGGACCCAACGTCATGACTAGGGGCACCAATTCACCCAATGTAACCCTTTTGAATAGCCAAGATGAACTTGTGGAAGTTGAAGACATTCCAGAAGAGGAGGAAAAATGGTCCTACGATGATATCTTTGACGATGAAACCTTCCTAGATAATTTTGTCCTTTGCCAACTCACCATCAATCTCATTGACCTCCCCCTCATGCATCCTGACCTCATAGATTGGGACCAACCAAGTGTAGTACATATCGATGAGTTTCAAAGTGAGAAAACACTCCTAAAATTCATGGGCACCACATATCAACAACTAGAATGGGGGCAGGAATTGGCTGAAGTATATCAGCTCAACCCAAAGGGATATTTTGGGGAAGAGGAAGTCTCTAGCCACAAAATTAAAAATAGAAAAGAAAATAAAGAATCCTCATGTGAAAACCCCTCTGGGGCACATCCTGATTCAAAAATAGTAAAAATAAAGGGCGTATTCGATAGTGAAAACCTCTTTGAGGTGCTAGAGGATGGAGACTTGCCTCTTCCACCCATCCAAGATTATCGACCAGAATAGTCATCTATAGTCATCGAAGAGACCAAACCAGTCAACTTGGGTACAAAAGAATGTCCAAGAATCACCTACATTGCAACATCTTTAACAGAGGGTGAAGAAATGGCTCTTACTGCACTACTCCGGGAAGCCACCATAAATTTTGCATGGTCATATGCTCATATTCCTGGGCTAGATCCAAATCTCATTGTGCACAATCTTGCAGTAGATCCTGATGCCAAGTCAGTCAAATAGAAGCTAAGAAGAATGCATCCGAAAGTGGTGATAGGCCAACACTAGGGTAAATAATAAGAAAGATTTAATATAAATTAAGATGATTTCCAGCTTGGTCTATTCATGTCAATCTGGGGGCGTAAGCTTGTGAAAGATGTCTGGGTTATATACCATCAAGGGGTGCCAGTTGTGAGAGGAGTGATTATGAATGCATCTAGAACACACAAGAATAAATCTGTAGCAAACTAAAATAATTCTGGTGACAGGAACTGTCACTTCCCGACGATAGGAACTATAATTTTCTGGCAATAACAGTTTCAATAGATCTAATAATCTAGAAAAATAAACTCTCAAATACAAATCAAACTAATCTACAGACCATAAATGTGCATAAGATATGGATGGTTAATCTAATAAAATAATTCCTTAATGCACAATACTTTCTCTTCTAATTCTGTGATTAAAATTCTACAAGAACTATAATACAGAAATGCGACAGGAACCACAGTACAAAAATGCGACAGAAACTATAGTATAGAAATTAAGACATTATAATAGAAATCAAATCTGAAAACCATATCAACTAGATCTGGAACATAGAAATAAAAATAGATTATTAATACTCATTGAATATAGAAATATAATATTAACTAACAAAAATTATTAAACTTTCAAATATAACAATATAAAACATAATAAAAAAATGTCAAAACACACTAGAATAAATTATTTACAGTCTATCAGCTATTGGAGAGTGGGTGCCCTTCCTCCCATCAGATGACAGAGATAAAGCTTACAAAACTATGATGGAAACAATCAGCACAATGATTTTATTTCTTAACAATTTGATACTAAGGAATTACATTCAATGTTTACATATGCTGCTTATATTATTGCAGCTTGTAACAAATAATATTAAAATAGATAATTTGTTTTTGAACATGGCCAACAAGTTGAAAATAATTGGTTTACATAATATATTATTTGTTGGCCACATAATAAAACAAATTTGTTATAACTGTGGCTATAAAGAAGAAAAGATATGTCATAATAATCTGTACAAAATCTTAGATACCAGCCACCTATTAAAGAAAACAATAATAGGATACTATAATATTTGGAGATCCTCCTTAAAGCCAATAAATGCATTCTTTTCCGTAATCCTCAACAAAGCTGTTGAAATAATTGGGTAATCAAACAACATGCATGACAATATACGAAATGTTGAAGTGGATAATCAAATAAATCCACGTGGAAAATGACAGGAACAATTGTTTAGATAGCAGATTCTGGTGAAGAAGGTGATAGGAAGATCATATTGTTCATGTAGCAGAACGTTCATAGATTATGGTGAAGAAGGCAACAGGAAGACCGGAAAGCTCCTATAGCAGAAAGTTCCTATAATTTGTATGCTACAAGCTTGGTTTTCTAAAGGCTTAGGATTATAATTTTTATTAGTAAAAACAATCAATAATATATTTTCTATATTTTAATCCCAAAACTATAATAAATACTACTTATATATATTAAATCATATGCAACGTAAAATAGGAAAATGGAACGAAATGGGATGGAAATGGAATAGGGAAGTAAGTATGAAACTCAATGAAATGGATTAAAATATGGCATAGAATGGGTCGTAAATGGCTCTCATCAAGTGGCATTATTAGTAAAAGTAGAGTTCGAGAAACTTCTCCAAGCTAAGATAATTAGAGCCATCAATTATTCAGATTGGATCTCCAACATGGTACCAGTTGTTAAACCTTTAGGTGATATTCAAATTTGCACAAACTTCAGGGATTTAAATAAAGCTTGTCCCAAGGATGATTTTCTGCTACCTAGCATCGATATGATCGTCAACCTCACAATAGGACATGAGATGCTGTCACTGATGGACAACTTCTCAAGGTATAATCAGATTAGGATCACCGAGGCACACCAACACAAGACAACATTCACCACACCATGGGGCACATTCTGTTACAATATGATGTCATTTGGGCTCAAGAACATGGGAGCTACATACCAAAGAGCGATGACAGCAATTTTTCATGACATGATCCATAAGATCCTTGAGGATTATGTAGATGATATCCTGGCAAAATCCAAGACCAGAGGCGGACATCTAGATGTCCTCGAAAGTGTGTTCAATCGTCTGCATGAATATGGACTAAAGATGAACCCAAAGAAATGTGTATTTGGTGTGACATCCGGAAAGCTTCTAGGGTTCATTGTATCCATGTGTGGCATAGAGATTGATCCCAAGAAGGTAAAGGGCATTTTAGAGATGCCTCCTCCTAGAACTCTCAGACAGTTAAGAAGCCTACAAGGAAAGTTGCAATCAGTTCGAAGATTCATTTCCCAACTAGTAGACAAGTGCCAGCCATTTATGCATCTGTTACGAAAAGATACTACCTTCAAATGAGATCCCATTTGTCAGCATAGTTTTGAGAACCTCAAAGAGTACCTGGAAAAATCCCCTATTCTTGTACCACCAATGCCAGGATGGACCCTCATTTTGTACATATCAGCCACTACCATAGCACTGGGGCACTTCTAGCCCAGCTCGATGATCACGAAAAAGAGAGGGCCATTTAGTACATCAGTCGTACATTGGTTGGTTATGAGCTGAACTATTCTCCAATGGAAAAGGCTTGCTTGGAAGTGGTCTTCGCCACCCAGAAGCTTCATCACTACATACTCAACCACACGGTAAAGCTAATCTCAAAGGTTGACCCTCTCAAGTACTTACTTTCAAAGACCACACTCACAAGATGAATGGCAAAGTGGGTAATGCTTCTTAGTGAATTTGACATCTAGTGCGTCGATCAAAAAGCTATCAAGGGACAAGTTATTACTGATCAACTTGCAAAGGCTCCCTTAATTGACACATACCCTCTAGTGATGGAATTCCTAGATGAGCACCTTTATATGGTTGAGGAACAGCCCTAGTGGAAGTTATATTTTGATAGCTCGTATACATCACATGGATCAGGGGTAGGGATACTATTTGTGACCCCTCAAGGTGACTACATACCAAAATCCTTCAAGTTAGGATTCATGTGCACAAACAACATTTTAGAATATGAGCCCCTAGTCGGAGGTCTCAAAACAGTTATCCATAGGAATATCACAGAGCTACAAGTCTTCGGGGATTCCCAATTAATCATCAAACAAGTCCTCGACAAATATCAGATAAAAGATGACAAGCTACTACCCTACAAAGAGCTTGTAGATAAACTCAAAGAACACTTCGTCAACATATAGTTCACACAAGTCCCAAGACTCCAAAATAAGGCAGTCGACGCTATGGCAACCATCGGCTCACTATTAGAAATCCCCCACGACGCTACGTAATATGAGTTTCTAGTTGAGCAGTTGCACATACCCGCTTATGAGAATGCTGAAGCTAATATGGTATGCATCTTGGTTGGTCCCTAGTCCCCATGGTACCATGATATTCATGCTTACCTAAAAAATGGTATCATATCTCCTCACCTCACAAACACCCAATGCCAAAACCTCATTCACAAAGCATCTCGCTACACTCTTATAGCCAATACCCTATATCATCATAGGTATCATAACGTCCTCTCCCAATGTTTAGACTCGAATGAGGCTACCTTGGCCATACAAGAGGTTCATGCTGGTATTTGCAGTGCCCACACAAGTAGCATCATCCTTGCAAAGTAGCTACTTAGAGTTGGGTATTACTGGCCGACAATGGAGCATGACGCTTGTGAGTTTGTGAAGAAGTGCCTATAGTGTCAACAACATGCCAATTTGATCCATGCACTAGCGCAAGACCTATAACCCATTGCACCTCTGTGGCCCTTTTCATGTTGGGGTTTTGACCTTGTTGGCATGATTACACCCCATTCCTCAAATGGACACAAGTACATCATAATAGCTACTGAATACTTCATGAAGTGGGTTGAGGCAATCCCACTTAACCTCACCACAGGTGTCAAATATCCAAGTTCATCCTCTACCACATCATTTGCTGCTTCGACATTCCCTCCACCATCTTCATAGACCATGGCTCACCATTTGAAAACCAACATGTCTAGGGACTCTATGACCAGTTCCACATCCACCAACACTTTTCTAGCCCATATTTTCCACAAGGGAATGACCAAGATGAGGCAACTAACAAAACCATCCTAAAAATCCTACAAAAAGTTGTCAATGATTCTGGCCATGACTGGCATTTGTAAATCAATCCCACCCTTTGGGCCTATCGCACCTCATTCTGTATCCCCATAGGTACCACTCCATACCCCCTAGTATATGGTGTTGAAGCTATTCTACCAATCGAGGTTGAAATCCCTTCACTATGCATGTCCATGAAGAACTACATCATAGATGAAGACTACCGTGTGGCACCCCTTACCCAGTTGGACTTGCTAGATGAAAAGAGGCAACGGGCCTATGATCACCTGATCGTGTACCAAAATGCCTCAAGAGGAGCTTCAATAAAAAGGTGCACCCCTGATAGTTCCAAGTGGGAGACCTGGTCTTGAAAGAAAATTAGAAAGTACAAGTTAATTATGAGAAGAAAGGGAAGTTTGAGCCCACCTGGTTGGGTCCCCATGTGGTGACAGCTTGCTTCAGCTCTGGAGCTCACTAGTTGTCTACACCCGAAGATGAGCCCCTTAATGATCCCATCAATATCATAAATTTGAAGTGGTGATATGCTTGAACCATGAAAATGATCCTGAAAAAATCCTAAAAATCCTAAAAAGTCCTTAAAAAAATCCTAAAAATCATAAATGATCTTGAAAAAATCATAAAAATCATAAAAAGTCCTTAAAAAAATCCAAAAAATCATAAAGAGTCCTGAAAAAAATCCAAAAAAATTGTAAACATGTATTGAAAAAAATCATCATCCTAGTGAAAACCTGGCAAACAGGCCCCTTGATGAATCAAAAAAATCAATCAGAAAAAATGAAAAAAAGTAAAGAGAAAATAATCGTCCAATGGTGAAAACTTGGCAATTCAAGTGCCTTGGACAAGTATGTTGGTGAAAACCTGGAAAATAGGTGCCATACATAGTGGACCATATCATTATCTATCAAAATCCTATTTCCCCCCTCCATCATAATCCATTCGCCACCACTTGACATCCCATTCCGCCCATCCCTTGTTCCTAAGGTGTCATCCCCATTTGCACCAACAAACGAGATCCATTATCCCATTTCCCGAGCTTCTATAAATATCTATTGTATATAGTGTCTCCAGTTTGTACATATTGTCCTGTCCTATCCAGTAGTACTCCTAATTGGAAAATGCATGGCCCACAATGACCACAACATCAACAATGTTCCCTCAGTAAGCATCCCACGTTACTGTGATTCTCCAAAGATTCCTTGTTTACCTATCAACAATTTTGAAGGCAGTCAAAACCCACCAATAGGTCCTTGTAGGATGTATCCTTCCTCCATGTCTGACCTAATCACAACATCCATAGTCAGTCGATCTATTTTGGAAAAGGATGTCTTTTGGTCTTATCACTTGATTTTCATGAAAGTTTACTTGAATTTTTCAGTTGATTTTGCAGTTTTAGTTGACTATTCTACTTAAGGTTGCCACGATCTTTTATATCATGGTGCACTACAATGAGAGGCATCTTTCTGAGGCAAGGTATTTTGTGATCTTTTGTTTCTGCTTGTGAGTCAGTCAAACATGACCCTTGCATGGTTCACAGGTGATCTTCTGGGTTATCTAGTGCACTTGGGAAATGTTGTTTGCTTGTGGGTTTCCCCCATATCATTTCCACCATGCTTCCTTTCAGGTGCATGCATGATGCTGGGGCAATCCTTGCATGTCTTTTCCATGTCATTCCTATGCAACACTAGCGACATGACCTCAAGTTCCTAGTAACTTTGGTTAGTCCCTTTTGTTGCTATATCAAAATAAGTGCTCAAACTACATGGCGGTGTTCCCCTACAGAATACCCCACCCTTAAGCTTCACTAAAACATCCTCCATCCTATCAATCATCTAAACAAAAGCTCATATCATCCCTATCCAATATCAAAACATCATCCTACAACAACTCCCCCAAGAACATCTTCCTCAAATCCCATTTTCACCCATCTTTCCCCCATAAACACTTCATCGTGATGCAAACTTATCCCCATCCCCCTCTCACCTCACATTCTTGACCCTTGGATTGTGATTATGCAAATCCCCCTTGTTCATCATCTCCTCCATACCAACCTCCTTCTCCAACAAAGAGGGGTCAATCAGGTAGTGATATGTTGTAACACCCCGCCCTCACACCTTGCCTTCAACCTCTCCTATGCATTTATATTTTCCCCTTCGCCTTCCTACATGCATCACATTTCATACCACTATCCTAGGTTGCATTATCCCATCTCGTGTCATTACTTTGCATCTTACGCCCCATCCTAAGTCCATTTTCATCTTGCATTGTTAGATCCATTTCATACCATTGTCATCTTGCATTATTAACCCATTTCATATCATTTCTCATCTTGCATTGATTAGATTCATTTCATTGTCATTTTAGTTTCATTTTTATCTTGCATTGTTAGATTCATTTTAGATTCATTTCATTGTCATTTTAGATTCATTTTAATCTTGCATTAGTTAGGGTTCATTTCAGATTCATCTCTCATCAGCATTCATTTTCACCTAGGTTCATTTTTAATCTTGCATAGTTAAATCATTTTTCAGCATTCATTTTCACCTAGGTTCATTTTTTAATCTTGCATAGTTAAATCATTTAGTCCTGCATTCATTCTTCATTTTAGGTTCAGTTTTTAATCTTGCATAGTTAAATCATTTTAGTTGCATCCATTTCCTTTCATTTTATATTCATTTTAGTTTCATTTTTATCTTGCATTATTAAGTCATTTTTATCTTGCATTGTTAAAACATCTTAAAACATCCATAAAAAGCACATGTGATCCTAATCATGCATACATCATACATCTAACAACATTTACATCACATCATGCATCCACAAATCATTACCACATCATAACACATATCGTATCACGCGCCTCGCATCCTGCATCACATATTAGTCTCATAGCATATAGAAAATCACATCACATCATGCATCATCAATGTTAGTCCATCATATGCATCCATACATTCATACAATACACATCATATCCCACCTAGCTCATTATATATATATCCAAAATCATGGCAAAAGAATACAAACATATCCTAAACCAAAAGCATGAAATAATAAATGTATGTCTAAGTCCACGTCCATATAAAAAGTACAAATATACATATACATCAGGACTATGCCCTCCATCAATGAATAAATCATAAGTAACCTATCAAAACTCATAGTATATCACTACCTATCTATCTCTCCTATGGGAGGCTGCCTATCAAAATCCCCATCCAAGTGGCTGCCTCTGTTGGCACCTATAAGACTGGCTTAGTGCCCACTATGCCTTGTATACCTAGATGCTCTGCACCTCTGTCGACACCTGGACAGCCCCTATATCCATCTCCATACATGTACCTATCCCAAATGCTTTAGCCTCTGCCATCTGTACTGAGTCATCGACTGATTGCTGCTAACTCTGTGAGTGGCCCGACCAATGGCTCCCCTTCCCTGTCCTCTAGCTACCGCTAGTCACTATCCTTTGGCTCCCACTAGCCCCTATCCTTTGGCTCCCACTCGCCCCTGACCTTGGGCAACTCAACTGCCTATAATGCTGAACTCGCTTAGGAGGCACTGCTGCGTGATACATCCCTCGATACTAGCCAATCTACTCACTCAGCCTCATAAGCTATCATTGGAGGTGAGATACCTCCCCTGACTGCTCATGTGATCCCCATGTGGTGGTGTCTCTCTCTCTCTCTCTCTCTCCCTATAACCGGTCCCACTCCGACCACAACCTATCTCTCTCCACCCTCAACATATCCCTCTCCACCACTAGATCATCCCTCTCCTGCTGAAGGCACTCCCTCTCATCCACCGTCATCAATCCCTCTGATATGGATTGCGTTAGGCGCGCAATCAGGCTATCTCTCTTTGCTATCAGGTTGTCCCTCTCCACCACCAAAAGGTCTCTCTCCCCTCTCAAACCATCTCGCTCCCCCTGTACATCTCCAAGCATCTAACTCATTTTGTCATGTGCAGCCTATAGTGAGGCCAAGCGCCTTGCTGTATCATCTCCTCCTCCTCTCGATGAACATGCCCCTGGTGGTGGTGTTGGCCCTACTGGTGGTGGTGATCCTAGTGGTGGTAGCCCTGTGAGTACCTATCCCCCATCCACATTCGTCCCATCTCCTCCTCCCCCTCCATCTTTGTCTCCATCTCCTCCTCTCCCTCCTTTATCTCTGCCTCTAATCCTCGCCCTATCCCCACCTCCAATCCTCCCCCCTCCTCCCTCCTCTCCTCCCTCAACCCCTGTACATAGGAGTTATGAATCCCTCTCCATTAGGTAATCCCAATCTCCCTACTGCCCTAGGTGGCTGAAACCATGCATCATATGCTGGTGTAGTCCCTGGATCCGCCACCCCACCAATCCAATCCCACTAAAACAACTGCATGGCCTGATACTCGACCAACAACCTTGCCCTATCCTAGGGTGGCCCAAACTCCGTCACTCTCTCCCGCATCACGCGCTAATACCATCGAGCAGGCCCTGGTACATCCTACCTGTACCCAAACTATTTTGAAGTCTTGTCTGGCCTATACTGCTCTATAATATAATCTCACTACCCTATCAAGAATGTTGGTATCATGGTATATGGTAACTCCCACTCATCCTTCACCCATGGCGCTTGTCCCAAGTATGGACACCATGTGATCCCATCTTGGATACCATCTAGTGTCTCTCTCCAGAAATTAGTATCTCCCTCACCCTAGTATGTCACTAGGTCCCCCTAGCTATAAATCGTCGGCTCCTCTGCTTGCCTATCCACTCGGCCTAAAGGTCGTAGCACTACTATGTGCTCCCATGCCCAAACTTGTAGGAGGGAGGCAAAACCAAAGCTCCTCCCCATAGTCCCCGCTCCATGGTATACTATCTGATGTAGCTCACTGTACATCTTCGTAAGCATCAAGGTCCCCCATGTCATTGGCACCCCTACATCCACTATCTGCACTATCCCAGGAATCAGCGCTAATGTCACACTCCTCCCACCTGTGTTTGGGGCAATGTATCCTAACACTAGTCCGCACACATAGAAATGCACCCGCTGTGCCACTAGCACCGCTACCGCATGTTGTGCTAATGCTAGCTGTCCATGCGACAAGATCGGTACTACACCTGGCCCTAGTAGTGGGGTCGCTACCTGTACCTTCATGTATAGCCCTGCCACCATAGGTGCACCTCGCACTAGTAACTAGAAGATGTGATACACATCCTCCAATGTCACGACCATCTCCCCAGTTGGAAGATGAAATGTCCCCGTCTCCGAGTGCCAACACTCGTAGAGCGTTGTCACTAATGCCATGAAAGTCCGCCTCTGCAACATCCACACCAGATATCCTATTCCAAGTGCGTCCACCCACGCCCAATCTGCTGTAGTAAACTACTCTGCAATAACCAAGACTGCTGTGTGTCACTCCTGACTCGTCAGTCGATCAATAGACCATTGCATCCAAGACAAGCCAATGCATCAGCCTTTCTTCTATACCAAAACCTAAATTCTTTTCCCCGCCTTCACGTGAAACTCTCTTTTTCCCGCATTCCCACAAACTTCATTTTCCCTACGTTCCCGCAGATGATCCCCTTTTCGTGTTCCCACAATCCCCCCAGCGATGCCTTTTCCCCTTTTCCCCACGAGAATGCCATTTTTGGCACCCCGTTCTCCCCTATTGCGGGAACGTGATCTTGCAAGAAATTCTTGCGGGATTGCAGTCTCGCCAAAGTTTCCCCCTAGTCCTATTTTTTTTGCGATCCCGCAAAAATCCCAAAACCCTCCCCTTTCTCCCCACCCTCGCATGTCTTGTGGGAATGCATTCCTGCCAGCGTGGGTGGGTTCCTGCAAATGATGGGCTCGCGGGAATGCGGGTTTTTTGGCTAAAACAAGCAATAAATGCATTAAAAACATAACAAAAAGCAAAGTTTTTCAAGCCTACCTCTCAGTTGGGCCCTCCATTCCGCCGTACATGTCACACGATGTTAGATTGATGAGTCAATTGCCCCCTCTATGCTATCTCATCCTCGCTTTTTAGAGCTCAAAAATCACAAATTCTAAGCTCTCGATGTGCAAATGACTTCATTTTGACCCCTCTGGCCCTTATTAAGGCCCTTTCGAGCCCTCATTTTCACCCCCGGATGCCTTTTCGCCCCTTGTTTCATCTCCTCATGCCCAATCTCGTCCCTCATTGCCTTTTTCATCTCTCTTTTTCCTCGTTCACCCCCCTTCTTAGCCTGCAGCATGCCCTTTTCCCTTTTCACCCATTTTCCTTTCGAGTCACTGCCTGGGCCCCTTTTTCTTTCCCCGCCATCCTCTCGAGGGGGCATCACCCAGTCTAACCATCCTGGCTCATAATCTGGGGGATTCTCGCTACCTAGTCCATTCTTCGTGTCGTCTATTGCTAAAAACATCTTCAAAACAATGTTATTTTAACACTATGTCGAAGAGGGGCAAAATGTAGACACCTAAATTTGATTACATCATTTAGTAATTTTATTTAGTCTTCTCCTAGGACATCTTATTAATTAAATATTATTATTTGATTAATTTATGTCATCCCCTAGTTAATTAATTAACTATAGTCCAATTAATTATCTAAATGACAAACTTATAGTCTAATAATTAATTAAATCCCTATTCTTCTATTAATTTAAACTGATACACTTATCTAATTAAATTAATTCATAAACCCCTTTTTCCTCCCATTTGTAATTAAATAAAATATTTAATTCTAAAATTCATGTCAATCCTCCTTAATTAGCTAATAACCCATGCTTAGCTAATCTAACCCTCCACTCATTCTCTCTTCTCCCATCACATCCTCCTAATCCTCCACTTACCCTCTAATCCAAAGCTAATCATCCCTTAAACATTTGCACAACCATAATCCAAGGATTAAGAAATGCTAAGCCATCACAAGTCAACCCTCATGTCACATCACCACATCATCCAATGCTAAATCATAAAGTCTCTTACACACTTGTCCCCTCTCACACCTCCCAAAGTGTTCACATTCCTCAAGGATTTGACATCTCCTCTCATCCTCCCCCATTGTGACACTTGTCACAATGCTATGCATTTGAGAAAGCACAATCCATGTGCTCTCTTGGATGCATCTTAACCCTTCCTCAAGTTTCCATCTTGACCATCCATTCACCTCCCATTTGTCGTTATATTGAGCCTCTTTCTCCTTCATTTTCATCCACCATTGAAGAAAAGTTATTATGCCCATTTGAGAGCCAAAATCATCCAAAGCATCCTTATTATGCCAAAATCCTCCCACACTTTGAAGCTTGAAGCATAGCTCATGATCACACATCCAATCCATTGGACAAATCTTCTTCATTTTGGAGACTTTGGGGTTTGAGGTTTGCATTCTCTAGTTTGGTTTTGTCTTCTTTTTGTAGGTCTTATCATAAGTGTTTACTTTCTTTATTTTGTTGAATGCTAGCTTAGTTTGGTATTCTTAGATAGTATATTTTTAGGTATTACACTTTCTAACTAGTAGAATCCATGATACAATCATGAATCACCCAACATAACACATCTTGTTGGTCAGTGGAGTTTATGGCTCCCTCTTTCATCAATTGATGTACACCTTTGTTCTTTCTTTAAATCCACTTGTGCTCTTGCTTGACATCAAGGAGACTAGTTGACTTGGAAACCTTTTGTTTTCTTTAGTATTAAGTTATTTTCTTTGTGTATATTTGAAGTTTTTTGCATGGAGTCGATAGGATCCTATGCTTGGGGTCTTGATCACCTCTTGAACTTAGTGCCATCCTATCTCTCGATTGTCTTGTTCTCAGATGCTCTATCTCTTCATGTATACTTTACCATGAGTATGGGCATAAGTTCACACTCCTCCTAAAGTGGGGGCTAAATGTAGCATCATAAAATGGAACCCCTTACGATTTCACATCCTTTTTTTGAGCCCTTTCCTCAGTGTGCCTTGTCCTATATTATTTCAAGCTTATTTGGGTTCCATGTTATTTTAAATTTCTCGACACTTTATTCCTCACTTAAATATCATTGTTCCATAAGACATTTATAGATCTAATCTTAGGTCCCTATTATCTCACTTCCCTAAAATTGAGTCTTATTTTGTTGGGACCATATTTTAACTATAACATAGCTTCATGTGTTTTGGCTAAAAATTTAGGAGAGTAACATGTCACCCTTAACATTGTTAGATTTGGTCTTGGTTTGTGTGGAAATAACAATTGTAAGTTAGCCAAAATACAAAAATACTTTGAGAACCTTATATAAGATATCATCTTTAATTCATTTGATCATTTCATATCATCATTCCAATTCAAGAGAAAATCTATTTCTTCAGAAGATCTGAGTACAAGGAGCATCAAGCTATAACATGTTGCCTTCACGTATATGTTCACAATGAATTTTGTTATGATTTATCATGTTATTGCATTATCACTTGTAGGACATATCTAAAGAGCATCACATCATCAAAAAAAGACATATTCGTTTCATTTCAACACTCTAATTCAAGCATTTCATTTTAAATCTAGCATATACCCTATAAGGGCAAGCTCTATTTTTTATCATCATTATTGTAGTGGAGGTTGACTCCTACTTGGGGTTTGACTTAGACAAGCCTGTATTTAGCCCAACACCATTTTCCTCTCCTTTTCTATATTTTTAGGCTCAAAAATAGGTTCCAAACTTAGTTTGAAGTATAAGAGCATAGTGCAAATAAAGATAGAAGCATCCAGACAAAATTCAACAAAAATGGAAGGGACCAAGGCACATAACACCCTAGTCAACCTAGAGTATGATGCATAACATGATTGTCCAAGTGTTTTGACCTAAAATTTGACAAGAAGTTAGTTTGGAGGACTCTGAGATTAGTTTTGGCCCTTTTTTGTACCTGGAACCCTGTTAGGGCTATGACACCTAACTCTAGTGTCCAACCATTTTAATCCCTATATTTAGACACAAAGATAATACATTGACAAAATTATACAAATGTGAAAAAAAAGAGAGCACAAATATAACCAAAATAGTTTAATATATTAAAGAATCTAATGAAACAAATCATATGTACATGGATGAATTGAAATCAACAAAATAATCATAAATTGTTAAATTATAAGTGAAGCAACTTTCAAATTTAATTGTTTTGCTGCCATGTCATATCTATAATACTATTCACTCATTCAAAAATTACGGTAGACAATTTAATCACAAAATTTAAAGCATCACAACTTTTTAATAAAAATGAATGACACATTTTTTTAACAACTAAAATCAACTAATAGACGATATAGTCAAAATATGAAAAATATAATAGTAATCATGTCATTCAAGCCATCAATACAATTTTGGTCATGCTATTTAAGTCATTATTACATTGACATTTGATTAGATGAATTAAATACTTTCATACATATTATTTTTAAAAAAAGGAATTTTAAATTTTTGTGGTTACTATTTCTAATATAGATCAATAAAAAAGACAAATAAAATGACATTTTTACACTCATTTAAAAGAGAAAATTAGATATTATTATAATTTTTTTTTAAATTCATTCAAAGATTAGTTGATCTAATTAAAAAATTGAATTAAATAAATGCATTAACAACTACTGATAAACTAAACAACAACATGGTGCAACTGCAAAATCAAAATGGTCATTTCGAGTCTAAGTGCACATCTTATTCCCACGAAATATAATCCATATAATGTAATCCAGATTCCAAAATTCAGCCGTTTCTCGAATCGTAAACTCGGGAGAAGGACAATAATAGCGCGGCCGAATCCCCTAATTACGATGGCTGAAGGCAATTCATCCAATGGACAAAATCTTTCTCCTGGTTAGCTTATATTTCTCCGTCACAAGTTACTCAATTCTGAATTGAACCAAAATATTAGAGCCATGGAGTATTTGTAGGACACGCTTACCTACATTTAAACTAAAATCCAGTTGCTTTGTGTTTCTGTCAAGATTAATACGATTTCTGTTCCCTGCCAAATTTTGCATACGTTGTCGAAATTCCATTTTTGGAATTGACAGCTTTCAAGTTTTTTGGGGTTTTGCTTTAGGGTTTAATTACTAAAATAATAAGTATTCCAAGTTTTACCCGTGTTTTATTTAATCCAATCAAACTAGGGGAAACCGCTACTCGTTTGAAAATGGAGGAAATTGAATTGGAGCCAATACCATGTTTCACAAATCGCTTAGGATAACATACAAATAAACTCCACTTTGGAGCAAGATCGAATTTAATCTCTGTGTGATGAGCCAAAACAAGTTGTATTGTAGCAAGGTATTATCAAATGCCATGGAAATTCACTAAACCATGTATTTTTAAAGGGTTGCGTCGCTTCATTTGCACTGATAATAATGATCAAGTTGGTTTGGTTCAGTTATTTGAAATCGTGCCTTTTCTGGCCACTCAAAGGCACGTCACCAAATTTTAGATGCGGGGACGCTCTTCCAAGTATTTTGGAGCTGGATATAGCGAGGTTTATCGTCATATTCTTATCACAAACAATCAAACAAGTTTTGGAAGGTACGTAGCAGAGGATTCCTGTAATGTAGAGGATGCCAGAATGGTTATGGGATTAGTATGGATCAACACTTATTCAAAAAATATTGGAACGTGGGAACATCGATCATTTGTTCTGACGTTATTTGTCGTGCTCATCTTCTCTATAGTCATCCTTAATCCCAGCATAAACCTTATGTGTACCCTGTTCTGCAGTGGTCAGTTCCATGCAAGCACATGGTACATGTGATTTCACCGATTGGAAACGAGAATTTTGCACACATGGATGCACCCCTTAAGCCTATAACATAGGAAAAAATGTGTACATTGCAGAGCCCTTTCAATCGCTATGGCATCATTTGAAGCCACCGGAGGTAATGTTGAATCCATCAACCAAACAACCAACCAATGGTCGAGGAAAGATCATGGACCAATCATCAAGGTTTAATCCATCGAAAATATATGGTTTGACCTCTTTTTTACTTGGAATAAAGCGCTCTGTATGTTTTTCCAAATTATGACAATTAATATTTATGCATAAGCATTACAAGGGTCTGCATGTTCACATGTATGTATCACATGAACATCTTCAAGCATCACTTCAGATTAGATAATCTCTAATACAAACCTGCAAAGGAGCACTGATTTTGAAATTGTGTTTATATTTCTCTAAGACCTCTTGTTATAGATTGTTAGTGTTCTTAGCATGTATTCTTCGTATCAATACAATAGAAAATTGAAAGTCATACTAACAGAGGTTTAAGGGTTGTCAATGTATCTGAAGTCCATGTGTATGCTTGAATAATTTCCTACTCTTATATTCAATCACATCACCAGTGCATGCAATTGGGAGCTGTCAAATATCACATAACTGTAATGTCAAATTAATCCTCCCATTTTAGCATGACGGTTTGTAGAGAATACAAAAAAGCAATGAGCAGCAAATGGCACAAGCTATCCCATTGTCATCTCAATATCCATTTCAGTTAAAATGACAATAAAAGTGAGAAGCTTTCTTTCGTATCCATATGCTTCTAAGCCAAGTCATACATTATCCATACATGAGAAATCAAGTCAGAATGTAAAAAATCCCTATTGCTTCTGCCAACTGAGTTCCATAAGGGTCAAACAAATTTCTTTAGTCACGTTTTTCGTGTACGAAAGCACAAAAACGTAACATGCAGAAAAAGCTTATATACAATTAACAAAACCAATAACAAAAAAATCAGACACAGATATACCTTGGAGATACTTATTTGAAGTTTGCAATGTTGAATCTTTAAAGAGGATGTATTGCTTCACAAAGTAGAGCAGTCCGAATTATGTAGGTTGGTTATCAACACAGAGAGCTTGGGGCACCCAACAGTATACTGTTAGGAGTAATGCTTCTAGGGCAAGAAAATCCAGAGTCACTTCTTGTGTCCAACTGAATCATTTCAAGATAGATAGACAAGGGAATGTAATGTTTAATGTATGGAAGGAGGAAATACAGAAGATGATAAGTAAAAACAGAACATCTACAAGCTATGGAACGCCAAATGATTATGAGGAAGAGGATAAGATAAGAAGTATAAAAGAGACATCACTGTCAAGAAGACAAGGCATAGTAATCAAGCGCTTCACGGAACCTAGTAACAATGAAAGAGATGAGGATGACTTAAAATGTTGTCCGCAGAAATCAGATAAAGAAAGGTTTAAAAAAGATCATTTTGATTGTAGAAGCAAAGATAATCTCCTACTTATTCATAACCTCTAGTTTGAAGTTGAAGTGGACAAAGCATATGACAACCCACTAATTGAATGGAACGATGAAGCTCTTCGTTAATGATGAACACAAAACTTGGGTCCTCGGTGCAACTCCTATCACAAGTTTGGAGCATAAGGACAGACCCTAAGAGTGGTGACACTGTAAGAACCCTTCAAAGCTCTAACTGCTGAACTGACTATGCTTGTTTTGGTTTTTATTTGTTTTCCAATTTTTTGTGTTTTTGAGATGGTTTGACATAAGAAGCAATACATATGCTAAAATAAAACTTCTGAAAATTAACACTAACAATACTTTGGGCATAAAAGACAATCTTTATTACTTTTCCTTCAATACATAGCACTAGAATGTTTTACATTAAAAAACATACCCATTTTTATTGTAGAAATTACTTTGAAACCCTTGCTGGCCGAAAAAGCAAGCATACAGCAGCTCGTATCTCCTTCTATTAGCAACCAATCTTCAAATTGATGATATCAATCACTGTAGTTCAGCTAGGCATCCCTTTTAGGAATTCTTACTGATTTTATTGGTGCCTCCTTCAACAAAATCGAATTGTATATGGAAGAGTAGGTAGGGCAAATGAAGAACCAACAAAAAGAAATGATTTCAAAACCACTATAAACAGCCAATAGCTTCTCAATCCGATGCCCTCAATCTGCCATAAAATATGCCTTCAATCTATCAATAAATTCTGAAATTTATTTCTCCAATCAGTACAATGCTGACCTCTGTATGAAGCCAACCTAATAAGCAATATCAGGTGAATATTTCACACCCTCTGACTGCTGCTACAAAGAAGAAGCAACGCTCTCCAATGCCGATAAGCTCAGAACTCTGCTGAAACCCTTGGTTTCTCGCAACTCCAATGCTCCAGAGAAAGGATATCAAATCAAGCAATCAACATAATGAATTATCTTTCTCTTGCAACTATTAAATACCTTCAAGAAGTCCAATTTTCCCAAAAAACATTTTAAATAACATTTTAAATGTTATTTCATTTCAACTTAGGAAATCTTTTAATAATCCGTTAAGTTTGACATTTATAATTAATTACTCAACTGGGCCCCTTCCAATGATGAATAGACCCTCAACTTAAGTGAAATTATAAAGTTATGTTATAACTTTATAATAAACTATTTTTACAATTTAATATCATTTTGGCCACAAAATTATTAATAACTCTCAAACCGCTTATTTTTTCACTTTGTCGTCTGAACTAGGAGTTCATCATGTAATTCCCCATGTGACCAAATACCATTTCTAAAAATAGAAAGGGTCCATCTCTATCACTCCAAAAATTGCTATATATAGCAATAAACTCACTATAAATAGAAATCACTGCATATGGAGTCCTAGAGACCTCGAACGAAAGCCAAATCTGCAAAACTCTGATCATTGAAGAAGTTGCATCTCTCAAGAGACCCTCTATCCAACCTCATTAGCCTACGAGGGTAAATTAATAGGCTAATCCATTGAACTCTGATG
Source organism: Chamaecyparis obtusa (assembly GCA_027943335.1). NCBI lineage: Eukaryota > Viridiplantae > Streptophyta > Pinopsida > Cupressales > Cupressaceae > Chamaecyparis > Chamaecyparis obtusa. Next base: position 418,246 of record BSBK01002406.1, on the reverse strand, counting down.
CTCACAAAAATGGGGACATTACAGTCCACCCTCCCTGAAATTGCTTGTCCTCAAGCAATCTCTAGTGCAATGTAACTCCACCACACCAGAGGTCCAAAAAATGAACTGCGTCATGTCCCACACATCTCGAACCAACTCCTCTAGCACCAACATAAACACAGCTGCGCACGAACAATCATCATACCAACTATCCAACCCATGCGCACAAGAATAGTGCATCAAAATCAAAACATGTTCAAGAAGGCCAAGGATGAACCAGTATACTCTCCGCACGCTAAACATGCTGCAATGCTCAACTATATACCCTGTCTGAAATCCAGATCCACCCAAAGAATCCCAAACTCTACACTCAATGCTAAGCTGAATTTCAGGATCCCAATTCACTTTGTAGAGTACTCCATACAAGCCATGTGGCATCAACATAATACCATTGTATGCTACAACTAAGTCAACACCAAACGAAGGAAGAAGCAATCCACTAGCTGGAACAATCCCTGGATCCCATAGCCAATATGGAAGTCTGCCAAAATGGACATTCTTAGACTTTCGTTTCTCAACTCTGATCCCATCTTCATCATACCAGAATTGGTGAAGCCAACCAAGAGTACCCACCCAAACTATAGTGCTAACCCTGTTGCCACCTGGGTCCCAATGCAACTAAGACTCACATCCATCCGTACTGTGGAGATAAGAACTCCTGAAGGTATCTGTATCACAACCTAGATATCCATCCTCTACAACACCGTCATGGATATGTTGAATCTGCAAGTAGCCTCCTACTAACTTGTGACAACTAACCCTATCAATTGAATAGGGTATAAGCTCATCCGATAGAAGATTGTATGGACCTAGAGCCAACCCACACCTATGCAAAACCAAGTCCTCTACCTGTGGGTCAAAAGAGAAATGATGAGCACTCCTCACTGTCTAGTTGCAATAAAATGCTCCAATCTTCGTTAGAGGCTCATCATCATCAAACCAAGAACCAAGAGATGGCTCCAATCTCTGTCTCCGAACAACTGGTTGGGTGGGATCTCGAGTAACCCTCTTAGCAAGCCCAACCACAAACTCCCTATGCGGAAGCATTGTAGTCAAAGTCTCTACAATCTTTCCCACCAAAACCCGAATACCATTAGAACCTTGGATGAGAGTATCCTCAGAAGCTCTAAACGGTCCCTCTTGCAATTCTGAACTCTCAAGAAAATAGTCCATAAATGACTCTGTGCAGTAGAAATTATATGAAGAAGCATCAACCTGCTCCCCTACAACCCACAGCTGATCCCTCCGAAATTGTGGCACTACCAATTGTCTATCGCTATCAGCTGTATGAGAAGAAGAAATAGATTCGCTTCCAGCAGAAGGAAACAAATCACCATGATAGCTCGTCCCCAAATCAGATGATACCCTATCCATGTCCTGTGAATCGACGGGAGTAGTGTTAGAAACTGACACACAACTCTCTAGCAAATCTGCTCCTGCTACCTCAAGACTCTCAACAAACTGATTTGTATCATCTGTCATCGTGCTAACAACTGGAGAACCCGATACCACAAAAATCTCTCTGTAATCCTCCATTGAAGCACTCACCTCCTTTGTATCTACTGCATCTTACTCAAGGATGGATGTAATTGTGTCTCCAACACATCCATCACTGCTAACTGTGGAACCTGACTCACCACCAACCACCACTATATGCAACTGAACTGGATCTATGGCTGGTAAAGATTGAATCTGCTCCAACTCCACAGTCACCTCTCCCAACTGCAACTGCAACTCCTGAAGAGCCCACTGAGTGCCCTCTAAAGCTTCAGAAATCATTGTGAACTCCTGAGTAAGCTCACTCACCTCCTCCTCTCTGTCCATCAGTGCCTCGTATGTCGTACTTCCCCACTCAACTAGGTGATCTTGGTCAGCTACCAACTGTAAATAGTCTTGTCTCAAAATCCTTATAGCCTCACGCAAGGAATGAATCTCTATCAAGGAAGGGTAACCACTACTATGCTCATCCATCATAGGAGTACCCCAACCACATATGGCTAACATCTGATAGGCAGCATCATAGTGCTCAATGGCTATAGAAATTTGACTATCACTCACCTTCAATTGCTTGATCAAATGATGTTTTTGAACTCCTTGACTCCCATGTAAGCTCTCTGACCCACAATCCACATTGTGATAGGAAGTTGTACCTGTAATGCTCATCTCATGATCGACTACATCATGTGTGCTATCATCTCTGCACACATCAACAACCGAGCTACTGCTGCTAGGTACCTCAACAAATGGCTCGTCTGGTAAAGTGGAAGTTGTCGCTACAACAGTCTCCTCACACACTCCCACTTCCCATGCAACCGTAAGTCCCTGTAAACCACGTTCTTGAGACCTCTCATCAAACAATGAGTCCTCTGAACTATTTTCTAAAGTCTGATATGAAAAATCAGACTCATTGACGCACGATTCATCCTCATAAATAACATCATTAGTACGTAAATCTCAACATCATCTACGTGTGAAATCTCTGTTGTTTCAGGCTTATGCAAACACAACTCACTACTGTCATGAAAATCAGAATTGTTATACCTTGTATTTTCCAGGCAATCTTCATATTGAACACTCCCAACTTGCGTGTCAACACACAAGGGGACACCCATCCTCCGCACTTTCCCTGACATCAACACCATCATTATGCTCAAGAAAGGGACTGCTGTCATAAAAATCAGAACTTGTATGACTAACATTTCCATTACTACCAACTGATGTAAGGCTGCCATCAATGCTGGCTATAATGTCATCAACATTTTCTCGGTCACTAGCTCTTGTCTCATGTAAATGTTAGGACTCAATGCAACTGTCCTCAAGCAAGTCTATTATAACCACATGCTCCTGAGAAGAGCCTCCAACATCACATATATAAGGACTAGTAGCTGCCCCACTAAGAAAAGGCTCCACTACTTGAAGGTTGTTGGTTGCTAAAGCTACACCTGTACAATCCTCCTGATTCTCTTGTCTTCTCTGTGAGGAAGACTTTTTAAAAATGGAAACTGCATATCTTGATGCATTGTCTATGGTTGACAGATTTGAAAGCAAAGCATTCATCCTTTCCTGAGTTTGTCTAAGTTTTTCCATTATTTCCATCATGGCATTTGTTTGCTTGCTGAGATTAGTTGTGCTATTTAACCGGTTTACTGGTTTACTAGTTTTCCTGTATTTATCCATAACTGAAATAAAGCTAGAGTGCTGGTCACTCATATATCAAACGTGAGAACTCAAGATTTCCAACCCCGCAGGATGACAGGAAACCGCTCTGATACCACTGTAAGAACCCTTCAAAGCTCTAACTATTGAACTGACTATGCTTGTTTTGGTTTTTTATTGTTTTCCAATTTTTTGTGTTTTTGAGATGGTTTGACATAAAAAGCAATACATATGCTAAAATAAAACTTCTGAAAATTAACACTAACAATACTTTGGGCATAAAAGACAATCTTTATTACTTTTCCTTCAATACATAGCACTAGAATGTTTTACATTAAAAAACATACCCATTTTTATTGTAGAAATTACTTTGAAACCCTTGCTGGCCGAAAAAGCAAGCATACAGCAGCTCGTATCTCCTTCTATTAGCAACCAATCTTCAAATTGATGATATCAATCACTGTAGTTCAGCTAGGCATCCCTTTTAGGAATTCTTACTGATTTTATTGGTGCCTCCTTCAACAAAAACGAATTGTATATGGAAGAGTAGGTAGGGCAAATGAAGAACTAGCAAAAAGAAATGATTTCAAAACCACTATAAACAGCCAATAGCTTATCAATCCGATTCCCTCAATCTGCCATAAAATATGCCTTTAATCTATCAATAAATTTTGAAATTTATTTCTCCAATCAGTACAATGCTGACCTCTGTGTGAAGCCAACCCAATAAGCAATATCAGGTGAATATTTCACGCTCTCTGACTGCTGCTACAAAGAAGAAGCAACGCTCTCCAATGCCGATAATCTCAGAACTCTGCTGAAACCCTTGGTTTCTCGCAACTCCAATGCTCCAGAGAAAGGATATCAAATCAAGCAATCAACATAATGAATTATCTTTCTCTTGCAACTATTAAATACCTTCAAGAAGTCCAATTTTCCCAAAAAGCATTTTAAATAACATTTTAAATGTTATATCATTTCAACTTAGGAAATCTTTTAATAATTTATTAAGTTTGACATTTATAATTAATTACTCAGCTGGTCCCCTTCCAATGATGAATAGACCTTCAACTTAAGTGAAATTATAAAGTTATGTTATAACTTTATAATAAACTATTTTTACAATTTAATATCATTTTGGCCACAAAATTATTAATAACTCTCAAACCGCTTATTTTTTCACTTTGTCGTCTGAATTGGGAGTTCATCATGTAATTCCCCATGTGACCAAATACCATTTCTAAAAATAGAAAGGGTCCATCTCTATCACTCCAAAAATTGCTATCTATAACAATAAACTCACTATAAATAGAAATCACTGCATACAGAGTCCTAGAGACCTCGAACGAAAGCCAAATCTGCAAAACTCTAATCACTGAAGAAGTTGCATCTCTCAAGAGACCCTCTATCCAACCTCATTAGCCTACGAGGGTAAATTAATAGGCTAATCCATTGAACTCTGATGCTCACAAAAATGGGGACATTACAGACCCTAAACATTCTTCAATCAAACTCTATGAGATTGTAATTCAGATTTGGATTCCTTCCTACGGACGAAGATCAAATTTTGAATGTTTGAGCTTGGTAAAGACAAGTAGTAAGCCCTCCAAGGTGTATCCTACATGAAGCAGTTATTGTTGCACAATGAAGACATTGATTGATGATCAAATGGTTATTGGATAATGGCACACTTTAGGGCAAATAATTAATCCTACAAGTACCATTCTGATATCCACCTTGATCACAATGAATGATCATTCATATCAACATTCTAAGAGATTGCTATACAATTCTGTAATAACCCTCAATAAATAATGATTATCACAATTATTTATTTATGCAACATATTTATTAATTTATGCAATATATAATATGCAATGTAATTATTTATACAGTATTCTTATTTATTTATACAATTCCTTTACTCTGTCAGTGAATGAGTTGCTAGTACATATTAATCTATTTATCTTATAACCCTTTTGATGATGAGGCATTAGTAAGTGACGTGGAAGTTGATGAAACTAGCATCTGCGTGAGCAATTACCTTGCATAGAAATGAATATGGGTTTACATCCCACGAAAGCCAGTGGAAGAGATGATAATGGATTGTCGAGTAGCCGTCAATAATAAACAATGGTTTGACAAGTAATCCCATGTATTAATGGAAGTTAGCAATTACATAAACAAATCAATTGAGACACTACGTGATTAGAAAAACCGTTGTTATGAAAGGCCGATTAAGAAAAGATGTTTCTCATCGAACAAGGGATGTATCCTTTCAGTTTGTGAGATATAAGAGGAAGGCCAAACACAATCATGGAGGGGGATGATAAGTAATTGGTGCGACGGCTCTACTGAGAAATCCATGATTTCCTTAGAGGCCATGGGAGAGTTTTCCAGCACGGCCATATCCTGATAAGACACAGCTGTATACTGTAGGAATTGCAAGTGAGTCTTTCCATTGATCCCGTAATTACCCGACTCTATGCTGGTTATTGATTGAAATAATATTGTGGGAATTGCATAACAGTATATGGATAAATGAATGGAAATAATATCATGTTAATCACATAATAGATTTTATATTGATAATAGATAAATGGATAATAAAGGTATCAATTTATGAATCACTGTACAATGAATATTGATTCAACCACATAATTAATTATGAAGGCTATGTCTGATTATAAACATGGCTATCTACAGTATGGTATAAATGAATTCAGGAATCTAACCCTATTACTAAGTTAAACAACTCAAGTTAATTAAACAAAGATATAAAATGAATTAATGAAATCCTTGTATATATATATACTTGCATATATATTTATATATGGTTAAATAAGAAGTTTACAATTAACGTGTACAAATAAATTTCATCAAACTTTAAACATTGTAAAGTTAATTTGTAACCCAATGGCCCAATTCTCTCACGAACATTACCAAGGGGGAAATTAGGAAGGCTTTGTTAGGATCAGGTAGGGTGTCCCCACGATGTGAGTAACCCTCCAAGATAGGGGTAAGGACATATATCATGAGACCTTGAGGATGCAGCCCCAAAATAGTCAATGCATATATGTGCTACAAACCCCTTGAGGAATTCTACTCACAAAGGATTCCTTAGCTACCTTAGGCAAGCTCACTCCTATCTCTCTTAAGGTTGGTGAGTATGGAGGAAATTGGGAAATTTGGGAGAAAATCATGAAAGTACTACAATTCCACAAATGGAATCAAATCAGATTTAATTGTATAACTCAATTAATTTGGACAAGATTCCTAGTTGGGGACATTACAAATTCCATCCACTAAATCGAGAAGGGGACTACAAATTGGAAGATTTGGGATTCTTCTTTCGACATCTTAAGAGAAAATACAAGGCCTTTGATTCCATGGTTGAAGATGTTCTTTTATCATCAACAAAGATTGAGTCCATGAGTTATTTCCAAAGAGGCATTTATAGTTTGGGCATGAGAATCAGATTGTTGAAATCAGAATAGCACATTATTTGCGTGATGGTACACAAATAAGGATGATTTGGAATTCAATTTACATTTGGACCTCAAAGCTTGATGAATATTAGGTGTTCAATAATGGATACGAGTTTAAGATTATCAATGGAAAGCCTTGTAAAGAGTCCATGCTGCATCGAATGACTCGCCTTAAGGATAAGCATTACAAGATCATTGTTCCAGATAATCAACTTGACTACATTGAGAACCATTGGTACTATAACCTCTGGGACCCGAAAGTCTACTTAATGAGTGAATTGCATAATGAGTTCAATGGTCCACATGAAGCAATGGATATATGTTGAATCATTCTACATATTTACTTGGGATTCAAGAATCATCATGGCAATATAAGAATGCTTGTGGGCGCACATTTTCCAAGAGGGAAGACTATAATGTCCCAAATTCAAGACTTAAAAGATATACGATTAAATAATTTTTAATTGAAAAGTTAAATTTATTAGTCATACTCTTATCTATATATGAGGGAAGTCCATATCAATATCATCATTACAATGAGGAAAGAATGAAGGTTATCCATAGCAATTACATCATCAATTGGTTGTTACAATATTAATAGTGATCATCGCTGATTAATAGCAGCAGGCACTCTAAGGAAATTGATGAATGAAGAAGAATAGTAGGTAAGTGGGAAGTGACTTAGTCTACATTTGATGTTCAATATAAAGAAAGGCTAATAAAAATGCATTCACAAAGCATCGAGATATATAGAGGAATTATAATATTGATGTTGGCATATTTAAGTTGTCATTGGATAAGTTAAAAGCAAACATCAATCCCACCAGTAAACCGGTAGACAAATCATACTCCTAAGCATGTACCGGTAAACCAGTCAGAGTATATGTACCAGTAGACTAAACATAGACCAAACAGAGTGTCAACAACCTGTCTTAGAGAACATACAAGGGATGTATGATCAACCGGGTATAAGATTCATACTGGTCGACTGCATGATAATCTGTACCGGATTATGTGGAGATGTTTAAATTAAAAACCGGATTATACGAAGTGTTCATAGTTAGAACTGGAGTTAGCTTTATTTCTACATGGATGTTTCAAGGTAAACTCAAGATCATTTTGCAAGTTCTTTTCATGCATGATTTATGGGTGAGTTTACAGCTTGGTGGAACTGTGAGAAATATTCATTAATAAAATTAATGTCTTATAAATACAGGTCACGGTATACACAAGAGGTGTTGTTGAATATTCAGAGTAGGAGAGAGACATCTTCTGAGAGAAGCTACCGTCACAAGAGGTGAAAGGCAGAGAGGTTCAACAGCCAAGCAGAGTGGAAAGGGTATCGGGTATGATCTAATCAGACAGAAAGTGTCATTAGAGATCATTGCTTTCACATTGTTAAGCATATTCAAATCCCTCTATCAGGGTGAATCCTAATAGGTTCGTTGTATAAATCCCTTAATCGGGTAACATCTTAATTGGTGTTGAAAATCCTTTTACAAGGCGACTCCTAACAGGGTCAAGATCTTAACCGGTCTTCTACCAAATCCCTTTACCGGGTAGCACTCTTACAAGTGCTTTGTAAGCTCTTAACAGGGCACCTTTATTACTGCAGTAGTAAAGTTGTGGGTTTTGTCCCACCGTGGTTTTCTCCTTCTAACTGAGGGTTTCCACGTATATATGTTGTGTTGACCTGTGTATTTCTATTTTTTTTTATGAGTGATTGATTATATTTTGTTAATACTGAAAGAATATATATATATATATATATATATATATATAAGGTTTAACTGGAATAGAAATTGTGTTTTACTCATTCACCCCCCCCTCTTAGTAACCGGTTAGGATTAACAATTGGTATCAGAGCCTCAAGTTCTCAAAAATATAAAATTTAACCGCTTGAGGAAAGATCATGGAGGGTTATAGGTATCAAAAGCAGTTTGAGGAAGCCAATGACATCATTGTCTCTCTTGAGAATAGGTTGAGAAGGTCACTAGCAAAAAGAAAAGAGCTAGCTCTGCAACTGAGTGAGAGCAATGAAATAATTGAGGAGCTCTCTGGTCAAAGTGGATCTGATGAAGTAGAAGAGGCGGTCTTTGAGCTCATGGAGAAGAATCAAATTTTAACCGATCAGATCTCCAACCTGAAAAGAGAGCAGGAAGGCAATGCTCGAAGAATGACTGAACTCATTGAGGAAAAGAGGAAAGCTGAAGATGAAAGGAATAGTGCAGTAAAATCACTGGTAGCCTCTGAGAGAGCAAAAAATCTTGCAGAAGAAGCAGTAAGAGAATGATCTTGTTGTTTTGCAACTTCAAGAAGACATGCAGATAGTTACACAAGAAAATGCAAACATGCAAAAGAATTGGCATGATAAAGATGATGCATGCAAAAGACTGGCAATTGAATTGTATCAACTGAAGCAGCAAATGAAAGGACTCGAGGAGAGAAACAAGACACTTAGGAGATACAAAGAGAGCTCAGAAAAGCTTGATGAGCAACTAAGAGCTCAAAGAAAGCACAAGGATCCCATAGGACTTGGGTTCATCGGTCAAAGCATCAAGGAAACCGGTGAGTCATTTGGAGTCAAGAAAAGCAAGAAGGAAAGGAAGAAACCGATAGAACACAAGGGTAAAAAGACCATCAAAACTTCTTGCAATCATTGTGGCAAACCGGGTCATAAAACAAATGACTGCAGAAATGCACCGATAAAACCAACTATTGCTAACAGTTACTGTAGAAACTGTTACAAGTATGGCCACAAGACTTTTGAATGTAGGTCTCATCCCAACAGTGTGTCTAGTGGAAGCAGGGGAAGCTTCAAGGGTTATTGCTACGCATGCAACAAGTTTGGACACAAGGCTGATGAATGCAGATCCAAAACTATGGCTTCAGATCCCCACCGAGTCCGAAATTCCCTAAGAGGAATGAAAACTGGTGCACAACCAATTGTGCTAACTGTGGCATACATAGCCATAATGACTCCTGTTGTCTTTCACCCAAGAAAAGAAGGGTAAATCCATGGAAGGCAACTAGGATAGTCTGTTACACCTGCAATAAAGTTGGACATTTGGCCAAAGATTGTAGGTACCGGCTAGTGAATAAAAGAAGAGGATCTGTCCAACTGGTGAAAAAGACATTGCCTCCCATTCAAAAAGACAAGGGAAAACAAACCGAGAAAGAGGTCAAGAAGATTTGGTTCAAAAAAGAATCAAAGAGCTCCGTTGAGGGTTGAGGAGAAGATAGAGGGAAGATCATCATCTGCTGATGGTGATATCTCTTCAGCAAACTGAGCCCAAAAGGCTTAGAGGGAACCGGTAGCCCGACTATTGTTCCCGGTAGGACTGGTGAGCAATAAACTCACTCAGTCAGTAAGTAAAACCGGACAGGTAAGTACTGTCATATCAACCGAGATTTGTTCAATAGGTAAAAGCTTGAAAACCGGTTGTCGGAAAGAGAAGGAAAGATTAGGTAAGGTAATTAATACTATAGCCATTAACATATAGTTACTGTTTGGTAATTACCGTTGCACCCTAAATCTATATAAAGGAAGGAGTATTACTCATTTCACTTTACTTTGCGATTTGTGATTTATGTTTCTTATGTTTGAGTAATATTCTTGTGCTTTGATTCATGATCACTGTTAAGTTATTCTTGTAAGACCGATCAAGTGATTCTCTGAGTAAACCAGTCAATAGCAATGGCATCATCATCCTTTGTTGTCAAGCTGATCCAAGGAAATCTTGTCGACTGACCTGTTTACGATATCATGGCAGTACAAAACAGGGAGAATGACATGTCTGGTGCACTGTAATCTGTGCCAAATGGAGTTCTCATGATTGAAGATGTCACAACTTTTGTACATGCTAAGCAAGAAGAACTGGGTGAGACTTTCATCCAGAGTGAGTACCTCTCGCTGTGCAAAGACAGAAAGCTTCAAGATAAACATGCGAAGTTGGTATCTTCAGGGTTGATTAATGGAGTTTGCTATCCAACCTTGTTTCGACCGGATTGGATACGACTAGTTCTCAGTCACGTGCATGAACCTGGTTTCTGGCTTGCGAAAGGCGCATGCACTCAAATCACCAAGGAGGATCTGCATAGAGTGACTGGGTACAATGACAAAGGGGAAGCCCTCACTCTAAGAACCATTTCGAATGCCGTTGTCGCAAAATTGACAAAATCTAAATCTGATAGTCGGCTGATGACCGTTAATGATATTGAAGATGAGGGAGTTCGGTTCGCATCTGCAGTGATAGGTTATAAAAGCTATCAATCAAGCAACCTCAATAGCATGCTGGGAGGAGCCATTCATGCAGCTCACCGGATCATGCACGACAACGCACAATATGACCTTTGCACCATGCTTCAAGGGTAGATCTCTGAAAATCTAAAGAAGCTCGGTATTGTGAAGAAGTTCCTGAAATACGGAACCCTACTGGTATGTCTATTCTTCTATTATTAGAATTACTTTCCAGGAATAGGCAAGGTGACATGGGAAACTGATAGACTGATAATGATACAGATCAGTGGCATGGCCAACAAACTGGGAAACCAATTTAGTAAAATAATGAATGATTATTTTGAGGCATTTTAGCTGAGTATGCACGCCAGGGAAAGGATTCCCTCAACAATCGTTGATTCCTATAAAGATGAGGTGTGTTTCCTAGTAACCACTGATCATTGCATCATTCAGGCTGTGGAACTGAGAACCGAGTACGCATCGGAGCTTGGTTATGAGATCTCCTCTCAAACAGCGAAGGCATATGTAGATACCCTACAAGAGAGTGACCTAGATCTCTCTTCATACCGGTTTGGAACATATGAGGAGATTATGGAGAATCTGAAGAAGTCTTCAGTGAAAGAACCAAAGAAGGTATATGTCAAAAGGACTCCTACACCGAAGAAGAAACCGGCAACAGAAGAACCCAAAGCTCGAAGGAAAAGAGCTCAACCGGTCTCCAGTAAGCAAGGAGAGGAACAAGAAGAAATAGAAACAGAAGATGTAACTCCTCTTATCAGAAAGAGGAAATTTGGTAAACCGGTGAAGGAGGATGCACCAAGAGGAAGAAAGCCCACAATTGATGAATTTGTAAAAAGTTTGAAAGAAACACGTGGTATGGCATCAGTCAGAAGGAGGTATGATCTGGCAAATGAAGAAGACAGGAGGAAAATAGAAGCGGTAGTCTACTGCATTCATAAGTTCGATCTAACTCCGACTGAACTTCATAAGGCAATACCGGACAATCTTCAAGAGATTCTTGAAGCAAGATGGAAAGCTTCAATAGAAAAAGAAAAGGAGTTGAGAGTTAGGGCTCTGCTTGAGGTGCAAAATCATCTAACTCTGGAAGAGGCCACACAACAAGCAGACCTGCACAAGGAAAGTTTCCTGATAAGGAAACGGATAAGTAAAGTACTTATCGGAGATGTTGACAAGGTGCATGGAGAAGGTGTTGCTATCTAGACTAAACTTCTTCAACGACAACACTAGGCAGAAGAAGGGTGCTAGCAAACCACACAGCCACCGGTCCAAGATACCGGTGAAGGAAAGGGGATACTATGAGCAACAGTATCAACTGAACCGGTCATTGTCGATATCACTGACCAGAAAGGTGGCGATCTGACTCCACCAACCATATTGGCATCCCCAATTAAAGGTAAGGCTCACACATTGACCGTAGACAATATTGTAGATGAAATCATGGATTTTGGTGAAGTAGCCAATGTAGCTAAATGGTTTAGTGTGATAGAAGAGGAAGATAAACAAAAGATAGAAGTGGCTCTGTTGGAGACTTTCTTGGATTTCAACAGAAGTCCCAGAGACTTAGGTTTAACTTTCCTCCTGAACTCAATAAAAGACTCGTGAATAAATGGAGAACCGGTCTAAGCTCCAACAACAGAATTGTTAAGGAGACATTGACACAGGTAAAACCTGGTCTCAGTGAAGCAACTATTAAACTTTTAATGGAGGGAGCATCAATGAACTTGGATACAAAGGATAGAGTTGCCAAGATAATAAATGGATATGAAAAGGAAGTCTATCAAGAGACACTTGATTTCTGGCAATAGTATGACTTTAGTGTTTTGAAGGGAACAATTCCATAGGAAGAACCGAAGACAGTATTGGAACCATTGGTTCAATTCACTGCTCATGAACCAACCAGTGAGCAACAAGAAGTTCCAATAAAGACGTTCACAACTAGTGAACAACTAAATCTGGGAGAACAAGCTCCACCAGAGGAACATGTACTGGGAGAGTCATCAGTGAAGATGACTACTCAAGGGTCAAATGAGGTAGATATCCCTGTGGATAAGCAACAGACAGCTGAGGAGCATCACACAGAGGAAGCGCCATTGGAAGAACAAGTTTAACAACAAGAAGAAGCACTACCAGAAGAAGAGGTCCATATAGGGGAAGAGGTTCTACCGGAAGGGGAAGTACAACAAGATGAAGCACCACAACCGGAAAAGCTTGCGGAAGAGCAACAAGAACAGATACAGAAGGAACCGGTTGATGTTCCAAGCTCATCTAAGAGGAAACTAACTTTTGCTATAAAATCTGAAGCCAAGAAAAGCAAAGTTAGTGACATTGTGGTTGACATAAGCAAGATGTCAACAAGGCAACTGAAAGAGCTGACAAAGAGGAAATAGGACATGGTCCTCACAAGTGTAAGGAACATTCTGTATAACTTTGTACCTGATGCAGACCTTGATGAAGATGAACTTGTCATTGATCAATTGGAGATATTGGCACAAGCAATAGGAGATGTCACCGATCTGGAGACAATTGCCATTGATCATTTTGAAAAGAAAAGAATAGAAATTCTACATAAACAGGTTGAAGAAATAAAAGTAATAGTATCTACTACTTCAGCAACAGTTACAGGTTGCAGGAAGTCTGATGACACTGACTTCAAATTTTGATGATTTTGTTCAAGACATCACTGAGAAGTCGTCAAAAACCTCAGAAGATATAAAAGTTCGTTCTTCCCAATTTGATGCAAAGAGCTCATCTGCAACAGAATACAACAGGCAAATGAGTAGTCTTTCTCTAATTTTGAGAAAAGCCTTGGAAGAGAAGACTAAGAGAATCCAAGATCTCATTGGATTTCAATTATTTCTAGCCCCAATAGTTGATCTTATGCAAAGGACTGCAAAAGAGGCAGAGAATCTGATCAATGAACCGGACTACAAGACAGTAGAAGACATGGAGAATATCATAGTATCATTGCAAGCAACACAAGAATCTGGAACATGTCACTGGTCAATGGAATCCTTTTCTACATACAACAAAGAAATTGTATAAGGATATATTCACAAAGCTACAGATATAAACTGGAATAACAATGGAATAATACCCTTTGTCTTATGGATGGCAAAAAGGGGAAGAAGATCAGATCAGAACTGGAAGAGGAAGAAGATCATCAGGAAGGAAGGAAAGAAGATTCGGAACACAGGGTGGAAAGAGATCAAGCTATTGGAAGCAGATATAGAGGAAGAAAAGATCAAATGAAAGATAACACACAAAACAGGGGAAGTCTACACGAAATGGATGATAAAGTGATGTTTTGCCACCAATGCCAAAGGGGAAGATTGTTGGCATATTTAAGTTGTCATTGGATAAGTTAAAAGCAAACATCAATCCCACTGGTAAACCGGTAGACTAATCATACTCCTAAGTATGTACCGGTAAACTAGTCAGAGTATATGTACCGATAGACTAAACATAGACCAAATAGAGTGTCAACAACCGGGCTTAGAGAACATACAGGGGATGTATGATCAACCGGGTATAAGATTCATACCGGTTGACTGCATGATAATCTGTACCAGATTATGCGGAGATGTTTCAATTAAAAACCGGATTATGTGGAGATGTTTCAGTTAAAAACCAGATTATACGAAGTGTTCACAGGTAGAATTGGAGTTAGCTTTATTTCTACGCGGATGTTTCAAGGTAAAATCAAGATCATTTTGCAAGTTCTTTGCATGCATGATTTATGGGTGAGTTTACAACTTGGCGGAACTGTGAGAAGTATTCATTAATAAGATTAATGTCTTATAAATACAGGTCACGGTATACACAAGAGGTGTTGTTGAATATTCAGAGCAAGAGAGAGACATGTTCTAAGAGAAGCTACGGTCACAAGAGGTGAAAGGCAGAGAGGTTCAACAGCCAAGCAGAGCGGAAAGGGTATCATGTATGATCTAATCAGACAGAAAGTTTCATTAGAGATCATTGCTTTCACGATGTTAAGCATATTCAAATCCCTCTATCAGGGTGAACCCTAACAGGTTTGTTGTATAAATCCCTTAACTGGGTAACATCTTAATTGGTGTTGAAAGTCCTTTTACAAGGCGACTCCTAACAGGGTCAAGATCTTAACCAGTCTTCTACCAAATCCCTTTACCGGGTAGCACTCTTATAAGTGCTTTGTAAGCTCTTAACAGGGCACCTTTATTACTGCAGTAGTAAAGTTGTGGGTTCTGTCCCTCCGTGGTTTTCTCCTTCTAACCGAGGGTTTCCACGTATACATGCTGTGTTGACCTGCGTATTTCTATTTCTGTTTATGAGTGATTGATTATATTTTGTTAATACTGAAAGAATATATATATAAGGTTTAATTGGAATATAAATTGTGTTTTATTGATTCACCCCCCCCTCTTAGTAACCGGTTAGGATTAACAATTGACTCAGACTAGAAATAGCGAGGGACATAAAGTATTGAAGCAACAACAATAATTGATGATCCTGAATACATGAAAACCAATGGTCAACGCCTATGCTGATTAATAAAGGGACTAAGTCCTAGATAAACATTTAGGCTACAAGACAAGGAGATCTATTAAATACAAGTTATTAATATTAAGTGGCTGTGGTTTAATAAGTAACAGTGACTTATAACATATATATATCGAGTGGCTAGTAATTGATGGATTGATATTAGTTATATTGTTAATGTCGACCAATATTGATTAGACATAAGAACCGATATCAAAACTATTGATAGTAATTGATAGGCAAATTTGTGCAAACACGATGAGTCAAGAATGTAAACTTTGGTCAAGGAGAATGTTAGACGAGCTAACCTATATTTGAAGGGCACATTGGATACAAGTCATTAAGTCTATTGACATAAGAGAAAGCACAGATAATTCATCAGCAAGAAATATTGTTTATCAAACTGGGTTTGTTGGCAATTACAAGTTATACTGTTGATCTGGAAGAATGCCGTCACCAAGGCTAAATACAACGACTAGGAGATATCAATGAATAACAAGGATAAGTAATGTATCGATTAAGGAAGTAATTTCTATTACCATTGATTAATTGGAAACTGGTTAAGGCAGTAATATCATTTTGGAGGAGCAAAGGTGCATCAACTGATGATAATTGATGATTAGAGGGAATGTAAGAATGATTAATAGGCAGTGGTTATGTTGTTACCATTTGGGTAATGAAGAGGTACGATTACCAGAAGTGAATGATTGGTTATGTGGCTGAAGAGGTGCAAGGAATCGATAGTTTTATAAGCAATTGACAATAAGACTAAAATGGTATCCTTTGAAATAACAAACTAATTGTTATGAAAGGAAACGATGGAAAGAAAGGTGTGACTAATTGACTTCAAGGTCTACCACCTCTTTGAGTTGGAAGATATAAAATCTAGTTCTAACTCATTCAAACTGTATAATTGAATACTACCTCTTTTATCTCATCTGCTCCATTTGAGCAAATTGCCTCTTGGCATAATCAGTGGCTTATAATCAAAAGATTGTAATCAGACACAGCTCGAATATTGCATATTTATAAGTTCAGATCAGACACAGCTTGAATATTGCATATTTATAAGTTCAGATCAGACACAGCAATATCATTGCTATAAGTGATAATTGGAGACATTGCACGATTATAAGGTGTAAATCCGAAATAGCATCTATCATTGAAGTTGCAAGATTGTAAAATGCAAATCAGAAACAGTAACCAATCACTATTAAAGCAATTTGTTACATCTCTGGTTATGCTAGGAGGAGCACACTTCTTCTACCCCATGTATTGCCTCATTAGGTTGAGGATCCATGTGTGATTGTATACGAATTTACAAATGTTTTTGGCAGACTCCACACATGTTTTGATCTATGGAAGCTTGCCAAAATCCTCTGATATGAGGTCAAGACAATGGGGAGCACATGGAGTCCAAAATAATGACAGATGTGTCTCCATCAATAGTCTATCTATAGCAACATAATTTGCTGCATTATCTGTGACCAGTTGCACCACATTCTCTTCTCCCATCTTAGCTAGGACTTCCTCCAAAGCTTCACAAAGGAATGCGGCATTTTTGGCATGTCGCGAAGCATCAATTGATTTGATAAATACAGTGCCACCTGAAAAGAAAACAAAATCATAAAGCATAAATTAAAAATATTAATCACTAAATTAATGCATTGAGGGAAGTTTAATCAACTGAGGGAGAAACAAAAAAATTCAGCAATGTCCTAGTTTCTCTACCAGTCTAAACATCAGTCATGATAGTGCAACCCTTCTTCCTTCGTATCAATTTTTGCTCCTCTATTGTGGCTTTTACATTAGCCACCCTTTGTGTCAAAATCGGGTACTTTATGTCATCTTCACTAGGGGCTTTGAACTTTGGCCCTACAAACATTAACCGCATCACTCCATATTTTGCCAATAAGGATACTTGGCACATGTCACAAATGAATTAAATAAAATAAGTATTGCAAAATGGACGATTTACATTTGAACTCGATGTACCTCTAAATATAAAAATTCAAGAAACAAAGAATCAAGCTGTAAATTTTTAAATAATCAAACAAAAAAGAATACCTGGTTGCATGGAATGGAATGGTGCAATAGTGCCAAAAGTCTTCAATTGCATGTCTAGTAGCATCATGTATGTCCTTGTTCCAACCCATGTTTTCAATTGATGATTGGGAACTAGGAGTAGCACATGGAAAAAAATGAATCCATCCTAGATTTACGAATTCTAGGCCCTAGGCTAACACTGGCTCTGGCACTAGCAATAGCACCAGCACCATCACCATCACCAACACCAACAATGCCATCAACATTAGAACTACCGGATTGAGCACCTGACTAATGCTAGGGCAAGCTTTGACATAACGATTACTAATGCCTACAAGATGGTATTTGATGCAGTTTATACCTCCATGATATATTTTTCACTTTTAATGCAATAAACTGAGGTAGGTTCCTATAGTGTCCCATCCAGTTTGCTACTATTTCTTTTATTGCTTTCCAACTTGAGATATCTCTAAGTTGGAAACCATTGTTGAAAATTGTTGTTGATGAATGCATTGAGTATAGGAATGAATTAAAGTATATTCAATGCAAATACTTTCCAAATCTCCAAGCATGATCAAACAATTGCAATAAGTGAAACTCTTCCAATTGAATCTAGGTCAACCTAAACTTTGCCAATTGACCTTAATCCATCTAAACTCATTGGTGACATCGGAATAATCCTTAGAGTTGGCTGACACCAATTGTGAAAGTCATCAATAGGTGCATTACAAGAGAACTTGAAAAAAGGGACATTATGTTCTTGATATGCATTTTTCAAAGTAGGGTCTCTAACTCTTGCAGAATGAGTGCCCACAAACAGTGGTGGTGGCGTCACTGATGGTGTGAAGTCTAAGGCTAAACCTAGTGCAAAAGCTTCTCTATTTTCCGTTTTGTGAAGTATTTAACCTACACATACAAAGTGAAAGAACAATATGTTAATTTTTTAATATAAAAAACAACCTAAATTATACATAAATCACTATAAAGTAGCATAAAATTAGTTTAAATCAGTAAAATTTAATCTAACTTAAAGATTCAAAACATTTTCTTCAGAAATAAAAAGGATTAAAATTTTAAAAAAAGTTGGTTATGAAAAATAGTGAAAATAGGAAAAAATTAGGAAAAATGGTGAAACCTTATTTTGTGGAATTTAAATCTAAGCATACTAAGTTTTAGCATTGATGATTTATTTTAAAGCTAGATGCAACCGAAATGAAGTAAAATGTTAAAAAAAAAGAAAAACAAATCTACTTCTGCTTCCAAATTTGCCTTCAAAATTCACTAAAAAATCATTTTTGATCTTCTTTTCTCGATGAAGAATCATTGTAATTGGTGTGTTTTCTGTTGGGGAGTGTTTTCTTGCCTTGAAGAGCAAAAAAGGGAGGTTTTTTTTAATGTAAATTGGTCTCTTTTTGCCGCACAGGCATTTTTTACTCCCCACAACAAGTTTTGAACATAGACTCATCGAGTTTCTAGCAAAAACTTGCAAAAAAATCAGCGAGTTGAAATGGCCAAAACTCGGCGACTTAGTGAGTTTTTTGGCAAGTTAAAATGGCTAAAACTTGCCAAGAGTTTGACTTGGCAAGTAGGCCAAGTACGATTTAAATCATAGGCTTATAGTTTGCTAACTCACCTTTGTTGCCTTTTGTTCAAATCTCTTTGGTTGAGGAAGTGTTTCAAGTTGTTATGGTTTGGCCTTGTTAAAAATTTCAGACCTTAAGGGAAATCAACAAACTGAATTATAAATGTTCTTTAGTGAGAAACAAAAGAGGATGGAGAATACCCGATTTAGAAGTCTTGACTATGCTGAAGAATGTCTTCAATTTTGTGATTTCAACTTGTTTCAAGTCTGCCCAACCTTTGTTGAATTTGCTATCACCAAGTTACCTCAATCTGCCCTAGAATTCGCTACTTGGATCTGCTATTTTATGCTTGAATAAGTGCTTCGGTTCGCTGCCAATATATACCCTATTTGATGCTTGAAATTGCTGCCTAAGAGCAGGCCTAATTCGCACTTGCAAGCAGCCCTAGATTGTTGATAATTTCTGCTATAAGTTCGCTCCAAATGTCTGCTATACTTCGCTCCAAGATCTGCTCTAATTCGCCCTTCAATGGTGAATGAATAAGGTTAACAAATGGCAGAATTATCTCCAATAGATAGCTGTCATGTACCTGCAATAATGTCTGATTATTGTGCTGCTAGGAATGTACGAATTACTATGGCATGTTATGTTTTTTGATGCCTTTGTAATTCACACCCCACCAAATATATATATTCGCAAGGAGGTGTGTCAAAGAGACAACCTTTCAAACATATTGGGGCCGACCTCAATTAGGTAATTTAATAAATAATTACAAGTCGTCATTTTACATGCATGAGTCGTCCTTTAGTTATTTAATATCAAGTCAATAAACAAGTCGTCCCTTGACTTCTTTCATAATTCTTTCTCAATGCAATAACATTATCTTTCTTCAAGGCCATAATATCAACAGGCCTTACCATAAATTTACTTCCTACTAGGGCATAAATTGACAGTGCCTCCATAATCTCTTAGACCTCATCAATCTGTCTGAGGTTATCCCTCCATGTTTTGTTGTATGTCATAATGCCATCAAAGAATTCAAGTGCAAAGTTTTGCAATTACTTATTGAATGTCTTACTCATACATGATGGAAACATACTAGGTGCATTGGTTAGTCTAAAAGGTATGACCAGGAACGCGTAGTGTCTATAGTGGCATTTGAATGCAGTCTTATCATGTCCTCTTCTCTAACTCTATTCTGATTGTATCCTAACCCAAGAAATACACACACACACACACACACACATATAGATTCTATTCTTAATCAAATTTATTGAAGAAGCAAAAGGATTGGAACCAGGTCTAATATGTCCCATGTCAAGTAGATCCCTATTTGCTTTCTCTATCTTTTCCTTATGCCTTTTTGGGTGATGATGACGAGTAGTTATGATAGGCTTGGCCCCCTCTTAGTCAATGACACGTTTAATCTTGGTCGTATTTATCTATTAGAGATTGAATATCAGCATGATAGGCTTTGTCATCTTTTGAAGAAGTTTTTGTAGAAGTAAAAAATTGGGCTGACCATGCAACTTCACTATGCTGAAAAAGATTTTCCATCTTCTTTGCAATGATCACTCTGGGTGCTCCAATGTGCATGCCTCAAAGTACTACCTTTTTTCATTTACTTTGAACTTTAACTCCACTGTCTGCAGATTTTGAGAGTGCTTCCCAAGAGAGTGCAACCACTATATTCCTAAAATGACATCTGTTTCGTTGATTCCCACTACATTGAAATAGTTTTTCACCTTATGGCTGCCTAACATGATGCTTAATTGTGATATCTTTTTGCTTAATTGTGATATCTTTTTGGTTCATGATGCTTAATTGTGATATCTACAATTGTCACACTAAATCCTTCAAATTCCTCCACCTCAAGTCCTCTCTTTGCTACTAGCCCCTCATTAATGACATTTTGGGTTGCCCCACTATTAATGAAATCCATCACTCTCTGGCCTTGCAATACTTCTCTAACTTGAACTGGATTATATCTGGGTGTACCTATTAGAGTGGCAAAAGTCCCTCCTGAAATGCCTCCTACAATGTGATCTTCTGGTTAGCTTCTTCCTGATCACTCCCTAAACCAACTTCCCTTTTCCCTCTTTATTATCAATGAACCTCAATATAATGAACCTTGCCTCTTCCTAGGGACTTGTGACCTAATTCTCATGGCTCTTTGTATGAAAATAGCAATTTCTTTCTTCACAGCTTGTTCTTTGTCTCCTCATCCATGGCTGCATTCTTAGGCCATTCCTTCTATGAAGGTTTCTTGTCTTTCTTTTTTAGGAATGACATAGGCTGGAAATTGGTTTTAGGTATGGTAAACTCCATATTTCTTGCCCTTTTTATTGCATCTTGTAAAGGTGGGTCAAATGCCTTCACTTAACCTCTAATCAGTTCAGTCACCTCCTCAATAAAAAGAACAATAAGTCTCCTCTCACATATGTCAAGAACTATTATTGAAAGTTGTTGGAATTCGGACACATAACTATCAACTAAGCCATACTACTTCAGCTGTGTAAGCTCCCTGAAATGTTGTTCCAAACCCTTCTTATTGAACTTTTCAATAAGTCTTTGCTTGAAATCTAAATAAGAGTCTATGCACCTAATGTTTAATCGGTTCAGTCAATTCTTCAATAAAAAGAAAATAAGTCTCCACATCAAGAACCATTATCAAAAGTCGTCGAAATTCGGACACAACTATCAACTCAGCCATATTGCTCCAGTTTTGCAAGCTCCCTGAAATGTTTTTCCGAACCCTGCTTATTGGATCTGTCAATAAGTCTTTGGTTGAAATCTATATAAGTCTATGAGATTATGCCCTTGTATCACCATCCCATGGTACTACCACCCATTGTCATCCCCTTCTTGACGAGCTGTGGCATATTTTACTCCATTATTTGATTCATTTTCAAACTTGAGATTTAATGAGAAATGTGTATAATTTTGAATCATGAGCATGCTATGTAATTGTTAAAGCTATCAAAAGCAGGTATATGCTAATATATTCAGATTTTGTACGGAAGAAATACAATCTATAAATAGCTTTTAAGACTGAAAATAAAATTGACAAAAATAAACAAGGAGAAGATAGTACCCGGTTTGTAGCAATTAATTTTCCTTCATCTTGAGCCTAATGTTCCTTCATCTCCTAGCTGCATATCCTTTTCAGATGTATGAGATAATGACTGATTTATTACTGCTGCAAAACATCAGATTAGGTACTGCTGTAGGTGCGAATTATCTTCCATATATTATGTCTTCTATATGTTAGATAACCCACACCTCAAGTCTCATTTATATGAGAGAAGACATGATTTAAATGCAATGAAGGAGCCGACCGAGATCAGCATTAATTAATGTTTCAAGGACACTCAACTCAAGTCGTCCCTTGAGGCAAAATATAAAATCGACTTACAAGATAAATAAAAAGTCGTCCCTTTGGGACAATACCAAGCTGTCATTACCTCTATTTAGAGATTAATAAAATGATATATGAAGTGTATGTTAAGATGAATAATAAATAAGATTATTTATTATTCACCTTAGCATACGCATCATTGATCTTTCCGAAAAGGCCACAAATATCAACACTCCCTCTTGGTCTCAAGGGAAGATCAAAAATATATCTCATAATGTAATCACAAGATTCTAGAAATCTCAATGAATCTGAAACTATCAAAGAAAACATAATATATTAAAAAATGTAATCACACTTGATGTAATCAATGTGATTAACCATCCTCAAGATGTCCAAGAGCCTCAATGCTCGGATGTGCAAGAACCTCAGCGCTCAAATATGCAAGAGCCTCAGTGCTTAAAGGTACAAGAGCCTCAACGCTCAAATATGCACGAGCCTCAACGCTCAAAGGTGCACGAGCCTCAGCACTCAAAGGTGCAAGAGACTCAATGCTCAAATATGCACGAGCCTCAACGCTCAAAGGTGCAAGAGCCTCAATGCTCAAATATGCACGAGCCTCAGTGCTCAAATGTGCAGGAGCCTCAACGCCCAAATATGCACGAGCCTCAATGCTCCAATCTGCCAAAAAAAAAATGTTAGTACAACAAAAATACTCATATTTTCACCATACCAAGTTTATTTCTAAAATATTCAATTTTGTTCTTATCAAGGGGTTTGGTTAGAATATCTGCAACTTGTTCCTCAATACAAACATATTTTAATTTAATAGCTTTCCTTTCTACCATGTCTCTAATATAGTAATATGAAATTTCAATGTGTTTGGATTTGTTGTGGAACACGAGATTAATAGCAAGTTTGATACAACTTTGATTATCATAGTGAATAACTGTAGGTTCCATGGGTTGACCAAATAATCCCACAAAGAATTTTCTTAACCAAATTGCTTCTTGGGCTCCTAAGGAGGCAACAATATACTCAACTTCAATAGAGCTTTGGGCAACAAATTTTTGTTTCTTTGTAAACTAAGAGATCATAGCTGACCCTAAGCTTAAACAACATCCTGAAGTACTCTTACGATTTGATGAACATCCAGTCCAATTTGAATCTGAGAAGTCGTGAAGTTCTAGTTTCTCATTTTTATATAATAAGCCATACTCTATGGTTCCTCAAAGATATCTTAAAATTTGTTGGACTGCACTCATATGAAGTTGTTTTGGTTCTACCATAAATTGACTCAGAGAATTTACAGCATAACATATGTCAGGTCTAGAGTTAATTAAGTACATTAAGGATCCAATAATTTGTCTATAAAGAGTACGATCTGCCAATTCTGAACTAGGCATAGCTTCTCTCAACTTGAGAAGATTAGTTTCCATGGGAGTTGACATAGGTTTGCAGTCCATCATGCCAAATCTTTTTATTAAATCAATTGTGTATTTACCTTGACTTAAGATGATCCCATTAGATTGTTGCCACACTTCTAGACCAAGGAAGTAGTGAAGAAGACCTAGGTCCTTCATCTCAAATTCCTTTGCAAGATCTAGTTTGCACTTTTCTATGAGATATTCTTCACCTGTAATTAGGAGATCATCCACATATAATACTAAAATTAACATGTCACCATTTGTAATTTTAAGATATAAATTAGGGTTTTCATCGTTCTTAGAGAATCCTAACTCGAGAAGATAACGATCTATCCTTTCATACCAAGCTTAAGGAGCTTGTTTGAGCCCATATAGTGCTTTCTTAAGTGTACATATGTGAGATTGTTGATCATGAATAATGAATCCTTCAGGTTGTTCTAAATAAACTTCTTCTATTTCTCCATTTAGAAAAGCAGTTTTTACATCCATTTGATGAATCTTCCATCCTTTGGATGCTGCAATGGCAATTATAGTTCTAACAGATGTATAAAGAGCGACAGGTGCAAAGGTTTCTTCATAGTCAATTCCTTTCTTTTGGGAAAAACCTCTAGCTACAAATCTTGCTTTATGTTTTTCTATACTTCCATCACAACATGTTTTATTTTGAATATCCATTTAGAAGATACTATAGATTTGTCTTTAGGTCTAGGGACGATGTCCCAAACATCGTTCTTAATAATGGATCTATATTCTTCTATCATAGCATATTTCCATGCCTGGTGGGAGAGAGCCTCTTCAGAAGAGGAAGGTTATGAATCTACAATCTCACTCATAAATGCAGTATAGTTAGTATATCTTTTTGGTCTTTTGCTTTCCCTAAAAGTTCCTGGAGGAGCTGCATAGTTGTTTGCATCTTCCAACATCTTGGTGGCCCAAAGAGCCTCTTCTTGATAGTGAAAGAGCTAGGAATGCAAGGGATATCTATAGGTTCAGGAGCTTCTTCAGTGAACTCATTGCTCTCCCTTTGAATCTCAGAAGTTGAGGTTTGATCAATGGATTGAGATGAATTATTATACTCATATGAACGATCCTTATATTTTGAGATGGCAAGGTCTTCTTCAAATATTACATCTCTACTTAATTCAATATGATTTTGACCTAGAACATAGACTGTATATGCTTTGGTTGAATCACTGTATCCTACAAATATACCTTTCTTTCCTGATGGTTCTAGTTTGGATCTCTTCTTTAGGGATATGAAAGTATATAGGACATCCAAAGATTCTTAGGTGACCGATGTCAGGTTTGTTTCCAGAAAATGCTTCTTCAGGAGTCTTATTTTCTAAAGATGAATGAGGACATCTGTTTTGAATATAGACTGCAGTGTTAGATGCCTCAGCCAAAAGTGGAGTGAGAAGGTCTTGATCGTGAAGCATAGCTTTTGTGGCTTCTATAATGGTTCTATTTTTCCTTTTTGCAACACCATTTTGTTGGGGATTATAAGGAACTGTAAACTCCCTCTTAATCCCTGCTTCTTTACAGTAGGTGCTAAAGATCTCAGAGGTGTACTCGCCTCCATTATATGATCTAAGAACTTTTATTCTTTTGTTGGTGAGATTTTCTATTAGAGATTTAAACTCTTTAAATTTCTTGAGGACTTCAATTGATTCTTTTCTTTTAAGAAAGTATATCCATGTTTTTCTAGAGAAATCATCCACAAATATAATATAATATAGACATCCTCCTATGGATGGTACAAACATGGGCCCACAAAGGTTAGTATGAATGATTTCTAGAATTTCTTTAGTTTTACTTTCACTGTTGTTAAAGGTAGTCTTAATATTCTTTCCTAGAGTGCAACCTTTACAGACACCTTCATGTTTTAAGGGTAGGTTAGGAAGACCTACAACTATTTTGAACATAGATGATAATGTCTGAAAATTTAGGTGACCTAGTCTCCTATGCCATAGTTCACAAGGATCAGTGGATGCAACTGAGAGAGCTTGGAGAGAGGTTGTATCAAGCTTGTATAAGCATTCATGACGAATTCCTATAGTATAGGCCTGTTTTAGATTTGAGTTTTTAAGCCATGCCAAAACCTTTCCTTCCATAAAGGTGATTCTATAGCCTTTATCCTCAAGAGCTGATATGGATACAAGGTTTTGTTTTATGCCTGGGACATATAAGACATCGGATAGTTGGAGGGTTATCCCGGATTTCAATTGGATAAGACAATTCCCAATGCCCATGATAGGATAAGAGGTATCATCTCCTATAGTGACTTCTTCTCTACAAGTTTCTTTAAATGAGTCTAAATTCTCTTTGAATCCAGTTATATGCCTAGAAGCCCCGCTATCAATAACCCAAGAATATCGATTTGATGTTTGAGTTGATAGGGCAGAATAGAGGGCTAGACTATCCATAATTTTAAGACTTAAAAGTTGAGATTGTTTTCCTAAAATCTAAGATGGATCTATTCTACCTTGGCTCTGATATCATGTTAATATATTCAGATTTTGTAAGGAAGAAATACAATCTATAAATAGCTTTTAAGACTGAAAATAAAATTGACAGAAATAAACAAGGAAGGAGAAGATAGTACCTGGTTTGTAGCAATTAATTTTCCTTCATCTTGAGCTAAAGGTTCCTTCATCTCCTAGCTGCATATCCTTTTCAGATTTATGAGATAATGACTGATTTATTACTGCTGCAAAACATCAGATTAGGTACTGCTGTAGGTGCGAATTATCTTCCATATGTTATGTCTTCTATATGTTAGATAACCCGCACCTCAAGTCTCATTTATATGATTGAAGACATGATTTAAATGCAATGAAGGAGCCGACCAGGATCGGCATTAATTAATGTTTCAAGGATACTCAACACAAGTCGTCCCTTGAAGCAATATAAAATCGACTTACAAGATAAATAAGAAGTCGTCCCTCTGGGACAATACCAAGCTGTCATTACCTTTATTCAGAGATTAATAAAATGATATATGAAGTGTATGTTAAGATGAATAATAAATAAGATTATTTATTATCCACCTTAGCATACGCATCATTGATCTTTCTGGAAAGGCCAGAAATATCAACAAGTATAGACATCTTGCCCAACCTTCACTGCAAATCTTGATTGTGAGCATCTTTGTCCCTTTTGGGCCTATCCTGCAATTTTTAGCTGGCCAAGATTTGTCAAAGGCATAACAGCATGGGGTTCGTATCCTAATGACTGGTACTCATGCAAATAAATCTCTTCATCATTCTATTAGTATTGTCTTCCATTCCATTATGGAATTTCTTCTTTGTATAAAATGTTGGCATTAAGGGTCTAGTTTTTGATCCAATAATTGTTCTAGTATTGTTGTTGGACCTATTATTCCTAGAGTTACTTGCTTTCCCATTATTGTTTTGATCAACCCTAGGTATATTCATATTTTGCAACATCTGTGTATAAAATTTTGAATTGGTGTTGTCCTCTAGCAAGATCATTAAGTATTTGTTCTGTGCTATTCCCTTCATTCCTTCTTTCTCTACCAGCCATCGGTTTGTCTATCACTTCTTCAACCCGTTAAATGCCCCCTTACATGATTTCTTAGGGTTTTGCCTAATCTCTTAAATTGCAAGAGACTACTTTGTATTTTATGTTAATATAGACAATTCTACAAGGATTATATTGTCAAGCAATAACTCTGATAAGATTCTTTATTCACTGATAGTATACTTGCTATAAGATGGAGATTATCTTTGATCCACAATCTTTACTCTATAGAACAATATATCCACACTGTTTCAGATAATGTGAGTAATGTATTAGATATCGGTTTGCAAATATAGATAGATATCAATCTATAGATATATGGATGAACTACTGTAATATCTGACTTGGTCGAAATGCTGATTTAAACAAGTAATTGATATGATATCGATCTGATATTCAATCACTGTAGTTATGACTTCAAGTGGTGATGGCAATGGATGAGTAGCGAATATTATTGCTATATGATATTACTTAATATAGACTTTATATCGGTCTGAAAGTAAGATGATGATCGCTGTTCCTGATATCTCTTATTTATGTATATGCGAATCATCTGCTGCTGATTTCTCTGAAAGATCTTTTTTTTTTGTCTGATCGCTAATCTGATAAGTGTCTTGTTAAGTGGTGATGATCCAATGAGGGCCAATCTGAAGTTGACTATCGTTGTTTCTGATATACTTCCTAAGTATGTAATGAATCTGATTAATGGCAATCCCTTATGGATTAAGGGAATGATCAATACACAATTGCTATAAGAGCGATCTTCTTGGGAATATGTAATTGGTAGGATTATTGCTGTTTCTGACTCAATCAATCTTGCTCACGGGATGTTATCCTCACACGCTGTCTCTGATGTGTATCTTATTGCACATGCGTAATTGTGTCCAAGGGTGGAATAGTTCCACTTGAGACTGCAATATATAAAGATATGACTGAATGAATAATTGATTCATGTCTTTGGAATGATGTTGATATCCCCTTGATATGCTACGAAGAGATGTGCATATGAATGGTTGGAACTCTTCATAATCCTTAACAAATCACACCACTTTTTATTTGAATATTTGACTTTCATGGTAATCGCACGTTTGTGGATAACTGATCGGTACTGCTCAATTGATTGGTCCAACTGTTTTTATTTCGACATGGATCTTGCCATTCAACTGAAGGTTTTATTCATTCTTTGGTCCACAATACCCAGGAGAGAAAGTGATAATATGTGCTTTTTAATTATTTTGAACTATTCTTATATATTATTTTTTTGGTCTCAATATAATGTGGTTCATTTCTAAGTTCTTTGCAATTTATGATCATATGTTATGCGAATAACTGATTGGTTCTAAGGATTAGTTAACAGCATTTGATGTACTTTCATTGTTACTTCATGCTCGAAATAAGAAATTGCTTGTGGAGGTTTTAATATAAAGATTGCCGTTTGTTAACTATACTATACTTGCTTGATGTAATCAATTGTTCTTATGGAGACATTGATTTATGGATTGCTTAATGCAATATGCTGTTTCTGATATTTGATTCCTATTGATAGGCTATTATGGAAATGGAATGCTGTTGATGATCTTGGTTATGTATATCGTTGTTATTAATATAAGGATTTTGTCTCGTATGGCTTAGTCGACTTGACTCAAGTCTTGAACACTTGAATAGTCAGTTGGAGAAGTATATGATGTGCCTTGGATTTCATAATTGATAACTTGGTTTTCTAATGTACTTTTCATTTATCAAACAATCCTTCTTATCACCATCAATCCTTCAAGTTGATGCTTCGTGAAGATGTTTTCTAGAAAATCATGAAGTCTTATAGATAAGATGATTTTCCTTGATATGATATTGCTTCAGCTTTCATCTTGATGTCTTCCATATTACAAACTGGCTCTGTCTACTGCGAGCTATCATCTTTCACTAAGGAAATACAAGGCTAACTGTTTGTAAGTACTTAATGCCATGTACAATTGTTACTTCTACTTGCTAACTAACTTGAAAGTGTCCAATGACTGCCACACCTGGACCAAACATGTATTTTATGCTTGATTGGATTCATGAATAGGATGGGGACATCACAACTTGTAAATTTGTGAAAGGAAACCCTTCAAGATTTTTTGGAAAATTAAATTTTCCTCTTCTGGGATTTCTCTGTTAATACTTGTTAGCTCTTGCGCTAGGCTGCAACAAGTTGGCAGGAAAACCAACTCTGAGACCACTGTAGGTGCCAAGCTAAAAGTTTGTGTATTTTAACAATGTTTGATAAAATGCCAAATGCCAAATACTATATTGTTTCGGTTATTTTATTTTTGTTGTATGTTATTGTATGCATTGAACAAGATGATTATCAAACACGTGGAATAGAGCTGATATATAATTTTATTTCAATTATAGAATTGCGACATAATTTTACTAAGCACAATGTATTCAAATTTACTAACATATAATGCATTAATACCATTACTGGAATTGAATACCATGCATTCACAAATTAATATGGAACAATTCTAACCTCAACGTGTTGGAAAATACAAAAGTGCTGTTGAATGACATTGCAGACTAGATAGGCTTGTACTGCCTTCTCAAACTTGCATGCCCTCCATGATACTATTCCAGATGGTGTTCACAGAACCCTTGATAGTGATTGATACAGTCTAAAAATATGTGAATTTTGACCCAGTTTGTAATTGCCCACTTTGAATGGATGGAAGGAGGTGAGTTTATGATGTGACTGGCTAATAGGTTACTAAAACCTTTGTTACAGGCAGCATTCATTGTTAAATCCCTCATGCCCTATGCCAGACCAGGTATATCAGGCTTTTCTTCAAGTGTTGTGGCCAGCAGGTGACAGCAGAGTATATGGTCAACCAAGGATAAATTTGTTAACATGCAAAGGATGCAACCCTTTCACACTCCTTCACAAGTGCTCATAATAACTTCAAAATATCATAAGCCACAACCTTTAGTAGTATGGCCAGATAATATCTTCCTTTGTATGGCCTATTTGAAAGGTCAACAATATAATATTAACTCTGAATTGGTATGGCCAGTTTTGGCTCAACATACAAATTCCTCACTGATATTTTGATAATATATGCAAGCAAATGATTGATTTGGACAACTCTCAATCTTCAACATGGAAATGAAAAATGCAATCCTGGAAATGATATTTCAACTTTCCAATGCAAATCTCTTTATCAATCTTTTAACATTTAGCACATCTATAAATCCTATATGAATCCATTTGAAATTGGCTAGTAGGGTTTCTATCCTCAAAACGAATCTTTTCCATAGAGTCTCGTCTTAGGACAGAGTTGAATAATAGCCGAATCTCCATAGTTGGGGTTTTAAAAAAAAAAATGCCAAGAATGAATTTTCTTAACTCATATCCCCCTTTAATACACTTTTGGAAATAAATAAATATTATTTCTCAATACTTATTACTTTAATTCAAATGTGACTATAATATTTCTTGTTTTGCAATCTCTAGACCATAGTTTCTTAAATATTGCTTTCAATGAGATATTTGGAGTCAGTGTTCCTAACTCTAATATCAATTACATTTTATCATCCAGGTTAGATAAAAGATTGATCCAAGATAAATCAGTTCCTAGCCATAAATACAAAGAAAAATATAACTAATGTCAATGTGCTCAGGCAACATTAGATAATCTCTAGATTGTAGTTGCTTAAAGATTTTTGTCAATGAGAATTCTGGAGATGATGTTTTTAACTTTGCTGTAAATCAAATTTTAATTATTAAGATTAAATAAGAGATTGAATGGAAGCATTATGCTTGGTTG
This sequence comes from Chamaecyparis obtusa, assembly GCA_027943335.1. Lineage (NCBI taxonomy): Eukaryota > Viridiplantae > Streptophyta > Pinopsida > Cupressales > Cupressaceae > Chamaecyparis > Chamaecyparis obtusa. The sequence goes on along the minus strand of BSBK01002406.1, from coordinate 387,030 downwards.
AATGTTAAAAATGTGAATTTTAAGATTTTTAATCTGATAAATGCTGTTTTTGAAGTGATTGTGCAGGAAAGAATCATGATCCAAAAAAAGGATGGAGAAAAATTAGTGGGGCTGCTGGAAGATACTGGCTCAAAAGACCTTGTTATCCTTTGCCACGGATTTCGATCATCTAAGGTACTAATTGGAGATTCTTGAATAAGCCTTTTACTGATAACTTTTTCTTAGGTCTTGCATACAGTCTTATCTTAATATCAACTCTTTTGCTTTGTTTATAGATCAAAATGATATTTTACTGTTATTTTGGAAGAATCAAAATGAGCTTTGTGTTTAAACACTTAAAAGTTAATGGGCTCCTATTGTGAGTCCAAATTGCAACACAAAGTCATGTGTGTTGTTTTTGTGGTAGGAGATGTGTTAACGCTTAACCAAGTGGTATCAAATACAAATGACTTAAGGGTGTGTGGTCAAAAATTGGTAATCAAATTGGAGAACAACCAACACTCAATAAACCATTAGCTCAAGAATTTAGCTATAGGAGGTCATATAAAATGAACCTACTAAACTCCCAAAAGTGGCTTATTGCTTCCTAGTTGAAGTGAGTTTAATCCTTCTCATGATGCTCATCAAATTGGTATGAAGGATTAGTGACTTGACTACTCCAAAATGGAAGATTCAAATACAATGCAAATCTAAAAATGAACTAGAATTGCAAGATTAACAAAGCTAGAATGAAAGATTTAAACTAGAATGGACGGAAACAATTGGTATTTTAGAATGAGAATGCAAGAACTATGCTATGAAACAATGCAAGAAAGCAAACTAGATTTAACAATGAAAGATTATGCTAAGAAATGAAGTAAACTAAGAATGCAAGAGAGCTATGAGCATATAATGAAAGCAACTAAGAGCTAGGAATTCAAATTAGCATTACTCTGAGATTGCAAAAAAACAATATGCAAAAGACTAAGATGATCTAGATGGAACCCTTGAGCCAAGGAAGAGCTTCCTTTTAAAGGAATTGCCTCAAGAATGGAGGGTGGAGATTAAGAGGCAAAAGGAGAGTGAAGGAGATACAAGGTTAGGTAGAAATGAGTGGTGAGGATTAAGAGGCAAAAGAGAGATGTTAGGTAGAACAAGACAAAATAGCAATTTTGAAAGCACAAATCCCCTTAATTGCTAATTAATCAGGATTAAGTATGTGCACATATGTGAATATGTTCTTTTAATAAAAGTGTAGAAACTTTATATTAAAAGCAATATTATAGCAATTAAATAAATATGCAAGCTCTAGAAATTAGACCATAGTATAAGCTTGATATAAGATTTGATTTTTTTGATTTAATTATGCAAAGGGGATTCTTAGGTTTACACTGCACAATTATGTCTAGTAAATATGCCTTTGAGATTTAGAATTTGTTTTAAGGCAATTAAATCGAGATTAGATGCTTAGGTTCTAGTAGACAAATTTTAGGTGATTACATTTGCTCCTCTTTGAATCGATGTGCGAGTAGCACGTTGATTCAAAGAATAGATAGCAGGTAAGGAACCGACTCCGAACTTGATTGAACGAAGATCGATAAGAGATATCGGCTCCGGACTTGATTGAGTGAAGACTGATGAGCGGAGTATCCAGCCTGATTTGAAGCGATGCGACTGAATATTTGTCCAAGGGTGATGGCAGCTAACCAATTTGATATGAAGTGATGAAACTGATCAGTGTCAAAGAGCCTGAGATAACTGCCTCTACAAGGATTCTGAAGAAGCCAATCACTTGATTCAGAGACAATACCAGATTGATATGAATCCATATGAACTTGATATGCCCCAGGAACGATGCCAGATTGATATGAGTTCTGATGAACCCGACATGCTCCAAGAGATCAAATAGATACCTGTCCAAGTGAACTGATGTGAAGCGATGAGAACACTCTTCTGGAAAGGATGCAGAGAATCTCAAATTGATATGATTCCTGAAGCTGAGATGCCCCAAGTGATGATGTTTTAGTCATTGATTGACTTGATCGATAAAGATTTGGCTAAATTGCCAGATTTGCAGATTAGGAGATTGAAGAAGGTTTGCTATATTGTCATGCCCTCTCGGGATTGAAATGGAAAGGAAGAAAGGTGGAAGTGAGCAGTAAGTGATAGCATTAGCGGTTAACTGCGTTGAACGTTGCAATTTGACTAGGGAAACGATCTTGGATTTCGATTTCAATCCCGAAAATAGATTTAGGATCAAAGATGATGATTCGCAGTTGACTGCCTCGGCGGGGAGAAAGGAAGGATGAAAAGAAAGCATAGCTCAAGGGAGACCAGAAATGCACAACTAAAATGCAGCCCTAGAATGAAAATGCAGCCTAAGAGATGAGTCAAATCACTGATCTTGTAGTCGTTTATTTATCATCATTTGAGCATTTGGGACATTGGAGGTCAGTACAACCTTCACTGGTGCAAGAGCGACCATGGATACCTTATCGGATAAGATGTAGGAAACACATGTAAGCATCGAGACATAAGCATCGAGATGACCTAAACATGGTTTTCGATTTGTTGTTGTGAAATAACACCCGTATCAGGGCACAAGCTGCCAAGATAACCAAGAGTGTTGTCATACGTGCTACACACAAGCAATAGACAAGGAGATAATTCCAACCTCACCTAAGTGTCCAAATAAAGAGGGTCGAGGTATGTGCGGCATTCCAATCGCAATGTAGGCTCTTATCACAGATACCTAGTTTAGACCACTTAGGATCATTGAAATCATACCACAAGCATAAATCAAAGAAAAAGATGGTATGCCCCCAGTCGTGAATCTCTAGTCAAGTAGACATCATCGAGCAACCTTAGAAGACATAACAAGCGAAAATCAATGATAGCAGACAACACAAGAAAATAGTTCAACATATCTCAGTCATTTTCAGTTTTGTAGGATGTAATTTTGTGTTGGGTGTTAAGGAACACCTTTGTGCTAGTGTCGAAGTGCAAGTGCGTAGTGGATAGTGCAAGATCCGATGTGTTAAGAAACACAGTGATGTCCAGATTGGTAGTGTTAAAAAACACTGTAGGATTGGGGTGTTAAGAAACACCAAGAAGTGTTAGTGATAAATTGCCCATCGGGAAGGACTGATAAATTGACTTAGATTAAGCTCAGGAGATCGATCAAGTGATAAAGCGCTGATAGTTCAGATAGGTGTATGATTGTCCCCTAGTCGGCAGATAAGAACCGAGGATGAGACAAAGACTAGTTCCAGGCCATGACGTCACAAGGAAACGTAAAGCGAGATGGAAGCAGGGAGGTTGGTGGAAGCACGAGAGCTTAGCCACACGTTGATAGATGGAGTGCTGATTACAAGTGAGGTCCGTTTGTTGGGTTTTCACCACTTGGGATTGTTTTATTTTTGCTACCAAGGTGCCTGTTTCCAAGTTTTCACCGAGGCACATTTTTTTCTTTTTTTATGATTTTTTTGTTCTTTTCAATTTTTTGCTTTTTTTGTATTTTTTTTATATTTGATTTTTTTTGGATACATCAAGGCACCTGTTTCCAAGTTTTCATTAGGATCATTTTTTCAAGACATTTTACAATTTTAAAATTTTTTCAGGATCATAAATTGTTGTACTTGAAATGCAAAATGTCTAGCTGTAGAATCGTTTTAGGTGCAGAGCGTTGAGAGGCTCTCTGAGAACATCGCCTTCTGGAGTGGCCAACTGATAAGCTACAAAACCAAATGTTGTAGTGATGACAAAAGGACGCAGCCAGTTAGGTTCAAATTTTCCTTTCTGTTCTCCATGTTGTTGATTCTTTGGGTTCTCTCTCAGGGCGAGATCACTGACCTGAAATTTCTGATGATGAACTTTCTTGTTGTAGCCTCTAGACATTCTCTTTTGATAGACCCTCAAATGGTCAAATGCTTCTTTTCTGCGTTTATCCAATAGTTCTAGCTCTTGAAGTCGAGAAATTCTATAATCATCATCTGTGATAAGCCCATGTAGTGATACCCTAAGTGAATGTATCTTGACTTCGATTGGTAGGATACCTTCAGAACCGTAGATCAATGAAAATGACGTGGCCCCTGTAGGCATTCTAATGCTTGTTTTGTAGGCCCATAGAGATGGATTGATCAACAAATGCCAATCTCTTCTTGACTTATTGACCGTGCAATGTAGGATCTTCAGGATTGTTTTGTTTGAGGCTTCTGCTTGTCCATTCCCCCAAGGATAGTAGATAGAGGAAGAATGATGTGTTATGTGAAACTTAGTGCAAAGCTCATCAATGTCACTGTTCTTGAACCGACCTCCGTTATCTGTAATGATCCAGGAAGGGATTCTGTATCTGCAGATGATGTAGTTAAGGATAACATAGCTACTTGTTTTCCTGTTGTTTTGATAAGGGCGCTTCAACCCATTTGGTAAAGTATTCAGTAACTATTATGATGAATTTATGTCCATTAGAGGATGAAGGGTAAATCTGTCCCACAAGATCAAAAGCCCATTGTTGAAACGGCTAGTGAGTGATAAAAGGTAGCAAATTCCGAGCGGGAGCATGAATCAAGCTCCCATGAAACTGACATTTCTGACAGGTTTCAGCAAATTGGACAACATCCTTCTCCATGGTAGGCCAATAGTAACTTGCTCTAAGGATCTTTTTCGCCAAAGACAAACCATTCGAGTGTGATCCACAGATACCTTCGTGAACTTCTCTAAGCGCTCTCTGAGACTCCTCACACTCTATACTGTCGAGACTTCTAAACAAGTCATTTGCGATGATTAGATACCGGGAGCGTTTTTGAATGAGGTTCCGCTTTTCATTCCGGGACAAAGAGTTAGGTATGGTTTGGTCTTTTAGGTAAGCATAGATTTGGCTATGTTTGGAGGTATCAAAAGCAATGATGGAGTAGACATTTTGGGAATCAGGTGTGTCATAAGCAGGAAATGGGAGCTCTTCCACCAGGAAGTCATAGCAAAATTGGTGCTCTTCAAGTTGTAGCATTGAGGCTAAAGTAGCCATGGCATTTGCTGCTCTGTTTTCTGCACGTGGTAGCTGCTGGAAAGTGATGAACAAAAAGTATTTCTTTAGATCATCAACCAAACATTTATGTGGAAAGATTTTTTTGTCTCTAGTTTGATATTCATTAGTGACTTGGTTGATTACCAGCTGAGAGTCACCATAGACATGGAGTTCTTTGATTTTCCACTTGATAGCCAGTTTGAGTCCATTAGCTAGTCCTTCATATTCCGCCACATTGTATGTGCATGGGAAAATCATCTTGTATGCCTTAGGAATTTTGTAACCTTGTGGGGAGATGAACAAAACTCCAGCATCCGCGCCCTACTGTGTGAATGAGCCATCAAAGTACATTTTCTAAGGATGTTGAGTCAAATGTAGAATAGATTCATTCATTAGGAAAATCCACCATAATAGGCCGTGTGTCTTGTAATGGCGCGTTTGCTAGTTGATCGGCCAATGCTTGCCCTTTGATTGCCTTTCGGTCAACATATGTGATATCAAATTCACTGAGGATCATGACCCATTTAGCTAACCGCCCAGTTAATGTTGCCTTGCTCAATAGGTACTTGAGAGGATCAATTTTAGCTATCAGCTGTGTAGAGTAAGCTAACATATAGTCCCTGAACTTCTGAGAAGCAAACACTGCTGCCAGACAAGCCTTTTCAATCACTGTTTAGTTGAGCTCATAAGAGACTAGTGTTCTGTTGATGTAATAAATGACTCGTTCTCATCCTTGATCATCATGCTGCACAAGCAATGCTCCTAAAGAAGAATCAGTAGCTGAAATGTAGAGCAATAAGGGTTTTCTCGGAGTAGGAGCCATTAATATAGGAGGATTAGCCAGGTATTCTTTGATTTGTTGAAAGTGCTTTTCACAATCCTCGTTCCATTTGAATGTGACACTCTTATGCCAAGTCTTAGTTAAGGGCTGTGCCTTATCAGCTAGTTGTGAGATAAATCTCCTGATGGACTGTTGTTTCCCTTGCAACGTCCTCATTTGACTGATGTTTTGTGGGGGTTGCATTTCCATTATCGCCTTGACTTTTGCTGGATCTACCTCAATTCCTCGTGTCAAGACGATGTAACCAACGAGTTTGCCAGAAGTGACCCCAAAAGTGCACTTCTTTGGATTGAGCCTTAATTTGAATTGTTCCATCCTGGTGAAGATTCTTTCCAAATTAGAGAGGTGCATGTCTCTAGTGGTAAATTTAGCTAGTGTGTCATCCACATATTCTTCCATGTTTTTATGCATCATATCATGAAATATGGTTGTCATAGCGCGTTGGTATGTTGCACCAACATTCTTTAGACTGAAAGGTATGACATTCCAGCAAAACGTTCCCCATGCACAAGTAAATGCTGTCTTTTCTTGATCTTCGGGTGTGATGTGGATTTGATTGTAGCCAGAGAATCCATCCATTAAGGAGTACATTTGAAATCCAACAGTGAGATCCACTGTAATGCCCCCTTCCTAGCAGTAGGCCATTTAAATGCCTGATTAGTTTATCTATCCATCTAGATAGGCTAATGGCTTCATTTCGGAGGATGCCAGCTAGTCATAGGTTTGCGTGGGCAAATATTTATTAATTGGGCTTTGCTTCTAAAGTCAAATCACTTTATTTTATAAAGTGTCATTATAAAGTCACTTTATGCCTTATTATAAAGTCACTTTATATTTTAAAGTTACTTTATCTTATAAAAGTGACTTAAGTGAGCTTTTATCCCACATGGCTTAGTTTTGCATGCTTGCACTCACTTTGAGGTTATAAAAGAGAAAAGTACACCTTGGGAAAAGCACCATGAGATATTATAAAACAAAGAAAAGTAATCTGGTTGCTTTTGTGACTGGTTATTCCAAGGACGCAAACCCTTAGGAATTTGAGATGAGGTTGGACGTAGCCCCAGCTCTCTCCAAGGTGGAAACATTCAGTTTTCACATTGAGCCTGATTGGATTGGTAAGAAAAAACATCTCCAGCATTTGATAGTTTCAGTAGTATCAAACTAGTTGTATTCCAGTATTCAAATTCATTCTCAGTAGACAAAGAATCGTTTCCAATCCATGTTTTTGTAATAGCAGACTACTTTCAGCCCTAGCCTTGGTTGACATAATAATGGAGCGAACTTGGTTAGCATTGAATGTAATAGAACCCTGACTGAGCATACACGCTACCAGTATATCATTCCGCAAGCCAGAAGATTGTGGTTGCATAGGTTGGTTCTCATTCTAGAAGTCACGTGCCAACAGTGCTACTCAACATTTTCAAGCAGAGAGGAAGGATAGTAAATACCGAAGGGGAAGGAAAGATGTTGTCAAAGTGGAATGGAGTGGGACTATCACAACTCCCTTCCATCCTGTGTTCATCCGTGTTAAGGCGGACCAAAAAAAACACTTGGCGCAGGTAGCCTTTTCCAGCGCGACTACCAGAGGTAGCACCAAGGTCGCTGGGTGACCGAGACGGCCCAGTTAAGTAGTTCGGGTGGCATCTCCCTTGCTAGCAACTGAATGTTGTGACAGGGAGGCGGAGTCATTTGCGCGCCAGTCTTGAGCTTCCTCACACAGCTGCACTCAAGGAGCTGCGCCAACATCCTCATTCGCGATTGTAGATGATTAACAACACACGCGAGTCATCTTGGAGGCTTAGCGTGGATACCAGGTTGGCTTGTATTTGTGTGCTTTAAGCATTGCCTTGAAGTTAATGAAGTTCTACAGGTCATTCATGTATTTGGCTTCTTGTAAACTTGTGAAGTGTATGCCCAAAATTAAATTCACTATTCACTAGTATTCAGTATTTGGCTACTATATGTTTGTATTTCGTTTGGTTCAAGCACTTTTTATGTTGGAAATCTAGAAGAACAAATTCACGAACATCAGACAACAGTGTTCTATAAAATAAAGACTTTGATACCATCAAACTAGTCATACATGTGCCTATATTTCAAACAAATTCAGTCAGTCCAGAATACAGTTCGAATATTCCTTATCTAGCAATCAGGAAATTCAGATTGAACCACACGTAGGATACTACAGTGGTATCAGAGCTAGTGATCTTGCTAGCCTAGTGGGCATTTATTTACAACTTGGGTAATGCTGTCCAAGCATGCATAATAGACACATGGAATATAATTTTAGACATAACAGGGCTGAACAGGGACAGTTTGAACCATCAGTATCAGTTGACATAGAGGACAACCATACCGAGGCAGACAAGTATATTATTTTTGAACAGGGCACTCGAGGTATAGGCATGGCAGAGGAAGATAGAGGTTAGACAAACAACGAGGGCTCTTCGTGAGGGACAGGACCACATCGCTGATGTGTTACACCAGCTCACAGGGGTTATGCAGCAGCTGACAGTGACAGCCAGGAGGCCCTAGAGCCATCACAGTGGTGGTAGTAGTGTAGCAGGGTCACCTAGAGTGGCTAGAGTTGGCACTCGTACTACAGATGGGCCCCTTATGCCTACATTCATAGGGAATAATGTCGAGGAAGAGGTAGCTTAGCCCGAGGTAGCAACCGGACTCCCGGATAATGTTGTAGCCACACATGACGAGTGGGATATGTTACCTGAAAGAGTCAAGGCTACTTGACCTTTGTTCAGTACATGACACAAAAGAGGGATTCTGGAAGAGCACAATAGGATAGGAGGCCCAGGGGTCCGAACTGGGATCTAAAACATGCTATGAATAAATTGACCCTCCCTACTTTTGATGGCAACAGTAAGACTTCCGCAAGAGCTTGGATTCACAAGCTAGATACCTTTCTGACCTTGAAACTCATGTCAGAGACGAAGGCGATTAAGTTCGCAACCATGCATTTAGAGGGTGCAACTTATGATTGGTGGCATCATGGCCTCGTTACCCAGGATCACTGGTTGATTGTATCATACGATATCGTCAGCACTAAATTGATCACTCACTTTGACCGGAAGGACACTGAGGTCTACTAAAGGGAGTTAGCTCAGCTGAGGCAGAGTGGGTCATTAGACCACTACATTGACGAGTTTCAAAGGATCTCCATTATGGTTCTGGATATGGTCGAGAAGAGGAAGGTAATGCTGTTTATTGAGGGCTTGCAGGATAGATTCAGAGGATTGGTTAGAGTCCTCAAGCTGGACACATTGGATGACGCTATTAAGTTAGTACATGACTTGGATTCGCCATCTTCCATCCTACAGCCACCGAAGAAAACCATTGAGGGATCTTCTTCCTTTCAGAAAAATAAAATTCAGAATAAGAGCACGCCTCCTAGACTTGACTTCGAGACTCGGAATGAGTTGGGAAGAAAGAAATTGTGCTTCACATGCAGAGAGCCTTGGGCTCCAGATCACAGGTGCCTTGGGAAAGGCAAAGTACACTACATTGAGGTGGTATCCGATGATGATTGTGAGCAGCAAGAGGGCAGCGATGATGAGGGCAGCGATGAGGAGGCTGATGATGAGCATTCAACAGACGGGAAAAAAAGGGAGGTTCACCATGGGCAGCCCCCTATTACTTTAGCATCCCTCTCGGGTATCCCCGCATGTCACTCTTTTTGCCTCAAGGGAGTAGGTAGAGGACATCGGATCATTTGTCTTCTAGACACAGGCGCAACACATAATTTTATCAGCGCCAGTTTGGTTTCTAGGAGAGGACTCTCGAAAGATAGCATCTCAGAGTTTGAGGTAAAGGTGGCTAGGGGAGATTTATTGAGTTGCACAGGGAGGATTTCAGGACTCTAGATTCACTTTGGAGATTATCTCCTAGAGGCAGATTTCTACGTCATTGACTTGGATAGTCTTGACGCCATCCTAGGCATGCAGTGGCTACAGACCCTAGGGAGATATACCATCGATCATCAGCTGAAACAGTTAGAGTTTATGCAGGGTGATCAGTTGGTTACGCTTAAGGCTATGAAAGATAGTGGATTGCGAGTGGTTTTAGCTCACAGGATGGAGGCCATCATCAGACACAACAACATGGAGTGAGCAGCCCAGTGCTTCATATACTCCAGACCCTCACCGGATTCAGGGCAGCAGATTCACACTAACATACAGGATGTGCTTGATAAGCACAAGCGGGTTTTTGAGGACATCCCTCCAGGTATACCTCCAGATAGGGGCTTCGAGCACATCATTGAGTTGGAGGAGGGGGCCAAGCCCGTAATCACCACTCCTTATCGTCATCCTAGGCACTACAAGGAGGAGAATGAGAAGACGATTAAGGAGCTTTTAGACATGGGGCACATCAGGCCTAGTTCCAGCCCTTTTGCTTCTTTAGTAGTTTTGATGAAGAAGGATTGCACTCTTCGCATGTGTATTGATTATCGTGCATTGAATAAGAGAACCATCAAGAACAGGTACCCCATCCCCAGGATTGATGAGCTTCTAGATGAGTTGCATGGGTTGTTTATTTCTCGAAGATTGATCTTCAATCCGGGTACCATCAGATACGTGTTCGAGATGAGGATGTCCATAAGACAACTTTCAGATGCCACTACAGACACTACGAGTTTCTAGTGATGCCATTTGGGCTCACTAATGCACCTACCACGTTTCAGTCTTGCATGAATCACATATTTAATATGCAATTGTGCAAGAGCGTCTTGGTATTCTTTGATGACATTCTAGTCTTCAGCAGGACATGGACAGAGCACTTACAACACTTGGATGGGGTTCTGAGCATCATGGAGAGTCAGTCTCTATTTGCAAAAGAATCCAAGTGCGAGTTCGGGTTGATTGAGATTCTCTATCTGGGGCATGTGATAGGGGCAGACGGAGTTATGGTGCACTAGGAGAAGATCCAGGCAATTCAGGATTGGCCATCACTGCAGAGTGTGTTAGACTTGAGAGGGTTCCTTGGACTTTGTTCCTACTACAGGAGGTTTGTTAAGGGATTTTCTCAGACAGCGGCTCCCCTCACCGATCTTACTCGTAAAGGAGCCTTCAGGTGGACAGATGAGGTTGAGGTAGTCTTCGACAGGCTCAAGACCGTCATGAGCACTTGTCTGGTTTTAGCTCTTCCGGATTTCTCTTGCTCCTTTGTCTTAGAGTGTGATGCTTCAGGGAATGAGATTGGTGCAGTATTGATGCAGGACAGGCACCCCATAGCAGTCAAGAGCAGGAAACTCAAGGATAGTGAGAGGCTTTATTCCACTTATGACAAGGAGATGCTTGCCATTATGCATGCCCTCGCTAAATTCAGACAGTATCTAGTGGGTGGCAAGTTCACAGTCAAAATAGACCACAATAACTTAAGGTACTTCCTGGAGCAAAAGGAGTTGAATGAGAGACATCAAAAGTGGGTCAGTAAGATTCAGGCATATGATTTTGACATCGAGTATGTCAAGGGGAAGAATAACATCGTGGTTGACGCACTCTCCAAGAGATCCTCAGTAGCAGTTTGTTGTGTATTGTCAGAGATTTCCACTGATTGGAAATCTCTTTTGCTAGTTGAGTATTCTAAGAATACTTAAGCTTGTCAGGTTTTGGACGGACAGTTTCCGAATAGCAGGTTCAGGGTGGTTGATGATATTATTCTTTATAAGGACAGGATCTACCTAGAGCTGGGCTCTAAGCTTAAGGCTAAGATATTGAGGGCTGTTCATGATGCGCCCACAGCAGGACATCCAAGATTCTTCAAAACTTACAGGCAGGTCAGAGAGAGGTTCTCTTGGAAAGGCCTCAAGGATGATGTACTCCAGCATGTCAGAGAGTGCCAGACTTGTCAGCAGAACAAGTTAGAGCACGAGCATTCGACAGGGTTATTGCAGCCCCTCCCCATTCCGGCTCAGAAGTGGGAGGATATATCGATGGATTTCATCACTGGGTTGCCGAGAGTGTAGGGCAGGGACAGTATCTATGTGGTGGTCGATAGACTCACCAAGTTCGCTCAGTTCTTTGCTATCGCCGTAGATTGGTCAGCTTCACAGGTAGCAGAGTTGTTTTTTCGCGAGGTATTCAAATTGCATGGTCTCCCTAAGACCATTGTGAGCGACAGGTACAATAAGTTCCTGAGCACCTTTTGGCAGGAGTTATTCAGGTTGGCAGGCACTCAATTGACTCCTAGTACTAGTTACCACCTGCAGACAGATGGTCATATGGAGATTGTGAACAAATGGGTGGAAGGCTACCTTTGGAGTTATGTAGCGGGACAACAGAGAGCATGGGTTCGATGGTTGTACTTGGGGGAGTTTTGCTACAACACATACCACATGACTATTGGCATGTCGCCATTTCGAGCTCTCTATGGCAGCGAGCCACTTTCTTTCATAGATCTGGCTCTATAGGATAGCAGGGCCCCGGTTGCGAGAGATTGGTTATAGGATCACCAAGATATTCTCAGATCTCTCCGGGAGAACATTTAGAGGGCACAAAATCAGCAAAAGATGTATGATGATCGGCACAGGACAGAGCGGAGTTTTGAGACGGGAGATATGGTTTACCTTCGCCTATAGCCCTACAGGCAGAGCTCGCTGAAGAGGAGTGGGTCAAAGAAGCTCAGGCCTAGATTTTATGGCCCTTTTCGCATCTCGAGGAGAGTTGGTGAGGTGGCATATGAGCTAGAGCTTCCATCAGACAGCAGGATCCACAATGTTTTTCACGTGTCTTGCCTCAAGAAGGCAATTGGACAACAGATAGTGGTTTTAGATGCATTACCCCCACTGGATGCGGAGGGTAAACTAGTTTTGGTCCCAGCAGAGGTCATTGAGGTCACGGAGAGGAAATTGTGGAACAGGGCTATCCGTGAGTACTTGATTCGGTGGAGGGACTTACCTTACGAGGATGCCACTTGGGAGGGTGAGTCAATTTTGCAGCACCTGACATTGAGATTGCTTGAGGGCAAGCAATCCCGGGAAGGGAGGACTGTAATGTCCCCTTCCTAGTAGTAGGCCATTTAGATGCCTGATTAGTCTATCTATCCATCCGGATAGGCTAATGGCTTCATTTCGGAGGATGCCAACCAGTCACAGGTTTGCGTGGGCAAATATTTATTAATTGGGCTCTGCTTCTAAAGTCAAATCACTTTTTCTTATAAAGTGTCGTTATAAAGTCACTTTATGCCTTATTATAAAGTCACTTTATATTTTAAAGTTACTTTATCTTATAAAAGTGACTTAAGTGAGCTTTTATCCCACATGGCTTAGTTTTGCGTGCTTGCACTCACTTTGAGGTTATAAAAGAGAAAAGTACACCTCGGAAAAAGCACCACAACATATTATAAAACAAAGAAAAGTAATCTGGTTTCTTTTGTGACTAGTTATTCCAAGGACGCAAACCCTTGGGAATTTGAGAGGAGGTTGGACGTAGCCCCAGCTCTCTCCAAGGTGAAAACATTCAGTTTTCACATTGAGCCTGATTGGATTGGTAAGAAAAAACATCTTCAGCATTTGATAGTTTCAGTAGTATCAAACCAGTTGTATTCCAGTATTCAAATTCATTCTCAGTAGACAGAGAATCGTTTCTAGTCCATGTTTTTGTAATAGCAGACTACTTTCAGCCCCAACCTTGGTTGACAGAATAATGGAGCGAACTTGGTTAACATTGAATGTAATAGAACCTTGACTGAGCATATACGCTACCAGTATATCATTTCGCAAGCCAAAAGACTGTGGTTGCATTGGTCGGTTCTCATTCTGGAAGTCACGCGCCAACAGTGCTACTCCTCAGCATTTTCGAGCAGAGAGGAAGGATAGTAAATACTGAAGGGGAAGGAAAGGTGTTGTCAAAGCGGGACGGAGTGGGACTGTCACGACTGCCTTCCATCCTGTGCTCATCTGTGTGAAGGAAGACCAGAAAAAACACTTCGTGCGGGTAGCCTTTCCCAGTGCGACTACCAGAGGTAGCACCAAGGTCGCTGGGTGATCGAGACAGAGGAGTTAAGCAGTTCGCGTGGCATCTCCCCTGCTAGCAGCTGTACGTTGTGATAGGGAGGTAGAATCATCTGCACGCCAGTCTTGAGCTTCCTCACACAACCGCACTCAAGGAGCTGCGCTAGCATCCTCATTCACAATTGTAGATGATTAACAACACACGTGAGTCATCTTGGAGGCTTAGCGTGGATACAGGTTGGCTTGTATTTGTGTGCTTTAAGCATTGCCTTGAAGTTAGTGAAGTTCTCCAGGTCATTCATGTATTTGGCTTCTTGTAAACTTGTGAAATGTATGCCCAAAATTAAATTCACTATTCACTATTATTCAGTATTTGGCTACTATATGTTTGTATTTCATTTAGTTCAAGCACTTTTTATGTTGGAAATCTAGAAGAAAAAATTTACGAACATCAGACAACAGTGTTCTATAAAATAAAGACTTCGATACCTTCAAACCAGTCATACATGTGCCTATATTTCAAACAAATTCAGTCAGTACAGAATACAGTTCGCATATTCCTTATCTAGCAATCAGGAAATTCAGATTGAACCACACCCAGGATACTACATCCACAATCATGTCAATGTTGGGTAATGGAAAATCATCCTTGGGGCAAGCCTTGTTTAGATCCCTGAAGTCTGTGCAGATGTGTATTGACTTGTCAGCTTTGGATACTGGCACAATGTTAGAGATCCAGTCAGTATAATCTATAGCTCAAATAAATGTGGCTTTGAGTAACTTTTCAAGCTCAGCGTCAACCAATAATGCAATATGTGGATGCATCTTTTTGAGCTTCTATTTCATTGGTTTAATGCCTGGAGCAATAGATAAATGATGCATGATAAGGTTTGTATCCAAGGCTGGCATATTAGAATAGGTGTCATGTCCCCATTTTGGCTGACATCGTTGGCATGACGGATTTGCCTATCATCGACTCTCGTAGGCAAATGGTTTGGAGAGAGGGTCATTATGTTGATCATTTGATTGCATATTGCTGACAGAGCCTACATTCGGTAGAGCCTACATCCAGTTTGGGCCTACATGCAGTTGTAGTGGAGCCTACATCCAGAGTGAGCCTACATCCAGTTTGAGCCTACATCTAGTTGTAGTAGAGCCTACGTTCAGTCTTGAGCCTATGTTCAATCGTAGTTGGGCCTACATTCAGTTATGAGACATTTGGGCCTACATTGTTATAATTTTGAGTTGAGAAATGTACTTTATTATTATAATGTTATTTTATTATAAAGTACATTATAATTGGATGTTTCTAGAAGTTCTAGCAACTTCTCGAGGAAAAGAATAAATAGAGAGCTTGGGCTTTCATTTGGACATGCTTGGATTTGGGATTTCTTCTACTTCTTCATTGTGAAGCAATTTGTAGCCTTGTGGTCTGCAAATACTATTCGATCTTTGGGAACGAATCACTCCCCTAGATTGGCATAACTGAGGTAGTGAAATATCTACTGAAGGGTTGCAAGTTTGGAAGTGGTATTCAGCCATTTCAAGTTGAGCTTATTTGGAATCCTCAGATTTACCTGAGGGTTTGAGTTTTGGTTGCAAGAGGAAAAAAGCAGTCCGAAAAAGCAGATTCGAAAAAGCAGTCCAAAAAAGCAGATTCGAAAAAGCAGTCCGAAAAAGCAGATCCAAAAACGCAATCCGAAAAAGCAGATCCGAAAAAGCAGTCCGAAAAATTATTGCAGCCATCTACAATCAGGTTCCTCATTTCTCATTTGGCATTTGGCATATTTTTTGAGAAATGTATGTTTTCAGCTGAGTACAAAATATAGCTTCAGCACTTTACTATTTTACATTGTACTTGTCTTTGTTTGCCATTTGGCATTATTGGTAACAAAGGAAGGCTAGGATTTTGCAAGTGAAAGGGCATTGTAATTTTCAGTCTATCTATATTGCAAACCTAGGGTTTGATGATCATATTATTGACTGAAAAATGTATGGCATTGTTACAAATTGTTGATATATGAATGGCATATGGTTTTGAGCAATTTCCTACATCATTGATAGTGTTTTAAATGGTATTTGGTTGCTATCTATTATTCTGAAATTTTGGGACAGCGAACTCATATATTGCTAAATAATTTCCTATATTCAGTATTTTTCTTTTAGCAGTGTATTCAGTACATGTCAACTGTTTGACGAATTTTCTCAGTTCAGTATTAGTGGTTTTTAGTGGCCCTTATAGTAAGTGTCATTACAATAGGACCATGCAAAATTAATCTTCTTTTTAGTGAAGAACTTGATGAATTTGTGCTTTTCTTCTTCAGACAAAGATTGTGCCAAGTGTATGATTTGGGGATTTTCTGCTGTGCCCAAGTTTACCTGTTGCATAGGCTCTATAAGCATTGATGATCTTTCTTGGAAATGCTCGGGGAGAATATCAAGTATCTCATCCACAGGAGCCTCAGAGAGGTTTTCAACATTGGATACGTCGTTTATTTTTACTATTTTAGGGCGTGACACTGCCACAGTGGTTTTCACCATCAGATTGCCTGTTCTTTTTATTTTTATTTTTTTGATTGAGATACTTGATATCTTCCATCGCCATTTTGCTGCTTGTTGCAGTAGTGGAAGAGTAGAAGGGTTCAACAACATTTATATAGTAGGACAAGGTATGGTCATTGGAAAAGGACATGAGATTCATTGGCTCAAAAGTATTCTAGTCAATCAGCTCAGGGTGAACAAGGGGTAAGGAATCAACGGGCTCAAGAGAAAAGACTTCGGTATCATCATCATCGTTCAGAGCTGCTGAGGATAGGTCAAGAAAGTTATCTTTCCTAGAATTATCTTGAGTGCGACTCGTTGAGGGACCACTAGAGGAGCCATGAGAGGTATTTTGCGAACCTACCGACGTGGTCCAAAATGATGATCAAGATCTCGTTGTACTTCATCTGGCTGATTAAGAGCTCGTTGTAATGGGACCATTATGATCCTAGATCTTCCCAAATTCCATGTAGCTGTTGAAGGGTGAGGTCTAATGTACCCATGGTTTTCTTGATTAGTTGAAGTAGAAGGCCGTGTAGCTTGAGTAGGAGGCATCTTGATTGGTTCGGCGATCGGGTGATTCGGATTAATCTCTGGGTCATATTGTGTGTTAGAGCTACTACCAACCTCAAAAGTCGAAATAGGAGCGTACTTATGAATCACATCAACCTCTATGTCAATTGTAGCATCAGACAGATGATCCCATTCATATTCATGTGAGTCAGTCCTGCTACTGGCAGATCTCCCAAGGTATTGAGCTAGGGTCATAGGGATTTGTTGCTGATGTTCTTCTTGGTTGAAAGGTTGCTGCTCAACTTTATCCAAGTTAAGGTCAGTTTTGTTAGATTGACTGTCTTGAATGTCCACCTCTTGAATAAGAGCCTGAGTATTTGTAGTCTGAGAGCACTCTCCATAATCTAACAGAGGTAAATAGGGTAGTTTGAGCTCTTCAAACTCTCTAGATGAGTCGATGAATCTAGGCAGATCAAGAATATGTGTAATATTGACTAGCTGCCCCCAGTTAGGGTGTCATTCGTCGGTAGAATCTTCTTATGGAGATAATCCTCTATGTCTCCCCATGCCATTCCTTTTTGTCCTAGGGTGATATTAGTAAATCTTCTTTACTCATGGTCCCTTAGTTTTTTGTGCTTCTGGTGATACCCCTTACCAAAAAGTAAACAATCAGAATGAAATCCGACCTGGAGAAAAAACAGCAAAAGGTGATGCCATTGTGGCGGTTTTTCATACTGTAGAAGCATAAATCATTAGAATATTGCGAGAAATTGCTAATCGAAATTGTTGGCCATTTTTAACCTGTAGTACTTGCAATTTTTTCAATAAATCTGCCCATGCAATTTTTCCTTGAAAAATTGAAAATAAATCATTTTTTTTTTGTGATTTGCTGTGAGCTTTACTGATTTTGACTGATTTTTTGGTGACTTTTGTCATAGCAGAGCTTTTTAGTTTGTTCAGTTGCTTGCACATGCTTGTTTTTTTGCATTTGTTTGCACAGTGGCTATTTCAATACTAATATTTCACAGGACAGCACAACCCTCAGGTGCCTTGATGGACAAGTTTGGTTTGTTGGTTGTCCAAAGAATGATTTTCTCAAGGGGTTCTAGGTACTAGGCAGGACCTCCTTATACTCTAAAACCTCAGCTTTTCTTTCTACCTTGGTCTCTGTTCACTTGCCTCTTGTCATTCTTTTAGGAAAAGAAAGAGTTGTTAGAAGTGCTTCTTCACAGACTTACGTTTATTTCCATCAACCCAATGTGAAAGTCAAAGTCATTAAAATGGATCCTTTTGCCATTTTTTGTTGAGTATTGCACATTTATATAGGTTGTCTTCTTCTGGAGCAGATCATTTTTGAGTAGTGTATGGAGATTTTGGGGACTGTAGACTTTGAACATTTTTAATTGAAGTTTTGAAAACTATTATTATCTAGTTATCATTTATGCACAAAGCAATATGCATTGTGTCATGCAATGTAATCAATGACATGTCAGAACATAAATGGAAAATTCTACAATCCCAAATTCATGTGGTAAATGTAAGAACCCCAAATCGGTCCTTAATTGCTGCAGATGTTTATCTCAATTTGTTGTTTGAAAGTTTATGATTTTTTTGGATTTTCAAGGGTTTTAGAAATAAAAAAAGCAAATGTGCAATAATCTGAAATTCTGAAACTATTCAATTAACTGCTGCAACTTCTATTTATTTTGCAAATGAAATACAAAAAGGAAATCAAGACAATCCTTTATTGGAAAATGATTAACAAAGACAACTACAAAATGCATGAAAAACCTGGGAGAATACACCAGCTGCTGCAGGAACTTATTTATTTCAACTCTACAATGTTGTGGTTGTAAATCTGAAAGAGGATAATGGCTGCGACTTATTCCTCCATAAAGCTGCAATTAAATACTATCTTCTTCTTCCTGCTGCTAAATCTAATACTGCTGAAGCACAAAGAGAGTCTCTGGATGAAACTCTCTGAAATTCCAAATTCACTGGATATTTCACCAGCTCAAATGGATACACACAGAAGAACTACCTTCTTCAATGACAAAGCTGAAACCCTTCTTACAGCTCGAAATCACAATGATCAATTTGCAAAATAACAATGGATGCCTTTCTTCTTTCCCCAGCAAACATAAATAGGCTTTCCAACCCTAAATCACAATTCCTTGAAAAGCTGCGATTTCTTTCTTCAAGGCATTAAAAATATAATCATTAAATAAATTTAATGATTTAGACTTATGAAAACATGCCAAAAAATTAATACATTAATTTGGCCCCCTTCATGATATTAAGACCCATCACTTAAGTGATTTAATATAAAGTCAATTTACAACTTAATATTAAATCCTTTGCCATTTAATTAATATATAATCACTGAAAATTAAGTAACTCCCTCAAAAATGAGAATCTGGCTTAACCGTCTGGAACTGGAGTTGGCATAATAATTTCCCATGTGATCAAATAATATTTCTAAAAATAGCAGGGGTCCATCTCTATGACTTTAAAAGTTGCTAAAAATAGCAAAACTCAAACAAATAGAGTTTGAAACCTTTTCATACCAAATCAAGGATGCTGAGCTCTGCAAAAGTCGAACCATCAGATAAACATATCTCCTCTGTGCACAAATTGACCCTCTATTCATCTCTTCTAGCCTACGAGGGTCCAATGATAGGCTAATCAATAGGTAGAATGATGTCTCTAGCTAGAAGGGGACATCACAGTAAACCATCATTTATATTTGCTCTCTATATCTCTGTGGTACTAAAATGCCTTTAAATTTTAAAAACAGCAGGATTTGTCTTTTTTATTTTGCATTTTTTGAGAATCCAAATTTTCCCAATTCCCTAGTTTTTGGGAAAATCTTTTTTGGTTTGCTAGGTTTTTTCCCAAAATGATTTTTGCTGCTATGCGCCACACAATCCGCAGCAGTGGATTCCTGAATAAAAACATTTTAGAGCATGGAACTCTAAAACCCAGTCATGGACAAAGCCGTCAGAGGCGATCACCTTACTGAGTGCTATCTTTCAGCATTGAAATTGATGAATTGAGATGCTTGAGCATGATGTCTGTGCTGATATGGGTACAATTCTGCTACCGCCCATCTCTGAAGTGTCTATTCTGATATGGACACACAATATTTACTGAAATGGAAGGTAGTTGTGGTCGCCCACACAATCTGCAGCTCCTGCAAGCCCCACCCTTTGGAACTGTTGCTGTTGCAAATATTATCATTGTGAAGAAATATGATGCCCTTTTGCTCAAGGAGAACACCCTGCCTGCCACTGCCAGGCCATCCACTTCAACCAGGAGCTGTCTTGAGTGCATTTATACATCAATAGAAAGCATAGGAGGAATCTCTAGAACACTTTTTCTTTAAGCTATTAAGTCTCAGACTTGGAGTTATCTTAGTTTTGTCACAGTTTCTAACAAAATCTGTTTTTTATGTTCCTTTTGCATCAGTTGTAACAGAAATGTTTATGCTTTTGTTCCTGCCGATCTTATATTTTGTAATCTGGTTTATTTTTTTAGCTCTTTTTCTGTCCTGGTATCATTTCTTCTACAGAAGCTTCTCTTTATGTGTCCTATGACCTTCTATATAGGCTCAGATTTTTCAAAAGCTCACTGCTATTTATATACATTTTCTTTAACTTAAAAAAAAAGAGGTTGCAATGCACATGAAGAGTTTTTAAGCTTTACTTGCTATCTGCATTTGCAAGTTTAGGTGTAAAGTTTCTGACAGGATGTTTGAATCAATCATCTCAGGAGTGTGGGACTTTAGTGAACCTGGCAACTACATTAACTAGCAATGGGATTAGTGCCTTTTCTGGAAATGGGTAAGCTTAAAAGCCAGTCACAATTTTTGATCTAATCCAACTCTTTTCTACTGACATTTTGTTGTAAATGCAAGCCATATCACCTTTGCCTATGGAAATGATAGCTAATTTCTTGGTTAGCTACCATGGGAACTTGCTCCACATAATTAATTCTTAGCTATTAAAATGTTTCAGCGTATGATCAGCACTTTTTAAGCACAAATCCTCTTTAAGAATGTTCTCTACTTTCATTTTCATATGATTATTTTTTTGACTGGAAAATATTGTTGTATCAGTTTTCTGGATTAGATTGTGTAGAGTTTTTGACCATCAATGTTTCGGATCATACTACATGATCCATCATCAGGATGTTAGAGAGCAAGAAGAACAAAAAAGATGGATGATTGCAGATCTAGAAGACCATAAAAAGAAGGGAGAGGGAGAAGGGGGAGGAGAGAGAAAAGAGGTACAAAAATATAAAAATAAAAAGTAAAAAACATGAACAAGGCTAAACAACAAAGACCCATCCTGCCAAGTCAACAGGATAGAATTGCAAAAAACCAAAACGATTGAACCAACCAAAAGAAGAAAACATGAAGGGAAATCTAAAAAGGGGAACAAATCAAAAGAAAAAAAAGAAGAAAATAAAAGCAATAAAAAAGAAAAAAACCAAAAAATGAACATCTATATATATATATATATATGCCTACATGTAAAAAAATTACTACATAAATATAAAATAAAAATTGGTGTCCCTATATATATGCCTACATGTATATATATACAAGTATGTATAAAAATTACTACATAAATATAAAATAAAAATAGGTGTCCCTATGTTGTATATATAGGGACA
Organism: Chamaecyparis obtusa; assembly: GCA_027943335.1. Lineage (NCBI taxonomy): Eukaryota > Viridiplantae > Streptophyta > Pinopsida > Cupressales > Cupressaceae > Chamaecyparis > Chamaecyparis obtusa. The sequence continues at coordinate 365,487 of BSBK01002406.1, read as the reverse complement.
CCAATTTTTATTTTATATTTATGTAGTAATTTTTTTACATACTTATATATATATACATGTAGGCATATATATATCTATATATACATGTATGTATATACATAGATGTTCATTTTTTGGTTTATTTCTTTTTTATTGCTTTTATTTTCTTCTTTATTTTCTTTTGATTTGTTCCCCTTTTTAGATATCCCTTCATGTTTTCTTCTTTTGGTTGGTTCAATCGTTTTGGTTTTTTGCAATTCTATCTTGTTGACTTGGCAGGATGGGTCTTTGTTGTTTAGCCTTGTTCATGTTTTTTACTTTTTATTTTTATATTTTTGTACCTCTCTTTTCTCTCTCCTCCCCCCTTCTCCCGCTCCCTTCTTTTTATGGTCTTCTAGATCTGCAATCATCCATCTTTTTTGTTCTTCTTGCTCTCTAAGATCCTGATGATGGATCATGTAGTATGATCCGAAACGTTGATGGTCAAAAACTCTACACAATCTAATCCAAAAAACTGATACAACATATACATGGATTGTGGAAATTTAATAGATTTGGAAAATAATTTTCACAATGGTAAGGCACACATATGTGACCTAAGAAAGGTAATTGCTATTATAAACTCTTCAAATAATTAATGATTCCTGGCATTACAAAGGGATCAACTTCTCTACTCCTGGATTCATACCAATAATTGGTAGGCATACAAAGACTTTGCCCAAGCGAAATGCAAGTTTCAAATATATACTACTATTACTCACACAATATTTATACCAAACCCCATTTTTCTTTGTCTCCAAGTAAATGGCATGCTTTTTAGTCCAAGCTTGGGAGTGAAGACATAAATGGGGTTGAGAGGCAGTGCCCCTCATAGGGCTTCACAACCATGCTCCCAGTGGTGTTAGGGGTAGCACTCCTCGTGGGGGTATGAGGGCAATGCCCCTAGTCTTTGTACACAATGGAAACTCAAATTACAAGCCATAGTTTCTATTTAATATTCATATTCCTCTTCATCATGATCAAAGGCATCAAGGTTAGCATTTGGTTCAAGTTTATTTGAACCATAGTCCATGCAACTCGCAATAAGTATGCCTGTGTCATGTACAAGATCTGCATCTTATTCATCTATAGAGACATGGGCAAGTTGTGCAGCTATGGCATCTAAATCAGTGTAATGTTCCCTTGTCGGCTAAGCTGGAAAACAGGAACAATTGTCTTATAACCCCAAATTACAAGGAATTCCTTCTATTAAAATCTTTATTATGACTTCTGAATGTAAAAATGGTGTAATTGTCAAGATGGAGTTGATATTGTTATTATCCCAATAAATGGAGGTCACTGCTATATTTGATGTATAAATTTGACTTATGCAAGAATGATCTTGATCTATATATCTAATGTACACTATATCTAATATAAATTGCAAGATAAAAGTTTCTAAGAGTTGTATCTGATATTGTATTAAGGAATATGCTGAAGTCGAATCACTTGTAGTTAATATGTATCTTGTTGTTCTTGTTCCATATAAATATGTAATTGCCTCCAATATTATTTATAATGATTATAATTTTGTGCCTGATCTGAACTTGAATAGTGTACAGCGTATGTACTGTTCCTTACAGCAATATTGAATAATATGCCATCAATTTGTGCATGGAAGGTAATTGCTCCGTGATCTGAACTGGATATGTATAGAAGAAGAAAATCCCATGATCCCCTTCTGAATCAAGTGGAATTGTCTTTTTATATCTTGTTGAATATGACAAGACATGATGGGGAGGACATAACTCTTGTCTCGTAGTAGTCATCTTCCTTCATAGCAATTTTCTTATTTGCACCATTTCCTTATTTACATTCTAATCACAACCCTTCATTGAGTAATCACTAAATTCTTCCATTGCACCCCATTCATTGTAATTAATCTCGTGATTACGGAATAATCATCGGGTTACTGTTGCTGTTAATAATTTTATTATTACTCTTCCATTGATAGGATTGCTTACGTATTGTATTGGGAAGACAAATAGTCATGTAGTAGACTGCTAAGTTGATGGATATTGATTTTCTAACAATATCCCTAGTATCATTGCTGTTTATGTCGTCCTTCAGGATGCTGAAGATATTCTCCGTAATCTTCTTAGAATAAAAATTGTTTTATTTTATTGATAGACTGTTAGTATTATGGCCTTTTCGGTAAGATCAAATTCTGAGAGTTGATTCATTGTGAAGAATCCTTATATTTTATTCATGAGGGACGACTTGCACTTAATACATTATCTCTTGCATGTGTGCCGACCCATATATGAGGCGGCTGTATAATATATTGTGAAAGTGCTGACTTGCATATGCAAGTCGGCTGTCTTATGGGCATACCTCTTCCCTCCTTAAAACCATATATATAAGGGGTATGAAGTATGTGGAAATAGCATCATCGAAAACATAACATGACTGCTATATTCACACACTTCAGCAGAGATATTTAGCAGAGACATATCAGATCATTGCAATCCCAATTTCATATCATAGCAGCATCATCTTGAATCTTAAAGGCAGCAGACTTGGAGCGAATTACATCAGACCTAGGGCAGATTTAAGGGCAGTCTTGAGAAGCAATTTATAGCAGACTTATAGCAGCAGACCTGAGGATCAATTTGCAGACCTCAGGAGCTATCTGGGGCAGACTTGAGGAATAAGTTATAGCAGACATAAAGACATACTTCATAGCAAATTTGGAGGACTAATCTAAAGCAGACTAAAAGTTTGAAGTGAATCAACTTGAAGACATCAACAAGGAGATTTCATAGCATAATCGGGTATTATTTGTTCCTTCTTTTGTCAATATTTTATTAGGGCCTAAATCCTAGCTTTGAAAGATCATCCATAGTTTGAATTTTCCTTTAAAGTATGAAAATATTAACATGGTGTCAGAGCCTAGGTGAGTGAAAGATCTACTTTCAGATTAAGGAAATCAACCTAACACTTTCAAAACTAGGAAATTCAATATGTCTAGTGGAGTTAGACCAGAAGATAGACTCAAAGGAGCCACAAACTTCTTATCTTGGAAAATTAGAATTCTTCTTACCTTCAGAGAACTAGAGCTAGATTCAATTATAGAAAATCCATCTAAAAATGACATGAATGAAGATGAGTCGTGTAAATGGAAAAAGGGTAATAACAAAGCTATGAGAATTATAATTGATAGCGTAAAAGACCACATCATACCCACAATCTCTTGTCTAGAGTTTGCCTATCTAATGTTCTCAACATTATCAGGGATGTTTTAAATTAATAATACAAGTAGAATTATGACTCTTAAAAATGAAATTTCTCGAATCAAGATGAGACAAGGAGAAACTATCACATCATTTTTTATGAGAATCATTGAGTTAAGAAATCAATTAGCAACTATTGGGCACACTTACGATGAAAAGGAACTATCCATGATAGCACTTAATGGATTACGTCTTTTATGGGACTCCTTTACTCAAGGAATCAATTGATATATTTTCTGATTACTTAGAATTGAGGTCTATTATTGAAATAATGCTGAGATCCATATCATTACATGTGAACTTGTATAACCTACATCTTGTAGTAGATGATACTACCAAGGCTGGGACATCTTGAGGATGGTCTTCACATTGTGCACATCAGGTATGATATATTATGTTATGTTTTCTTTCCATATTCATTAAGAATGAAATCTAGTAAAGCTTGTGGCTACATTATGAGATTTGATCTTCCCTCAAGACCAAGAGGGAGTGTTAGTATTATGGCCTTTTCAGTAAGATCAAATTTTGAGAGTTGATTCATTGTGAAGAATCCTTATATTTTATTCATGAGGGATGACTTGCACTTAATACATTATCTCTTGCATGTGTGCCGACCCATATATGAGGTGACTGTATAATATATTGTGAAAGTGCTGACTTGCATATGCAAGTCGGCTGTCTTATGGGCATACCTCTTCCCTCCTTAAAAGGATATATATAAGGGGTATGAAGTGTGTGGAAATAGCATCATCGAAAACATAACATGACTGCTATATTCACACACTTCAGCAGAGATATTTAGCAGAGACATATCAGATCATTGCAATCCCAATTTCATATCATAGCAGCATCATCTTGAATATTAAAGGCAACAGACTTGGAGCGAATTACATCAGACCTAGGGCAGATTTAAGGGCAGTCTTGAGAAGCAATTTATAGCAGACTTATAGCAGCAGACCTGAGGATCAATTTGCAGACCTAAGGAGCTATCTGGGGCAGACTTGAGGAATAAGGTATAGCAGACATAAAGACATACTTAATAGAAAATTTGGAGTACTAATCGAAAGTAGACTAAAAGTTTGAAGTGAATCAACTTGAAGACATCAACAAGGAGATTTCACAGCATAACCGGGTATTATCTGTTCTTTCTTTTGTCAATATTTAATTAGGGCCCAAATCCTAGTTTTGAAAGATCATCTATAGTTTGAATTTTCCTTTCAAAGTCTGAAAATATTAACATAGACTACCTTTCTAAATCATTTCTTGCTTGTCGCTTAGACACTTGATTGTTTTCAATGGATATTACTTTATTGTAATATCTTGTAATAATTTATTATTATATTTATATTTTAATAATAATTATTAATATTATTACTTTAATATTATTATCTTATATTGACATTATTATATTTATCGATTCATGAATATATAATATTATATTATATTATTATATTAATAAATTATATTTAATAATAGATTGTATATTATTATATTCATATAATATTTATTATATCAAATTTCAATTATGTTCTTTCATTTTATAATAAATTATATTATAGTTTATTATTGTTATTATTGTTATTTATTTTTATTATTTATTATTGAATCTCATCCTAAAAAGGGACATCACAAGTCTACCCTTCCCCAAAATTGCTTGTCTTCAAGAAATTGATGTGAGTGGCTTCTGCTGCGTGATCTTGATATTGATCAATAGTTTCGTGGCTTGGGTTCGTTCTCTTATTCTAGTACACTTGCACATGGGACACACATTTGGAAATACAAAGTATGCACGTTAATGTATGGTGATATAAAACATACAAGAAGCATATATTTAAATGTATGAAGGCACAAAGCATACATGAAGTATACACATTAATGCATGAAGACACAAAGCATGCACAATGTAGACGCATAATACACACATTCTTGATTAAACCCTACGATTTACAATTTACAATGAATTAGGGTTAGGGAAATGGTTTACAAAATTTACTTCTCCATTATGCTTTTGATTATGAACCTGAACATAAGTACATACATATGTATATATAAGCTTCAAAGAAAATTTGAGTCATGATAAGTTAGTCCAAGTCAATCCCATACTAAGTCCAAGAGCATAACTTTGGCCCCCTTGGCCTTGGTGGTAGGTGTTAGGCATCCACACGAGGTGGTCTATTTAGTGGAATGCTTGTTTTTGCTTATCTATTTATGCCTCATCTCCTCTGCCTTAGAAAATAAAAAAGGTGCTCTTAGCATCTTTTCCTTAACTGCAATAGGGTGCCCTAACGATTCTCCCTTGATTGCAGACTCCATAGGAAAGGTACTTGCAATAGGGTGCCCTAGCAATTCTCCCTAAATCACGGAGCAGTAGGGTGCCCTCATAGCGGTTCTCCCTTAACTGTCATTGCAATTGGGTGCCCTAGCGATTCTCCCTTAATTGCAGACTCGGTAGGAAAAGTACTTACAATAGGGTGCCCTAGCAGTTCTCCCTTAATCTTAGATACAATATAATAGGGTGCTTACGTATTGTATTCCCAATATAATAATATATGACTATTTGTCTTCCCAACATAATAATATATATAATATTATATGAATATAATTGTATATTATTATATTCATATAATATTTATTATATCGATTATGTTCTTTCATTTAATAATAAATTATATTATAGTTTATTATTGTTATTATTATTTTATTTATTTTTATTATTTATTATTTAATCTTGTCCAAGAAGGGGACATCACAATCAGCACACTCAAGGGCTAGATCCCAATTCACTGTCACACTGTTTACTCTTTACGGGTATATGGTTTCACACACAAAGTAAACAAAAATATTCAATAGAGCATGAATAGCATAACAATTCAAAATGAACACAATGCACATAATATTGGCAGAAAGATAAATCTTTTCATTTCATAAGATGTCTGTACAATCAACAACCCATGACTTGTTCCGAGTAGAATACAAATAGTGCCCGATGGTTGGTTAAGGCTGCCAATCATCAACAATTGACACCCTTTCAAAAGAAATGTTTTATTATACTTCCAAGTCTAATTTAACTAACAAAAGTTTAATTTAATTACTAAGGGCAGATCTGCCGTCTACATCAGCCCCCCACAAAAATTGTCATCTTCTAGATGACATAAACCAAAATGGGGCAAAATACACATAAAGAAAACTACGAAGAGGGGCAAGGAGACGTCCTTGGAACTGGAGAAGTTGACGGAGTGGATTACTGTTGCAGACTTGCAGGCAACAAATGCCCTAGGTGGTTGTCATCTCCATCTATCTCATTGTGCGGACCATGTTGGCAGCCTCCATCACTTGCTTCATTTTTTCAAGTCCGGTGTCTTTTCTCTTCTCCCCTCTCGAAGAGTCGCTGGTTCTGTTGCTTTCCTTGCCAACTTCGAGTCCCTCTGTGCTAGTTTCTCGCAAAGAGGGGCTATTGTACTCTCCAGATTAGTTAGGTAGGAATGTTCCTGTGCCAGTTGTGCCCGACTCTTCTCGACCAACTCTGAATATGCCTTACGTTCTTGTTTAATTTGTCAGGTGGCCTTGTCCTTGGCCGTGTTTGCCTCATCCAAAGCTACGATGATATGGTAGAGACGTAGTTGTAGCTCCCTAAAGTATGTCTATGCCATGAAGTGTGCGAAGGACCCTATCATGACGACCACCCTCTTGAGGCAAAGGAGGGTGCTAGGCAACCGTCATGTTGTCTTTCTCCACCTATGGCCATCCTCTAGCTGTAAAACATATAGTAAATTCCTAATGACATTCTCCTTGCATGAATCTCAAGAGCCTCTCTGCCGCTTGAGCAACTAAGGAGTCATGGCCAATATCCAATTCCTTGGTAATTGTCCCTACTCGAGACATGAAGAGGGCCATTTCCTCGAGTTAACGACCATATCTTTGAAGGGTGCCGATTGGATCACGAGGATTTGGCTTCTCAAGCCGTAGCACCGCATCCTGTCATTCCCCTACTTGTTCCTCCCTCAGTGGCGATGTTGGGGCTGTAAGACCATCCTCTACGTCCACCTCGTGTGCCTCGATCTATTGTACTTCCCCATGTTTGGCCCCCCCTTCAACTCCTACACGCATCCCTGCAACTTCCAATTCGAGTCTCGGACACTCCACAGGCACCACCTCCACTAGTACCCCTCATAGCTGCAACAAATTGCCTATAGTGGCGTGAATGCCTCCATTGACCCCTTCTATTGGCAGTGCCTCACTCTCAACTAGCGGTTGCCCCTCCCTTGGTGCATTTATTTCCTAGCCACCTGGTAGTACGACCAAAGATGGTGGGCCCGCCATCACTTCCCCTTGTGTTGCCGCTTGTGAGCATGCACCCTCCTCTGTTGGTGTCAAATGTAGTGGTGCCAGTGTGTGCATAGATAATGAAGCCGACTGAAACACCACCATTGATGTGGCATGAATGGTAGTATTGATATTTTTCAGGCTCCTCCATGTAACCTCCTTCGCTTGTCGCTAGTGTGACTTCAACTACACTTTCGATTTCCAAAGACACCTCAATGGGGTTTGTTTCCTCCTCACTACCATTGTCAGATGACTCCTCTTGTTGGCACAACTCCTGGTGTGGCCGCTTTTTTGCGGGCTGATCGCCTCCTGTCAGTATGTCTAGGTGAGTCTAATAGAAGATAGTCGGCATAAAGGGCTCTATGCGACTAAATGGCCTATAATCTCTCCATTCTTCTACAGGCACCTGGACTCGTACTGCATCCAAGTAGAGGCTAATGGCATGATTTGACATGTAAAATGCCCTATGCTCCAATTGAAGAAACTCTTGTATTCTGTCAGATAACATTGTTGCGCAAGTGTGTAACTTGCTTGTGCTTAACCCTGTCATGAGACGAGCTTGTCATACTCCTATGTTTGATGCATGACTAGCACCTGTAAGACGACTTTTGATCACATCAAGAATGCACTTCCAGGTAGCTGTGGAGGAACTTTTTTTCATGCCCCGATTGCTACTATTATTCCACATGCTGCTCCAATCCTTTTTTGGTAGGTCTTAAGTCCAACAAGTGTTTCTTCTGTTTGTCGGTTATCTTCTTGGACAACTTTTTCGATACAGTTGCTCCTTTACACGGTATCCCAAACACTTTGGTAAATTCGGTTGGCTGAAAGGATATAGTGATGGATCTCTGCCCACTATAAGGAATAGTAGTTTGGTGAGCATGGCAATCATAACATGTCACCATTGCTCTCAATGCATGCTTAAACTCTCTGATACTGAATATGGGCATCTGTAATTCTTTGTCTAGCTTTGCGTGCCTGAGGACTTTCTTCATCTCATAATTTTCCTTTGTTTCATTCCACTAGGTGCGACATTCAATGCCGCTTAGTCCTTCCCACGTCAGGGCATCAACTGTAATCTTCTCCTCGTTCTATATTCGTGGCCTTGAGATTTGTAACTTTGAAGTACTGCCTGTTGCCATTTTCTATTTCGTCTCCTTTTGTTTAGTGTTATAATGGTTTCCTGTATATCTTGGGTCTCCGAAACTGATAATCACCATCTATTTCTTGAACTGTATTGGTTTTCGATTGTCTTTTTGTAACTGAATTTGAAATTCGAATTTGTTATACCTTGCCCAAGCGACGTGTATGGCGGCCCCTAGAGTTTGTTCGATAGCTCTTGATGGCCTCCAACTAGCAGAAACACCTATCTATGCTCGACTTCGTATGGTGTCAAGAAGAATGTGTGGGATTCGTACGGTGGCCAAAGAAATGCATATCACACGGTAGCAGTAGAGAAGTGATGCAAGCATATAAGTATCCCGTAAATAGGTGTCCTATATGCTGGCAGGCAGGATGATGCTCTGTACGATGGCAATGTCACACAAACACCTTTGCACAGTGATAAACAATATAGGCCTCTTGTGTCGTATAGTGGTAATAAAAATCTTATCGCTCTAGTGCCATGGAATGGCAAAGAAACTCTTATCCCTCCAATGTCGTACAACGACAATGGAACTCTTATCCCTCCAGTGCCGTATGACGGCAATGAAACTCTTATCCCTTTGTGTTTGCACTACGAGTATATACCTATACAATGGAAGTAGAATTTGAGTGCTTTGTATAGTGGCAAAAAAAGCCGACGAGACCCGTGTGGCTGGCAAGACCCGTACAGTGGCACAGTGTGCCTGCGGAACTCGTAGGGTGGTGGGATGGGTTTGTGTATGCTGCACGGTGGCAACTGAGTTGAATACCGTATGATGGTGGGGTGAAGTTGTTGTCTGTACGGTGGTTGTTTTGTCTGATAATTGTCGTACGGTGGTAGTCAGCAAGTTCTGCTCGACACTAGATCTCTTGGTTCGCCAATTTCCTTCAATCCTTGTGCACTTGGTTTTTTCAATGGTTAGAAATAATGAACTCCAATCCCCTTTTATAATTTCCGTCCCTTCATTACATGGGGTTTTTATTTTTAATTTTTCTTTCCTTCTCAATTTTTCATATATGACTTTTCCTTCTTTTTTTCTTCCTTATTTTCTAACTCTAATTGCAAATTCTTTTTGGGATTTATTCTCCCCCCTTTGGATTTTTTAAATGTGATTCTCCTGACATTCATACTTAAAAAACTTTAATTTTGGTTTTTTTGATTTGCATACTCACCTTTTGGTAGCTTTTTTTGCCTTTTATCTCTTGCCATCTTTGTATTCCCGTCTATTGCCTTTTTGCCTCTTGGTTGGCTACTCACTTTCCTTGTTCCTATTTCGTTTTGTTCCCTTTGGTTCCATGTTGGGTCTAACCTTGACTTTAGATGCATACTGCCACATGTAGGTCCCTGGAGGCATCTTGTAACATTCATTTTGATAGCAGGTTCCCATATATTTTGGGTCGAATATTTTGTTGACTAAGGGTGCCGTTCCCACACCCTTATAACCCTCGTCCACATATTGGCCACCATATTTTTGGTAGCATACCATTTCTCCCCCACTGGATTTGGTATTACCTTCACAATATGTTAGAGGTAGGTTGGTATGGAGCCTCTCTTCCTTTAGTGCCACACTTTTATATAATCTTATCCACGTATCTATCCCCTTTTGCGATCAATAGACCATCCATTTTTACGACCATCTTTAAACATGGTCCGAGAGTGGCACCATATTCTTCGAGGTCAATTTACTCCTCTAGGTCTTCCTCTCGAACTTCTCCCTTGGTTGCTTGCTCTGTTTTGGGTTTTTCTTTGGCCTCCTCATCAATGTCATAGGTCATGAAGCCTTCTTGTCTTCCCTCACATTGTGCCTTCCACCTCCAATAACCATTTATTCTCACCCATAATGCTAGTGGCCCAAACAATGCATTTGTGAGTTGCTTATGTAGTTGGGGAACAATGACTCCTTTGAGATGTTTCCTTTCCAATTGCTCCTCTGGTGCTATCATGGGTTTGGCCTAGTCTAGGCCTGGTCTGTATGAATCTTCTGTGATAACTGTGTTAGCAATTTAAGTTGTCATTAGTGTACATCAAACACCATTCCCACCGGTAAAGGTTCACCGGTAGTCCACTCACATTACTTTAAAGGCACCGGTAGACTAAGAAAAGGAGATGCACCGGTAAACCGAACTAAGTACATTGTACCGGTCTATTATCACATACAGAGATAAACCGGGTATAAGTGTATAATGGTCAAAACTGCATAAAGATCCGCACCAGATTTTGCGGAGCAATTTGAGATAAAATCGGAATATGCGGAGCATCCACCGCTCAGAAGTGGAGTTAGCTTTATTTCTACGGATGTTTTCAAGGTAAACTCCAGATCAAAATGCAAAGCTTTTTGCTAGTTACATGATTTAATATTGAGTTTACAGCCTGGCGGTTCTATGAGTTAAGGGTTTCATTAAGGTGAACTCTTGTATAAATACAGGTCATAGGATGCAAGAAAATGTGTTGTTGATAATTGTTGAATACACAGAGCAGAGTAGAGATACCTTCTGAGAGAAGTGCTACAGTCACAGAGGTGAAAGGCAAAAGAGATCAATAGCCAGGCAGAACAGGGAAAGAGATCAACATGTATGATCTAATCAGACAATCAATGTCAATTCAGATCATTGCTTTTATAAGGTGTGAAAACATATTGAAATCCCTCTATCAGGGCGAACCCCAATTGGTTCTTTGTAAAAGTCCTTTTAACCGGGTAACATCTTTGTTGATGTTGAAAGTCCTCTAACCAAGCAACTCCTAACAGAGTTAAGATCTTAACCGATCTTCTACCAAATCCCTTAACTGGGTAGCACCTTCACTAGTGCTTTGTAAGCTCCTAACAGGTTGCCTTCATTCTGTTGTAGTGAAGTTGTGAGCTTTGTCTCACCGTGGTTTTTTCCTTCTAATCAAGGGTTTCCATGTATACTTCTTGTGTTGATCTGTGTGTTTCTATTTATGCTTATGAATGATTGTTTATATTCTGCTTATCAAGGAAGAATAATTGAACAAGTGTTGAATTGTAATAGAAACAAGTATTTACTGATTCACCCCCCCTCTCAGTAACCGGTTAGTAATAAAAATTGGTATCAGAGCTAGAGCTCTTTATATATAAAACATAACCGCTTGAGAGAAAGATCATGGAGGGTTACAGATATCTGAAACAGATTGAGGAAGCCAACGACATCATTGCCTCTTTGGAGAATAGGCTGAGAAGATCACTTGCAAAAAGGAAGGAGCTGGCTATGGAGTTGAATGCGAGCAATGAGACTATTGATGAACTCTCTGGGTAGAGTGGATCTGATGAAGTTGAGGAGGCAGTCTCTGAGCTCATGGAAAGAAACCAGATCGTAACCGATTAGATCTCCAACCTTAAGAGGGAGCAAGAAGATAATGACCTAAGGATGACTAAATTGATTGAGAAAAAGAGAAAAGCTGAAAATGAAAGAAACACAGCTATCAAGTCATTAACAACCTCTGAAAAAGAAAGGAATCGGGTAGAGGAAGCTGTAGGGGCAAATGATCTTGTCATTCTACAACTCCAAGAAGACATGCAAATTGTCACCCAAGAAAACGCCAACATGCAAAAAGGTTGGCATGATAGGGATGAAGCATGCAAAAGACCGGCACTAGAGTTGTATCAACTGAAGGAACAGATGAAAGAACTTGAAGAAAGAAATGAAACCCTAAGAAGATACAGCGAGAGCTCGGTCAAGTTTGATGAGCATTTTAAAGCTCAAAGAAAGCACAAAGATCACATCGGTCTTGGATTCACCGAAAAAGACATCAAAGAGACTGTTGAGTCTTTCGGAGCTAAGATAAGCAAGAAGGATAAGAAGCCGTTGACAGAAAAAGGTAAGAATACTTTCAACACCTCTTGCAATCATTGTGAGAAATTGGGTCATAGAACAAATGACTACAGGAATGCACCGGTAAAGCCAAACAACAGTTACTGCAAAAACTGTTGCAAATATGGCCACAAGACCAATGAATGTTGGTCAAGCCCCACAACTGTGTCCATTGGAAGCATGGGAAGCTTCATGGGCTACTGCTATGCATGCAATAAGTTTGGACACAAAGATGATGAATGCAGATCAAAGACAATGACATTCATATCCCCAAGACCGATATTCACCAAAAGAAACAAGAACCGAAGCACACCTAACTATGCTGTGGCATGCATAGTTACAATGACTACCGGTACAATTCACCTGACAATAGAAGGGTGAACCCATGGAAGTCAACCGTGATAGTCTATTACTCTTGCAACAAAGTAGGACACCTAGCAAAAGAGTGCAAGAACCGGTCAATGAGCAAAAGGAAAGAATCGGTCGAACTGGTAAAGAAGATCTCATCCTCAAATGAGAAGAACAAAGGGAAGAAGACTAAGAAAGAAGTCAAACAGATTTGGTTCAAAAAGGAATCAAAGAGCTCCGTTGAGGAAAAAACAGAGGAAAGGTCATGATTGGTTGATGGTGATATCTCTTCAGCAAACTGAGTCTATAAGACTTAGAGGGAACCGATAGCCCATCTACCGTTCCCAGTAGGACTGGTGAGAGTCATACTCACTCAGTCTACAAGGATTAACCAGTCAAGTAAGCATTGATCAACCGAGACAAGCACAATCGAAAAAGCCAGAGTACTGGTTAGCAAAAACAGAAAGAAAGGTTAGGTAAGGCAATTAATGCTGTAGCCATTTAACAATAGTTACCGTTTGGTAATTACCATTATGCCCTAACTCTATAAAAGAAAGGAGAATTACTCATTTAGTTTTACTTTGCTTTCTTTGCGATTAACAAATTCTTGTGCTAAGTAATATTCTTGCGCTTTGATCACTGTGAGCTATTGTTTGTAATACCAATCAAGCGACTTTTTGTGTTAATTGGTTATCAAGAAATGGCATCATCATCCTCTACCGTGAAGCTGATCAAGGGAAATCAAGTGGATCGACCTGCATATGATATTGCGGTGGTTCAAAACAGGGAAAACGACATGGTTGGTGTGCTGTCGTCTGTTCCAAACGGAGTCCTCTTGACCGAAGATGTCACGGCGTTCATTCACGCCAAACAGGAAGAATTGGGCGAAACTTATATTCAAAGAGAGTACCTTGAGTTATGTGAAGAAGGGAGACTTCTTGATAAATATGCAAAGCTGGTATCATCTGGACTTATCAATGGAGTATGCTACCCGACAATCTTCTGGGAAGACTGCATTCGAATGGTTTTAAGCCATCTTCATGAACCGGGTTTTTGGCTCAATAAAGGTGTATGCAATCCGATCACTAAAGAAGATCTGCATAGAGTGACCAAGGGGAAGCACTAACCCTAAGGACTATCTCTAATGTCATCGTCAATAAATTGACAAGGTCAAGATTTGATGGTCGACTTATGACCGTGATCGACATTGAGGATGATGGTGTCCGCTTTGCATCTGCTGTGATTGGCTACAAGGTTTACCAGTCAAGCAATCTAAACAGCATACCGAGTGGAGCAATTCACGCTGCACACCGGATAATGCACGATAATGCTCAATACGACATCTGTGCGATGGTTCGAGGGAAAATCTTTAAAAATATGAAGAAGCTCGGAGTTGTCAAGAAGAAACCCATGAAGTATGGAACCCTGCTGGTATGTCTGTACTTCTACTATTTAAATTTCTTCTCGGGTATTGGAAAAGTGACTTGGGGGACCGATAGACCGGTCATGCATCAAATCAGTGAAATGGCTAACCAACTGGGAAACCGGTTAGGCAGAGTAATGACTGAACACTTTGAGGCATTTCAACTACGAATACATACAAGAGAGAGGGTGCCATCAACAATTGTTGACGAATACAAAGACGATGTATGCTTTCTGGTTAGCACTAATAACTACATAATTCAAGCTGTGGAACCGAGAACCTTGTACGCTCCTGAACTGGGCTATGAAATCACCTCAAAGACTGCTAAGGCATATGTAGATGCCTTGACCGAGGCGGCTCTAGATCTCTCTGCTTACCGGTTCGGTACCCGTGAAGAGATTTGAGAGAATCTAAAGAAAAGAGCACCAATCAAGAACGTTTATGTCAAAAGGACACCCATGCCAAAGAAGAAACTGGTCAAAGATCAACCCAAGGCTCAAAAGAAAAGAGCATAACTGGTAGCAAGCACTTAAGAGGAAGATCCCGAGGAAACAGAGACTGAAGACACAGTTCCTTTAATCGGAAAGAGGAAATCAAGAAAATCGGTAAAGGAGGATCCACCAAAAAGTAGAAAGCCCACAATTGATGAACTTGTGGAAGGAATGAAAGAAATTGGTGGAATGGGATCAGTTGGCAGGAGATATCAATTAGCAAATGATGAAGATAGGACAAAGAAGAAGCAGTAGTTTACTGTATTCTTAAATTCAATCTCTCTCCCACAGAACTTCATAGGACTGTTCCTAATGATCTTTATGAGATTCTGGAAGCTAGATGGAAAGCTTCAATTGACAGGGGAAAAGAGATGAGGATTCGAACTCTATTGGAGGTTTAGAACCATCTCACTCTGGACAAGGCCACTCAGCAAGCTGAATTGAACAAGCAAAGTTTCCTGATAAAGAAGAGAATTGGTCAAATGCTCATCGCTGAAACTGAGAAGGTTCACCAAGAAGGTGTGTCTACTTGGACAAAATTTCTTCAGACCCAGCAGCAAGTAGAAGAAGCTCGACAAAGAACTATAGTTCCATCGGTGCTTGACACCGATAAAGGAAAAGGAGTGCTTGGAGCTGAAGCACCAGTCAAAGAGAAGAATCCTACAGAACCGGTCATCGTCGACATCACCGATGATCAAGGCAGTGATCCAGCACGCCCAACTGTTCCTAAAGGTAAGACTCCAGCAATGACTGTCAATGATATAGTTGATGGTTATGGATTTTGGAGAAGTAGAGAATGCTGCTAAATGGTATAGCGTACTAGGAGAAGAGGACAAACAGTCAATTATAATAGCCATGATGGAAAGTTTTATGGACTATAAAAGAACTCCAAGGGACTATAGGGCCAAGTTTCCCCCTGAGTTAAATTCTAGGCTATAGACCAAATGGAGAACCGGTGTAGGCATCAACACTAGAATAAATAAGGAGACATTGTCTAAGGTTAGACCTGGTCTCAGTGAAGAAAGACTCAAACTTCTACTAGAAGAAGCAACAATGAACTTGGACACCAAGTGTAGAGTTGCCAAGATACTAAACGGATATGAAAATGAAGTCTATAAAGAGACCCTAGACTTCTGGCAATAGTACAACTTCTGTACACTTGAGAAATCAGGTCCTCAGGATCAAACTGAACAGATACAAGCATCATCGGTTCAATTCACTACTTGCGAAGAACTTGCAACCGGTAAGGTGAATGTTCAAGCAGAAGAGTTCACATTTGGTGAATAGATAAATGTTGAACAGGTAATTCCCCTAGTACAACAAGAGCTGGGAAATGATATTCCTATGGGAGAGTTACATTCAGCTGAAGAGCAGCACAAGGACGAAATCCCACCGGATGTTCAATTTTAACAGGAATAGGATGCCCCACCTGAAGTTGAAGTGCAACCGGAATAAGAAGCTCAGATTAAGGAAGAAGCACCTGCTAAAGAAGACCTACCTGAAGAAGAGGTGCAACCAGAAGATGCGGCTCAACAAGGAGATGAAGAAAATAAGGAATAGGAACAAGAAATTCCTATACACACTGAGCAAGCTCAACCGGAAAAGGAGCCCAAGCAAAAGGAGCAAGCAGATATTCCAAGCTCCTCATTTAAAAGAAAGTTATCATTTGCTGAGGATACAAAAGCCAAAAGGAGCAAGGCCACCGATATAGTGGTTGACATCAGCAAAATGTCAACGAGGCAACTAAAGGAGCTGACCAAGAGAAAACAAGACATGGTCCTGACCACTGTCAAGAACATATTGTGAAACTTCGTACCTGATGCTGACATAGATGAAGATGAACCTGTGATAGATCAGTTGGAAGTCTTGGCACAAGCAATCAGTGATAACCTGACAGATCCAAAAACTGTAGCTATAGATCACTATGAGAAGAAGAGAATAGAAATTCTCCACAAATAGGTTGAAGATATCAAGGTAACTCTGTCATCCAACTTAAGAGTTCTTCAATAGAAGATCCAAGTTGCAAAGACTTCAAAAGACATTAGAGCCTTGTCTTCTCAATTTGACATCAAAAATAAGTCAGCAACAAATCTTAACAGAGAAATGACTAGTCTGGCTCTAATTCTGAGAAAGACTTCAGAAGTGGAGAATAATAGAATCCAAGACATAATTGGATTTCATTTATTTTTGGCCCCAACATTTGACTCCATGCAGCAAACTGCAACTTCTACAGAAATTCTGATCAATGAACCGAATTATAAAACTGTGGAGGATATGGAGAACATCATTGTTTCTCTAAAAGCAGACCGGTTACATTGAATATGTAACTGGTCAATGGGCACCGTTTCTTCAATCTGCAAAGAATATCTATAAGGATATCTTCACAAGGCTACAAATATGAAATCCTAAGTGAAGCTTAACCCTTTGTCCTATGGAGGCAAAAAGGGGAAGAAGAAGCAGAAGACAGGGGAAGCAATAGTCATTAGAAGAGAGTAGAACTAAAGTGTACAAAACATAGGGTAGTAATCTGATCAAGGACAGTATAGCCACAGAACCGGAACAAAAGAAGAGCTAAAGCACTTTAACAAGGGAAGTGTGCTACAAAAAAAAGAGAAGTATATAGAGCAAGGTATAAATTGTGATACGTAAGTGAGTATGATTTTGAGCATGGTTTTGCCACCAATGACAAAGGGGAAGATTGTTAGCAATTTAAGTTGTCATTAGTGTAAATCAAACACCATTCCCACCTGTAAAGGTTCACCGGTAGTCCACTCATTATTTTAAAGGCACCGGTAGACTAAGAAAAGGAGATGCACCGGTAGACCGAACTAAGTACATTGTATCGGTCTATTATTACATACAGAGATAAACCGGGTATAAGTGTATACCGGTCAAAATTGCATAAAGATTCGCACCAGATTCTACGGAGCAATTTGAGATAAAATTGGAATATGCAAAGCATCCACCGCTCAGAAGTGGAGTTAGCTTTTTAGTAGGAGTTAGCTTTATTTCTACAGATGTTTTCAAGGTAAACTCCAGATCAGAACGCAAAGCTTTTTGCTAGTTGCATGATTTAATGTTGAGTTTATAGCTTGACGGTTCTATGAGTTAAGGGTTTCATTAAGGTGAACTCTTGTATAAATACAGGTCATAGGACGCAAGAAAATGTGTTGCTGATAATTGTTGAATACATAGAGTAGAGGAGAGATACCTTTTGAGAGAAGTGCTACAGTCACAGAGGTGAAAGGCAAAAGAGATCAATAGCCAGGCAGAACAGAGAAAGAGATCAATAGGTATGATCTAATCAGACAATCAGTGTCAATTTAGATCATTGCTTTTATAAGGTGTGAAAGCATATTGAAATCCCTCTATCAGGGTGAACCCTAATCGGTTCTTTGTAAAAATCCTTTTAACTGGGTAACATCTTTGTTGATGTTGAAAGTCCTCTAACTAGACAACTCCTAACAGAGTTAAGATCTTAACCGATCTTCTACCAAATCCATTAACTGGGAAGCACCTTCACCAGTGCTTTGTAAGTTCCTAACAGGGCGCCTTCATTCTGTAGTAGTGAAGTTGTGAGCTTTGTCTCACCGTGGTTTTTTCCTTCTAACCGAGGGTTTCCACGTATACATCTTGTCTTGATCTATGTGTTTCTATTTATGCTTATGAATGATTGTTTATATTTTGCTTATCAAGGAAGAATAATTGAACAAGTGTTGAATTGTAATAGAAACAAGTATTTATTGATTCACCCCCCTCTCAGTAACCGGTTAATAATAACAAACTGGATCCCCTTCAATTTTTTCATTGCGTCCAATTGTCTAGTCTCCTCTAGTTGCATCCCCTATCATTTTGATTGCTACTTCTGGCCTCTCTATCATAGATTTTGAGTTTTGAGTTGTTCACCAAATCTCTGATAGGATAATTGTCCAATGTTGATAGTTTGATTGCACCACTTAATCCCACTTCCTTGACTTCATATGGTCACAACCAATGAACTTGGAACTTCCCAGGTCAAAGTTTGTTATGGTTGTTGTACTTGAGTACTAACTATCTTGGCTGAAAGTTCATCCGTTGGAGGTGCTTGTCATGCAAAAACTTTGTTCTCTGTTGGGCCACCTCCGTCGCCCACTGTGCCATCATATGTCGTTTGTCCAACTTCATGGGTGTAAACAATCGTACCTTCAAACTCTCTGTGTCCCCAAGCCAGTTTTCTATTACAATTCTTAGGCTTGGTACAATGCACTTTGTCGGTACCGCGACCTCTTGCTCGTACATTAGCTGGATGGGTGTGTGCCCTGTTGTCACCTTATAAGTGGTACAGTTTTCCCAGAGTACAACAAGGAGCCTCTCTTCCTAGTCTTCTTGTTTCGGTCCGCATGTCTTGTACAAAATTGACACCAATAGTTTGTTGACTCAGCTTGCCCATTTGCTCTTGGGTAGTACCGACTTGACAGGTTGTGGAATATCCTCAACTTCAATGTCAATTGTACGGATCACTTGGTTCACAAAATGCAACCCTCGGTCACTTGTGAGTTGGATTGGTATGTTGAATCGGGTCACTATTTGTTCATACAGGAAGCTTTTCGTACTGAGTGCCATGTTAATAGTTAGTACCCCTTGTCTCTGCCCATTTCCTGAGGTACTTCGTGGCCACCACTATGTACCAACAACGGTGCATGTTGCTTACCTTCAATGGTCCCACAAAATCAAAACCCCATCTTTCGAAAAATTCTTGTGACTGTGAGGGATATAAGGGCATGAAATCCAGCTTTAATGGTTTGCCTGTGCTCTAGCAGGTATCACAACTTAGTACCCACTCGCGGGTATCCGTGTACAAGGTCGGCCACCACAGTCCTACTAATAGTACCTTGCATGTAGTGACATCTAGCCCTATGTGGCCTCCTGCCAATCCTTTGTGCGATTCCTTTGGCACACTCGGTGTGATGAACCAAACTGGCTCTTGGCTCCAGGTGATTAAATTCTTTAAAATATTTAACACTTCATAGGATTTTTATCAAGAAGATATGTAACTTCAAATTTCTTCACAAATATAATACCATAAAATTTAGAGAATCCATTTATAATTAAAACTCATAAAATCTGAATGCTTCAATAATTGATTTAAATTCTAGAAATGATCTTTCATAAATATTGGCACCTGGCAAATTCTGCAAGTTTCACAATGTGATATTCCCCCAAACCGTGACACAGCCCTGAATAAGTACACGCCACCTTTTTGCAGTCACGTGGCAGCTTGTATTGAAGACGTGACTGTCCTGATATTCATTCACGCAGGCTCCTTGTAGCATAAAACGGCTCCCTATGCAGTCACGTGAGCTGAAGAAAGGCTTCCGTAATTCCCCAAGACTCACGAACCTTGTTATAATTCTACATGGCACTCACGTGAGGTAGGAGATTGCCTTGGAACAATTTCGCAGGTCCTCCCAATGAAACGCAGCCTGAGATAATTCAATGTCTCTTGATAATTGGAAAACCCTCAGCAAATTCAAATTCACTTACCAAATGAAGAATCACAGTAACTCCTCCAAACAATTTCAAAACTTCAGCAGGAAGACAAATCGAACCCTTGGATAACAAATCGATTTGCCTGTAGATTAAAACTTATCATAAATCCAGTATACATTAGCACTGAATTATGATTCAGAATCAAAATGAGCTCTCTCTTGGAAGAAGACCAAGCTCACAGATGTTGCAGAACTCTCTCCAAAAGCTGAAGATGAAGTTCAAACCCTAGCTTTTTCCAAGCCAAACAGAATTCTCTCACAAAAAAATTATCAAAATCATCAATTGGTAATGAATGTGCTTTTTTGGATTGAATATATAGCTTTTTGCAATTTCACTTTTTTAACTTTAAAGGCTTCTTTAATCATAACTTCATTTTATAACATTAAGTTATAAAGTAATAAAGTTATTAAATTAAAATAATTTAATTTAATAACGATAACTTTAAAAATTAAAAGCCTCTGAACTCCACTGATTGCGCAAACACAATTCTGACATCAGAGCCTCGAACTTCATCTGCCCTGCTAGAAATAACCAACTACCATAAATAGCCAACTGCCAAAAATAAACTTACTATAAATAGTAAGTCTCTCAAACTTGAGATTCACTGAAACTCGATCCCGAAACATCTGACACTCCGTGTAGACACCCTGCTAATCCTGGCCATACCCAAAATGCCACTTACTAAAAATAGTAAGTCGACCAAACTGACCCAAACAAAGAGCAGACCTGGTAAACTGAACCTCCAGAATGGAATCCCAACACTAGCTCCGCAATCTGACCCCCCCTCTGAACACTTGATTAGCTTGCGTGGGTCGCCAAACCAAGCTAATCCCAAAGTCTGAAAAACAGGAACATTACAGTCCTCCCTTCCCAAGATTGCTTGTCCTTAAGCAATCTGGAAAAACAAACATCACAGACCACCCGGATCCCAAGGATGGTCATGATTAATGTCCCGATCAACTTCATACCCCTGTAAAGAAGTCACCAACATCAACAGTACCAACATCAAGAACTGAAAAACTGCACTCAACACCTGAACTGATGATGCTGCAACAGGATCACCACGTGGGAGAAACTCAACTGAGAGTAACTCACACGGGAATAACTCAATCGAGAGTAACTCACACGGGAATAACTAAACCAACACACTGGACTTACTCCTAGTCTTCGAACTAACCAAATCATCGTACCAGTTATAAAAAGGATGCGCTGAAGAACTGTATGACTGATAGATATCCTGAATGTGAGGACCGAATGTAAAGCTATAAGCACTCACTGTATACACCTAGGTAAACTGACCAACTAAGCCTAGCTGGCCTCTTGTATAATCTGCCTGATGAGCAGGTGTACAAATCGGATCCCAAATGTCATCAGCATCATGATCGTACCACTCCTGTAAGGGATCATCACTAAGATCAAACAGTGGATTGTCGTAAGTCATGTCGACATCCACATCAAATAAAGGGTTGTTCACAAAGTGAACGACACCCATCTGCTGATCTGAGCCATAATACAGTGAACTCTGTGAGACATGATATGTGATCGGCTCTACTTGTATGGACTCATTTCTCCGTGAATCAGCACTATCTACAACACAGAAGGACATAGTGCGTAGACTCCCATCAGCAATGCCCGACAACACATACTTTCTGCCCTGGTACTCAAATCTAATCTGCATCAGGCTCACACTAAGGTAGAACTCCTTAATCTCCTATATCCACTGCATCCTTGAAACTACATCCATCTCCCCAAATCAAACACGTAGAAATCAGCTATTAGCTCATTATCACCAAGAAACAAAGAGAGATCTTGGATGCGCCTGGTACAGGTAAAATTGTAGCCATCGGCTACCTTGACTCCAAACCCTGCAAACTCCTCTACCTGAAGCCCACACTGACTAACAAGTCGCTCATGAATAAAGTTGTGCGTGGCTCCAGTGTCCAACATTGCAACACAGGGTTCCACTAATCCCTTCAGTCTGAAAGTAGAGGGAAGTGGCACAGAGGTGGACAACACAATCGGAGATAGTTTGGCGTCAGGACCAAACTTTGGAGTAACCCTCTGCTTGTGATGACCCTCGACTAAGCCCTTTTCAATTGTAACTTTATATAAAATCCAAGTATTAACAATTATTGTCATTTTCTCCTTAAAGTATATATATCAAATTATAATTGATAAATTTATATTATTAAACGATCATTAAAAATTAAATCATAATATTATAATATTATAACATTTAATTATATTCAAATTATAAATATTATAATATTATAATCTTAATTATAATATATAATAAATATTATATATTAAGTATAAATACTATTAAACTCTTTTTAATAAAATAAAATAAAATTAAAAAGAAAATATATATTATATTATATATTGTAATATATATTATAATAATAAATATTATATACATTAAAAAGGCGTTCACTTATGGACAGTCGCACCCTTAGTGGTGCGGCTGATCGCAGAGTAACTTGCTTTCAGTCGCAACCCTAAGGGGTGCGACGTGTGGGAGGGACTTGACTCCCCTCTCCACACTCGCAAGTATATATGTAGGGTAAAACCTGCGATTAAGGGGGAGTGGAAGATAATTGAAAAGAAAGGAAAACAGCACGGGAAAGAAAAGAGAGGAAGTCACGGGGAAAATAAGAAATAAGAAAAGAAGATAGTAAAGTGGAGAATAAGGCACCTGCATAATTAAGGTAGTATTAAGGTATTGATTTTAATAAATTATTTATTGTTATATATATATATATATTTTCTAATCTCATTTTATATATATTTATATATATCTTAAGTAAATTAAGATAAATATATATTAAGAAAATAATGTTAATAAAAGAATTAATCTCAACTAAATTATTTATCTACATAAATGAATTGATTTCTAATTAAGAAGAATATATATATATATATATATATTTGGCAATATTTAAGATTTATGAATATATTATAGATAAAGGATTTGACGATATATTAATTTTATGTTCCCTCTAGTAGTTGGATGTATATTATATTCATTAGCTACATAGAGGTAACGTAATGGCAATTCGAGGTTGGTATAGCCCCGTTGCCTATTTGTGATTAATGGCAATTCTAGGTTGGTATAGCCCCGTTGCCTATTTATGATTAATGACAATTCAAGGTTGGTATAGCCCCGTTGTCAATCTATAATTGATGGCAATTCGAGATTGGTATAGTCCTGTTGCCAAAGTTGAGATTGTTATAAATTCATAGGCAGTATATATACTGAAGACCAGTCATATGCATATGCGTAGGCTTGGAATGCATTAAGCTTGCTTCCAAGAGATTCTTATGGGCAATGCTCTAGGGATGACATGTCGATAGCCCGATTGCTTAGAGTGGAGTGAATGTCCCTCAAGCCGGGAACTCTGTGAAGCCCGACCTAGAGGCAGTCTTAAGGGTCAAATTCCCCCTTACTAACTTAGAGTAGAGTATGAGTCATATATATATTTTGTGTGATATTATGTACTGATGTCAGTTTTGCAGGCTATTATAGAAGGAGAATAAGAAGGGACATTACACTGCTCCTCCCTTGTATCAAAACCAGCAGCCTGATGAGAAGACTCACCCTCACTCTCACCAGAACAAACCCACATAGAGCGATTCACCCTGCCCTTAGGCCTCATAGCACAAGTATGCTCTCTATCATAAGGTTCTTTGCACCAATAGCAAAGCTGCCTCCTCAAATCCTCTCGAGTGGCATCATGAAGTCTACCTGCAGACTTCTTTCTGTCAACAATTGGTGGAGGTACCTCATCTGCAGGAGGAACAGTAGGACTAGGAGTAGACTTGCCTCGTGAAGCAAAAGACTCAAGATTTCTTGCCTTCTTCATAGCATCTCGCAAAGTAGGTGGATCCAGGGACTTGACCCATCCTCTGTACGGCTCTAACAAACCCTCTATGAAAAGCGTGACTCTTCTCCTCTCGGAGATGTCATATACCATAACTGATAGGTGCTGAAACTCACTGATGAAGGCCTCAAGGCCACCTGTCTGTCTCAGTTGAGCTAACTCTTTGAAGTAAGTCTCAGGATCTTACCTGTCAAACCGCTCTATCAGTCTATCTACAAACTACTGGTACTGCACAATATGATCATGATGCAGAGACACTAACCCATGATACCACCAATCATGAGCAACCCCATCCAAATAAAGCACAACAAATCGAATAGCGTCCTCCTTAGACATAGGACAAAGTGAAAGATAAGTGTCCAACTTGTGGACCCATGCTCTGGCTGTAGTCTTCCCACTTCCATCAAAGTGGTCTAATGTCAACTTGCTGGTTGCCTGCTTGAGTTCATTTTGCCTAGGTGTTAGCCTCGTGTCAGGAGCTGGCTTGCCTCTAGAATGCTCACGCTTCTGCGTCAGATATTTGTCAAAATTTAAATTTCTTTTCAGTGCCTCAGGAAGAGCATCCCACTTTGCAAAATGTGCCACCATGTCATGAACAAATGGTGCTGGCTCTGACTCCACACTAACTGCATCCAGCTCTGGCCTCAAGAAAGTCAGATGATGAGGCCTATCATAAGTACCAGTATGGTCAGCTCTATCAACTCGCGTGTCATTAGCTCGTGACTTGTGTGAGCTGACTGAAACACTCTGCATACCTCTGTCTCTAGCTCCAGGTAATGCAATGCACTGTAGAGTGTCTGAAAGTTGTTGCAATACAGTTGCAACATGTTGCTGGCCATTTGCAATATTTCTCAAAGCCATCTCTGGCCTCCCTGTCTATATCATTTCCGATATTATTGTTGCCCAAAAATTCTTTGTCTTTCATTTTCGGCCACAACCCTGTTCTACCAAGTGAAACGCTCAAAGTGTCGAAAACCCAGTGTGTTTTCGACCTCCTCTCTGCAGTCTCGGGATGTTTTCTGCTCTTTGTCCAAAAACGCAGTGTGTTTTCGACCTCTCGGCTCTGAAAGTTTGGTGTATTTTAGGCCTTTTCTCAAAAACCCTCTTTGTTTTCGACACCCTCTGGCTTATTTTCTTTAAGCACGCAACTTCGACAGGCGGGTCCCAGTTCCTCATAGCCGTGCAAGTGCAGTATAAATCTTGCGGTTGTCGCATGTTCGCAAGGAATATTCCTTGCCCTTGCGATCATGCGACAACGGTCGGATTGGGTTCTCAGTTGGTCCGTGTTTCGAGCAAGGTCGCTTATTTTCTTTAAGCGCGCAACTCCGACCAGTGGGCTCGGTGGCGGGCTTTCCTCAAATCTTGTGGTTGTCGCATGATCGCAAGGAATATTCCTTGCCCTTGCGATCATGCGACAGGATGACACCTGTCGGTGGGCCCATTCTCCGTTTGCAAAGGTTAACGACAGCCGTCGATCTTCCTTCCGATGCAGCAAGCCTTAACCACGACTAACCGCCTGTGGTTACGGTGGTTTAATGGCCGGCGGCGTTGAAGGCAGGGGTCACAGGTTACCATTGTCACATGATCGCATAGGCCTTCCTGGCCGTATGCGATCATGCGACAAGCGGTAGGCGGTCTGCAGGATGGCGGTTTGTGGTCAGCGGCTAATGTTTTACAGTTAGTCGCATGATCGCATGGGCTCTTCCGAGCCAATGCGACCATGCGGCAAACCGTTAGCGGTTTCGATGGCGGTGGTTCGCGGTTCGACAGTTGGTGAGGCCCGAGGTCTCTGCAGTGGCGTAAGTGCGAGGAGATCCGACGGTGGTCGTATGCTCGCATGGGATCTTCTGATCCCATGCAATCATGCGACGACCGTTAGATGGGATCTTGCGGTTGCTGTGGGTTCGTGTCAGGGTGCTGAGGTAGTTGCTCATGTGGCGGCCGGGCCAAATGGGGGAGTGACGCGTGGCGAATTCGGGCTCAGGTTTGGCAAGTTTTGCGCGGTTGTGCAGTTGGAGGTAGGCCCGGTTCTATGTGCTGTCGGCAGAGGTTGTTGTGGCCTCGTAGATGCGAGATCCGACGGCTGTCGAGTGCTCGCATGGGATATTCCGATCCGATGCGATCATGCGACCGCCGTTGGATTCTTTGGTGCTTCCGGTTGAGGGTTTCGTCTCCGGTTGGGCCACGTGGCAAGTTCGGCGGCGTATCTTGTGGGGCCGGACTTTCTTGGTGGCAAGGCAGTTTTCAAAGGGACGTCGCATGATCGCATGAAGGCCATTCGGCTCGGCGATCATGCGACTAGGTTCATTTCAAGAGCGGTGTAGCCTATTTTTTATGGGCATTCTTTTGAGGATAATGTGCGAAGCGGCAGGGTAGCTAAAAATTGAATTTTTTTGAAGGCGGTTGCAGTTAAGGAATTTGCAGAGATTCTCAGGGGGCGCCGTTTTGGGTCCTTTCACGATCTGATCGGATTTTACGCATTCATGACACAGTGGGCTTCCAGGGGGGTAGATGGATCAAAGTTGTTGATCTGCAGGCATGGGCACGCAAAGAAAAGATATCTGATCGGCTATGATTTTGCAGAGAGGCATTTATGATCAGAGGTGACCGATTTTAGGGCCAGATTATTATATTGCAGGTTTATGTAGCCCTAAAAGTTTTGCTTCCTGCCTGCGTGCAGGGTTGTATATATTGTTTTTTGGAGCCAGTAGTGCTCAGAATGAACATTTTGTAAAAAAGAGAAGTTCTTTTCTTAAAAAACCATGTGTAGCATTTCTTCCTGCTCTTTGGTTTTCCCACATTTTGTAAGTTCTCATTGATAATGCAGATTTTGCAAAGTATTCTGTGACATATTTTTCCTGTCCTTATGCTTTCCTGTTGGCTTATCTCTTATTGGATTGAGTTTATGAATGCTTTCAGTGGTATCTTAGGTTCCCTGATTCCTCTTACTTTCTGTAGCTGTGTGTGTTATTGTGTTTGATCTGATTTAGATGTTTTGTGGGTATATTTCAGCCCCTAACAGTCTTGTCTCAATCCTGCACCGAGCTATAGGAGTGAATGTCTGTTTGCAGGTCATGGATTGATGTCTAATCCTAATAGCTTTGTTGTTGTCAAAGAATCTTTCTCTTTCCCTGAACAACCTCTTTTGTTTGCAGACCCCTCCATGAACACTTATGCAAGCCTATTCAGTAAGTTGTAATCTCCTAGACCTATTTCTGTCACTGGTTTCATCGCTCTATACTGAGATCCAAACCCTAGTTCGGTGCATCACCTGGTAGGATAGATTTGCTTTCTGTCATTTCCCTTCCATGCATTCCTTCTATCCCTTTCCCTCAAAAATTTACTTTCTTGTTAAGAGCAAATCAGGGTGATTATCCAAGAGGAACCAGCCTAGAATCTGGAGGTCTCATCTCGGTTAGCAAAAGGTCCCACAACCTTGAGATGATTCCCTTGTTATACTGAGTTATCAAGACTACAAGAGCTTGAACTAAGGGTGCAAATTCAGTGTATAACATTTCTGGCACGCCCGGTGGGGCAGCAAAGATGTTCATTTGTTGAAATTGTGTCATCTCTGATATACAGATTGCATAATACAGACCTTTAGAGGTTGTTCTATCAAGTATATCTGGCGACTCCACTGGTTTCAAAGATTCAGGCCAACCTTGTTTAAGGTTTATGAGAAAGATTGAGACTAGAAGCTCAAAGCCTGCTGAATTTTCAGAGTTACCCTTGAAAAGAAGTTACAAAGGTAGGTCAACTCAGAGAGAATCTCCTGCAAGAAGAGTCCAATCTACACGTCCTGATACTTCAGAGAGGAGACCTTTCCTCTTTCATTTCAGAAGAAGAGGCAGATCTGTGACCAGAGATCTAGAAGAGGAAGGAAATTCAAGTCTAGCAAATACAGCTCATACAGTTGTTAATCTTCAGGTTACACCTCCTACAATGGCTAGAAATTTCGCCTTTGCACCTTTCAATCAGGGGAGCCCCTTAAATTTTGCAGTGCATCATGATGTGCCCTTGGTGGCATTAAAGAGTATACCTGATTTCACAGGGGAGGGACAGACGATAGCCTTTGAGCACATAAGAGATGTGACTACCATCTGCAGCATACACAACATTACCTTAGAAGATGTGGCCACCAAATTATTAGCAGCATCTTTGAAAGGTAAGGCTCTAGAATGGTTGAGAACTTTAATTGTTGGTTCTATTACTTCATGGGATGAATTAGGGGATGCATTAAGCAAACATTTTGAGGATAAATCAGATAATTTGTCTTTGGTTGAGCAATTAACAATTATAAAGAGAGACCCTCAAGAGCAAATGATAGACTATAATAGTAGATTCCTTAAAACATAGAATAGAATCCCAGTCTCTGTAAGGCCATCAGCTGACCATGCCTTCCTGTACTACTTGCAAAGTCTAAATAGCCAAATTTCTGTCATGATCCAGTCTATGGGTGGTACCACTTTACCCCAAGCCCTTGACACTGCTGTCAAGGCTGAAAATTGTTTGATCCAAGCAAGCATGATACAGAGAAGACCTCTTATGCCTATCTTCCCTACTCTTCAGCCCATTGCGCCTGCACAGGTAACCCCATTTACCCCTATTCCCACAATAACAACACCTCAAGCTAGTACCAGTGGTCAAGAACATGCTGCAGCAAATTTCTCCCAAGAGTTGCAAGAGGTGAAGAGTAGTCAGCAAACTAGTATGCAAAAAATGACAAACTTGCTGCAGACTCTAACCAAAGAGTTCACAAACTTGAAGAAACAAAACCAAGGCATCAGGCCACCCTTCCAATCACAAGGCCAAAGTCCTAATCAGCAATACCAAAATCAAGGACAGCCTTATCAACAAAATAGGCCACCATATCAAGGAGGCTATCAAGGGCAAAGACAAAGCTTTAACCAAAGGCCATTCCAACCGTATAACCCTGCACCTCTTAATTCTGTAAATCCAGTCAGGGATATGGTTCCTAGTCAAAACAATATGGCCATGGATAATGAATGGTGTTTCTCTTGCAATCAGCCCCACAATCAAGCTACGTGTTCTAATGGATGGATGAACCAAGCACTAATGGTTCAAAATGCTTCACAAGCTCAAACAGAGGCTCCTTCTAGTGGGACAGCCCCTCAGCAAGAAACACAAGAGAATGAGACTGCTCTTTTCAATTGGGAGCAACCGGATTTCAGTGGAGTCAACGATGAAGCTACTTTTGTTGCCTACACAAGAGCAAAGAGAAGAGCCCAAGACATGGAGAGAGCAGATTTTGGTACTAGGGCCACTACATCTGTAGAGCCACTGCAGCAAGCTGCCCCTATCACATCCAAGGATGCCCCTGTTGTCACAAGCAAAGAAGGCCAAGTTCCGAGAGAGGCAGAACCCATCATGACAAAAGCACAACAAAGAGTACACAATGTGGCACCTTATAACATTGTAGACAACATGAAGAAGGTGAATGTCACCATGTCTATGTGGGACTCGTTGTCTATTCCAGGACAACCTGAAATTTTGGAGAAGGCCATGAGAGAGACAGCAAATCTTCAACCTACAAAAAAAATTGCAAAACCGGTGTTGGTCAACACTGATCAAGAAAGGGGGACTCCAACTAGCAACTCCAAGGCCAATACCATGCAAGGTAGGAATTTAAAGCCACTTCCTTTTTACGTATCTTTAATTATTGGGAAATCTTTAGTGCATAATTGTATGGTAGATAGTGGAGCTACTAGCACTGTAATGCCCAAGAAAGTGGCTGATCAATTAGGACTTAAATATGAGCCCTTCCAAAAGAAGGTTACACAACTTGATGGATCCTCAGTCAGTACTATAGGTGTGGCCAAGGATACCAGTTTAATTCTCCATGCTAGTCCTAATTTTTCCATTCTCCTTGATATATATATCATAGATCTTCCTGCATTGTTTGCCATATGTCTCTCAAGAGAATTCACAGCCAAGATAGGAGGTTATCTTTTTTCTGACTGGTCTCACATGCGCTTTCATACAAAGTATGGTACCAAGGTCACCATTAAATCAGAAGCCTTAGCAATACATCATATAGAGCCATATGTGTCCAATTCCATCAATACTAATTGTCCTATATTTGATGACAATGATTTCCCAACCATCAGTGAAGCAAACACCAAAATAGAGAGTATCCCCGATATTCTCCTAGATGAAAGAACCTCTGAGATGCAAGAGAATCTTGTTTGGGATTTTGGTTTGGGGAGTTATGTGATCCAAGAAAGTGGAGCCATAGAACCAAGCCTTCTCAAAGAATACACTGGTTCGGATGATCAAGATAGTCAGGTCTGGGAACTTTTCTTTGATGGAGCTAGAAGTAGACACGGTTTTGGTGGAGGTGCTATGCTGGTATCCCCAAAAGGAGAAAGGTATTACACTGCCTTTAGATTCGGTTTTTCCTGCACCAGCAACACTGCAGAGTATGAAAGTCTGGTAAATGGACTAGAATGAGCCAGAAAAAGAGGGCTTAAAGTGTTAAAGGTATATGGTGACAGTGAACTTGTTGTCAGCCAGGTAAGAGGGATGAGTGCAACTAAAAATAATGTCATGAAAGCATACAAACATAGAGTTTGGGATGCAATTGAAGATTTCCATGCTTTCAATATTGTTGCTATCCCTAGAAAATTAAATCAAAATGCTGATAGGTTAGCTGCTATTGGATCTCAGTTTGACATTCCCAATAGCATTTCAAAAGAGGCAGATCAGCAACACATCAAGATTATTATCAGACCTTCAATTCCAGATAATAATATTAATTGGCAAGTGTTTGACAATGATGAACAAATTCTGCAGTTCTTGTTTGAAGAGGATGTCTTTTCAAGGCACAATCAAAAGAGGTTATCATAGAACTGTGGTGATCAAGTGATACAACTTAAATCTAATAAGATGCCTAAAGGTCTGGTCACCTTAGAGACTATCTTCAACAAGGATGATGAAGTCAAGAAAAATAAAGCTGGCCTGGTAGTCCAACAGGAACATTGTGCTGAATTAGAGTTGGAACCAGGTAAGAGCCTGCAATTTGGAAAAGTAAACACTAATTCAGAAAAGCAAGCTTACACTAAACTATTCAGAGAATTCAGTGATGTTTTTGCATGGGGATATGAAGACCTCAAGTGTTTTGATCCTACCCTCGCTCAGCACACTATTGAATTGGAGCTTAATGCTAAACCAGTAAGGCAAAAGCAAAGGCTTGTTAATCCCAAGCTTGAACCACTTATGCATAAGGAGGTACTCAAACTAATAGAAAGTGGCATCATCTATCCCATCAAACATACTAGTTGGATTTCCAACCTTGTTCCTGTCAGGAAAAAGAATGGAGAGCTGAGGTTATGTGTTGATTTTAGAGATTTGAACAGAGCCTCATTAAAAGACCGCCATCCACTACCCTCTATGGAACAAATTCTGCAATGTGTCTCTGGATCCGAGAGATTCTCATTGTTGGATGGCTATTCAGGATACAATCAAATCTTAGTGAAAGAGGAGGATCAATATAAGACTGCATTTACAACCAAGTGGGGAACCATGGCATATCAGAAAATGCCCTTTGGTTTGTCGAATGCAGGTGCCACATTTCAAAAGGCAATGGATATGGCCTTTAAGGGCCTCATGTACAGGTTTGTGTTGGTCTACCTGGATGACATAACCGTCTACTCAAAGCATGCGGTAGACCACATCAGACATTTGAGGCAGATTTTTGAAAGATGTAGAGAATTTGGGATACCCTTAATCCCAAGAAATGTTTGTTTGCGGTTCATGAAGGAAAACTATTGGGATATGTAGTATCTAAAGAAGGAATTACAGTGGATCCTGAGAGAATTGCAGCCATCTTAGAACTACCTTTACCGCATCACAAGAAAAGTCTCCAATCTTTCATAGGAAAGATCAACTTTGTTAGGAGATTCTTGCCTAACATTGCAGAGTTACTCAAGCCTTTGACAGCCATGTTGAAGAAGAGTTCAGCCTTCAGTTGGACCAAGGAAGGGAAAGTTAACTTCCAAGCTATTAAAGAAGCCTTAACAGAAGCTCCTGCTCTCCTAAACCCAAATTTCAGTAAAGATTTTATCCTTTATGCTTATGGGGGTCATGATGCTATATCTGCAATGTTGACTCAAGAAAATGCTGAAGGATTGGAGCAGCCTATTGCTTTCTTTAGCAAAGGTTTAGAAGAGTATGAGCAAAGATACTCTTTTGTAGAAAAGCATGTTCTTGCTGTGGTAAAGAGCCTCAAAAAATTCAGACATTTGTTGACCCATAACAAGGTGCATTTGATGGTTACTCATCCAAGTGTCAAGGAGTTTTTGTTTTCTAAGGACTTAAATGAAAAAAGAGCTGGTTGGATCACCAAGGTGATGGAATATGACATAGATGTTTAGATTACCAAGCTGGTTAGAGGAAGAGGTCTTTGCGAGCATCTGGCAGAAGATGGAAGTTCAAAGAAATTGGAATACATAGATGCATCTCTGGTGGTGCATTCAATAGGAGAACAAGCCAAGGCAACTAGCTGGTTGCCTAATATGATCAAATATTTGAAGACAGGACAATATCCTACTGGCCTAGATTCAGCAAAAAGGAGGTATTACAGGTTACAGTCTGTTCCTTTTGTGCTGATAGATGAAATTCTTTTCAGAAAGGATCACAACGGTGTCCTTCTAAGATGCATAGATTCAGAAAGGGTTGCAGATGTCTTATTTGAGTTTCATGATGGAGCTTCTGGTGGCCATTTCTCTCCTAGGACTACAGCTTTTAAGATCATGAGGGCTGGATACTATTGGCCATCTATCTTCCAAGACAGTCATGATTATGTTAGAAGATGCATCAAATGTGCTATTTTTGCAGGGAAAGAAAGATTTGCAGCTCTGCACCTACAGCCAGTCAGAACAGAGCAGCCCTTCATGAGGTGGGGTATAGATTTCATTGAAATGATTAACCCTCCATCTAGTGCAGGACACAAGTGGATAATTACTGCAACCGATTATTTCACTAGGTGGACAGAGGCAGTTGCTTTAAAAGAAGCTAATGAGAGTGCTGTTTTAAGTTTTTATGATGACATCATTCATAGATTTGGCATTCCAGATTCTATAGTTTCAAACAATGCATTAGCATTTACAGGCCTCAAAGTCTCAGAGTGGGCAGTCAAGAAGGGCATTTGTCTGAATACAAGTTCCAATTACTATCCTCAAGGGAATGGTTTGGCAGAATCAACAAATAAGAATCTGGTTAGAATAATCAAGAAGACCCTGCAAGACAGTCAGAGGGATTGGCATACTAAATTGAAATCTGCCTTGTGGTTAGATAGAATTACCCCAAAGAAAATCATTGGTAATTCCCCATACATGTTGGTGTACGGTAGAGAGGCTAGGTTATCTATTTCAACTGAATTACCAGCCTTGGACTTGGCCACTTAGTATGCCTTGTTTGAGGAAGGTTATCCTATGCAAACCAGATATGCCCAGTTGATGGAGCTAGAGAAGATCAGAGATAAATCAATGCAAGATATGGCATATCATCAGAATCAAACAAAAAGAAGCTTTGATAAAAGAGCCAGGGTCAGAAACTTCAAGGTTGGAGATGTAGTTCTCAAATGGGATGAGTTCAGGTCAAAACCTGGCAAGCACACAAAGTTTGATTCCTTTTGGGGTGGGCCATTTGTTATAATAGAGTGCAAAGGATCCAACACTTTTCAGCTTTCAACCCTCGAAGGAGATGCCCTGCCAATCTCAGTGAATGGTTTCCACTTGAAGCCTTGCTTTGAAGTTAATTCTTCTCTGTAGGTCCTTGTAAATCCTTGTAAATATTTTTCCTGCTTTCTCCCAGCTTGCTAGTTTAGTTTTTCCCTGTTTTCCAAGAAGTGCGCGTGCACAGGTTTGTCTTCCCGGTTCAGTTTTTGGTCTCTGAAGTTTTCGCGCAAGAAGTGACCCCGTACCCAATGGATTGAGTCAAGGCCACTGGTCTATGTCTAGTAGGCTGACATCCCGCAGAGGTCGCCAAAATGTTGCCCAAAAATTCCTTGTCTTTCATTTTCAGCCACAGCCCTCTTCTACCAAGTGAAACGCTCAAAGTGTCGAAAACCCAGTGTGTTTTCGACCTCCTCTCTGCAGTCTCGGGTTGTTTTCTGCTTTTTATCCAAAAACGCAATGTGTTTTCGACCTCTCGGCTCTGAAAGTTTGGTGTGTTTTCGGCCTTTTCTCAAAAACCTTCTGTGTTTTCGACACCCTCTGGCTTATTTTCTTTAAGCGCGCAACTCCAACAGGCGGGTCCCAGTTCCTCATAGCCATGCAAGTGTAGTATAAATCTTGCGGTTATCGCATGTTCGCAAGGAATATTTCTTGCCCTTGCGATCATGCGACAACAGTCGGATTGGGTTCTCAGTTGGTCCGCGTTTCGAGCAAGGTGGCTTATTTTCTTTAAGCGCGCAACTCCGACCAGTGGGCCCGGTGGCGGGCTTTCCTCAAATCTTGTGGTTGCCGCATGATCGCAAGGAATATTCCTTGCCCTTGCGATCATGCGACAGGATGACACCTGTCGGTGGGCCCATTCTCCGTTTGCAAAGGTTAATGACAGTCGTCGATCTTCCTTCCGACGCTGCAAGCCTTAACCACGACTAACCGCCTGTGGTTACGGTGGTTTCATGGCCGGCGGCGTTGAAGGCAGGGGTCACAAGTTACCATTGTCGCATGATCGCATAGGCCTTCTTGGCCGTATGCGATCATGCAACAAGCGGTAGGCGGTCTGCAGGATGGCGGTTTGTGGTCAGCGGCTAACGTTTTACGGTTAGTCGCATGATCGCATGGGCTCTTCCGAGCCCATGCGACCATGCGGCAAACCGTTAGCGGTTTCGATGGCGATGGTTCGCGATTCGACAGTTGGTGAGGCTCGAGGTCTCTGCAGTGGCGCAAGTGCGAGGAGATCCGACGGTGGTCGTATGCTCGCATGGGATCTTCTGATCCCATGCGATCATGCGACGACCGTTAGATGGGATCTTGCGGTTGCTGTGGGTCCGTGCTAGGGTGCTGAGGTAGTTGCTCATGTGGCGGCCGGGCCAAATGGAGGAGTGACGCGTGGCGGTTTGGGGCTCAAGTTTGGCAAGTTTTGCGCGGTTGCGCAGTTGGAGGTAGGCCCGGTAGACGTGAGATCCGACGGCTGTCGCGTGCTCGCCTGGGATCTTCCGATCCCATGTGATCATGCGACCGCCGTTGGATTCTTTGGTGCTTCCGGTTGAGGGTTTCGGCTCCGGTTGGGCCACGTGGCAAGTTCGGCGGCGGATCTTGTGGGGCCGGACTTTCTTGGCGGCAAGGCAGTTTTCAAAGGGATGTCGCATGATCGCATGAAGGCCTTTCGGCTCATGCGATCATGCGACCAGGTTCATTTCAAGAGCGGTGTAGCCTGTTTTTTATGGGCATTCTTTTGAGGATAATGTGCAAAGCGGCAGGGTAGCTAAAAATTAAATTTTTTTGAAGGCGGTTGTAGTTAAGGAATTTGTAGAGATTCTCAGGGGGCGCCGTTTTGGGTCCTTTCACGATCTGATCAGATTTTACGCATTCATGACACAGTGGGCTTGCAGGGGGGTAGATTGATCAAAGGTGTTGATCTGCAGGCATGGGTACGCAAAGAAAAGATATCTGATCGGCTATGATTTTGCAGAGAGGCATTTATGATCAGAGGTGACCGATTTTAGGGCCAGATTATTATATTGCAGGTTTATGTAGCCCTAAAAGTTTTGTTTCCTGCCTGCGTGCAGGGTTGTATATATTGTTTTTTGGAGCCAGTAGTGTTTAGAATTAACATTTTGTAAAAAAGAGAAGCTCTTTTCTTAAAAAACCATCTGTAGCATTTCTTCCTGCTCTCTGGTTTTCCCACATTTTGTAAGTTCTCATTGATAATGCAGATTTTGCAAAGTATTCTGTGACATGTTTTTCCTGTCCTTATGCTTTCCTGTTGGCTTATCTCTTATTGGATTGAGTTTATGAATGCTTTCAGTGGTATCTTAGGTTCCCTGATTTCTCTTACTTTCTGTAGCTGTGTGTGTTATTGTGTTTGATCTGATTTAGATGTTTTGTGGGTATATTTCAGTCCCTAACAGTCTTGTCTCAATCCTGCACCGGGCTATAGGAGTGAATGTCTATTTGCAGGTCATGGATTGATTTCTAATCCTGATAGCTTTGTTGTTGTCAAAGAATCTTTCTCTTTCCCTGAACAACCTCTTTTGTTTGCAGACCCCTCCATGAACACTTATGCAAGCCTATTCAGTAAGTTGTAATCTCCTAGACCTATTTCTGTCACTGGTTTCATCCCTCTATACTGAGATCCAAACCCTAGTTCGGTGCATCACCTGGTAGGATAGATTTGCTTTCTGTCATTTCCCTTCCATGCATTCCTTCTATCCCTTTCCCTCAAAAATTTACTTTCTTGTTAAGAGCAAATCAGGGTGATTATCCAAGAGGAACCAGCCTAGAATCTGGAGGTCTCATCTTCGTTAGCAAAAGGTCCCACAACCTTGAGATGATTCCCTTGTTATACTGAGTTATCAAGGCTACGAGAGCTTGAACTAAGGGTGCAAATTCAGTGTATAACAATTATCCATGTTTCCTACCTATTCATTCTGTGGGCCCTGTTCATTATCTTCAAGAGGTGGTGAATTTCTATCGCTGCGGGTATAGTACCCTCCTGGTATAAATTTGACTGCCATTATTTAATTTCATACTCCTTCAGGATGGCAGGATCAGTGCTTTGATACCACTGTGATGAGCCAGACTGGCTCTTGGCTCCAGGTGATTAAATTCTTTGAAATATTTAACACTACACAGGATTTTTATCAAGAAGATATGTAACTTCAAATTTCTTCACAAATATAATACCATAAAATTCAGAGAATCCATTTATAATTAAAACTCATAAAATCTGAGTGCTTCAATAATTGATAATTTAAATTTTGGAAATGATCTTTCATAAATATTTGCACCTGGCAAATTCTGCAATTTTCACAATGTGATATTCCCCCAAACCGTGACACAGCCCTGAATAAGTACACGCCATCTTTTTGCAGTCACGTGGCAGCTTGTATTGAAGACGTGACTGTCCTGATATTCACGTAGGTTCCTTGTAGCATAAAACGGCTCCCTATGCA
The DNA here is from genome assembly GCA_027943335.1 of Chamaecyparis obtusa. Lineage (NCBI taxonomy): Eukaryota > Viridiplantae > Streptophyta > Pinopsida > Cupressales > Cupressaceae > Chamaecyparis > Chamaecyparis obtusa. The sequence continues at coordinate 328,126 of BSBK01002406.1, read as the reverse complement.
GTCACGTGAGCTGAAGAAAGGCTGCCGTAATTCCCCAGGACTCACGAACCCTGTTATTATTCCACATGGCACTCACGTGAGTTAGGAGAATGCCTTGGAACAATTTCGCATGTCCTTCCAATTAAACGCAGCCTGAGATAATTCAATGTCTCTTGATAATTGGAAAACCCTCAGCAAATTCGAATTCAATTACCAAATGAAGAATCACAGTAACTCCAAACAATTTTAGAACTTCAACAAGAAGACAAATTGAACCCTTGGATAACAAATCGATTTGCCTATAGATTAAAACTTATCATAAATCCAGTATACATCAGCACTGAATTATGATTCAGAATCAGAATGAGCTCTCTCCTTGAAGAAGACCGAGCTTACAGATGTTGCAAAACTCTCTCCAAAAGATGAAGACCAAGTCCAAACCCTAGCTTTTTCCAAGCCAAGTAGAATTCACTCACAAACAAATTATCAAAATCATCAATTGGTAATGAATGTGCTTTTTTGGATTGAATATATAGCTTTTTTCAATTTCACTTTTTTAACTTTAAAGGCTTCTTTAATCATAACTTCATTTTATAACATTAAGTTATAAAGTAATAAAGTTATTAAATCAAAATAATTTAATTTAATAACAATAACTTTAAAAATTAAAAGCCTCTGAACTCCATTGACTGCGCAAACACAATTCTGACATCAGAGCCTTGAACTTCATCTGCCCTGCCAGAAATAACCAACCGCCACAAATAGCCAACTGCCAAAAATAGACTTACTATAAATAGTAAGTCTCTCAAACTGGAGATTTAGTGAAACTCGATCCGCAAACATCTGACACTTCGTGCAGACACCTTGCTAATCCTGGCCATACCCAAAATACCACTTACTAAAAATAGTAAGTCGACCAAATTGACCCGAACGAAAAGCAGACCTGGTAAACTGAACCTCCAGAATGGAATCGCAATACTGGCTCCTCAATCTGACCCCACCTCTGAACACCTGCTTAGCTTGCGTGGGTCGCCAAACCAAGTTAATCCCAAATTCTGAAAAACGGGGACATTACACTTGGTAGCTCTTCCTCTATAACACATCTTTGGAGAACTTGGTTTGGCTCCATTTTGTACAACAACCTATTTATGAGTTAGAAAGTCCTTTTCAGGGTCAGTTCCCTCGTTTCAATTGGCGAAATGTCCTGAGGGAATGTGGAAGTGGACAAGTATTGGCCAATGTTTTCGTACTAGGGGGTAGGACGACAATTTGGAACAGGTGGGCATCTGGGAAGTCCTTGTTTACTCCTTCTGGTGGCTCCCCCGATTTGATCCTCGAGAGTTGGTCTTTGATGACATGGCTCTTCTTGAGCCGTACCACAATATTGAAAGTGAACTCTTGGAGTAAGAGTAACCACCAACTCACCCTTCCTTGTATGATTGGCTTGTTTACCAGTTACATCAACGCTTGGTCATCCACATAAAATGTGAAGGGTGTGGCAAGTAGGTAATGTTAATTTTTTTTTTATGACGTACACCATGTTGAGTGCTTGCCTTTCTATTGTGTTGTAATTTCTCTTAGCCTTCGACAACAACCGACTAGCAAAGAATATGGGATGGTCCAACCCCCCTGCACTGGCTTGTGCCAACATGGCGCCGATGGCCTAGTTTGAAGCATCCTGGTGCACATGGAATTCCTTGTTCGAATTGGGGTAAGCCAGGATGGGTGCACTTATTATGCTAGATTTCAACTCCTTGAATGCCTCCTCCTGTTTTGTTCCCCATACAAACGGTACACCCTTGTCAGTTTGTCTAATGGAAATGATATTTGGGCAAACCCTTTGATGAATCGTCTATAGTAGACCACATGTCCCATGAAGGATTTTACCCTAGTCACATGCTCCGGGCTTTCCATTTGGATGATGGCACTTATCTCTTGTTAGGGTCGGTCTTCAATCCCTCCTTGCATACTATATGATCGAGCAACTTGCCTTGTGGTACCATAAACAGACACTTCTTTAGGTTGAGCGCTAGTCGCGCCCTTCGACATCATTTCATGCACTCCTTTCGTGCCGTGAGATGAGTCTCCTTCCCACTATATATGGACCAATTGTCGAGGAATGCCTTGAAGTTGCCAACTGACATTTTGTCAAATATATGCAATATTATTCTCTAACATGTGATAGGTGCATTGCATAGCCCGAAGGGCATCTTTTTGTATGTGTACGCCCCATCTTTGACCACAAACATGTTTTTTTTAAATTTATCTTCCTTCGCAATGCTGATTTCATTGTTGCTTGAGGGCTCGTCCATGAATGAGTACATCTCATGCCTTGCCACTTAGTCCAATATGCTGTCGGTGAAAGGGATGGGAAGGGGGTCCTTAATGGTAACCGTGTTGAGGCATCAAAAATCCACGCAGATCTGGATTTGATTTGCTTCTTTCTTTAGGGAGATGACAACTAGTGACACCCATTCACTTGTCTGTACCTTGAAAATGATCCCTGCCTCCAACATCTTTTCTATTTCTTCTTATAACTTGGCGAAATAGTTCTTATTCATACAGTACAACCTCTTCTATACAAGTCATGCACCTAGTACGAGAGGAATCCGGTGGACACACAACTTTGGTGGTACGCCTTTTAAATCCTTGTACGCCAATGCAAAAACATCTTATATTCCAAGAATATTCTGAATGCCACTACCTTGAGTACGAAGTCCTAGTCATCCTCGACTAAGATGACCTTCAGATCATCTTCTTTCCCCAGGTTTACCTTCTCTATGTTTGGTTGTTCGTACTTCACTACTTTGTCCCTCTCAAATCAGTGGGCTGGTGTGTCATCTGCCCTTGCCATGCCTTCCTTTTATTGTCGTACTCGGGATGAAAAGTGTCTCTCCGGCCCTACTTCAATTCCCGACATATTATAGTCTGAGTGCAAGACTTCATAGTCTTCTGTCTGTCAATGAAACAACCTGTTGAGGGAATTGGTCTCTGTTAGCAATTCAAGATTGTCATTAGTGTCCATCCACAAACGCTATGCACCGGTAAGGGGTCACCGGTCACTCACAACACTTAGAAGACACCGCACCGGTCGATAATACTCATCGGTAAGGACACACTCCGGTCTCAGTATGCATAAGTTAAACCGGATATAAGGTCAAATTGGTTTAAAGCAGCCTAAAGATCCGCACCGGGTTTTGTGGATCAGTTTGTGTTAAAAGCAGGAATATATGGGACATCCACCGCTTAGAAGTGGAGTTAGCTTTTTAACAGGAGTTAGCCTTAATTCATGCGGATGTCTTGCAAGGGAAACTTCAGTTCAGTATGCATAGCTTTTTTGATGATTGCATGACTTATTGCGGAGTTTGCAGCCTAGCGGTTCTATGAGTTAAGGGTTTCATTACGAAGAATCTCTTGTTTAAATACAGGTCATAGGACGCAAGATGAGGTGTTGTTGAAATTAGATGATTGCATAGAGCAGAGGAGAGATATCTTCTGAGAAACGCTGCACAAAAGTAGCAGAGTTCAACAGCCAAGCTAACAAGGAATAGAGATATGATCTAATTAGACATTCAGTGTCACAATAGATCATTACGTTTATCAGTAGTGAAAGTATATTCAAATCCCTATATTAGGGTGGACCTAATTGGTTCATTGTAAAAATCCCCTAACAGGGTAACATCTTTGGTGATGTTTAAAGTCTTGTAACCAGGCAACCTTTAATAGGGTTCAGATCTTAATCGATCTTTGTAAAAAAACCTTAATCGGGTAGCACTATGATCAGTGCTTTGTAAGCTCCTAATAGGGCACCTTCATTCTACAGTAGTGAAGTTGTGAGCTTTGTCTCACCGTGGTTTTTTCCTTCTAACCGAAGGTTTCCACATATAAACACCTGTGTTGATCTAAGTCATTTTGCTTATGATAGTAAATGGATTGATTAACTTTTTGTTCTTTAATGCAAAATCTGTTTGCTAGTTTTAGAATTGAAAAGAAAAATTCTATTACTGATTCACCCCTCCCCTCTCAGTAGCCGATCACATTTTGCCTCGGAGAAAGCAAGAGATCGGGCAGTGGAAGCCGTAGGAGCAAATGAACTTATCATTCTATAACTTCAAGAAGACATGCAGAGTGTCACCCAAGAAAATGCCCACATGCAGAAAGGCTGACATGATAGGAATGAAGCATGCAATAGACTGTCTCAAGAATTGCATCAACTAAGGGAGCAAATGAACGAAATTGAAGAGACAAATGAAATACTGAGAAGATATAACGAAAGTTCAACTAAGGTTGATGAACAACTCAAAGGTCAGAGAAGACACGAAGATCAAACCGGTCTTGGTTTCACCAGTGAAAAGGCAAAAAGCAATGGTGAGCCCTGTAGGGAAAAAGCAATCAAGAGGGATAAGATAAAATTGCTAGTGCAAAAGAATAAGAATTTCCCTAACACATCTTGCAACCACTGTGGGAAATCGGGTCATAAGACCAATAACTGCAGGAATGCATCGGTAAAGACCAACAACAGCTACTGCAAAAACTGCGGTAAAAAGGGGCACAAGACCAGTGAGTGCTGGTCCAGTCCCACATCTGTGTCCAGCAGCAGCATGAGAAGCTTCAAAGGGTACTGCTATGCATGCAATAAATTTGGACACAAAGCACAAGAATGCAGATCCAAGACAATGGCACTCAGATCTCCAAAACGAATACTCACTAAAAGAAGCAAGGACCTGAGCACAGTGAACTGTGTGAATTGTGGATTACACAACTATAATGGATCTCGCAACAAGCCAACTGACACTAGAAGAATGAACTCATGGAAAGCAACTAGAGTGATCTGCTATCACTGCAACAATGTGGGACACAAAGCCAAAGAATGCAGAAACCGATCATCCGGTAACAAGAAGGAACCGGATAAATTTGAAGAAAAGATCAACAAGGAAGAAAAGACTAAGAAAACGGTCAAACAGATTTGGTTCGTAAAAGAATAAAAACTCTCTGCTGAAGAGAAGACAGAGGAAAGATCACCATCTGCTGATGGCGATATTTCTTCAGCAAACTAAACCATGAAGGTTTAGAGGGAACCGGTAGATCCACTACCGTTCCTGGTATGATTGATGAGAGTCGGGCTCATTCGGTCGTCAAGATTAACCGGTAAGGCAAGTTTACAATCAACCGGTTGGTAAAATGAAAAAAAAGGGTAGGTAAAGCATTTATTACTGTAGCCGTTTAACAAATAGTTACCGTGTGGTAATTACCGTTATAACCTAGCCCTATAAAGGAAAGCAGAAATTACTCCAAGTTTCACTTTGCTTACTTTGCGATTTAGGAATTCTTGTGCTAAGTATTATTTTTACGCTGTGATCTTTGAGAAACCACTATTTGCAAAGTACTGGTTAGGAAGAATGGCTTCATCTTCATCTACCGTGAAGTTGATCAAAGGAGATCTAGTGAACAGACCAGCATACAACATCTTGACTATGCAGAACAGAGAAAATGACATGGCTAGTGCTCTCTCTTCCATACCAAAAGGAGTCCTCTTGACTGAGGATGTTACAGCGTTCATTCATGCCAAACAGGAAGAAATCAGAGAAACCTTTATTCAAGGAGAATATGTGTCACTATGTGAAGAAGGGAAACTGCTCGACAAATATGCCAATCTGGTATCTTCCGGTCTAATAAATGGTGTGTGCTACCCTGCAATCTTCTGTGAGGATCAAATTAGATTGGTACTGAGCCGTCTTCATGAACCAGGATTCTGGCTTAACCAAGGGGCATGTCACGAGATCATCAAAGAGGATCTCCACAGAGTGACCGGGTACAACGACAAAGGGGAAGCGATAACCTTGCGTACCATCTCCAATTCTATTGTCAACAAGCTGACCAAGTCAAAGTTTGATGGTTGACTCATGACTATTAACGACATTGAAGATGGAGTGCGTTTTGCGTCCGCTGTTATCAGATATAAAGTTTGCCAGTCAAGGAATCTAAACAGTGTACCAGGTGGAGCAATTCATGCTGCGCATCGCATTACGCACGAAAATGCCCAATACGACATTTGCACAATGCTTCGAAACCAAATCTTTTAAAATATGAAGAAGCTTGGAGTGGTGAAGAAGAAATCTATGAAATATGGGACCCTTCTGATGTGCCTATACTTCTTCTACTTGGATTTCTTCCCAGGATTTGGAAAAGTGAATTGGAGAACCGACAAACTGATCATGCATCAAATCACTGAAATGGCAAATAGACAGGGAGACCAGCTAAGCAATGCCATGACCAAACATTTCGAAGCCTTTCAACTGGAGATGCACGAGAGGGAAAGAATTCCGTCAGCAATTGTTGAACATTACAAGGATGAGGTATGTTTGCTGGTCACCACCGACAACTGCATCATTCAAGCAGTTGAACCGAGAGATGCATATGCTCCTGAGTTGGGTTACGAGATCTCAGCCAAAGACGCTAAGGCACTAAATGATGCAAATTTGGATCTTAGTGCAAATCGGTTCGGTACGTACACAAAAATTCTTCAAAATCTGTCAAAAAGGACACCGATCAAAATTGTCTATAAAAGGACGCCTCCATCAAGAAAGAAATCGGCGACAGAATAGTCCAAAGGTCGAAGGAAGAAAGAGGAACCGGTACCCAACATCCAAGAGGAAGAACTAGAAGAAACAGACCCTGAAGTCACAGTTCCTTTGATTAGGAAGAAGAAGACTGAAAAAGTATCAAAAGAGGATCCACCTAGACGAGCCAAGCCCACGATTGACGAAATTGTGGAAGGACTGAAGAAGGCTGGAAACTTAGGCTCCGTAAGAAGAAGATATGACTTAAGCAGTGATCAAGACAAGGACAAACTTGAGGAAGCAGTAGCATTCTGCCTCCACATGGTGGACTTCGCACTACTCTACCGGAACAACTTCTACAAAATATTGAGGCCCGGTGGAAGGCCGCAGAAGAAAGAGAAAAGGAAGAGAGGATACAAGCTCTTCTGGAGGTTCAGAATCACCTTACTCTGGACGAGGCAGTAGAACAGGCTGAACTACATCAGAAAACCTTTGCAGCTATAAGAAGAATAGGCCTGGTGCTTATTGGAGAAATTGGAAAGGTGCACAATGAGGAAGTCACACTATGGACCAACCTTCTTCAGACTCATCGACAAGCAGAAGAAGAAGCAACACAAAGAGCTACAGCTATACCGGCACCTGACATCGGTAAAGGAAAGGGGGTACTGGGGGAAGAAGCACCGGTACTAGTAGACTTAACCAAGGAACAGGCAACGAGTCCAATGGTTCTCATCTCACCAAACAAAGGTAACTATCAACCTATGCATGTTGATGACCTAATTACTAAAGTTATGGACTTTGGAAATGTAGACAATGCAGTTAAATGGTACAGTGTACTAAACGAAGAAGAGAAACAAAAGCTGATTGTCAGAATTGTAGAGACCTTCATGGACTATCATTGGACTCCTAGGGACTACAGATCCAAGTTCCCACCGGAACTAGAAAACAGGTTACAAGAAAAATGGAAGATTGGTCTAAGGATGAACACCAGAATCACTAGAGAAACACTGCTCAAGGTCCGACCAGGGTTTAGTGAAGAAAGAATAAAGCTTCTACTAGAAGAAGCATCCATGAACCTAAAAACACTTGATAGAGTCGCAGAGATATTGAATGGATATGAGAACAAAGTCTACAAAGACACTATAGACTACTGGAATAGTTATAACTTCACAACATTAGAAGGATATGGTCCTCAAGATCAGAACAGACTTGTGCAATCAGAGGAGGTCTTCACTAATGATCAACCAAATGTTAAACAAGAAACAGAAAGGGATATACCCATTGGGGAACTCCATATTGCTGAGAAGCAACAACAAAAAGAAGACCCACTAGGAGAACAACCACAAAATGTTGAAAGTAGTAAGCCACCGGAACAAGAAGTTCAATCGGAAAGCAGAGCTCATCGAATAATGGAAGACAACAAGGGGCAAAAAGAAGAGACCTCTGTCCACACAGAGCAGCTAAGACCGGAGCAAGAGCAAGGTCAGCAAGAACACGGAGACATTCCTAGCTCATCCTCAAAAAGGAAACTAACATTTGCTAAGGAAAAAGAAGCAAAGAAAAGTATTATCACCGAAACTGTAGTAGACATCAATAAGATGTCAACAAGGCAGCTCAAGGAGTTGACCAAGAGGAAATAGGACATGGTCCTGACTATAGTAAAGAACATCCTGTGCAACTTTGTACCAGATACAGACGTTGATGAAGATGAACCGGTCATCGATCAACTAGAGGTACTTACATAGGCAATCGGTGAGGATCTAACAGATCCAGAAACAATGGCCATTGACCACTATGAGAAGAAAAGAGTGTAGATTCTCCACAAACAAGTTGAAGAAATCAAGGTCAATGTGACAGCCAACTTAAAAGTGTTGCAAGAGCAACAACTGCAAGTGGCAAATAGTCCGATGACAAGAACATCCAATTTCAATACATTCTTGCAAGATCTGTCAGAGAAATCAGCAAAGATCTCAGAAGAAATTAGAGCACTGTCCTCTCAGTTTGATATTAAGAACAAAACTGCAACTAATTACAGCAGAGAAATGACAAGTTTGACTCTAACACTGAGGAAAATTGCTGAAGAAGAGTATAAGAAAATCCAAGAAATAATTGGATTTCAGATGTTTCTAGCACCAACATTTGACATCATGCAGCAAACCTCAACTTCTGTGGAGAATCTAATAAATGAACCAGACTATAAAACCGTGGAAGACATGGAGAACATAATTGTTTCTCTCAAAGCAGCCCAGAAGAATATGGAATATGTAATCGGTGAATGGGCACCCTTTTTACAATCTGCTAAGACTACCTACAAGGATATCTTCAACAAAGTCCACATGTAAATTCCTTAGAGCAGCTACACCCTTTGTCATCTGGAGGCAAAAAAGGGGAAGATAGATGGTCATAAAGTTGGTCATAAAGTGACAAAATTGAGGAGTAAACAAAAGCAGAACAGAGGAGAAGAACACCGGAGCATTGAGATAGGGGAAGTGTTCTACAGACCAGTATAGTGCAGAACTTTCAGCCAGGGAAACCGATATAATCGGTCACCCGATACAAGGCACTATGATCAGTAAGTGAGTGAAGTTTGTGTATAGTTTTGCCACCAATGACAAAGGGGAAGATTGTTAGCAATTCAAGATTGTCATTAGTGTCCATCCACAAACGCTATGCACCGGTAAGAGGTCACCGGTCACTCACAACACTTAGAAGACACTGCACCGGTCGATAATACTCACTGGTAGGGACACACACCGGTCTCAATATGCATAAGTTAAACTGGATATAATGTCAAACCGGTTTAAAGCAGCCTAAAGATCCGCACTGGGTTTTGTGGATCAGTTTGTGTTAAAAGAAGGATTATATGGGACATCCACCGCTTAGAAGTGGAGTTAGCTTTTTAACAGGAGTTAGCCTTAATTCATGTGGATGTCTTGCAAGGGAAACTCCAGTTCAGTACGCATAGCTTTTTTGATGATTGCATGACTTATTGCGGAGTTTGTAGCTTGGCAGTTCTATGAGTTAAGGGTTTCATTACGAAGAATCTCTTGTATAAATACAGGTCATAGGACGCAAGATGAGGTGTTGTTGAAATTAGATGATTGCATAGAGCAGAGGAGAGATATCTTCTGAGAAACGTTGCACAAAAGTAGCAGAGTTCAACAGCCAAGCTAACAAGGAACAGAGGTATGATCTAATCAGACATTCAGTGTCACAATAGATCATTATGTTTATCAGTAGTGAAATTATATTCAAATCCCTATATTAGGGTGGACCTAATTGGTTCATTGTAAAAATCCCCTAACAGGGTAACATCTTTGGTGATGTTTAAAGTCCTGTAGGCAAGCTTTAATAGGGTTCAGATCTTAATCGATCTCTGTAAAAAGCCCTTAACCGGGTAGCACTATGATCAGTGCTTTGTAAGCTCCTAATAGGGCACCTTCATTCTACAGTAGTGAAGTTGTGAGCTTTGTCTCACCGTGGTTTTTTCCTTCTAACCGAGGGTTTCCACGTATAAACACCTGTGTTGATCTAAGTCATTTTGCTTATGATAGTAAATGGATTGATTAACTTTCTGTTCTTTAATGCAAAATCTATTTGCTAGTTTTAGAATTGAAAAGAAAAATTCTATTACTGATTCACCCTCCCCTCTCAGTAACCGGTAAATTAATAACAGTCTCGTCCTTTGAATAGTTTCTCAGTTCCAGTATTCCCTCGTTGTTGGGTTCCATCCTCCTTCCGTGTCGAATTCCCCTCCCTCAAACTCTGTGTCCAATGCCAATTCTTGGCTGATTGCTTGGTTTCACAAGTCAATTATGTATTTCCTTTCATCACTCTTGATAGAGTGTGTTCTTCTAGTTGTGATTTGCCTTTGTCGTGATCAACCATCCTCTTCCAAGGAGGGCATCGTACCTCTTCTTCTCCAATGAAATAACAATGAAGTCCAAGAAAAACTACTGGGTACCAATGATTACCTTTTGGGCCATGAGTATTCCAATTGGGTTGATGCCATGTTGGTTGGCACCCACCAAATGGAAGGTTGGCGCCCACCAAATGGAAGGTTGGCGACCAAAGTGTCGGCTTGCCAAGGAATTTCCATGTCTCCTCGGGCAGTACATTTACGTCAGATCCTTTGTCCATGATAGTGTTCATTAGTCTCCGTCCTATTATTTCCATTTCTACTATACTCGGTGTCCTCCCGACGCCTAACACCAATAGCATCGGATTTGTTGTGGGACCCTTTCCCTATTCCTCTGTTGGCTTGCCATTGTTCTGGTTGCTTGTTTTGTTACCAACTGTGTTGGTAATGGCCACCTTCAATTGTGGCATGGTATCCAGCAGTTTAGACACTCGTATAGGTACGATGGCCTGCATCATTTGCCGCATAATTTTTCTTTCCAGCTTCGATCGCAGGGGGTGCTAAGGGTTTCATGTGACGTTCTTCATTCCTCTTCCATTGCTTGTTCAATATTGGCTTTTTCTTCCTTCAACCTTTCATTCTCCGTACGGGGATCAGGGTATGTCGCCTTCTTGTCCTACAGCATGGTGATTGCCAACACCTCCTCCTTTGGGTTTCTGATGCCTAGCATGTTTACCCCTTTTTACTTGGGCAATTGACATCCTCATGGTTGCCTGGACCACACCATTTGCACAATAGACTGCCACCTCCCTGCCCACTTTGATAGTCCTATGCGAAGTGATCCCACTCGTTGCATCTACGACATGGTATCATGGGTTGCCCCTTTGCATCATATTGTATTCGGCTTTTGGGTGTATTGTTACTGCTATTGTTGTTGTTGTTCCCTCCTCGGTTGTTGCAATATCCCCCTTACGAGGCATTAGAGTTTGTAGCCGGCCTAGGTTGTGTGGTTGGTGGGGTTGCTTGTTCTCCTTGGGTGAGGAGCACTTGGGTGCTCTTGGCTTTCGGGTCATATGGGCACTCCTTAATGGAGTGTCCCAGTACTTGGCAGATGTTGCAGAACTTCTTTGGGCAGTTTGCCTTTGTGTGGCCCTCGACCTTATAGTTGGTACACCATAGTTCCTTGCCATCGTTGGTACCTTCTTCCTTGGCTCTCATCTCCTTCATTATCCACATCATGTCCCGTTTGAGGGCCTGTACAGTCTTAGATTCTGCGTTAGTGCTTTGGCCCGTACTATCGTCATCGCTGTCCTTTTTCTTCCCTTGTGATGTCTTGTTCTTACTCTCCTTATCCATTGCCCAATTATAGGCATCCACGTAGGAAGAGGGAGGTACCACTTTCATTTTCTTCCATAGAGGACTTAGTCCTTCGATAAACCACCTCTTTTTCAGCCCATCAGCTGGCTGGTTTTCCAACTTGCCAAGCAGTTCTCTCAGCCTACGATTGTAGGCTTGTACGGTCTCATTCTTTCCTTGTCTCATGTTATAGATTTCTGGTACTACCTTGTCATCATCTCGTAGTAAGCTTAAATTCTTCTTGGAACGCCCTCTTCAAGTCATTCCATGTTGTTTTAAATGCTCTTGAGAAATTTGTGTAACAGTTGATGGTGATTCCCCGTAGGGTGGGATGGAATGCCTTCAACCAATAGTCTTGGTTATCCTCGCTATTGGCCTCCCATATGGTCACACACATCTTACAGTGGTGGGCAGGGTCCTATGATCCATTCCTCGTGAATTTAGGGAGCTTCTGCTTCTCCGGGGTGTTCATCATCATTTTGGTTCGGTTGACACGTGCATGTTGGACCCATGTGGGGGGTGGCTTTTTCTCCGCATACCCATGCTTCACTTGCACCCTCAGCCATGTGCGAGCTTTCAACCTGCCCATTGACATCATTCACCCTTGGTCACCTCCTTCGTATCGGTACTCCCTTCTCCTTGAAGTTTTTGGTTCTAGCCCCCTATCCTTGGTTTTTGTGATAGGACTAGGTTCTCAATGCCCAATAGGGTGTTTTCAAATAATTCCACTACTTCCCTCTCGGGGATTCTTTCCTTGTTGTCTCCGTCCTATGTAGAGGGCAGAGACAGTTTGCTTTGTACGAAGTCAGACTCTGAACTCTCCTCATTCGTCACCACTCGCACTGAAGGATTGCTCGCCTAGTTGGCAAGGTCCTCTCCTACCTTGTTGGGGAGTGGTAGGTTTCTCATAATTTCCTCCCACTCTTTCCTTGTAGGTTGTGTTTTGCCTTCCTTGCCGGTCGACCTTTGCCTCCTACCACTCCGGCTTCGGCTGACACTCCAACTTCTGCTTTGTGCTGGACTTTCTGATTCCTCGATGATCCTCTACAATTGTCATCACCTCTCACTATGCTCCTTGATTCATGGATATCTTCTTACAGATGCTTCTCCTTCTCTCTTCTGTCCCTCTCCTAGTACGTTTTCTTTTGTCCTTTCTTGGCAAAAGGGGCATTAATTATTGGAATTTGCAGAGGTATGGTGTCTTCTTGTGTTGCGCTCCTCTTCCCTCCAGCTCTTGTCCTCGTACTGTTGTAGTATTTGTTGTCTGCAGTGCTCTCGCTCCCTCACCTCTCCCTCACCTCATCCCGTTCTTGGAATTCAATCAAGTTGCGAGCCAAAAATCTTGGAAGGCTTCCTTGAAGATCGTGCACTGGAGTGTTCACTTTGAGTTTGGCACGTATTGTGTCAGCCAAGACTACTCTCTCCCGAGCCTCTCCTTGCATGTACTGGTCAATTGAGATGTCCCACGCCTGAACCAAATCCTCCGTCAACTGATCTTCTCGGGTTTCTTCCATTAAGTTGCTTATAAATATACCTGTATAAACATAACTCTCAACAATATATTTGAGTCGATATGTCTGTGTAAACACATTCGTACAAATATAGTTCTCAACAAAATAATTGTATAAATTTATTTGTATGTATATATATAACAAATATATATATATATATATATAATAAATACATATATATAAATATATATATATCTGTAATTATATGTTTTTTTTATATATATTGAATGCAAAGAGTGATAAAAATAAGTTGTTCCCTATATTCAATAAGAAATCTAAATGGAAGTGTTAAACTGATGTGTCTGGTATGGATTCTACGAATTCTTTTCTTTAATCCCGCTAAGGCATCTCTGAGTGAGGAGGTTGCGGAAGGTAGAGGCAGAGTAATTTCGAGCATATGATGGTTATCCCAACATTGGGGTTAGGCCTTGAGGGAAACCACTTGTAGCTTGTTTCACGCGACCTAGGTCTGTAACTCTTCCACTCTTGATGTCCTTAGAGAGAGAGAGAAGTACTTCTCCACGATTCATACCAGAGATATTTTGATATACATACAAATTATGTTATTACTTACTCCATTGTTGGTTTACATCTCTTCAATGGTTTTGCATAATGGATGAATAATGTAGGATGTAATGCTTAAAAGAACAACCCTTAAAAATGAAATTCCCTTATTGGCACTGTTTGTTGAAATAAGGCAGTACTAAGGGACAAGGATCATCACCATAAATGTATAATAATATTTAATCATTTTATCATTCAACCTAGGCTACAAACATTAACACTCCCTCTTAGCCAGGAGAATGATCACATGTGCAATGAATCCTAATGTCAGCACTTAGACATTTACTCAGAGTCACTTTCTATCCTTAATGATATGTGCACTGACATCAACCACATGAGCTTATCATAAGGATATCGTTTCATGGTATGAGTGGAATATTAAACCATATTAATATTCACCATGAGATATCTCATCCAACAGAGATATGTTCTATCGTGATGTGTACACAGATATCAACCATATGATATGAGTCATGATAGAAAATTATGAAGTAATTTCTTTACAAGGCCATAAGTATACAAGTATCTATCATTTAAGATCGTCACCTCTGAATGATATACATAGGGACATAGTGTCAAAGAAATTATGTTTATATTAAAACATTAATTGGTTAGTACAATGATAAGGAGAAAAACACATTCTCATAAATGTTTTACATTTTAATCATACCAAGTTTGCTTTTGAAGTGAGCTATCTTATATCTAGCAAAAGGTTTGGTGAGAATGTCTACAGTTTGCTCCTCTGTACAAATATACTCTAGCTGAATTGCTTTTCTTTCCCCCATGTCTCTAACATAGTGGTATGGTATTTCAATCGCTTTGGATCTATTATGAATGTATACTGCAGTACTGGAGGACTCTGCCCAAAGGGGGGTATGAATGTTTTGATCATGTAGCATTTCTTTTGTTGCTTCTACATTGGTTCTGTTTTTCCTTTCTACCACACCATTTTGTTGAGGATTGTAAGGGAGTGTAAACTCCCTCTTAATTCCTACATTTTTACAAAAGGTACTAAAGGTTTTAGAAATGTATTCCCCTCCATTATCTGATCTAAGAATCTTTATGTTTTTATTTATTAGGTTTTCCACTAGGGTTTGAATTCTTTGAAATTTTTAAGAACTTCACATCTCTTTGCTTTTTAGAAAGTATATCTAGGTTTTTTTGTAAGAAACCCTTTCAGGCTCTTGCTGCTGTGCTGTTTGTTTTGATAGTTTTATAATGTTTTTGTATTTTTGGCAAGGGTATTTGACATAAAAAACAAATAACATAACGCTGAAATACTGAATAGAAAATGAATTACTGCTGCCTTTATTAATATTCAATGAATCAAACTAAGTACAAATGATAATATCTGAATGAATGACAGCAAATAAGACTGGATTCAATACACATTAAAAACTTGGGAATTTATTGATGAGAATCACATTCTCCCAGCATAACTGTGCCCCAGCATAAAGACACTTTCTGTAGTATTTTGCTCACGCTGGATGAAGGATGGTGTACTCTTTGCAATCCCACTTCTCTGAACCTGTAAATCAATGCTGTAAATGCTGAAGTAAATCTCCACTGAAGCACGATATAAGTCTCTGGATGAAACCTCCGCTGGATATCAAATTCACCAGATATCTTACTGGCTCAAATGATGAACACACAGAAGAACTACGTTCTCCAATGGCTGCACTGTCAAACCCTTTTCTCAAAGCTCAAGAGTAGAAGAAAAATTCAATCAATAATGAAAACTAGATGCCCTTTGCTTCTCACGCTAAGCATATATATCCTTCCAAGTCTAAATCACACCCAAAAAGCAGGAATTGCGATTTCTCTCAAGCAAGTTCGATTTAATGTTATAAACATTAAATTCATGATATATTTTATCATTTAGACTTAGGAAGATATGAAATAAATTATTAATAAATTTGGCCCCCTTCTCATGATGTTAAGACCCTCAACTTAAGTGATTTTAATATAAAGTTATAATATAACTTTATATTAAATAATTATCCTTCTTTAATACCTAGCCACGAAAATGTCATAACTCCCATAATATTGTGAATCTGACCAAGTCGTTTGAACTGGGAGCTAGTGAAAATATTCTCCATGTGACCATGAGATGTTTCTCAAAATAGCAAGAGTCCATCTCTATAGCTCTAGAATAAGCCTAAAAATAGCCATTTCTGCGAAAAATAACAGAACCCATATAAGTGAGCCAATAACCATCTCACAAGCCAACTGAGAACACTGAGCTCTGCCAAAACTGAGCCATTAGAAGATCATACCTTCCCTGTGCCATAACTGACCCCCTATCCATGTCTACTATCCTACGAGGGTCCACTGATAGGCTAACCATTGGCTAACATGATGTCACTAGCTTGAAGGGGACGTCACAGTTCGCCCTTCTTGAAATTGCTTGTCCTCAAGCAATCTCAACTCTGGATGCTGTAGAATCTCCTCGCTCTCCCATGTAGCATCCTCAATTGGCATATCCTTCCATTTCACCAAATATTCTTTGATAGTACACCTCAAATTTCTCTCCTTGAATTCCAAGATAGCTTCTGGCACTAAAACTAATTTTCCCTCATCATCCAATGGGGGAAGAACTGTGGAAGGAAGAATGTGGTGTCCTAATGCCTTTTTGAGGTGTGAGACATGAAAGACAATATGGACTTTTCTATCTGTTGGCAAGTCCAACTCATACGCCACCTCTCCAACTCTTTTGATCACTCTGAAAGGCCCATAGTACCGTGGCTTTAGTTTCTCGACACCACTCCTCTTGAGAGTAGATTGGCGGTAAGGCTGTAGCATCAAGTACACCATATCCCCTACCTCAAAAGTCCACTCAGCCCACTTCTGATCCACACACTGCTTCTGCTGGTTCTGCGCCTCAGCAATATTCTCCTTGAGAACTTTAACAATATCTTGACTCTCTTGTTGTAAATCTCCAGCACTAGGCACACGACTGTTACTCAATAACAAATCCATAAAATTAGGTGCCTCATACCCATATAATGCCATAAAAGGGGACATCTGTATAGACATGTGATGAGTGGAATTGTAACAGTTTTCGCAGAGGTAAATCCACTTGACCCAAGCCTTCTGCTGCCCTGCTATGTAGTTCCTGAGATATCCTTCCACCCATTTGTTGACTATCTCAGTCTGCCCATCCGTTTGAGGGTGGTAACTGGTACTTGGAGTGAGCTCTGTCCCGCACAATCTGAACAACTCCTGCCAGAAGTGACTCATAAATCTGCTATCCCTATCACTGACTATGCTCCGAGGTAGGCTGTGCAATCTGAACACCTCACGAAAGAACAATTTTGCCACCTGTGTAGCAGTGTATGTAGTTGTAATCGGAAAGAAGTGGGCAAACTTCGTGAGCCGATCAACAACAACATATATACAATCTCTGCCCTGAGCTCTTGGCAGTCTTGTGATGAAGTCTATGGATAAACACTCCCACTTCCTATCAGGAATCGGGAGTGGCTGTAGCAAACCGGCTGGGTAAGAGTGTTCTTGCTTATTCTGCTACTCTTTGACATACTACAACACTTCAGCTTTGAGTCCTTTCCATGAGAAGCGCTCTCTAATCTGCCAGTAAGTTTTGTAGAACACGGGATGTCCTGCCATAGGTGAATCGTGGTAAACTCTCAACACCATCCTCTTCACTTCTGACCCTGGCACCAAATAAATACACCCTTTGTAAATGATGAGCTCATTCAAAACGGAAAAACCATTGTCTCGAATGGATCCTTCAATAAATCTTGCTGCCCACGTATCTTTTGCATACTCTGCAAGGATCAAATGTCTCTAGTCCTCTGCTATGTGTGTCATCATGCTCAAGTGAAGTCTCTGTGACAAAGCATCTGCAACTACATTCTGTGTCCCCTTGAAATAGGTGATATCAAAATCATAAGCTTGTAACTTACCCATTTCTGCTGCCTGTCATTGAGATCTCGCTGCCCCAAGAAATGTTTCAGGCTATTATGGTTTGTTTTGATGCAAAATTTACTACCCACTAAGTGCTGCCTGAATTTGGCCAAGGCATGCATTAAGGCCAACATTTGCTTATCATATATGCTAAAGCTCTTCTCAGGTCCCTTGAGCTTCCCGCTCTCATAAACAATCGGGTGCTTATCCTGCATAAGCACTACTCCAACACCCTCCCCTGATGCATCACAATGTAGCTTAAAAGGCTTCCTGAAATCTGGTAATGCTAATAATAGACAAGAAGTCATCAACTCCTTGATTTATCAAAACACTCCTGTGCCTCAGGAGTCCACAAGAAAGCCCCCTTCATCAAATCGGTCAAGGGTGCTGCATGCTTGGAATAACCATTGACAAGCCTCCTTTAGAACCCGCACAATCCCAAAAATCCTCTCAACTATGCAAGGTTGCTCAGAGTAGGCCACTCAACAATAGCACGAATCTTCTCCGAATCCATGCGTACGCCCCGTGCACTGATAATGTGACCCAAATATAGTAACTCTGACAAGCCTAGATCACATTTTGATTCCTTGGCATACAAGGACTCTCTACGCAACGTGCTCAATACTGTATCTAAATGCTGTAAGTGTTCATCCCATGTCTTACTATAAATCAGGATGTTGTCGAAGAAGACCAGTACAAACTTCCTCAATTGATCCTGAAACACCCTGTTCATCACAGATTGGAAGGTAGTAGGTGCGTTGGTTAGCCCGAACGACATAACTACAAACTCAAAATGCCCACAGCGACATCTGAATGTTGTCTTCTCTACATCCTACTCTCTGACCTGAATCTGATGGTAACCTGATCTCAAATCTATTTTGGAGAAGAAACATGCTCCATGAAGCTCATCCAATAACTCATCAATCCGCGGGATGGTGTACCTGTTCTTAATTGTCCTCTTATTCAGGACCCAATAATCAATGCACATCCGGAGCGTGCCATCCTTCTTCTTTGTCATGTCCCCTTTCTAGAGACATGTGCTTTCAGGATGGATTTGCCTATTATCGACTCTCGTAGGCAAATGGTTTGGAGAGAGTCATTTTTGCGGATCAGATGGTCATATTTGCTCTTGAAGAAGTGTTAAGAGATTATATTTTATTATTATGTGTTTTGTGGGGCTCATACGTTATAATTTTAAGTTGAGATTGCACTTTTTATAATATAAAGTTACTTTATTATAAAGTGCATTATAATATGATTTTATAAAGGATACTTCTAGAAGTTCTTAGCAACTTCTCAAAAAAGTGAATAAATAGAGGGCTGGGCCTCTCATTTGGACATGCTTGATTTGAGATTTCCTCTACTTCTTCATTGTGAAGCAATTTGTGGTCTTTTGGATCTGCAAATACTATTCGGTCTTTGGGAACGATAACTCCCTTGGATTGGCATAACTGAGGTAGTGAAATATCTACTGAAGGGTTGCATATTTGGAGTTGGTATTCAGCCATCTCATTGGCACTTCATTGAGAAATTGTTTGAAGGGTTTATTTGGAATAAGGGTTTCAGTTTTACCCTAGCATTGGTGAAGCATTTGGCGAGGGTTTGAAGACAAATTTGACTCATTTTCAGAATTGTCATCTCAGGGTTTGGAACCAAATATTTGCTCATATCTTCCAATTCCCTTGGAGATATTTTTTATGCTTTTGGAGGGTTACTACCTAACCCTAGGCGCCCCCATTCATAGCAATTTGGGGTGACAAAGCACTGCCATTTATTTTATACCCTAGCCGTACCTGTACGGCCTGGTACGGCCAGGACATTGCTGCATATCTTGGCACAGTTGGAGGGCAGTTTGGGGCGGATTTGGTGTGTTTGGCAGCGGTCTTCATCAGTCTACATCAGCAGCAAAAGGGTGCATCAAATTCAGGTTCCAAATTTACTGTTTTTTGGTAAATAACAGTCATAGCAATTCTCAGAATTGGGTCTCTGTCTGCAGTCCAGATTTAGTCCAGATCTGGTCACTGTCATTAGCCTTAGGAATTGCAAGTTATTGTGTTTGAAAAAAGGGTAAATCTCTGTTATAGACAGTCCATATATTTGCTCAAAGAATAGTCTACAAAATCAGTCATCCATTGCATTGTAATCTGAATATGACTGTCACATGTCTGAAAATGGTCATTTGAAATTATACATTGTGGTTGGGTTGTTATAGTTGCAATTACCTTGGTCAAGGCATGGTGAAAGATCATAGCATTGTAATCTGATTATTACATGTCACAGTTATATATACTCTGAGAATTGTAATCAGAATTGGAAGAAGTTCTTGATATGTTAGTATTGAGTTCTTGCATTGTTTAGAGATTCATTGTTGCTCATTGTATTACATTACACTATTGGTATTGTTATCTCAATTGCATTTGGTGCCCAAAATAAAATACACATTGAAACACATCATCACAAGCAAAACAATTCAGTGCATGCCAACTGTTCGACGAATTGTCTCAGTTCAAATTGGGGGTTTTTAGTGGCCTTTATAGTAAGGGTCATTACATTCTTCACCAATACTACAGAAGAAGCGAAATGAGACTTGCTTGGTCTGATATAGCCCATGGCAAGTAACTCCTTGATGGTTTTCTCTATTTCATCCTTAAATCTTTTCGGATGCCGGTATGGTGTAATCATTATGGGCTTAGGACCCTCCTCCAGCTCAATAATGTTCTCAATACCTCTATCAGGAGGTCTACCTAGTGGAATCTTGCTGAAAACCTTGTAGTGCTTAATCCTCAGCTTCTGTATGTCGAGATGATACTCTGATTTCTGCTGCCCCTGTGCTGACATGAGAGTACAACACACTACCCACTCAGCCTGATCATGCTTCAGCAAGCTCTCCATGTGCCTACAAGACATCATCCTGAACTCCGTGTCACAGATGGCCTTCAATATGTGTGTCTTCCCATCCGACTGAAATTTCATTTCCATTTCTTTCAAGTCAAGAGTGAATACTCCAATGTCATGAAGCCAAGCCATGCCCAACACTAAATCTGTGTCGCCCATATTCACCGCACAAAAATCCGCTTTGAAGTCAAAGTTGTTTATCTTCAAGGGTAAATCCGTGATCTTCCTATCACACTTGAGGACATAGCCATCAACTACCCTCACTCTCAGGCCCTCAAACTGCTTTGTCTGAATCCCACGTCTCTCTACCAACCTAGAATCAATGAAATTATTTGTGGCGTCTGTATCTAGCAAAGTGATGACTCGCTGCCCAGCCAACACTCCTTTCATTCTGAATGACCCCTCCTGCTGTACACTAGTGAGATGGGCCTCCTGAAGTCTTCCCTCAGTCTTCTCCTCATCTGTGGTCATTTTGTTTAGTTTCTCTTCATCACTGTCTCCCTGTTCTTCATTGGATTCCTCTTTGTCGGACTGCTGGTCTGAAGTTTCAGTGTCTGAATCCTCATAAAAAGCCCACATAATCTTGTTTGCTTTGCCCTTAGGCCGTAGAGGACAATAATGGTCTCTGTCATACGGTCCTTTGCAATAGAAACATAACTTCCTTTTCCACAAATCATTAAGTGTGTCCCTATCAAGTGGTGCAAAAGACTTATCCTTATTTTCAGTTTTAAACCCCATCTGCTTTGGTTTCTTGAAGAACGGTTTGTTGTCCTTACTAGATGACGCCCCTTTTGAATGGAATTTGTTTGTTGGAGCTGCATGTTCCATGTCCCTGGCCTTATTCATAGCCTCCTGCAAAGTCAGAGAATCAAATGCCTTAACCCAAACCCTCAGTGGTTCAGTTAATCCTTTACTAAATAAAACTATCAGTCTTTTCTCGGACAAGTTAGGAACCATTACTACCAATCTTTGGAATTCATTGATAAACTAATCCAGGCTGCTTGTTTGTTTTAACTGAGCCAATTCTTTGAAGTAGATTTTTGGATCCTTCCTGTCAAACCTTTCTACTAGCCTGTCTACAAACTTCTAGTAAGAAGTCACCTGGTTATGCTGAAGAGTGATCAATCCGTGATACCACTAGTCATGCGCTACTCCCTCCAGATGCAATGTGGCATATTTTATTGCCTCTATCTTTGTCATAGGCCTCAAGGCTAAAAATGTGTCAAGCTTGTGGATCCAAGCTTGCGTGGTTGACCTCCCACTACCATCAAATGTAGACAACGTGAGCTTGCCTATAGCATGTTTTAGCTCATTTTTTTGTTGAGGTATCCTCTCCTGTCTCATGGAGCGGTAATGTTCCGTCCTCTGATTCACAAACCTGTCAAAGGTCATCCTCTCCCGAACCTGTGGCACTAAAAGTTCCCATTCATCATTTGCGGCGATAAGGTTATCTGCAAACATCTCCTCACCAACTTCTTCTACCTTTTCCACATTTGGCTCATCTCTGACAAAGGTAGGGTGAGTAGGCCTGTCTGCTATCTTGGAACGGGTTCTCCGTGCTCTGGGAGGACCAACTTCACTCTGATTATCTTCCTCTTCATGATTCTGCCTGGCCTGTAGAATTATACGTTCCATCATGGTTGTAAGTGCCTGTAACGTCTGAGCCATTTGTTGCTGCCCTGTAGTCATGACTCTTAAGAAGTCTCTTGTTTCCTGATTTTCATTATTACTGTTTAGCCTGTGTGGGCTATTAGCTTGCCTTTCACCCATGGCGTCCAGTTTCCTGTCTAAAACCTGTTCCCCCTCAAGCAATGCTCTTCTGCGTGTATAATACCTGTGAGAACCAGCCTCCTCTGGCTGCATGTAATAACTAAACCCTCAGGATGGCTGGATTTAACTCTGATACCACTGCAAGAACCCCTTTCAGGCTCTTGTTGCTGTGCTGTTTGTTTGATAGTTTTATAATGTTTTTGTATTTTTGGCAAGGGTTTTTGACATAAAAAGCAAATAACATAACGTTGAAATACTGAATAGAAAATGAATTATTGATGCCTTTATTAACTTTCAATGAAGCAAACTCAGTACAAATGATAATATCTGAATGAATGACAACAAATAAGATTGGATTCAATACACATTAAAAACCTTGGAATTTATTGATGAGAATCGCATTCTCCTAGCATAATTGCGCCCCAGCATAAAGACGCTTTTTGTAGTATCTGCTCACGCTGGATGAAGGATGGCGTACTGTCTGCAATCCCACTTCTCTGAACCTATAAATCAATGCTGTAAATGCTGAAGTAAATCTCCGCTGAAGCACAATAGAAGTCTTTGGATGAAACCTCCGTTGGATATCAAATTCACCAAATATCTCACTGGCTCAAATGATGAACACACAGAAGAACTACGTTCTCCAATGGTTGCATTGTCAAACCCTTTACTCAGAGCTCAAGAGTAGAAGAAAAATTCAATCAATAATAAAAACTGGATGCCCTTTGCTTCTCACGCTAAGTGTACATATCCTTCCAAGTCTAAATCACACCCAAAAAGCAGAAATTGCGATTTCTCTCAAGCAAGTTCGATTTAATGTTATAAACATTAAATTCATGATATATTTTATCATTTAGACTTAGGAAGATGTCAAATAAATTATTAATAAATTTGGCCCCCTTCTCATGACGTTAAGACCCTCAACTTAAGTGATTTTAATATAAAGTTATCATATAACTTCATATTAAATAATTATCCTTCATTAATACCTAGCCACAAAAATGTCATAACTCCCATAATATTGTGAATCTAACCAAGCCGTTTAAACTGGGAGCTAGTGAAAATATTCTCCATGTGAGCATGAGGTGTTTCTAAAAATAGCAGGGGTCCATCTCTATAGCTTTAGAATAAGCCTAAAAATAGCCATTTTTGCCAAAAATAGCTGAACCCATATAAGTTAACCAAAAACCATCTCACAGGCCAAATGAGAACACTGAGCTCTGCCAAAACTGAGCCATTAGAAGATCATACCTTCCCTGTGCCATAACTGACCCCCTATCCATGTCTACTAGCCTACGAGGGTCCACTAATAGGCTAACCACTGGCTAACATGATGTCACTAGCTTGAAGGGGACATCACACTTTCTTGAATAGTCATCTATGAAAATGATATAGTATAGAAAACCTCCAATAGAGGATACAGTCATAGGTTCACACAAATCAGTATAATTAGCTCCAAGATATCTTTAGATTTGTTTTCACTACTATGAAATGTGTTTTTGATATTCTTTCTTAAGTTACATCCCTTGCATATTCCTTCATGTTCTTGAGATAGTTTGGGAATTCCTGTTACCATTTTATCTATGGATATTAGTGCACGGAAATGGAGATATCCTAATCTCCTATGCCATAATTCACATGTGTTTGAGGACTCATTAATGAGGGCTTGAGATGAGGTGGTGCTGAGTTTATATATGTTAAGGTTTTAGGATCATTGGAAATGTAATAGCACTATCTCATTGTATGTATTTTCCAAATGCAACAAGCTCTTGCATTTATATTGAGAATGAGCCAAGAAGAGACATGTCCCATGGACATGTCTATTCATTATTTTGTAATTAATATAATGACAATTATGATTATATATATATAATATCTCGAGTATTATATTAATTTATCTAATATTTACATAATAATAATAATTATTATTATTTTTTCAATTTAACTATTTAGTTATTATGAGAATAATTATAATCTAACTATATATATACATATATATCAATGTATATAGTAATATCAATTATTATATATATTGATATATATGAATATATATAATAAATCATTTCTCATAATAATCATATAGTCTATTATTTATCTGACCGATGCTACAAATATCAACACTCCCTCTTAGCTAGGGAGGATAAATCAATCCAATGTCAACATTTAAGACACTTGACAACATCAATCATATGATGTAAGAAATAAAGACATCATCCTCAAAATGTAGTCAATGGAAACATAGTCTCAATATGCGGATTGCCTCCATCAGCTATTCTATCCACAAGTTCTCAGGTGGATTGCCTCCATCGACAATTCTATCCACAAGCTCTTGAGTATTGTCCTATCAAAATGTAAACACATGACATTCACGAAATACTCCGAGTATTGGCCTATCAGAACATCAACATATAATATTCACCAAGTACTCAATAAGGTATTGGCCTGCAAAATATCAACACATGATATTCACCAAATACCTATCATATATCTATACAAACAACTCATAGACCATCAATGACATCTAACACTTAGTTGTTGATTTACAGGATATATCTATGCAAACAACTTATAGACCGTCAATTTAATGGCATCTAAGACTTAGTTGTTGCTTTACAAGATGTATCCATACAAGCAACTTATAGACCGTCAATTTAATGACATCTAACACTTAGTTGTTGCTTTACAAGATATATTTATGCAAACAACTCATAGACCGTCAACTTAATGACATCTAACACTTAGTTGTTGCATTAATTCATCATGATCTATTTCAACATTATAAATAATGTATATCATGATTTAAGTTATTGTAAGATCGTCACCTTCCAATACCTTCTGCAAATACAAGTGATAATCATTTGGAAGTCGTCACTTCCTCATGATTTACACAGGGGGTAGGCCCATTAAAAACATTCATGATTCATTAGTATAATAATCAATTATATCAAGTTTACCTTAGAAGTGTTTCACCTTCAATAGTGAACTCCCTCTCAATCAATACAATCAAGATTGTCACAAGTTGACTGAACCATCTGCTCCCTTTGAAGCTCAAGTTTATCAACTTCTTGACCTCTTTTGAAATGTCAGACTCCCTTTGCATCTATTCTCAATCATCAATTCGTTTGCAAGCATCAAGTTCTTTCTCCCTTGAATGTAATTATCTTGTACTTCTGTCCTGAAGGTATGTTAGACAGAGGTTACAAATAGCTCACTAAAGTATCTCGACCGGAAATACCAATGATAGAAGCATACAAGAGTTTACTAACCAATAGTATAGCATGAATTACAAACTCAGAAATTATGTGCATTAATAAAACATGAAATACTTATCTTTTATAAATTTCAAGTATTTCATTTTGTAACGTGAGCCCATATAGAAAATATCATGCAAATTCACAGAATGATGTCATCGCTCTCAAACATTACTATAATTCTTCATATGAACTATATTTAATATCCAAAGGTTCTATACACTATCACAACCTTCAATCTTATTAGATCTCCCTTCAAGTGGTTAGGCTTTTAAAGAAGGAATCTCGCTCTTTTTCAGATTTTGTTTTTTCATAGACCCCTAGACATTTGGTAATATCTTTTGAACCAGACACTTTCTTTCCTATCGCTTCGGTGAGATTCTTCTAAATTTGCTTTTCACAAACATATCCAAAATTTAGCAAAATCCAACGGTGCATTTGTGAGATATGGTCCTCGTACCGAGACTGTATTTTTTGGGACAGTCATACATTCACCATCAACAAACTACTCTCTTACATTTGCAACTTGGCTCTGATACCATGTTAAGGTTTTAGGATCGTTGCAAATGTAATAGCATTATTTCATTGTATGTATTTTCCAAATACAACAATCTCTTGCATTTATATTGAGAATGAGCCAAGAAGAGACATGTCTCTTCATGGGACATGTCTATTCATTATTTTGTAATTAATATAATGACAATTATTATTATATATATACATATATATATAATATCCCTTGAGTATTATATTATTTTATCTAATATTTACATAATAATAATAATAATAATAATTATTTTATCAATTTAACTATTTAGTTATTATGAGAATAATTATAATCTAACTTTATATATACATATATATCAATGTATATATTAATATCAATTATTATATATATTGATATATATGAATATATATAATAAATCATTTCTCATAATAATCATATAGTCAATATTATTTATCTGACCGATGCTACAAATATCAACAATATAAACACCCATGTCGCATTCCGATGGTGTATGCTTGTTTGATATTTGAATTTTTAGGCCATTCTAAGACTCTTCCTTCCATAAAGGTGATTCTGTATCCTTTATCCTCGAGGGCTGAAATAGAAACTAGGTTCCTTTTTATACCAGGTACATATAGTATACTTGTTAATTGTAAAGATATGTCAGAGTTTAGCTGGATATTGCAGGTCTCAATTCCCTTTGCTGGGTAGTTTGAGTCATCCCCGATTGTGACTTCTTCATCACAATTTTCTATCATTGTATCTAGATGCTCTTTGAATCCTGTGATGTGTCGGGAGGCCCCACTGTCTATTACCCAAGTGTTTCTACTAGTAGATATTTGACTTGAGAGTGCTAAATAGAGAGCTGGTCTTTTAGATTTGGTACAAGACTTAAATTCAACATTTTTCTCTAATATGGTTTCTCCAATATAACCATTCATCATTTTGAATTTTGAGAATTTACTAAAAGATTGATGTAGTATGATAACATTTGATTTCCTTTTAAATCTGATTTGATCTATGCCTCACCTAGGCTCTGATACCATGTTAAATTAATCAGATTATTTAGTGTGAAGTTTAATTTTAATTTTTCTCTTTATATGTAGGAATATCAAATGAATCAACTACAATGAAACAAAGATACAATTTATACTGATCTCTATTTGCCAAGCAAATATGTATGTTACAAATATAAGGTCAGAGTGTACAATTAATCTTGCTGGAGATGTCAATACCAATCTGCTGTTATGATCTTGAACTATTAATGATTTGCTGATATAGATAAGTGTCACTTCTTCAATTGGCAATGTGTAGTTTTATTCGATGGCAGATTATACAAATGAAATATATATCAATATTGATTAGTGAGTATGGAGATGCACGATCTTGTACTTGCATTGTATTATTTCTGTGTGTTCTTAGATCTTGCATCCCAAGAGCATATATAGAATGATGAGGAGGCATGCCTTCCAACAGGCATGCCGCCTCACAATGGGTCACAACTTTTCATCAGCGATAACCAATGTGTCAAGGCCCAATAACTATTGTTATCGTTAATATAAGACAAGACGATTATGATGCAAGTTAATCACCGTATAATGATTACAATATAAGTCGACACCAATAGTCGATTCATTTGGTGTTTGATTATTATCAGTTTTAATCAATTCCAATGTTTAGTCTGTTAGTATATTTCAGATATTCAACAAGGAATATATCAATCTATAGAGGTCTTTCAACAACTAATCATAAGATATAAAAATGATCACAAAGGAGGGAGTACCTGGATAGTATCTCTGAAATCAGACTTAGGAGACTTCAAAACTGATCCTTCGACTCCCTCTGAATGTGACCTGAGTTAGCCCACCTAGGGCTTCTTTAATTCTGCTCCAAAGTGTCATCGATCTGAACTTAGGGTTGCCTCAGATCTGTCCTGCATTGTAATCAATCTGCACTTTAAGTGTCCTTAAAGACAGATATATGCATACTGGTGGAATTCGCACCAGCTTGATTTCGTTCTATGCATTAGCACTAATTCATCCTTTTAGGGCTGTTGCGATTTACTCCAATTTTCTCTTACAATCAGCCCAAATTCACTTCTTATTTCTGCCCTAGAACTCACAAATTCAAAACCCTTGAATTCGTTCCTCGGATATATTTCACACCACAATGGTAGATGCATTTCGCACTCTAAGAATTTGCTACTGGTGGATTTCGATTCTTGAAGGAGGAAGACATATGTTATGTTTTTGATAAATCTTTCCTTGAATCGATCAGCATATATATATGAGCTTGTAATTAATCTTAACACCCTTCCAAGAAGGCCGACTTGGCCTAATTATGGGCCCTCCATTAATTAACGTCATATATATTGAAATACTTGCATTTTATAATAATACTCTTATTATTATAAAATCGCACAAGGGTATAATTAATAACATTTAATTATTAATTTATTTGTCCAATTTGATCTTGGCCGAAAGGCTATAATTATTAACACTCCCCCTTAGACTGGAGGGTAAGATCAAACCATAGATCCCATCTATACCAGGACACACCCTTAACTATCACCCTTGATAGTGAGAACAAAAACATAATCATCTCGGATACCCTATCCAAAGATATCATAGATTCCAAGTCTATGAAGGTAGACCCTATCTACCATAAGTCCAAGTGTACATAAAAATTTTGCTCAAAACCGTTATCCTCCGAATGAGTGGATTGATTAGATCCACAAGAATATCAAGTCCATGATATTCATGATAACATTGGATTGCCAAATTCTTCAATATATAGAAACATCAAGTCCATGATGTTACCAAATGCTCAATTGTGGATCTCTGATCCACGAGTCTCCAAGACTCAAATGATATCAACTCCATGATATCCAGAGCATTGGTCTCATGAATATCAAGTCCATGATATTCACCAAGTGCTCGGAGCAATGGTCTTTTGACATCAAATTCATGATGTCTCACCAATTGCTGGGAGTAATGGACTTTTGACATCAAATCCATGATGTCTCACCGATTACTGGTAGTAATGGATTTTTGACACCAAATCCATGATGTCTCACCGATTACTGGGAGTAATGGTCTTTTGACATCCAATGATGTCTCACCCATTACTAGGTGTAATGGTCTTTTGACATCCAACGATGTCTCACCCATTACTTAACAATGGATCCCTGATCCATGCAAATGTGGACCCCTGATCCACGAGTCTCTTGGACTCGAAGAACATCAAATGATATTCTTCAATTCATAAGAATAACTTAGCCAAAAACATAAGTATATCCAGATGAAACCTACAAGTATAAGATTAGCCAATATGATTATAAGTCATTAGCCATAATCAGTAAATGAAAGAGAGTATGACCCATTCATACATAATATTTAAAGTATGCTTCACAAGCTATACAAAAGATGTATGCCCCATACAACCAGCATAATTTATCCAGCATTTGAGCATAAGAATAATCACATAAGTCTTCATCACCTAAAGATAACCAACATCTAACCAGCAAGATGCAATATAGTTTTCTATATGAATGTTCCTATGCAGATAACAACGTTGACTCTAACATAGGCCAATAATGTATGTACCTATGCATAAGGAACACAATAGCTAGCATCCATCTAGCAATCAACTATGATTTCCCATAACAGAGACAATGAGTCAATCAATGTCAACATATTCCAATGCTTAACATAAACCAAGAGATGGATTTACTCACATAGTTTCCTAAGCAAGACAAAACATATCATATCCCAGTGTGAGGTATACTCCACAATCATAATGTATGATGCCAAATATGCCAATAACTATGCTGAATGGATAGTTATGTAAGTTGCCTTCATACGCTAGAATGCATCCATGACAATCAGCTAAGCAAATAATCAGTTATGCTAATGAGGCATTCTTAACCATTTGATAAAAAATTATCAGGTAATGATGATCATACCAATGAAATTAACAAGATATAAAGGAGGAGATTACCATCCAAACCAATGAGGCCATAATTGAACTCCCTCTTAAACCATATGTCTTTGATTAAGACACCCAGGGAACAGGAGACTTACTCCCCCTAGATGGACTTATCTTCATCCATACATGCTAAGGTAAATCAAGTATGCTGCTTACATGCTAAAGTACACAGAGTGTAGTAGTTCTCTCATAGAACAAGCATAAATCAGTAAGGAGGGTATACTTAAATAGATAGTTCTTTATGTTACCATAGCTGTAACTAAGACAAAATCTGTAATACATACCAGATTATGTCATTTGTCCAACACAAGCCAAAGTTGTCAGTATACAAAAGTACTTCCTTCACATTCATAAGCAATCATAACAGTTCTATCATAAGCCAAGTGTTATGAACCAACCAATATGTAAATATAGCATATGTAAGTGCTAATCAATGCAAATGTTTTAATGAATCAACTATATGATGTTAATGAACTAGCTAATGATCCAATAAGCCATGTAAGAGGGATAGGAAAGTGAGCCCTACTTTCATAACTAATTTAAGCCAAACCCTCGGATGCCTTAGTTTTGAAATAGATAGATTGAAATTCCTAGATTTGAAATGGATCTTTCTTCTACTGTAGCTCTGATACCATGTTAGTATATTTCAGATATTCAACAAGGAATATATCAATCTATAGAGGTCTTTCAACAACTAATCATAGGATATAAAAATGATCACAAAGGAGAGATAGTACCCGGATAGTATCTCTGAAATCAGACTTAGGAGACTTCAAAACTGATCCTTCGACTCCCTCTGAATGTGACTTGAGTTAGCCCACCTAGGGCTTCTTTAATTCTGCTCCAAAGTGTCATCAATTTGAACTTAGGGTTGCCTCAGATCTGTCCTGCACTGTAATCAATCTGCACTTTAAGTGTCCTTAAAGACAGATATATGCATACTGTTGGAATTCGCACCAGCTTGATTTCATTCTATGCATCAGCACTAATTCGTCCTTTTAGGGCTGCTACGATTTACTCCAATTTGCTCTTACAATCAGCCCAAATTTGCTTCTTATTTCTGCCCTAGAACTCACAAATTCAAAACCCTTGAATTCGTTCCTCTGATATATTGCACACCACAATGGTAGATGCATTTCGCACTCTTAAGAATTTGCTACTGGTGGATTTCGATTCTTGAAGGAGGAAGACATATGTTATGTTTTTGATACATCTTTACTTGAATCGATCAGCATATATATATGAGCTTGTAATTAATTTTAACACCCTTCCAAGAAGGCCGACTTGGCCCAATTATGGGCCCTCCATTAATTAACGTCATATATATTGAAATACTTGCATTTTATAATAATACTCTTATTATTATAAAATTGCACAAGGGTATAATTAATAACATTTAATTATTAATTTATTTGTCCAATTTGATCTTGGCTGAAAGGCTATAATTATTAACATAGTCAGCCTTAATAATATTATTACAATAATAACAATATTATTAATATTAAATAATACTATATATAAATTGATTAGTAATAATATAAGATATGTGTGAATATAAAATATTATTATTAATCAATATATGTATAATAATATTTAATCATTTTATCATTCGACTTAGGCTACAAACATTAAACAAGAATTCCTAAAAAAAGTAGGCCATGCATTTTACTAGGCAACTAGTAAATTCATGCGACTCATTGCTCGAATACCATAGTGCAAAAATAATAGAACACAATATTTAATATTCTATTAAATAACAGGATAACAGGATTCTTTTACAAAGAGGTCCTTATATTATATAGAGATCAGAGAATGAAGCCATCCAAACAGATAAACATTATAACTCTCTCAAAGCTAAAATGTGAATGTAGAAAAATGGAAAGAAAATACTAGTGACTTAGATGACTTTATTACAATTGTAAGCCTTGTCTTTTAATAATTTAATATTATTCTGAATAATTTCAATTACCAAGCAGTACATGTCTCAATACCTAGTGCGGTGATTATTTGGTTCTCATCAGGAACCCTAATTTACTATTTTTTGAAAAAAATTCACATACTATTATGGAAAAATCTATATAATAGCTCGTTTTGAAGTAGACAATTAGAGTAGAAAGCATACACATCCTATAGAGTATTTACTTTTCATATGAGCATTTAGTTGAAATGAGAATCTGTTTATTTGAACTTCTAGTGGTTGCCAATAATTGGTTTGTTCTACTGTGCTTATAATATGTTAAGTTGCTTAATTGGTATATTGTATGCCTAAACTTTGCTCCTATTTACAATCAGTTTCCCAAAATCCTTGATGTATATCTGCCTAAAAAAAAATTGATGGTTTGGTTTAAGAATTAGGTAGCACATTTATAAATGCCCCAAACTCAATGTTGCTGTTATGCTTCTTGGGACATCTGGATTTATCTTGATAATCTGAATGTTGAAGTGCCATTTCCTTTGAGGTCTCTCAATTTTACTTTTGTTGTGTGTATTGTGTTCATTGTTTTTCTCTATATGGAAAAATGGATGTCTAAGCAAGGGTGTATTACAGGGAAAGTGGAGGTGAGTTTCTGTTTGGAAACTATTGGGGTGAAGTTGAAGATCTTCAAGCTGTAGTGCTGCATTTCTCAGGAAAAGAGCGTAATATAAACACTATTATTGGACACAGTAAAGGTGATTCCTTCTGCCCATTATATTATCAATTATGTATATCCTTCAGTGCTAGTAATTCCAGCTTTGTGAAACCTTGAATGTCATTCATTTGATTATAGTAAATAGTCTGAACTGCATAAGGTCCTAGAAGTTCTAGTTTGTTTCTTGTGTTGTAATTTTTATGAAAATAGTAACTTAGTGGAAACCTAGTTAAAACTTAGGAGCACATGTTGCAGAGAGCTACTAAAAATAATTTCAGGAAAATAAATCGTGGTTAAAAGCATCTATATTTTTACTGCAGGCAATTAGCTTCTTGTCAGTACATGGGCATGGAATATGACCATTTTGTATTACGAACCCACCTATTCTCAAGTATTTATTCTTGAGAAAGAATAAGCATTAGAACCTTTTTATAATATGCGAATTATTGCAAGGATTAATTTGTGCTATTCCATGTTGGGGACTAGGTGGAACTGCTTTAATTGTATTTATAACTTCCCTTTGAGGATACACTATAGGAGTGGTTATTGTATGAATGATATAAAGTGAAAATTATTGTGTATCATTTACTCCCTGCACATATTTGTGTTATTTTTGCATCTTTTATTTATATGATGCTCCCATTTTCCCATTTTTTGAAGATGTATTAATGCTGGTCAATACCCATCAAGGTGACTCCTCGGACAAAGTTTTAAAAGAAAGTTTATCTCA
This sequence comes from Chamaecyparis obtusa, assembly GCA_027943335.1. Classification (NCBI taxonomy): domain Eukaryota; kingdom Viridiplantae; phylum Streptophyta; class Pinopsida; order Cupressales; family Cupressaceae; genus Chamaecyparis; species Chamaecyparis obtusa. The sequence continues at coordinate 294,602 of BSBK01002406.1, read as the reverse complement.
TCTCTAATTCAGCGATCAAAATAAAGTCAATTAATTCCCAAAGGCTGCAACTATATAAGACAAAAATAGAATAAGACAAAAAAGGCAGTGATTAAGACATTGAAAAGCCACTGATTCAAGAATGTAAATGGCAGTGCTTGATCAAGACAAATTAACTAGTTTAAATTAAATCTATTTCTTTTTATATGGATATCTCTTTTTAAAGAGATGTATCCGTTCATAGTAAATATGAAGATATAAAAGGAGAAAGACTTGTTGAAGGAATAGTGAAAAACAAGAATATATCAATTAGATACCTGCATATCTGCACAAGAAGAGTTTTTTTTAATATGGAGCCCTGTTTGTGCTCTGTTTTTTTTGTGTCTTAAAATGTGTTTTGATTTTTTTTGCAATGTTTTCAACTGACAAATATGGTGCAGATAAATAGGAAATAATGCAGCACTTTCAATGCAAGAAAAATAGATAATACTCTGAAATCACACAGCTGAAAATTCCAGATTTTATTTTTGATTTGGAACAACAATTTCTTTCAAAAAAATTAGCAACCCAGTTCATAGAAGTACACGGCATATCTAAATCCAACATACCTAGGAACTATTACATTGGTTTTGCTTGAACTGCTCACAAAAATCAGCAAAATATCATTCCAAAAGTGAATGCTACATTGAATGTTTGCATGGTAGTGCAGGTCCAAACGCCCCAAAACAGCAATTGTAACCTCCTCAAAACCCTAGATGCTCCAAAACTACGTAGAGAATGCTATCTACAAGAGTTTCTCTCACAAATTTGAGAAGAACAATCTCCTCGAATAACAATAGCAATGTCAATTTCTCAAACTCAGCATATCCCCAAATGAGAGCTCCAACTCTCCTTTTATAACTTTTGAGAGCTATTTGAGGAAAAAAATGCTTTTTTCTTTTTAATTGTGTTTTCAAAAAAGTGTTTTTTGTTTTTCATTGCTGTGTTGAAAAACTTTTTTTGGTTTCTCACTATTTTTTGGAAATGTGTATTTTTTTAACTTTTTGCTACTTTTTTTTTAAGAATTGTGCTTTTTGCTTTTCCATTACTTTTTTGCTTTTGCCTTTTATTTAATAAGAGACACTTTCTTTAATATAGTATTAAATAATAAAGGCTCATCCCTTAAAATAAATCATTTTTAATAACTGGTCTCTATAGTCTCTTCATTAAATGAATTAAAATAAGCATAAAGTGAACTTTTAAATTTAACTTTATTAATTAATAATTTATTGTTAATTTAATTAAAAACCCTTGGACTATATAAAATATTGAGATAGTCATCAAAACTAAACTCACCAACTTTACTAAAATAGAAACCCTGCTAGGTAGCTTGTCGGTGCTCAAAATTGACTTACTAATAGTATAGGAGAATACAGCCAAAATGACTCCAGAAAAGCGCATTACACTCACCATAAATGCCAAAACTCAAAAACATTTTTGTTAAAGCCAATACACTAGATCGATTGCCTCCAGGATTCTGTAACCCCAACCCGTTGGCATACGAGAATCAATTAAAAGGCTAACGGTTCCACCATAGTGAATTGATTAGGAAGGGGACACTACAATCCACCCTCCCAAAACTGCCTGTCCTCAAACAATCTCAACTCATGGTGCTGGAAAAGCTGCTCTCTCCCACGTAGCATCCTCTACTGGCAAGTGATAGAAATAAGGTAACACACACAACTGAGAGGTGGGGTGAATCAGTTGTGTCAAAACCAAAATTTAACCAATGCTTAACTCCCTTAGTTAGATTTTTAAAGATAAACAGTAAAGAACTAAACCATCATCACAAGAACACATAACACCAGAATTTTTGCATGGAAACCCGGTTAAGGGAAAAATCACGGTGGGGATCAAACCCACTAGACAATGTACTAGCATATATAACACTGCTACAAGTACAAAGGGGAATGCGCATGCATTCAAGTTCACTGCCTAGAGCTCACTGCTCAAATACAAATGATGACAACAACCAAAATACAACTAGGGCTACAACCCAAAAAATGGACTACAATCCACTGTGGACAACAATCCATTAATTTTGTGAATTGACTGATAGCATCTTAGACATGCCAATACAACTCCAATGAAGTACAACTCTGTTCTGATTTTATTTCAGATTCCACTCATACCTCTTTGCATATCCCCTGATATTCCATCCAGCATCACTACCTCATATCCATTCCATACCCATTGCAATTACAAATGATTTCACTTTTAAATACATTACATCAACTTATCACAACAGGGTCGGCCAGGGACCTAATTATAAAACATTACAAAGAGTAATACACAATCCTTGATGCGATCCAAGACATGTTGGCTAAGACATAGCTAGGACCTAAATAAACTTTTGTTGGAAACAGGTGCTACTTCTAGGTGCTTCTGGGGACCCTCATCCACCTTAAAACTTCTCGTGTTCATGTCTTAGGCTGCAAGCCACCTTTTTTCTGTTTACAAATGTTGTTATACTTATAGAAGGTTCATGGAGAGATCAACAAAATTGGTTTTTGGGGATCCCAATCTCTTGGCTTCCATGGATGCATGATTTCACACTTGACTCCATTGAAAGTTCAGTGCAGGAAAGCAATTTTTAATGTCTTTTTTTCCTACTTCATCCTTACATCTTTAAGATGCTTAGTGTTTTTTGGTTGGACATTCTAATCACCCCCTCATGTCTAATCTAATATTGGTCGACATTGGGCTGGTCACGAACTTCCCTCTTATTTATATCTCTAATTCCAACTATATTTTGTAACCTGCTCTCTGTCTTTTTCACTGGTTTGCAAATATAGAAGATTTATTGCAGGTTTATACATAATATTGAAAGACACTTTGCCTTACACTTCTTATCATTCATGATTTTGCAGTCTATTAATATCTTTGAATTCATTTTATGTGGAATTTGTTTTGGTTTTATTTAATATTTGAAACTAGATCTCTCATTTTTTTTGGGCATACTTATGGTTTAACTTTAACCACAGAAGCAGAGTTTATGAATGATTTTGGAGGCTTCTTCCTGACAACTACTGAGACAAAGTTTTCAATATGTTGTTTTATAGGAGGCAGTGCTGTGTTACTTTACGCTTCCAAGCATCATGATATTGTTCGGACTGTTATCAATATTAGTGGACGGTATGACTTGACAAAAGGCATAGAGGATCGCTTGGGTAAAGATTTTGAGCATAGGATCAATGAAGATGGATTTATTGATGTTGCAGATAAGCATGGTAAGCAATTGCTAAATATTTTGTTAATCTAGTAAAAGCATTTTGAGAAATTTCCTCAGCCTGTGCTTGGATGCTGAATGAATGATATTTCAAGAAGACTGTAAGAGGATTATAAAATTGAAATTTTACGAGAGCCCATGGAACATTGATCAAGCAAATACCTATATTTGCATACATACATACATATATATAGAGACACACACACATGCACACACACACATACATACATACATGCATGCAGACATTCATGCATGCATGCATCTATTAATCCATGCATACATACATGCATGCGTGCCTACATACATGCATGGATACATACATCCAGATACACATCTAGATATACATCCATGCAGGCATGCATCCATACATGCATCCATACTTGCATATATGCATACATCCATACATGCATACATCCATCCATCCATCCATGCACATACATACATGCATGCATCCATCTATCCATGCATACATTCATACATGCATACATATATACAATTCTAGCAAGTTGTAAGATTATTGAAGGATTTATTGTGTTTCCACTAAGAAGTATTTATTAGCAATTAATATAGCAAATTCCTTTAGCAAACTATTTTTAATTTATAGAAATGTTAGCAAAGAGGAACAATGACAAGCCTTCATGGGAGCTGAAGGACCATAAATCCTACATGCATCTTAATAAGTACAACACCGCAAGATGAATGGACCAGAAATTTTGCCATACTTGTGGGCTAAGTGGTTGAGTGGACAAGAAATCCATTCCTTACTCTTGGGCTTTGTTGAGGACTGCCTATCTGCAAAGTGGTTTGGGGGATGGAATGGACTGAAAATCCTTCTATGCTCTTGCAATAAAAGGACGACCATTGATTTAGATGCTATAATGGATTTTTAAGACTTAATGATTTTAAATGTCAGTTTCTAGTAATTAGTATAGTTTGTAGGACCTAAACCAAAATTATCCTATTAAGGGCATTACTATTGGTAATTCTATTATAAAGTTATATAGGTAAAAATAATATGATTCTCATCTTAGGTTGTAATTACTATTACAGAGAAAATGATGGAGAATGACTGCTTGGATGTACTAACAAACTCTAGTTTTGCAAAAAAGATAAAAAGATGTTACAATATTTTCAGCACCAATTTACTAGAGACACTGATCCACACAAATTTTGCAAGCACCAATCTACTAGAAACACCAATCCCCAAACCTAACCACTAACTCAGCAAGAGACACCATTCTCTTCATCAAGGAGGCACCATCCTCTACTTTTTGAAGATTGCTTCTTAAATCAATGATGAGCATTTAGGTTTGCTCCAACCATTTGCTCATTTGAATGATACCAACTTTGTTTAACCCCTACGGTGTAATGTCCCCTTTCTAGGTGACAGGAGATGAGTAGAGGGTTGACCTATCACCCGAGTTCCCATAGGTCAACGATAGGATTAAGGGACTCATTCTGAGGGCTATAGAGCTTTGTAGGGTCAACCTCGCAAGAAGGCATGTTACGTATAGATCATTTGGAGGAAGAACACCCAACTAGAAATTGCCGGACCCACCCAGCAAATGTTGATCGGAGGGCCTAACGTCGATCATTTTTCTGGCTCTACCCCCTACCCCCTACCCCTAGAAGGGGAACCTACTATTCTATTATTCCCTACTATTCTATTATTCCCCGCCCAATTCTAGTTTCACTAGCCCTAGAATTTGAGAGGGAGAGCCTTCTTTCTTTACCCTACTATCGATGATTCTATACGTAACATGCCTTAGGCACTAATCTACCAACTAGATCTAAAGGGGGCATGTTACGTATAGAATCGCGCCCTACCCCCTACTATGGCAAAGGGCCATGGGTGCCGTTTGTTTGAATAATTCTTTGACTTTGTGAGCCATTTTGAGCTTTTAGATGACGGTTACTACATTTTAGGGAGGTCTCCTTTTTCTAAGGAAGAACTGGTGGTTGATTGGATGACCACCAGGGTGACCATAGAGTAGTACAGGATCCTCTTGAGTAGTTTCTAGTGTTTGGAGTGAGGTTCCTATTTTTAGGGTGAGTTCCTATTTTTTAGGAGGAATTGCCATTTAGCTTGTAGGGTTTAGTTAGCATCAGAGATCACAGCGTTTCAGTTGGAATGCAAATATGAGCTAAGAATTGCATTTTATGAATAAATAACTAAGTTATGGTTTAAATAAATTAATATTAAAGTGATATTATAATCACTTTATAATAAAATAAGTTATAATAATATGGCCTTCTTTTGTAGGCATGTATACATGGAATATGTTAAATAAAAGTGGGGGAGCATTATAATAATAAAATAATCCCCCCAATGGTCGATTTTCTCATGGGGAAGGAAATTTTTTTCAAAGTTAATAAATAAAACAAGAGGAAACCCTAATTGGGTCAAATGGCAAGGAGAAAGAAATAAAAGTTTCTTTGGGCTTTCATTTGGGGCATCCAGATTTCATAATTTTCATCTACCGAATTTGAGGAGAGCTCTTGACAAGGTTTTCAGTAGATTGTGATCTCAAGAATGGAAACTCTTGAGATTTGCTAGCCTAGACGTTCCTCTAGATTGTTGGGGAATTGGAATTTATTTGTTTTATCAGTTGATTATGGCAGTGAGGTATTTAATTCTTGTAAGGATTTGTGAAAAGGGGTTGAAGAGATCACAAAGCTTGTAGATTGAATTAGAAGAGGCAATATTCGAAGACTGTTCTTCCTAGCTTAGTTACCGATTCACAACATCCTGGCCTAGATTCGGAAGCGAATGTGGGCGGAGCCGGATGTTGATCTGGGTGCCCTGTTGATGCCTCTCGGAAGTGCATCCTAGGTTCTGGGATGCGCTGTGGATGCTTTACAAAGCATTCATAGTGCATCAAAGCATCCACAATGCATTCGGGCACCTAGAATGCACTTTTGGGAGGCATCCACAGGCACCCGAGCGCATCCATCAACATCGTAGGCCCAGTCAAATGTATTTTTGTCCATGCTCCCTTTGAAAATAGGGATTTGGAATTGAAAAGTTTCATGGTTATGGCAACCTTAGTTTCCATCTTTATCCTCTGTGTAATTGTCGCTTGTGTTTTTTATGTCTATTTACGCAAGTATTCCAACAACCATCTTGGGATTTCATGATCTCCATTTTCTCGTGGAGCAGCGGATATCTACTTCTCGACCTCTGCCACACGCCTTGAAATCGACATACTCAATTCTCTCCCCATTTTTCTCTACAAGCCAGAAAATTTCACCGATGGCTTACACTGCTCTGTTTGTTTGTGTGAAATTGAGGAGAACGACAAGGGCAAGCTTCTGCCCACCTGCAATCACAACTTTCACGTGGATTACATTGATATGTGGTTGTATTCCCATTCTACGTGCCCTCTTTGTAGAGCCAACATTGAAAAGAAGTGTGATTCATCTGTGGAATTGGGTGAGACAAATGGAAGTTTTAATTGGGGAAGAAGTAGATGACAGTGCAAATGGTTCAAGAGAAGAACATAATGTTTCTTCCTTCAATGGGGAGCATGTTGAAGAGCACACTAGAAGCACTGTTGTCATTGACATAAAATAGATTCTTCCATCAAAATTTCAGAGATTTTGTAATTCAAATTACATTGGAATCATGAACATAGACATATATGATATGGCTTATTAGTTATTGAACTTATTTCAATTTGAATATTTGTAAATTGTGAACTATCAAATATGAAATATCTTGATCAATGGTTAAGTATCATACTATCAAATGATTTAATTTTGTATATTTCTTGCATTTCTTTGCATATATATATATCCAAACACATCCAAAATGCCCAAATTTTTTTTTCGCGCATTCGATTCTCGCACCCGCATCCACATCTGCACCCGAATCAGTAACTTAGCTTCCTGGCATAGCCATACATCCTTAGGTAGTGCTAGTGTCATGTATTAAGAGTGGATCTGTATTGTTTGTCTGATTGTGGGCAGAATTAGTGGCATAGCAAATCGCAGGTTATTGGAGCAGATTCTCAAAGCAATTTTAAACATTCCTAGCTAGTTGTACTTCTATAGTCGACGTCAGTCCTAGAGGGAAATCAACATTGTATTTTGGATACAAATCAGTCATTGATGTATTTCTAGACTTCAAAATTAATCCATTTTTATCGTTACTTGAAAAAAGAAAAACAACAAAAAATTCCTTATGCTGGTCAAAGACAATTTTCCAAACAAAATTCAATTTTCAACAAGTATTCCTAGATGACATCTTTCAATGGTATTAGAGCAGTGATTCTCCCCACCTGAGGAATTTGGGTCAGTTATTTGCATCCAGGCAGAGCTAAGATTTACAAATATTACTCCCACAGGAGGGCACATGCATAGACTGAGTTGGTACAGAGGATCCAATAAACATGGGTAATTTACATGATGTCACTATGCAAAACTAGTAGGATGATGGTAACAAAGAGATGTTTAGAACCCTTGCGAACACTCAACCATAGATAGCACAAGCTATGGACAGGCTACAGGACACACTTGATCAGTTGGAGTTGGGTAGACATAGAGACAAGCATGGTAGGCGTGAGATGGAGTAGGTCAGTATCAGTTGCTGGTAGTCACAAGAGCAGTGGGTCTCTTTCATCAGATGATAGTGCATGTGGCTCTCCTACACGAGATAGGACATGTACACGCACAACTTATAGACCTTTACAACCACACTTCCCTCCCAGAGAGGAACATGCACCAACAGATCCTTTGGATGGTGTTGGGTTTCAGGATGTAGTGATGACATCTACAGATGAGTAGTGTGCCTTACCTCAACATGTTAGAGATGCATTTCCATTGCCCCAATATTGTGTACAACACCGGGAGAGTTTGAGGCCTAGAAGAGATAGATGGCCCAAACAACAATAGAATGGGGATCTTAAGCATGCTACCAACAAGGTTACATTATTTCCATTTGATGGCAATGTTTAGATGAGTGCATGGGTTTGGGTGCACAAGTTGGATATATACTTGACACTTTATCCTATGCCAAAGTAGGAGGCTATACAGTTTGCTGTGCTACATTTGGAGGGGGTTGTATATGATTGGTGGCACCACAGATTGGTCACACAAAACCATGATCTCATATGCTCTTACATAGAGTTCACAGAGCGGTTTATAGATAGATTCGATCAGAGGGACGTGGAGTTATACTACAAAGATCTAGCTTTGATGAGACAAACAGATCACATGGAGACTTACATCAATGAGTTTCAACGTATAGCAGTCAGGGTTCTAGAGATGCCTCCTAGGTGTGTTGTGATGCTCTTCATTGAGGGGCTACGAGAGAGACTATGATGTTTGGTGAGGGCTTTTAAGCCCAAGACCCTAGAGGAGGCCATACAGACTACACTTGCGTTGGACACATCTCCCCCACCCTCTTCTTATCCATAGGATAAGAAGCCCTCCAGGAGTACAAAGTCATTCTAGAGACCCTCTACACAAGTGAAGAGTGTACCGTCACCTCCTATGTTGGATAAGGAGTTTCGTAATGAGTTGAAGAGGATGTTATGTTTTACATGTAAGGAGCCATGGGAGCTGGGACACAAATGCCTTGGAAAAGGCAAGGCACACCTTATCAAAGTTCATTCGGATGTGGAGGATGAGCACATTCTAGATATAGATTTTGAGGGTGATAATGACGAGGTTGCTGAGGCACATGTGGTTGCAGGTAGTGCCATTGTAACTATTTTTGGTGTTCCTAGTTATCAGCCCTTCATTTTGGAGGGAATTGTCAAGGGGCAACGGGTGTTATGCTTGGTAGATAGCGGTGCTACTCATAGTTTTATTAATGAGAGCTTTTTGGTCAATATGGGGCTAGTAGTAGATAAATTTGATGGATTCCTTGTAATGCTAGTAGATAGTTCCAGAATAGCTTGCACAAGAAAGATACCAGCATTATCCCTTACACTAGGTAATTATTCCTTCATAGATGATTACTTTGTGGTTGGTATTTGTGGAGGTACAGGTGTAATACTTGGTTTGTAGTGGCTGAAATCTCTTGGGAGGTATGTCCAAGATTTCAACAAGATGGAGTTGGAGTTTACTCTCATGGGCAAGCATATTGTGCTTAGGGCACTAACGAATGAAAGCAAGAGCGGGGCAGCTAAGAGTATGTTTGTTTGCCGTGACTTTGAGATTTGGAAAAACATGGATAAAGGTGAAGGGATCAATCCTAATATACTGATTTCTAACAGCAGTGATAAATCCTTACATTTTAATAGCATTGCAACTTCTAATCACTTGAAGGTGAGTAATATAGGTTCTGCTGTTATGGGCACACATGATGCAAGCAATGGGCATGATAAATTATCAGATGCATTCCTTTATGGGACTGATTTTAAACACTTTGGAGCAGCGGACATAGAGCAGTCTCAAAACCTTAATGAGAGTTGGTTAGAAAGGGCAAGATGAGCCAAGTTATTGGCCCATCAAACCAAGCGTTGTCCTCAACGTATTTGGGACAGCCATCACTCATTGCATGATGCTGATCATAGAGTGGCCAATTTAGATAAATTAGTTGTTAATCACTTTCCTGGTGATAATGATAATTGTAGTGAGTCATTGACAACCATCCTAGTGGGTTATCCACTCATGAGTTGTCTATGACGAGTGTTGAGGATATTCATAGCTCATCTTTGGTTGTATCACTTGTCTCGTTGGATAGGACAACGATATCTTTGTTGATTGGTGACTTCATGCTCCTTGACTCCAGTTGGGTTAGTGGCTTCCCTGGTCAGAATCATATAGCATTCCCTGAGTTGGCATTGCCTACTTCAGTGATTCAACAATATGGGGGCACGAAGAGGTTTATCTTTTGGATAGAGTCGGAGTATGGGATGATTTCCTTGGATTAGCATTGGTTGGATAACACATTTGATATCATGATGGTTGCTGGTCTGAGTAATGACAGCGAGACCGGGTGGCCATCTGTGTGGACTTCTTGGCACGAGGGATTTATCCTCACATCATTATGATGATCTACATTCACGAATGGTTACTCTATGGTGATGATGATGTTTACTTCTACATTCCATACGACAGGGTCTATACATTGATGTGGGATCTGGGAAGTGGCTTCAATGTTGTATTGGCACTACGGAGTCCTGGTGAGTTGTTCTAGGTATTGAGGCTACATGGCATTTATATCAAAGTGGAGTAGCGAGAGCAATCAGTTCTCTGTATACGGTTTGTTTGGGATTGTGGTGGTACAGTGATGCATTGCTTGTGGACAAGCAATTTCTAGGAAGGGAGGACTGTAATGTCCCCTTTCTAGGTGATAGGATATGAAGAGAGGGTTGACCTATCACTCAAGTTCCCATAGGTCAACGATAGGATTAGGGGACTCATTTTGAAGGCCATTGAGCTTTGCAAGGGCTCTGTGAGCCATTTTGAGTTTTCAGACAACAGTTTCTTTATTTTAGGTACGTCTCCTATTTTTTAGGAAGAATTGGCAGTTGACTTGATGACCTCCCGGGAGACCACAGAGCAGTATAGGATCCTCTTGAGTAGTTTCTGGTGTTTGGAGTGAGATTCTTATTTTTTAGGGCAGGTTCCTATTTTTGAGGAGGAATTGCTTGTTAGCCTACAAGGATCAATCAGCATCAGAGATCAGAGTGCTTCAGTCAGAATGCAGATTTCAGCCTAGAATTGCAATTTTTGAATAAATAAGGAAATATTTTAATGTTTCCTAAGTTATAGATTTAAATAAATTAATATGAAAGTGATATTATAATCACTTTATAATAAAATAAGTTATAATAATATGACCCTCTTCCCTAGGTGCCTAGACATGGAATATGTTAAATAAAAGTGGGGGAGCATTATAATAATAAAATAATCCCCCTAATGGTCGATTTTCTCATGGGGAAGGAAATATTAATAAAAGTTAATAAATAAAACAAGAGGAAATTGTAATTGGGTCGAATGGCAAGGAGGAAGAAATAAAAGTTGCTTTGGGCTTTCATTTGGGGCATCCAGATTTCATAATTTTCATCCACAAAATTTGAGAGCTCTTGACAGGGTTTTCAGCATATTGTGATTTGAAGAATGGAAACTCTTGAGATTTGCTAGCTTGGACGTTCCTCCAGATTGTTGGTGAATTGGAATTTATTTGTTTTATCAGCTAATTATATGATGCAGTCAAGGTTGGTGGATCCAATTAAGGACTGACCGACCTTGCAACCAAACCAATATGCAGTGGAAATACACAATAACAACAACAGATCTGAAATAAAACTGAAGTCTTTGTTCATCAAATCACCGATTATGTGCAATGTGCCGGGCTGTAAGGCCTTCTTGGTTACGGCCAGATACAAAGCAAGTAATAGTCTACAAGATCTCGCAGGATCCAAATCTCTTCTACAACCTCAGTATTCGGCTAGCCCAGGTCTATGACACACAGCACATTGGTAGGCACCCAGGAAAGATCTAAACTTGTACTCAAACTTCCAAGCAATCTTCCTGTTCCTAAGCTCGCAGGCTACTAACTTCCACTACCCCAAATCCCCCCAAAACAACTACCCAAGCATCCTATAAATATTGATTCCCAGCCACAAGTCGACTGATGAAATAGTTAACCCTTACAAACAAATATTAAATGCTAAAACATCAGTCGGCTCTCAAATAGCATGACAAATAAAATAAACTCTCCAAGATGGCCCCAAACGGTCATTAGATCTGCATAGAAGAATGCAACACGCCAGATCTAGGCCCCCACACGTCCAACGGTCAATCCATAACTCGAGGAGTGTGACCCAAATTAAATGCACCAGTCGGCCAAGCCGATCCATCCAAACAAACCAAGTCGGCAAGCAAGAACATCGAGCAATAGAGAAATAACCGAGCGCCAGAGACCGACCATGCCAAGCATGACCGAGGAACGCAGTTTTCGTCGAGCGCCAGAAGCAACCGACGCCTTCAGTTACCGAGCGTTCTTCAGAGACCGAGCACCCCAGTAAACACAGACACCGAGCAACTAGTCTTCCAAACCAAGAAAGTACTCCACCAAATCAAGATCAAAACTAACAATCTACCTTCAAAGACAAACATATTTTTGGTTGATATAGGATTGCCAAGAATCCTAGGATGCTCCTGCATCAGACACCCCAAGTAAGAAAGATTTTCTTATAAGGAAATCAGGAACGCCTCGAGGGAATCAGAACAGGTATGCCGAATCTGTTCTTAACCCATATCTCCTCTTGCCCTTCGTCCCAAGTAGTCTTCACTTCGTTCATTTCTCCCTACAGCAAGTTCTTCTGTTTTCCACTTTTCTTATCCTTGCGGTCGGCAACTGATAACAACCGACTCTGACCACTACTGATCACATCAGTGTCTCGGTAAGGTTCATCCCTTCCAGACTCCTCAACCAACTCAGTATCCCCTGCATCTCTCTGTGTCACAAATGTCACCATCTATTGTACCATCTCTGCCAAAAAGATCATCTGCCTCTCTCTATCACAAATGTCACCATCTGTTGTACCATCTTTGCCAGAAAGATCATCTGCCTCTTAATCTCAACAAACTCTTCAGAAATATCATTCTCCTTCTCCTTCAAACTAGACTTCGTAGGAATAGGTTCATCAACCTTCTGCTCTTGAGGTTTGTCATAAGGACAACACCTGATAACTCCACATCCCTTCACCCCTGTTTCCTGTAAAGGTATCAGCTTATGCCGAGCTCCTTCATGCCTAACCACATAAGTGTTAGCAAGACCATCAAACAACACATTTCTGTCAAACTGCCAAGGTCTACCGAGCAACAGATGACAAGCATCCATAGGGAATATATCACACAATATCTCATCATGATAAGATCCAATCTAGAAATTAACCAAGCATTGTTCTTCAACTCTAACCTTAGAAACATCTTGTATCCAACTAATCTAATAAGGATTAGAATGCTTCTTTCCAAATTCAATTTACTGACCATTTCATCTGAAACAAAGTTCTCAGAACTGCCACCATCAACTATGACATTACATACCTCATTCTTGCACTTACATCCGGTTCTAAAAAAAATCCTTTGCACCGGTTCATGGACACATCCAGCTAACCTCCCAGTGATAAGTGTCTCACCTTTTTCTGCAACATTCACAATATCTTCTTTAGTAGTTAGTGCAATCCTCTTCTTAGGACAATAAAAACTTCTGTGACCAACTTCACCACAGTTATAACAAGTACCGGTGAACTCATTCTTCCACCTTCCTCTCTGTCCAACATTCTTAGTAACTTGACCATTGCTAGATCCCACATCAGACTTAGGATTCTGATGCAGGGGCATCCAAGGTTAAGGCAAGGGCATTCTATGTCCTCGGTAAACTGCATGGAGTGTTTGTGTTTTGGCCGGTTTTTACTCGGTTGTAGCCTTGACTGACGGTCTCGGTCATTGAAGGAAGCTCGGTCACTGAAGGAACTTGGTAGTCCCTGGCGCTCGATAAAGGTGTTGCTCGGTCATGCCTATGGTGCTCGGTCGATACTGGTGCTCGGCGATGCCTGGCGTGCTCGGTAATTTACTGTCGCTCGGTAGTTCTGACTTACTGATTGGAGTTCTGTGTGATTTGTTGAGCCGACTTGGTGAATTAATTGTTGGTAGCCATTGTCTTGGGCCGACATGTAGAATTAAATGTTTGTATACATTTGTAAGCCGACTTGTATGGCATTTAATTATTGTTTTTGGGGGAGTTAAGGGTTTCATCCAGCCGACTTGTGGCTGATGATTAGTATTTAAGGAGGGCTTGGGTAGATATTTAGGGAGAGAGATTTTTGGGGAGATCAAAACTTGGAGACTTAGCAGATTTGGAATTCAGATGCAAAGCTGAAGTTGGTGAAGTTGTGGAAAAGTTCTTGATGTTCTTGCAGATCAGATAGTAATCTGATAGTCCTTTGTAGCAGAGCTAGGGGTTGCATACTTGGGAACAAGTAGATTGCTTGGAGGCTTGCAAGCTCAAGTTTAGATTTGCCTTAGGGTTTCCATCAGCTTCTGATTGTCTTCAGAGCTGAACTAGCTGAGATTGTATTGGATCTAGCAGAATTGTTTTCTGATTAGAATTGACCCTAACTTGGAAGGCCTTACAGCCGGGCATGTTAATGAAAATTAGTGTTAAACAATTACTTGTGTTGCATTGTTGAGTAATCCGCTGTGTACTTCTTTTGGCTGCAAGGTTTGGACTGTCCTTCATTGGATCCGCCATCCTTGACTGCATTAGGTGGTATCAGAGCGAAGTTTTGTTCCTGCTGGAGCGAAAGTTGATCTTGTTGAAGCAGAAGTTTGACCTAGCAAGGCTGATCTTGTGAAGTTAATCTTGTTGGAGTAGAGATTGTGCGCAATTTGGATTGCAGATCCGAAGCACTGAACTTGTGAAATTGTGCCCTGGTTGTTTACAAAGTTGCAGGTTGAGATCTGACTTGTTGCAGCTTGGAAATTGTCACAAGGTGGTCGGTGAGGGTTTGTTGCAGAGGGTTTTTCTCTTATCTTTAAGGATGCCTCCGAGAAGATTGGACCCTAGAGTTATTTCTGATCTTTGTGATACTGTTGAATCCCGGATCATAGAGAAGGTGAAATCAGATTTCAGATCTGAGTTGGAATTGATGAAGAATGATATGGTCGCCGAGATCATGAGAACTGTTGTTGGTATACCTCGGAATGTTGGAACTGAGGATGGCTATGAAGAAGCTGCTGAAGAATTTGAAACTGTTGGATCTAGTGGTGATGACCGGAGGAACAGATCTGGTGAAGATAGAACTGCTCGGTTGCCTAGATCTGCTGCTCGGTTTAGTAATTGCCAAATGGAAGTTTCTACTTTCTCTGGTACTTTGAAGCCCGACAATCTGATTGATTGGATTGGTGAACTTGAAGATTTCTTTGAGCTGGAAGAAATTGAAGATCCTCTTTGTGTGAGATTAGCACAGACAAAGTTGAAAGGACATGCTGCTCTTTGGTGGAAGGAACTACAGAGAGACCGAGAAGATGAAGGGGAAACAAAGATCAATCAGTGGAGATTGATGGTGACTAAGTTGAAAGCTAAGTTCATACCGGCTGACTATGAGCTTGACTTGTTTAAGAAGTTGCAGAATCTGAAACAGAAAGATTTATCTGTTGAATATTATACCGAGGAGTTCTACAAATTTACTATTCGGTCTGGAAACCAAGAGCTTGGTAAGGAAAAGGTAGCTCGGTATGTGAATGGTTTGAGATTCAATATTCAGGATGAGCTTGGTATGCTGAAGATTGATTCTGTTGAAGATGCTTATCAGTATGCTCTGAAGGTAGAAGATAAATTGAAGAGGAAACAGCCTAGCAACTCCCGAGGGAAAGATAAGATTGATCACTCGGTGAAGGAGAAACCGACTGATGCAGAAGATGAATAGAAACCTGTGGAACCAAAGAAGAAGACAGGTAGAGTTATCTTTAAGGGTACTTGCTATAACTGTGGAGAGGAAGGACACCGTTCTTTTGAGTGCACACAGAAGAAGGTTGACCGACGAATTGCTGTGATGAATGAGAACATTCAGAATGAACTTGAATCAGAGAACTTGCTGCTTCGGCGAACATTGCTCGGTACAAAGGATGAACCTTGTGAGAGGAGTAACTTGTTTAGGACCCGATGCAAGACTGAAGGTAAACTCTGTGATGTTATTGTTGATAGTGGTAGTACTGATAACCTTGTTGCTGAGGACCTGGTTCAGAAACTTGGTTTGAATAGAATGAAACATCCTTGTCCTTATAGGCTTGGCTGGTTACAAGATGTTCATGCTTTGGAAGTTGGAGAACAATGTTTCATTGATGTTCAGATTGGCCAGTACAAGGATCTTGTGCTTTGTGACATTGTGAAGATGAATAGTTGTGATCTATTGCTCAGTAGACCTTGGCAGTATAATTGCAGAGCTATTTATGACTGTGTAAGAAATGTGTTTACTGTTGAGAAGAATGACAGGAAGTTTTCACTAATGCCTTTGATGGATGCAACGCTCGGTAGGAGAAGCCTGAGTATTGGTAGCCGAGTTGAGATTGTAGATCCTGAGAAAACAAATGATCAGTATGGAGAACCGACCTGTACATTGTCCAGAAAAAACTTGAAGAGACAGAGAAAACTGAAGTGGAAGACTTTGCAAGCAAAAAAGGTGAACTTGTATGTGAGGAACCGGTTCGGGATTTATGTGTTGAATCCTGAAAGATGTTCTCACATATGAACATCTTTTGGAACCTGGGGTGTCTGATGTAGGGGCATCCAAGGTTAAGGCAGGGGCATTCTGTGTCCTCGGTAAACTGCATGGAGTGTTTGTGTTTTGGCTGGTTTTTACTCAGTTACAACCTTGATCGACGGTCTCGGTCATGCCTATGGTGCTTGGTCGATACTAGTTCTCAGCGATGCCTGGCGTGCTCAGTAATTTTACTGTCGCTCGGTAGTTCTGACTTACCGATTGGAGTTTTGTGTGATTTGTTGAGCCGACTTGGTGAATTAATTGTTGGTAGCCATTGTCTTGGGCCGACATGCAGAATTAAATGTTTGTATACATTTGTAAGCCGACTTGTATGGCATTTAATTATTGTTTTGGGGGAGTTAAGGGTTTCATCCAGTCGACTTGTGGCTGATGATTAGTATTTAAGGAGGGCTTGGGTAGATGTTTAGGGAGAGATTTTTGGGGAGATCAGAACTTGGAGACTTAGCAGATTTGGAATTTAGATGCGAAGTTGAAGTTGGTGAAGTTGTGGAAAAGTTCTTGATGTTCTTGTAGATCAGATAGTAATCTGATAGTCCTTTGTAGTAGAGCTAGGGGTTGCATACTTGGGAACAAGGAGATTGCTTTGAGGCTTGCGAGCTCAAGTTTAGATTTGCCTTAGGGTTTCCATCAGCTTCTGATTGTCTTCAGAGCTGAACTAGCTGAGATTGTATTGGATCTAGTTGTGGATCTTGCAGAATTGTTTTTTGATTGGAATTGGTCTTAACCCGGAAGGCCTTACAGCCGGGCATGTTAATGAAAATCAGTGTTAAACAATTACTTGTGTTGCATTGTTGAGTAATCCGCTGTGTAATTCTTTTGGCTGCAAGGTTTGGACTGTCCTTCACTGGATCCGCCATCCTTGACTGCACTAAATTCTCTGTCACATTACTCTTAGCAACTGTCTCACAAGTTTTACCACCTCGGTTCCTATTATTTTGTTTCCCTTCATACTTCTTATTCAGCTTCTCTTCAATCTTTAATGCCATTTGATAAGCATCACTGATTGTTGTCATCAGCACAGTAAGTAATTCTTCCCGAATACTAGGTCTCAAACCATAGACATAACTAGCAACCTTCTCTTT
Organism: Chamaecyparis obtusa; assembly: GCA_027943335.1. Lineage (NCBI taxonomy): Eukaryota > Viridiplantae > Streptophyta > Pinopsida > Cupressales > Cupressaceae > Chamaecyparis > Chamaecyparis obtusa. The sequence goes on along the minus strand of BSBK01002406.1, from coordinate 277,026 downwards.
ATCAGCTTCAGAATGACCAGTCCTAATCAGGATTCTATAAAACTCCTCGGTATACTCCTGCACCGATTTGTTAGTTTGCTTCAAAGCTTGCATTTTCTTAAACATGTCCAATTCATAATCCACCAGAATGAATTGCTTCTTCAACTTGTCAACCACTCGGTTCCACTTAGTGATCTTTTTTTTTTCCCTCTTCTACCCCTTTCCAACTGAACTTCTCTCCACCAAATATTTGCATGACCTTTCAACTTAGTCTTTGCAAATCTAACCCTATCAGGATCTTCTATTTCTTCATACTCAAAGTATTCATCAATCTCATTGATCTAATCAATCAATTCTTCTGGCCTAAGGCTTCCAGCAAATGCAAAAGCTTCAATCTTAGGTCTTTTCCCAATCTTAGACATAGCTTTCAGAATTCGATTCTCCTCAGGATCTCTAGCTTCTTCAAAATGATCTTCCTCAGATTCATCATCACTATCCTCTGTAATATGCTGCCTGGTTCTGTAATTCTAGAGTCTGTTTCTTCCTGTCATTTTGTCAAACAGTTGGCCTGCAACTGTCCTTATGTTTTTTTCCAGATTGATGTTGTTTAATAGTCCTCAAGATTGTTGTATTTTGTATGAGATATCAGTAGAAGGCAACATGAAACCATATGCAGCTAATAACAATGACCGTTCATTTATTTCTTGTTTCAGATTATTAGGAAATTACAACTACCATATCTAACATATCTTATTAAACTCAACACATTATAACAACTATAGAGTTCAATGATGGTCCATACCCATTGCAGCTACAACAGTGTTAATAGTTCTGAAAATTGCTACAGTAACTCACAGCTACAATGTTCCCGGACTGCTACAGTACCGCGCTACAGTAATTTAGACTGCTACAGGAACTTGTTGCTACAGTAACCCACTGCTACAGTACCGCGCTACAGTGATTCGGACTGCTACAGTACCGCGCTGCTACAGGAACTTGCTACAGTACCGCGCTGCTACAGGAACTTGCTACAGTATCGCGCTGCTACAGTACCACGCTACTACAGTACTCACGCTGCTACAGGAACTTGCTACTACAATATAAAATCTCAAGACCATATCTTTCAATGGCGTCAAGATTGAAAGCGTAGAGGGTTTGCGTCCTCCAAGCCCAAAGAGAAATAATCTCCACAGTTTCCCCAATTTCATTCAATCTTCAAGCATGCCAAATGAGAGCTATCCTCTCTCTTTTAATCCTTCCTTACTAGTTCTACGCTCCCGTCTCGCCAATGTGGGATAAAACATGAGCTTTAATGTTACCTTTTTCCCTTACAAATGGCCATGTATGTCCTTTAAAGGGGGGAACTTGATTTTTATAAAGTGACTTTATGAAACATTATAATATTTAAATTAAATAGTCACTTTATCGTTATAACTTCAAACATTAAAATAATATACCAAATGAACTCGGAATCCCACATATGATAGCTCATCGGAAAGAGCTCAACAAAACGCATCACATCCTGTCACTGAAAATCCAAGGCACTGCATCCCCTGTTGGCTTACTAAAAATAGTAAATCCTCCCCAAAACCCAACAAACAAACTCCATTTGGCTTGTAATTAAATTTGACTAGGCCAAATAACCTCAGGATCCCTTTTGAAGTCCTGGTTAGCCCTCGGGACCATGAAAGAACGGGCTAATGACAACATATTTCCAGACTGCCTAAGTGGGGGACATTACAGTCCGCCCCTCTTGAAATTGCTTGTCCTCAAGCAATCTCAACTCAGGATGCTGAAGAATCTGCTCTGCCTCCCATGTTGCATCCTCAACTGGTAGGTTCCTCCACTTCACTAGGTACTCCCTGATAGTCCTGCTGTGAAGCACCCTCTCCCTGGTGTCAAGTATAGCTTCAGGAACCAAGATAAGCTTCCCGTCATCATCGAGAGGTGGCAATACTACTGAAGGCACCACATTGTGCCCCAATGCCTTCTTAAGGCGTGACACATGGAACACGTTATGTACTTTACTGTCTGCAGGCAGCTCCAACTCATAAGTTACCTCGCCCACTCTCCTGATTACTTTGAATGGTCCATAGTAGCGTGGTTTCAATTTCTCTGCTCCACTCCTCTTGAGAGAGGACTGTCTATACGGCTGTAACATGAGGTACACCATGTCTCCCACCTCAAAAGACCTCTCAACCCTGTGTTGATCAGCATATTGCTTCTGCTGATTTTGTGCCTTTTGCAAATTTTCCTTCAAGGATCGCATAATGTCCTGACACTCCTGCAAAAGATCCTTGGCCTTAGGTACCCTACTGTCCCCAAATAACAAATCCAAGAAATTAGGAGCATCATACCCGTACAGTGCCATGAAAGGGGACATTTGAATAGACATATGGAAAGAAGTATTGTAGCAATACTCCCCTAGATGTAGCCACTTCACCCAAGCCCTCTGTTGTCCTGCAATGTAGTTTCGAAGGTACCCCTCAACCCATTTGTTCACTATCTCTGTCTGCCCATCGGTTTGGGGGTGGTAACTGGTACTCGGAGTGAGCTCTGTTCCACACAACCTGAATAACTCCTGCCAAAAGTGGCTCATAAATCTGCTGTCTCTGTCACTGACTATGCTCTGTGGTATCCCATGTAGTCTAAACACCTCTCGAAAGAATAGCTCTGCTGTCTGTGCTGCGGAATAAGTAGACGAAATTGCAAAGAAATGTGCAAATTTCGTCAATCTGTCTACCACAACAAAGATACAATCCCGACCCTGTGCCTTTGGGAGCCCTGTGATAAAATCCATGGAGATGCTATCCCACTTGTTCTCTGGTATGGGTAGGGGCTGTAGTAAACCACCCGGAAAGGAATGTTCCTGTTTGTTCCGCTGACACACTGGGCACTCCCTAACAAACTGTAGCACCTCTGATTTGAGCCCTTTCCAAGTGAAGCGCTCTCTCACCTGCCGATATGTCTTAAAGAATCCTGGATGTCCTGCCAATGGTGAATCATGAAATGCTCTCAAAATCTTCTGCTTCATAGCAGACCCAGGTACCAAATAAATCGTTTCCTTGTAAATGATCAGATCATTTACAACAGTATATCGGCTAGCCTGAGCAACCCCCTCAATAACACTAGATGCCCAACTATCCTTAGCATATTCTGCCAAGATCATCTCTCTCCAATCATCCATGACTATCCCAACAGCAAGCAAATGAGGCCTCCTGGATAAAGCATCTGCGACAATATTTTTCTTCCCTTTGACATAGACTATGTCAAAATCATAGGCCTGTAACTTACTCACCCATTTTTGTTGCCTGTCATTAAGATCCTTTTGTCCAAGGAAATGTTTCAAGCTGTTATGATCTGTTTTAACTGTGAATCGACTTCCCGCTAAGTATTGCCTGAACTTAGCTAGCGCGTGCATGATTGCTAACATTTCCTTGTCATAGATGCTGTAGGTTCTCTCAACACCTCGTAATTTCCTGCTCTCATATGCAATGGGATGTTTTTCCTGCATGAGGACAGCTCCTATGCCTTCTCCCGAGGCATCACACTGCAGCTCAAAAGGTCTGGTGAAATCTGGAATGGCCAAAATGGGACATGTGCTCATCAGCTCCTTGAACCTGTCAAAACAATCCTGGGCCCTCTCTGACCACTGAAAACTGTCTGTCCGTGTCAAGTCTGTAAGTGGTGCTGCTGTCTGTGAAAATCCTTTCACAAATCTGCGGTAGAACCCACAAAGCCCGAGAAATCCCTTGAGCTGTGAAGTGTTCCTTGGAGGTGGCCAATCCATAATGGCCCTAATCTTGTCTGGGTCAACCCGAACACCTCCTGCATTAATAATATGCCCTAGATAGAGCAACTCTGTCATCCCGAACTCGCATTTACTCATCTTGGCATATAATGACTCCCTCTCTAAAATACTGAGCACTGTATCAATATGCTCCAAATGTTCCTCCCAAGTACTGCTGTATATCAGTATATCATCAAAAAATATCAACACAAACTTCCTCAACTGATCTCTGAACACTCTGTTCATACAAGACTGGAAAGTGGCGGGGGCATTAGTCAACCCAAAGGGCATGACTAAGAACTCAAAATGACCGTAGTGGCATCTGAAAGCTGTCTTCTCCACATCCTCCTCTCTAACCCGTATCTGATGGTAGCCGGATCTCAAATCAATCTTCGAGAAGTAGCATGCACTGTGCAATTCATCAATAAGCTCATCAATGCGCAGGATAGGGTATCGGTTCTTGATTGTTTTCTTGTTTAGCTCCCTATAATCTATGCACATCCTCATTGTACCATCCTTCTTCTTCACCAATACTACTGAAGAAGCGAAAGGACTCTTGCTTGGCCGTATGTGCCCCATGTCAATCAACTCCTTGATTGCCTTTTCTATCTCATCCTTATATCTTTTTGGATGGCGGTAAGGTGTGATGATAACTGGCTTAGCCCCTTCTTCTAACTCAATAACATGCTCGATTCCTCTATCCGGGGGTCTCCCTGGAGGTATCTCACCAAACACCTTAGTATGTTTGGTTATTATTTTTTGTACATCAGGCGGGTACTCCTGTTTATGCTGCTCTGTCGTCTCAGGCATTTCTCTAAACTCTGCTGCCCACTGTACCTGATTATGTCTAAATAAACTCTGCATCCGCTTGAGTGACACCACTCTAAGCTTCCCATCTGACAATCCTCTGAGCACTATCTTCTTACCATTTGCCTCAAACCTCATCTCCATTTTCTGAAGGTTAAATGTAAACTCCTCCAAAGACTTCATCCAGTTCATCCCAAGCACCATATCCTGATCACCAATGTTGACCACAAAGAAATCTCCTGTCATGTCATAATCTCCCAAACGAAGCTGCAAGTTGGAGATTTTCTCGGTACAGTCAATCTTGAAGCCATCGGCAACCATCACCTTAAATCCCCTATGCTCCTCTGTATGTAGCCCTCTGCGTGACACAAACTTCTCATCAATGAAGTTATGTGTTGCCCCTATGTCAATGAGTGCCACAAATCTCTGTCCGTCCAAAGTCCCCCTAACTCTGAAAGTGACGGCCTCCTGTATACTAGACAACTGAGCTATCGTGCTATCACTGCGTGCTTCCTCATGTGAAGAATTATCATCATCCCCATCTGATTCTGATGACTGCTCTGAATCTCCATCCACTGACTCTTCCGCTGAAAAGTATTCCATCTGCTTAGCTTTTGCCTTCAGTGGACACTTATGTGACAAATCCCAAGGTTCCCTGCAATGAAAACAAAGCTTCTTCTTCCTGAGATCATTAAGTGTCTCATTGTCCAACCTCTTACTTTCCTCCTTAGGTGGCTGAGCCTCTCTATGAAAAGGTTTCCTGTCCTTATCTTTCCTCGAAGGGAAACTCTTTGCCTGGAATTTATTCTTAGAAGTTGAAGAGGAATCCATGTCACGAGCCTTCTTAATGGCTTCCTGCAAAGTGGGAGGGTTGAGAGCTTTAATCCATCCTCTCAACGGATCAGCTAACCCATCCATAAATAGAACTAGTATCCTCCGTTCAGATACATCTGTTACTAACACTGCGAGTTTCTGAAACTCTGAAATGTATGTTTCCAATGATCCCCACTGTTTAAGTTGAGCTAACTCCTTGAAATGGAGTTCTGGATCCTTCCTATCAAAACGTTCAATCAGTCTCTCTGTAAACTCCACATATGAGGTAATGTGTGCATGACCCATAGTGACCATACCATGATGCCACCACTCGTGTGCTAACCCATCCAGATGAATTGCTGCGTACTTAATAGCTTCTTCCTCAGGCATAGGGTTCAATTGAAAGTATGTGTCAAGCTTTTGAACCCAAGCTCTTGCTGTAGACTTCCCCGAGCCATCATAATATGGTAATTGAAGTTTCCCTACTTTCTTCCGTAGCTCATAGCTCTGGTTCCTGTCATGTCCACGTGGCATATGTTTCATCCGCACATCCATATACTCCCTGAAGGTAATTGCAGCAGTAAAATCTGGACATCCGGCTTCCCAATCTCTCCTCAACTGGTCCTGTTAATCAGTGATCTGGGGCTTTGGTACGGGCTGCTCTGGGGCTCTAGGAAATGTGGGAATCATGGGCCTCGAACTCATTGTCCTAGCTTGCTGGGGTGCATGACCGAAATTGTTCCCAACTTGTTCACCTCCATTATAGGTCCCATCCTGATTATTCCCATTCTGATTGTTACCATTCTGATTATTACCATTCTGATTATTTCCTCCACCCACGTTAGCATTCAACCCCATTTGACGAGCCATCATTTGCATCATAAGCTCCAACCTCTGACTCTGTTCCTGTGCTCTCTGCTCTGCTAATCGCTGTCCCTGAGTCAATGTATCCAATAACTGCAGGAATCGCTCCTCACCAGGATCCCTAACATTCCTATCCCCCATAGTCTCTACAGCCTGTTCACCTGTAACACTCGGTTCGTCTGAGTCACTACTTCCTCCCGGTAAGATATTCTCTCGGTTAGTATTCAATAATGCTCTGTTTCTCCTTGTGTCGTAGTGATGTGGCAATGGTTGAACACTCCAATTTGTCATGTCATATTTAATTTATACTGAACCCAACAGGATGGCAGGAAAGATAAGCTCTGATACCACTGTAATATGCTGCCTGGTTCCGTAATTCTAGAGTCTGTTTCTTCCTGTCATTTTGTCAAACAGTTGGCCTGCAACTGTCCTTATGTTTTTTTCCAGATTGATGTTGTTTAATAGTCCTCAAGATTGTTGTATTTTGTATGAGATATCAGTAGAAGGCAACATGAAACCATATGCAGCTAATAACAATGACCGTTCATTTATTTCTTGTTTCAGATTATTAGGAAATTACAACTACCATATCTAACATATCTTATTAAACTCAACACATTATAACAACTATAGAGTTCAATGATGGTCCATACCCATTGCAGCTACAACAGTGTTAATAGTTCTGAAAATTGCTACAGTAACTCACAGCTACAATGTTCCCGGACTGCTACAGTACCGCGCTACAGTAATTCAGACTGCTACAGGAACTTGTTGCTACAGTAACCCGCTGCTACAGTACCGCGCTACAGTGATTCGGACTGCTACAATACCGCGCTGCTACAGTACTCGCGCTGCTACAGGAACTTGCTACAGTACCGCGCTGCTACAGGAACTTGCTACAGTATCGCGCTGCTACAGTACCACGCTGCTACAGTACTCACGCTGCTACAGGAACTTGCTACTACAATATAAAATCTCAAGACCATATCTTTCAATGGCGTCAAGATTGAAAGCGTAGAGGGTTTGCGTCCTCCAAGCCCAAAGAGAAATAATCTCCACAGTTTCCCCAATTTCATTCAATCTTCAAGCATGCCAAATGAGAGCTATCCTCTCTCTTTTAATCCTTCCTTACTAGTTCTACGCTCCCGTCTCGCCAATGTGGGATAAAACATGAGCTTTAATGTTACCTTTTTTCCTTACAAATGCCCATGTATGTCCTTTAAAGGGGGGAACTTGATTTTTATAAAGTGACTTTATGAAACATTATAATATTTAAATTAAATAGTCACTTTATCGTTATAACTTCAAACATTAAAATAATATACCAAATGAACTCGGAATCCCACATATGATAGCTCATCGGAAAGAGCTCAACAAAACGCATCACATCCTGTCACTGAAAATCCAAGGCACTGCATCCCCTGTTGGCTTACTAAAAATAGTAAATCCTCCCCAAAACCCAACAAACAAACTCCATTTGGCTTGTAATTAAATTTGACTAGGCCAAATAACCTCAAGATCCCTTTTGAAGTCCTGGTTAGCCCTCGGGACCATGAAAGAACGAGCTAACGACAACATATTTCCAGACTGCCTAAGTGGGGGACATTACATCCTCTTTCAAGGTAGGCTTCTTCTTTCTCAATTCCTCTTGTAGGTCTTGCACTTGTTTCTGCAAAGCCCTAAAATCATCAAGACTGAATTCTCTAGTAGCTTCCTCTTCCTCTGAGATCTCACGATTTCTCCTCGGAGGCATCTTCAAATCAAGATCCATACACGAACACACAAGATCCACTCGGCTCCAACAGGAACAAACTTTGCTCAAATAGGAACAAACTTCGCTCTGATACCACTTGATGTAGTCAAGGCTGGTGGATCCAATTAAGGACTGACCGACCTTGCAGCCAAACCAATATGCAGCGGAAATACACAATAACAACAACAGATCTGAAATAAAACTGAAGTCTTTGTTCATCAAATCACTGATTACATGCAATGTGCCGGGCTGTAAGGCCTTCCCGGTTACGGCCAGATACAAAGCAAGTAACAGTCTACAAGATCTCGTAGGATCCAAATCTCTTCTACAACCTCAGTATTTCGGCTAGCCCAGGTCTGTGACACACAGTACACTGGTAGGCACCCAGGAAAGATCTAAACTTGTACTCAAACTTCCAAGCAATCTTCCTGTTCCTAAGCTCGCAGGCTACTAACTTCCACTACCCCAAATCTCCCCAAAACAACTACCCAAGCATCCTATAAATATTGATTCCCAGCTACAAGTTGGCTGATGAAACAATTAACCCTTACAAACAAGTATTAAATGCTAAAACATCAGTCGGCTCTCAAATAGCCTTACAAATAAAATAAACTCTCCAAGATGGCCCCAAACGGTCATCAGATCCGCATAGAAGAATGCAACATGCCAGATCTAGGTCCCCACACGTCCAACGGTCAATCCATAACTCGAGGAGCATGAGCGAAATTAAATGCACTAGTTGGCCAAGCCGATCCATCCAAACAAACCAAGTCGGCAAGCAAGAACACCAAGCAACAGAGAAATAACCGAGCGGCAGGCACCGACCATGCCAAGCATGACCGAGGAACGCAGTTATCGCTGAGCACCAGAAGCAACCGACGCCTTCAGTTACCGAGTGTTCTTTAGAGACCGAGCACCCAGTCTCCCAAACCGAGCAAGTACTCCACCAAATCAAGATCAAAACTAACAATCTACCTTCAAAGACAAACATATTTTTGGTTGATACAGGATTGCCAAGAATCCTAGGATGCTCCTGCATCATTATAGCAGTGAGGTATCTAATTCTTGTAAGGATATGTGAAAAGGGGTTGGAGAGATGACAGAGGTTGCAATGCGAATTAGAAGAGGCAATATTTGAAGACTATTCTACTTCCTTGCATAGTTGTACATTCTCAAGCAGTGCATACGTCATGTATTAAGAGTGGTTCTCTATTGTTTCAGACTGATTTTGGGTAGAATTAGTGTCATAGCAGATCATAGGTTATTGGATCAGATTCTCAGAACGATTTTTAATTTTCCTACCTAGCCATACTTCTCCTCTTGTAGCTGATGTTAGCCCTAGAGGGCACAATCAGCAATGTATTTTGGATGCAAATTAGTCATTAATGTATTTCCAGACTTTCAAATTAATCAGTTTGTGCATCTTTACCTAAAAACAAAAACAACAAAAAATTCCTTATGCTGGTCAAAGACAATTTGCCAAACAAAATTCAGGACTTCAGCAAGTATTCCTAGACGACATCTTTCATAGGTGAGTAATTTGGTTTATACAGTAAATAGGAATATAAATATAACACATTAAACACAACATTTCAAATATAACACATACGAATGGTAGAAAGATATAACTTTATTCTCAAGTGTAATGTCTTTACAATCGTAATCTGAACTGGTTCCCGCACCATACATAAATAGTGTTGGACGACTAGTTAAGACTACCAACCGTCGGCAATTGACACCTCTTAGGAACAACTAATTACACTACAAAATACTAACAAAAGTAAACAAAGTATTATTTCTTTATTAGCGGCAGATTTGCCATCTACAACAGCCCCCCAAAAAGAAGTGTCGTCTTCTAGACTACAAAAAGAAAAATGGGGTGGATCATTCAGAAAAGAAAACTAAGAAGAGGGACGATGGGATGTCCCTGGAGCTGAAGAGGTTTACGTGGCTGACTGTTGCTGAAGGCGTTGAAGTTGTTATGTGGCTGCCATCTCTAGTTGTCGGGATACCTTCACCATGTTGATTGCTTCCATTACTTGCTTCTTTGCCTTCTCAAGCTCTGCATCCTTCCCTTTGATCCCATCTTGCATGGCCAACAATTCAATGGTTTTTTCTTGCAAATGTATGTCCCTCTGTGCCATTTTCTCATGATGTTTTGCAATTGTTCTCTCCAAACTAGTCAGTCGGTAATTTTCTTGAGCCAATTGTGTGTAGCTCTTCTTCGCAAACTCCAAGTAGGTTTTGTGTTCCCTTTCTATCTGTTGGGTTGCCTTATCCCTTGCTCTTCTCGACTCGTCCAATGCCACACTGAGATGGTTATGTCCTAAGAATAGCTCTCTAAAACAAGTCTCCATGTCTTGAAGTACGTAGACCACACGATCGTGACGACCACCAACTTGCACTCATGGTGGCTACCAAGTGGCCATCATCTCGTCCATCTCTACTTGTGGTCACTCGTTGGCTGTGAAACATTGGGCAAACTCCTTGTGCCACCAAAGGGTCTGGCCGATGTCGAGATCCTGAGTGATTGCTCCTACCTAAGTCATAAACAGAGGTTCCAATTGGCAGTCGTACCTCTAGAGTGTGCGAATAGAGTCATGTGGGTTTGACTTGTCCAATCGTAACACATCCTTCCACTTGCCTGATGATGCCTCCATCTGCTGTGATGCTCGAACTGCAATGGACTCTACGATGTCAGGCTCTATTGTTTGTTGGAAGTGTTCCTCATGCCTCTTTGCTACTGATTGAACCTCCCTTTGCCTTGTTTCATCCTCCACACCCTCCTTCATTGTCCTTACTTTCTGTAGGAGTCCAAGATGTTGAGAAATCAAGACCGTCCTATAGAGAATATATGTGAGTGCTGTAGTGAAATAGATTACCATTGTGTTTGATCTTTTCACCAGCCATCGATATGCATTTATATCCTTTGAATAGTCATGTCATGAAGAGCCATGACCATACGTGGCTTATGCTACGCAGGGTCATGACCCTTCATAACCGATAGTTAATATTAACTACATTGTAACATATACAAATATCAAATGATCTTAATATATATATATATAATCGACTATTAGATTAATATAATTATATCAATCAATTCGATGCTATAATTTAACACTCCCTCTTAGCGAGAGGAGATTGATATTCACAAGTGAGTGTTATTGAAATCCCCGACTTAGTTTGGAACTAGATTTCTTTTAAATAACACATAACGACTTTGAATCAGGATTTTCGGCATAATCCGGAACATAATTCAACTTGATAAGAAATTTATCAAAAATCCCCGACCAATTTGGAATTGGATTTAATGATAAATATAGGTGTAAAGATATCCGGTGCAATCTGGATCAAAACTTGAATCATTTGTTATCATGATCCCCGACTAAATTCAGAACTGGATTAGATGATAACTTACACACAACTTCATATCAAGATATCCGACACAGCTCGGGACATCATCATGATGTACTCATCCTGATAGAAGAGTTATCGCAATCTCTGATCAATTCGGAACTGGATTAGATGATAACTTACACACAACTTCATATCAAGATATCCGACACAGCTCGGGACATCATCATGATGTACTCATCCTGATAGAAGAGTTATCACAATCCCCGACCAATTCGGAACTAGATTTAGTGATAACAGTCAAGATATCCGGCATATTTCGGGACAACAACTTAATGTAGTCTAATCTTGATTCACATGTTATAATCCCCGACCTATTCGGAATTGGATTTAACAACTCCAAAATTCAGTGTCAGGAATAGTGACTACAATACATAGTCATACCTAACACTAGGTTAAGCTATTGTCTAAGTCGTCGCCTAGCAATAGTAACCCAACACATATGAAAGATCGTCACCTTTCATAATATAACACAAAAGGGATGGGTCCATAAAGTCACACATATGACATCCACCTTAACTCTTCTCAGAGGGTGGATCCACCATGGCTCATCCCAGAGTGGAAACCAAGAGTTCCACCTTAGACTTGTCTATCAAAGACAAGAATCATTTAAGATACAAAATGATGGATCATAGAAGCTGAAACCTTCTTTTCAGCTAAGACTTTACTCCTCAACATACCAAGGTTATTTGAAAGTACACAATCTCCTTCTAGCAAGGGGTTTTGGTGAGAATATCAGCCGTTTGTTCTCCACCGAATTGTATTTGGTTGTACTGTTTCATAGTCTTGGTGAATGCTGAGCTTACAAAGTATACACCATCTTGACATGATACAGTCCCTCTGAATTTGTATGACCAAGATCCTGGGGTGCCAACTTAATTTGATCTTCTAGCTTCTCCCTCTAACATATAGCCTTCTCACATGGTAATAATCATAATTTTCTGCTACAATTTCTTGATTACTAGAGAACCAACAAAACATGGTCTACTCCCTCTAAATCAAGATCCTCAAATGTCCACTTATGCAGATCTTTTAGCTTCTCCCTTTGTTACAAATGCATACCTTCAAGTCAGTTGCACTGCAGGATGTCACTTCATACCTTCCTTCCTGAGAGAACCAATACGAATAATCTGAATAGTCATAAGGTTACATCGGCTAGCATAAGACGCATTTTGGTCTTTTCCAAGGCCACAACATTAACACTCCCTCTTGGACTTGAGGGAAGATAATAAAGACCTCTAGTATGATGTTTATCTCAATGAGTTGTAGTCTCATGATGTATGGAATGCCTTAATCAGCATCTCATCAGCGATTCTATCCACTAGTTTCCACTACTATAATCTCAGAATTGTTTTACCTTCAATAGTGAACTCCCTCTCAATCAATATGATTGAGTTTGTTGAAGTTGACTGAATCATCTGTTTCCTCAGAAGCTAAATTTCGCCAACTTCTTGACCCTTTTCAAATATTTTCAAGTATTTCCTTTCATAAGGTGAACCCATTAGTACGATACTCGTATCCATCGTCCTTCTTTATAACATATCGGTTTCATTCTGATCCTTAAGATAACAAATGATCAAGTGCCGATAATTCATCATGGCTGTATAATATCATTACTCATAATAATCACCATCATCGCAAGTAGCGTCTTCATAATACACTTATTATTTGTTAGGTATGATCTTCAATATTCATTGTCATTGTTTGCCAGTTGTGGTTATTGACTATGGTCTAAGAGTGATGGATTTATCGTCACCTCTCTGCATACAATTGATATGATTGGCATCTTTGATTCAGGGACATAATTCACTGACGTCTCCAGATTTAGATATAAGTCGCTATAAGCAGTGATCGATTTCACCTTCTTTATTCTGCCCTTGTAATATATGATTTGTATTGCCAATGAATCATCATATTAGCCTTCTAAATCACAGTTTCCATTCTTCCTTTAGTAATTTATTGGTGCACGATATAGTTTAAATCTTTAATTTTAACTATGTGGTCATTTATTTATTTGAGGTTTCTGTTGTTGGATTCAGAGGAGATCGTATTCCTCCTGTTCCTTCTGCCTGCGCTCCATTTCATATAAGATTTGTTTATCGGCCATTTCAGGTTCTGCCTGAGTGTTTGTACAGTGACGGTACAGTAACAACTACAACAATGCTTTGATTCCAAAATTAATCGTGGCCTATCTTGTAATGTCCCCTTGTACTAGACAATTCATTTTGATGAGGTCATCAATTAATTACTATAATTTGATCGATGTCATTCAATATAAGTAGAAGCATTTCTCTGATTTATTTACTGGAAATACATGCCTCTATATTGTAGATTTCTTCTGTTCAAATTAAGCACTTTCAGATCAGGGGGCTCTACTGTCAACACAGTAATTCTGATATAATTTTCTGATATGATGGAGATTGTTTTTATTGGTTCTATACTTTCTTATATCTATAATGCTCTTTCCTTGATGTCTGATGAATCCAATCTGATCTTATAAGGGACCGAATCATAGAGTAACGGTGATCTTCCTCCGAGAAAGGTGAGTACAGTAAGCTATTTACTTGTCTCCACCGTGAGTATTGCTGACTGAGAACTTAATTTGTTGACTGGATCATGTCAAACCCGGACAGGATATTTCTGACTTATACTGATCTTGGTAATTTACTTTTATGTCTTTCATCTGCCATCTGTATGATTCCCCATTTATGAGGTTTGCGGACTGTATCATCTAGAACTGATTCGTTGGGTTGTGTTGATGTGTATATATGCTGATTTGTATGCTTCTCATGGACTGAGTACCAAGTTGAGCTGGTTCGTGATGGGCATATAGATCGCATCCCCTGTACCCGCACTTCCATACTCCTCGTGTCTCCACTTAGTTGACGCTTTGAGTTTACGAATGACAGAATCTGTATTTTAGCACACCCGTATATGACTTCTTTACGTATTGAAAGTTATCCTAAGTGCTATCGAACATAATGACCTTCATCACCATTCATACTGTCTTTAGGATGACGATAATATTTTCCAAGAGTCGATTGGTGATTACATGTCTTTTCATTATCTCTTCGACGCTGATGCATCTTTCTGTCACTTCTTCATACTCAGCAGTGACTCACGTATCATATCTGATAAATATGGCATAAGATGAATTTTTATTTATATGGCATAATTGAATTATTTCATATCCAATAATGTTTCAATCCTTCAAACCCCTTCGTGCTTGTCCCTCGATGAAATACCTCTGACTATAACACTACCATAACAAAAAATACATACTCCACTTGCAAATTCAGAGGCATGTAACCATTCAGAAAATGATCTTCAATATCATTTCGCATCCATCTGAACTACTCTGTGAATGATCTCGGTTTTCTTTCAATCGTGACTGTTGTCACCAGTCTCTCGGGCTCCTTGTGGTTTGGGGCAAACTTAATAACCAGTTCCGATAGAGTTGAAACTAATGTAAGTCTTTTGTAATGGTTCCTTAAACCGTTTCAGAAATGTAATTCGATCAATAATGAGGCATCGGTTTTTGGTTCATTTCTCAAACTGGTGTCGTGAACCGATTGTCATGAGATATCATTAACATTTAAAATAATCATCAACACCTTGCCAAGCACAACAACTGTTAATGTCCCAAATCGGGACACTTAGCGCTATGATATGGTTTGCCAGTAACGACTAAACCCGATTCAATAAACCATTAGACTTTTCCATAAAATCCCGATCCAAACAACCAGAGATCTTCCAAAACCGAACTTCAAATACTAAGGACTGCGAATACAATACAGTTCCATATTATGGTTAATCCACTTTATATTTGACGTGACCATTCACGAATGTAGGAACAGAGAATATGAGACAATGAAGAACTGAAAGATCTTTACAAAGAATTCAATTCTTTCTTCCATTTTTCTATTCTCGATTACATTGTTCTTCGCTTTAGTCAATTCTTAATATTCCTCTACACTACTATTTTTTTTTTTTTGTCTTCACGTCACGTGAAAGGATGTTATATCAGAATAGTTTTATATCCTCCTCTATTTGTATATGTCTGCCAATTTTGCTATGGATTTTCATAGCTGAATGGATCTTTATCAGGATCGTCACCAATATCGCTGTCAATTTATCAACGACTACTTGTAAATATATTTTATTCTCTTATAGGTTAGGCTCTGATACCATGTTGAGAAATCAAGACCATCCTATAGAGAATATATGTGAGTGCTGTAGTGAAATAGATTACCATTGCGTTTGATCTTTTCACCAGCCATCGATATGCATTTATATCCTTTGAATAGTCATGTCATGAAGAGCCATGACCATACGTGGCTTATGCTATGTAGGGTCATGACCCTTCATGACCGATAGTTAATATTAACTACATTGTAACATATACAAATATCAAATGATCTTAATATATATATATATATATATAATCGACTATTAGATTAATATAATTATATCAATCATTTCAATGCTATAATTTAACACAAGACACTAGAGTAGCGACGCCTCTAATTGAACTCCCAATAGTTGCAACCAGGAATCGATGGTGGCATGAATTTCCCCTTCAGTGCTCTCTATTGGTAGTACACCCTCAGCTGACACTATGTCCCCCACAACAGGCACTCTTCCACTTTCCCGTATAGGTACTTATGCCACCCCACTGGATGGAGGTTTCAAATAGGGTAATACTTCCAAAGATGATGAGACGTCCTCCTCCCTTGCTCTCCCTAGAGGTGACTACTATATTACCATTATTGCCATCTGTGAGGATATGTTATCTTCTGGTACTATATGTGAGCACGTGACTCTTCTAGGTGATGTCATGAAAGGAAGTGGTGCCAGTTATTGGATTGGCAATGTGGCTGGGTTAGAACACCACTACTAATGTAAGAGGTAAAGTGGTTGCAATGTTCTCATTCTCATCCATGACACCCTCTTCACCAGTTACTCCTAAGGTAACCTTCACGACACTCGCTTGCTGAAGACACCTCAATGGTGTCTGCCTCCTCACTTCCATTGGAAGAGGACTCTTGCCGGTACACTTCCCGGCGTGGCCTTTTTCTAATTAGTTGGTCACCTCATGTCAGCATATCTAAATGTGTTTAATAAAAGATGGCTGTCATGGATAGTTGTACTTGGCTTAAAGGCCAATGATAGTCACTCCATTCATCTGGAGGTATGTGGACGCATACTGCATCTAGAAAAAGACTAGTTGCATGGTGTGCCATGTAAAAGGATTTATGCTCCAATGAAATAAATTCTCGAATCCCGTCAGACAGTACAAATGCCAAATTGTACAACTTCCTTGTACTTATCCTTGCCATAAGGCTAATTTTCCATACTGTAGTGTTTGACGCACGGTTGGCACCTGTGAGGCGACTCTTTATTACATCCAAAATATACTTCTATGTTGGTGTAGATAGAAAGCTCTTCTTCACGCTGTAGCTACCACTGTTATGCCAGATACTATTCCATTCTTTCTCTAAGAGATCGTCTCTGCATACCAACTATTGCGGATGCTTCTTCTAGTCTATCATCATCTTCAGTGTTGGCTTCTATACTGTTGCTCCTACGAATGGTATTCCGAATACTTGAGAGTGAACTTAGATGGTCGAAAAGAAATAGTGACAGGGTGGCAACTGTAGTAAGGAATGTTGGTTTTGTGTAAGTGGATATCATATCACATAACCATTGCTTTCAACACGTGTTCAAACTCCTTGATATTAAGCACTAGCATTTGCATTGCTTTGTCTACTTTTGCGTTCTTGAACACCCTCTTCATCTCGTCACTATCCTCTATTTCGTGCCACCAAGTGCAATATTCTATGCCACTCAACTTTTCCCAAGTGAGGGAATCTATTGTAATTTTCTCATCATTCTACACCTAGCATCTTGATATCTTCAACTTAGAGCTACTACCTGTTGCCATTTTGTGCCTTTTCTTCTCCTAGCTGGTGTTGTAATGGCTTCCTATATATGTTGGATCACCAAAACTAAGACAAAACATCTATTTTTTGAAAATTAATAATAACCACTTGCCTTTTTGTAACTAATTCTCCAATCCGTTATGCTCTTGCCATATAACAATTGTATACTTGGCAGCTTGTACGACCAAGACCCCATGACTTGTACAAAAGTAGTAATCAATACAACCCACATTTGTATGATTGCACTGGTCTTCCCAACTCGTATGCCATAGACTTTTCTGTTGGCAATTCTCTTCTCAACTCGTATGGCCAACCCTCTTCTCGCAATGTATTTCCGTACGACAATTAACCTCCACTTGACAATTTGTAGAAACTTTTGTACAAACACCTTCCTCTGTACGATCACCAAACTCTGAACTGTCACATGTCATACAAGACTCCTAGTCACCTAGTGTACACAACAATCAATCTCATCCAAGTGGTAACAAGGTTGCTCCATACGATATGACCCAAACTCTGTACAAAAAACACAAGCAATCTGTGTATTGTAATAACCTCTTCCTTTGCATGCCATATGACCTTCAAACACAAAACGACAATTAATTTCTGTATGAAAGCAAACCATATGGCCACCCCACGTTGATGGTCCCAATCGATGCTGAGAGGGGAGGGGTGAATCAGCACCCGCTAAAACTTGAAAACACTCTTAGATCTATTAACTAATACTGCATGCAAAACAGATCCTATAAAAGAAATAATCAACACAAGATCACAACAGCATAGAACACCAGATATATTGCGTGGAAACCCAAAATGGGAGAAAGCCATGGTGTGAGTAGAACTCACAAATTTTGCACTCTTTTGAAGTGCACCCTGTGAAAAGCCTTGCCTGTTAAGGGATTACAAACACACTGTTAGGTGCGACCTTGTTAAGGGATTTAAAATAAGGCCTGTTAAAGCCTGACTTGTCAGAGGACTTTAGAACATCTACTAGATGTCACCCGGTTAAGGGATGTGATACAAGGGACTTGTTAATGTCCACCCAGATATTGGGATTTGACTATTGCAATTGTTAGAGAGCAATAAAGGGGTTGATCCTTTGAAATGACTTTATTGAGCCTGATAAGATCACTATTTCATCCACTAAGAGTCATCACCGGGCACCATAGGTATGCTCTCTTCAGGTCGTTGTGCTTCCTTGCACACTCCTCTTTTTCTTTTTCTCTTCTCTTTTTCCTTACAGTAGCTTTGATCAATGTACAGTTTGACTCTTTCTCCTTGGTAGAATGAAGGCAAATGATTTTCTTCATTGAGTGAAGAATAAATAGACTTCCTGCAGAGCATGGGACAAATCTTCCCGCTCTTTTCTTTTGCGATCGCCATGAAGATCTCCTTTTGATCCATCATCCAGTCGTGTTTTTGTGATGAGAGGAAACATCAGATGCGTGACACAAGCTTTCCCTTAATAGAAGATCCACCATGAATCCGCCATTCAGTCGTGTTTCAGTCTTGTAAAGGAAACATCAGATACATGTCACATACTTTCCCTTAGAAGAAATTCCTACATGATTTGTGCAATAAATCTCGGAAAAAGAATGTCCTTAGTATTCTTCAAGTGTGCCTTTCACTGGTCTTTTCTGTAACAGAAAATCCTACGTGATTTGTGCAACAAATCTCAATAGAAGAGTCTCTTAAGTGTTTGTCAACTGTGCCTTTCACCGGTCTCAATGATATCTTAACGATCATCTCTTTCACAGGTTTGCACCTTTCCTTATGCAGTGTTCTGGTCTCTATCTTCATTAGTCATTTCTCGGTTCCCTGTCTATACCGGTTTTTGCTTTGGTCATTTACTTTACCGGTCACTATCTTCTCCGGTTACCAACTCATCATTATGTCTTCGGTATCCTAGCATTAGGACATTGTTAGCATAAACATCCAATACCACCGATTAATATTGGTGCTCTCTTTACTGGTAATGCCAACACACGTGACACCTTAGTCGCCAAAATTGATCTTCGTACGATAATCTTCTGCCACCATACGACAAAAAATCTGCCCTTCCCTCATTGTACGGTCAACAAGTGATGTCTGAGCAACTGAAATATTCATACGGAATATACCTATACCTTGGCTTCACCACAAGTTTGTATGGCTCTATATCCTCGCCTAGGGTTTTTTTCTTTTGATTTTGGCTTTATATTCTTGTAATGACCCCCTTTGTTAACTTTAATAATGTTCTCAAACATTAACTTTTTAACAGCTTTCTTTTTCCCTTGTATTCCCTATTTTGAATTTTTAAAATTTTGACCTTCTAACTCCCATCCTTTTTAATTACTTTACTTTTGGTTTTCTAATTTTCTTACTTACCTTTTGGTTGCTTTTTTTCTTTTTACTCCCTTTGCCACCTTTGTCTTCTTGGGATCTAACCTTAATTTTAGACGCATGGTGCCACCCGTATGTTTGAGTGGCTTCTTGTAGCACTTGTCATCGTTGTATGTTCTCATGTACTCTAAATCATATATCTTATCTACTAAGGCAGCGGGTCTGATTCCTTTATAGCTTTCATCAACATACCAACCTCCATATTGCTCGTACCAAACCACATCTTCTCTATTCTTGCATATTTCATGTGGGCCTACCGGATTTGGGATTACCTTCCAGAGTGCATTAGAGCTTGGTAGAGGGGTATTTTCCTTTCCTTGCTCAATACAATGTCTAATGAGCTGTTCATTATGCCAGGATCATTCTACAATAAATATGTTGCCCCTTTTATCACCATCTTAAGTTGGGGCTCCAATGTCTTCCCACAGTCTTCTAGGTCGATCTTCTCTTCCTAATCATCCTCAAGTACCTCCTGGTGCGTCGTTTGTTCGTTAGCTTGCTCTTCTTTCCTTAGCTTTTCTACTTCCTCATCAATGCCATATGCTATGTATCCAACTTGCACCTCTTCATATGGTACCTTCCACAACCAGTGTCCACTTTGGATCCAGAGTCCCAGTGTGCCAAATAACATGTTTGTAAGGTGTTTATGAACATGGGGGACGACAATTTCCTTGACATGTTTCGTTGCCAATCTCTCTTCCTTGTTGGGGACCCAATCTTCTACTAGCATGTATGGTTCATCTTGGATTATCAGGTCCTCTTCAATGACTGTCGCGTTCGATAGTCCAATCCCTATGGGTGGCATATCCCAACATATTGATTCCTATTGTGGGTACCTTTCTCTCTTGATAAACTTTTAATTTGGATCCATTCACTGGCTCTTTGATTGGTTTATTGTCAAGAGTGGTGAGTTTAATTACTTCATTATGACCCTTTTCCCTTACTTTATAGGGTCCTAGCCAACAAACTTTGCACTTCCTAGGCTCAATCTTGTTGCGACCATTGTATTTTAAAAGTAATTGCCTAGGCCTAAAGTTCATTCGCTGGAGGTGTTTATCATGCTAGAACTATTGTTGCTATTGAGCCACCTCTTTTACCCATTGTGTCGTCATCCACCATTCATCCAATTTTGTTAGGTTGAAAAGACGTTCGTTTGGGCTCTCAGTGTCACCCAAACAGTACTCAATTACTATACTCAGTCTTGGTACAGTGTACGTTGCTCGCACTATTGCTTCCTATCCATACATCAACTGGAATGAGGTTTGTCCTGTGGTGGCCTTGTACGTGGTACAGTATGCTATTAGTACGATCGAAAGCCCATCTTCCCAATCTTTTAAGTTCCACTCCACATGACTTGTATATAATTGACACCAATACCATGTTTGTAGACTCTGCTTGTCTATTGGCTTGTGGGTAGTACGGGCTTGACAAATTGTGGAATATCTTGAATTCTGCCATCATTGTTCAAATGACATGATTGACAAAGTGTCCTCCATGGTTGCTTGTGATTTGAATGGGAATGTTGAGGCGCGTTACAATCTGCTGATATAGGAATCTTATCGTACTAAGTGCAGTGTTATTCGACAAGGCCCTTGCCTTTGCCCACTTTGTAAGTACTTTTTTGCCACCATGATGTATCGACATCAGTGCATACTACTCACTTTCAGTGGTTCGACAAGTTGCAAACCCGATCTCTCAAATAGCTCCTATGGCTGTGAAGGGAACAATGGCATCAAATCTTGTTTTAATGGCTTGCCTTCTCTTTGGCATGTGTTGCATCCCAACACCTATTCTCGGGCATCTGTATATAGGGTTGGCCACCATTGTCCCGCAAGTAGCACTTTTTGTGCAGTAGCGTCTTGTCCCATATGGCATTTGGCTAACCCTTCATGCGACTCTTTTAGTACTCGAGGATTTCCTCCTACTTAATAGACCTCCATAGTACTTGGTCTGACCCCATCTTGAATAACAACTCGTTAATGAGTTGGAAAGTCTTACTCTTCAATGCCAATTTCCTTTGTTCGCTTGGTGACAGTTCCCTCAGAAATGTGGAGGTAGACAAGTACTCGTCGATGCTTTCATACCAAGGTGGTAATATAGCAATTTGGAATAGGTGACGTCCAAGAAATCCTCATTTACCTCTTGTAGAGGTTCTCTTGACTTGATCCTCGATAGTTGATTCGCTATGACATGGCTCTTCCCAGGCTGTACTACAATGTTGAAGATAAACTCCTGTAGTAGGAGCAACCACATACTCACCCTTCCTTGGATGATCGACTTATTTGCTAAGAACACCGACACTTGATTGTCCAAGTAGAAGGTAAACGGTGTTGCCAATAGGTAGTGTTGGAACTGTTATTCCTAACTGGTTACTGAGGGGGGGGGGGTGAATCAGTAAATACTATTTCTATCTCAATTAAACCTTGTATATAGATTCTTGCAGAATAAACAAAATGTAATTAATCATTCATAAACAGAAATAGAAATACTCAGATCAACACAGCATATGTATGTGGAAACCCTTGGTTAGACGGAAAAAACCACGGTGACACAGAGCTCACAACTTCACTATTGCAGTAATAAAGATGCCCTATTAAGAGCTTACAAAGCACTTGTGAGAGTGCTACCCGATAAAGGGATTTGGTAGAAGACTGGTTAAGATCTTGTCTCTATTAGGAGTCGCCTTGCAAAAGGACTTTAAACACCAATTAAGATATTACTCGGTTAAGGGATTTATACAACGAACCTATTAGGGTTCACCCTGATAAAGGGATTTGAATATGCTCTAACAATGTAAAAGCAATGATTTGAATTGACACTTGCTGTTTGATTAGATCATACCTGATACCCTTTCCACTTTGCTTGGCTATTGAACCTCTCTGTCTTTCACCTCTTGTGACTGTATCCTCTCTCCAAAGAAATCTTTCTCCTTTTCTGAATATTCAACAACACTTCTTTTGTGTCCTATGACCTATATTTATAAGATATTAATCTTAATGAAAGCTCAACTCATAGTACCGCCAAGCTGTAAATTCATCCATAAATCATGTAGCAAAAAACCTTTGCGAAATCCGGTTTTAATTGAGATACCTCCGCAAAATCCGGTTTGGATTATCATGCAGTCAACCAGTATGAGTCGTATACTCGGTTGTTCATATATCCCCTTTATGTTTTCTTTGACCGGTTGTAGACACCCTGTTTGGTCTATCGGTACATATACTCTGTTAGGTCTACCGGTGCCTATTAGGAAGTATGAGTGGTCTATTAGTTTATCAGTGGGAATGATGTTTGCATTTAACTTAACCAATGACAACTTAAATATGTCAACAATCTTCCCCTTTGGCATTGGTGGCAAAACATCATTTTTAATTCCTTGTCATGTAGACTTCCCCTGTGCTTGTGCTTCTGCTCTGTAGCTGATTCTTCTCTATTCTGAAATGATCTTTTTGATCTTCTCTGATCTTCTTTCAATCCGTCCTGTATTCTGATTATCCATGCTGAATTCTCCGTCCTGATCTTCTTCCCCCTTTTGCCTCCATAGGACAAAGGTTAGATATTTCATTGTTATTCCGGTTTATATCTCTAGCTTTGTGAATATATCCTTATACAATTTCTTTGCTGTATGAAGAAAAGGATTCCATTGCCGGTGACATGTTCCAGATTCTTCTGTGCTGCTTGCAGCGATACTATTATGTTCTCCATGTCTTCTACAATCTTGTAGTCCGGTTCCTTAATCAGATTTTCTGCCTCAGTTGCAGTCCGTTGCATATGATCAATTGTTGGGGCCAAAAATAATTGAAATCCAATGAGATCTTGGATTCTCCATGTCTTCTCTTCTAGAGCTTTTCTCAAAATCAGAGAAAGACTGGTCATCTGTCTACTGTACTTTGTTGCAGAGGAGTTCTTTATATCAAATTGAGTGGTAAGAACTCTTATATCTTCAGAGGTTTTAGATGACTTTTTAGTGATATCTTGAACAAAGTCATCAAAGTTTGAAGTCTTTGTCATTAGACTTCCTGCAACCTATAGCTGTTGATGAAGTACTTTTGTGTTTGTAGATACTGTAACTTTTAATTCTTCAACCTGTTTATGTAGAATTTCTATTCTTTTCTTTTCATAATGATCAATGACAATTGTCTCTAAATCGGTGACATCTTCTCCTATTGCCTGTGCCAATATTTCCAATTGATCAATGACAGGTTCATCTTTATCAAGGTCTGCATCCGGTACAAAGTTATACACAATGTTCCTTACACTTGTGAGGACGATGTCCTGTTTCCTCTTTGTTAGCTCTTTTAGTTGCCTTGTTGACATCTTGCTTATGTCAACCACAGTGTCACTTGTTAATAATTATAGCCTTTCGGCCAAGATCAAATTGGACAAATAAGTTAATAATTAAATGTTATTAATTATACCCTTGTGCGATTTTATAATAATAAGAGTTATTATAAAATGCAACTATTTCAATATATATGACGTTTATTAAAGGAGGGCCCATAATTAGGCCAAGTTGGCCTTCTTGGAAGGGTGTTAAGATTAATTACAAGCTCATATATATATGCTGATCGATTCAAGGAAAGATGTATCAAAAACATAACATATGTCTTCCTCCTTCAAGAATCGAAATCCACCAGTAGCAAATTCTTAGAGTACGGAATGCATCTACCATTGTGGTGTGAAATATATCAGAGGAACGAATTCAAGGGTTTTGAATTTGTGAGTTCTAGGGCAGAAATAAGAAGCAAATTTGGGCTGATTGTAAGAGCAAATTGGAGTAAATCGTAGCAGCCCTAGAAGGACGAATTAGTGCTGATGCATAGAACGAAATCAAGCTGGTGCGAATTCCAACAATATGCATATATCTGTCTTTAAGGACACTTAAAGTGCAGATTGATTACAATGCAGGACAGATCTGAGGCAACCCTAAGTTCAGATCGATGACACTTTGGAGCAGAATTAAAGAAGCCCTAGGTGGGCTAACTCAGGTCACATTCAGAGGGAGTCGAAGGATCAGTTTGAAGTCTGCTAAGTCTGATTTCAGAGATACTATCCAGGTACTATCTCTCCTTTGTGATCATTTTTATATCCTATGATTATTTGTTGAAAGACCTCTATAGATTGATATATTCCTTGTTGAATATCTGAAAAATACTAACATCACTAACCTTGCTTTTCTTGGCTATAGATTCTGCAACAAAGGTTAGCTTCCTCTTTGATGAGCTAGGAACATCAACCTATTCCTTTTGCTTTGGTTCCTGTACCGGTTGTTCTTCTACAAGCTTTTCTTGTTCAGTATGTACAGGTAACTCTTGTTCGTGTTTGTTCTGTTGTTCTTGATTTTCTTCTCCTCCTGGTTGTACAGTCTCTTCCGGCTGTACCAAATTCTCCTGGAGGACCTCTTCTTCTGGTCTTCCCATTTCTTGTTGTACTTCCCCTTCCGGTAGTACCTCTTCTTCTGGGCGTGCGTCTCCTTGTTGTTGAACTTGTTCTTCTGGTGGGGCTTACTCTGTGTGTTGCTCTTCAGCTTCTTGTTGCTTTTGTACAGGGATATCTGCCAAATTTGACCCTTCAGTAGTCATCTTTACTGACGACTCACCTAGTACCTGTTCCTCTGATGGAGCTTGTTCTCCCAGATTTTGTTGTTCACTAGTTGTGAACACCTCTATTGGAACTTCTTGTTGCTCACCGGTTGGTTTAGGAGCAGTGAACTCAACCGGTGGTTCTAGTACTGTTTCAGGTTCTTCCTATGCAGCTGTCGCCTTTAGAACACAAATCATATTGTTGCCAGATATCTAGTTTCTCTTGATAGACTTCCTTCTCATAACCATTTACTAACTTGGCAACTCTATTCTTTGTATCCAGATTTATGGGTACTTCCTCCATTAGAAGTTTAATTGTTTCTTCATTGAGACTAGGTTGTACTAGTGACAATGTCTCCTTAACAATTTTATTGTTGGTGCCTAGACCGGTTCTTCATTTATTCATAAGTCTAGTATTCAGTTCAAGAGGAAATTTAGACCTAGTCTCTGGGACTTCTGTTGAAATCCAAGAAGGTTTCTAACAGAGCCACTTCTATCTTTTGTTTATTCTCCTCTTCTATCACACTAAACCATTTTATTGCATTGGCTACTTCACCAAAATCCATAATTTCATCTCTAATATTGTCTATGGTCAGTGTGCGAGCCTTACCTTTTTCTAGTGACGCCAGTATGGTTGGTGGAATCAAATCACCACCTTTGTCGTCAGTTATATCGACAATGACCAGTTTCGTCGATATCTTTGCTTTCCCTGGTTCCTCAACTCCCAATATTCCCTTTCCTTTACCGATATCTTGGACCGGTGGCTAGGTGGTTTGTTGGCATTCTTCTTCTGCTTGGTGTTGTCATTGAAGAAGCTTTGTCCAGATAGCAACTCTTTCTCCATGAACTTTTTCAGTATCTCCGATGAGTACTTGACTTATTCTTTTCCTTATCAGGAAGCTTTCCTTGTGTAGGTTTGCTTGCTGTGTTGCTTCTTCCAGAGTTAGATGATTTTGCACCTCAAGTAAGCTCTTATTCTCAATTCCTTTTCTTTTTCTATTGAAGCTTTCCATCTTGCTTCAAGAATCTCTTGAAGATCACCTAGTAGAGTATTATGAAGTTTAGTCGGAGTTAGTTTGAACTTATGAATGCAATAGACTACTGCTTCTTCTATCTTCCTCCGGTCTTCTTCGGTAGCATGATTGTACCTTCTTTCAATTGTCCCCATTCCACCTGTTTCCTTCATTCCTTTTACAAATTCATCTATTGTAGGTTTTCTTTTTCTGGGTGCATCCTCCTTTACTGGTTTACCAGATTTCCTCTTTCTGATAAGAGGAGTTATATCCTCTGTTTCTATTTCTTCCTGTTCTTCTCCATGTTGGCTAGACACCGGTTGAGCTCTTCTCCTTTGAGCCTTGGGTTCTTCAGTTGCCGGTTTCTTCTTCAGTGTAGGGGTCCTCTTCACATACACCTTCGGTTCTTTCACTAAAGACTTCTTCATATTTTCCATAATCTGCTCATATGTTCCGAACCGGTATGCAGAGAGATCTAAGTCACCTTCTTGTAAGGCATCTGCATATGCCTTGGTTGTCTTGGAGGAGATCTCATAACCGAGCTCCGGTGCATACTCGATTTTCGGCTCCACAGCCTAAATGATGCAGTGATCAGTGGTTACTAGGAAATACACCTCATCTTTGTAAGATTCAACGATGGTTGAGGGAATCCTTTCCCTGACATGCATCCTTAGCTGGAATGCCTCAAAATAATCAGTCATAATTTTACTAAACTGGTTTCCGAGTTCTTTGGCCATGCCACTGATTTGTATCATCACTGGTCTATCGATATCCCAGGTAACTTTGCCTATTCCTGGAAAGTAATTCTGGTAGTAGAAGAATAGACATACCAATAGGGTTCTGTATTTCAGGAACTTCTTCACAATGCCGAGCTTCTTTAGATTTTCAAAGATTTGTCCTTGGAGCATGGCGCAAAGGTCATATTGCGCGTTGTCATACATAATTCGGTGAGTGGCGTGAATGGCTCCTCCCGGTACATTGTTCAAGTTTCTTGATTGATAGATTTTATAACCTATCACAGTAGAAGCGAATCGAACTCCCTCATCTTCGATATCATTCACGGTCATTAGCTGACTATCAGATTTTGATTTTGTCAGCTTAGCGACAATGGCATTGGAGATGGTTCTTAGGGTGAGGGATTCCCCTTTGTCGATGTACCCAGTCACTCTGTGCAGATCCTCCTTAGTGATTTGAGTGCATGCTCCTTTTGCAAGCCAGAAACCAGGTTTATGCATGCGACTGAGAACCAGTCATATCCAATCCGGTCGAAACACAGTTGGATAGCAGACTATTAATCAACCCTGATAATACCAGCTTCGCGTATTTGTCCTGAAGCCTTCTGTCTTTTCACAATGAGATGTACTCGCTCTGGATGAGGGTTTCACCCAGTTCTTCTTGCTTAGCATGAATGAAGGCTGTGACATCATCAGTCATGAGCACTCCATTCGGCACAGATGACAGTGCACCAGACATGTTGTTTTCCCTGTTCTGTACTGCCATAATTTCATAGACAGGTCAGTCGACAAGGTTTCCTTTGTTCATCTTTACAACAGAAGATGATGATGCCATCGCTATCGACCGGTTTACTCTAAAAATCACTTAATCGTTCTTAAGAGAATAACTTAATAGTGATCTTGAATCAAAGCACGAGAAAATTAGTCAAGCATAAGAAATCATAAATCACAAATCGCAAAGTAAAGTGATATGGGTAATCCTCCTTCCTTTATATAGATATAGGGTCTAACGGTAATTACCAAACGATAACTATTTGTTAACGGCTATAGCATTAATTACCTTAATCTTTCTTTCCTTTTCGACAATCGGTTTTCAAGCTTTTACCTGTCGAACTTACCTCGGTTGAAATGACAAAACTTACCTGTTCGGTTGTACTTCCTGACTGAGTGAGTTTCTTTTTCACCAGTCCTATCGGGAATAGTAGATGAGCTACCGGTTCCCTCTGAGCTTTTTGGGCTTAGTTTGTTGAAGAGATATCACCATCAACAGATGATGATCTTCCTTCTGTCTTCTCCGCAGCAAAGCTCTTTGATTCCTTTTTGAACCAAATCTTCTTGACCTCTTTCTCGATCTCTTTTCCCTTGTCCTTTTGATTGAGAGGCAAGGTCTTATTCACTGGTTTGACATTTCCTTTTCTTTTGTTCACTGCCTGGTGCCTACAATCTTTAGCCAGATGTCCAACCTTATTGCAGGTGAAACAGACTATCCCGGTTGCCTTCCATGGATTTACCCTTCTTTTCTTGGGTGAAAGACAACAGGAGTCATTATGGCTATGTATGCCACAGTTAGCACAATTGGTTGTGCTCTGGTTTTCATTCGTCTTGGGGAATACCGGTTTCGGTGGGAATCTGAATGCCATAGTTTTGGATCTGCATTCATCAGCTTTATGTCCATACTTGTTGCAAGCATAGCAATAACTCTTGAAGCTTCCCCTGCTTCTACTGTACATACTATTGGGACGAGACCTACATTCTGAAGTCTTGTGGCTATACTTGTAACAGTTTCTGTAGTAACTATTAGTAGTTGGCTTTACCGATGCATTTTTGCAGTGATTTGTTTTATGAGCCGATTTGCCACAATGATTGCAAGAAGTCTTGAAGGGCTTCTTACCCTTTTGTTCTTCCGGTTTCTTCTTTTCCTTCTTGCTTCTCTTGACTCTAGGTGACTCATCGGTTTCCTTGCTGCTTTGACCGGTGAACCTAAGTCCTGTGGGATCCTTGTGCTTCCTTTGAGCTTTCAGTTGCTCATCAAGCTTTTCGGAGCTCTCATTGTATCTCCTAAGTGTCTCATTTCTCTCCTCGAGTTCTTTCAGTTGCTGCTTTAATTGATACAATTCAATTGCCAATCTTTTGCATGCATCATCCTTATCATGCCAATTCTTTTGCATGTTTGCATTTTCTTGTGTCACGATCTGTATGTCTTCTTGAAGTTGCAGAACAACAAGATCACTCTCTCTTACTGCTTCTTCAACCAAGTTTCTTGATTTCTCAGAGGCTGCTAGTGATTTCACTGCACCGTTCCTTTCATCTTTAGCTTTCCTCTTTTCCTCAATGAGTTCAATCATTCTTCTAGCATTGCCTTCCTGCTCTCTTTTCAGGTTGGAGATCTTATATGTTAGGGTTTGATTCTTCTCCATGAGCTCAGAGACCGCCTCCTCTGCTTCATCAGATCCACTTTGTCCAAAGAGCTCTTCGATTGTTTCATTGCTCTCACTTCGTTGCAGAGCTAGCTCTTTCCTTTTTGCTAGTGACCTTCTCAGCCTATTCTCAAGAGTGACAATGATGTCATTGGCTTCCTCAAGCTGCTTCTGATATTGTAACCCTCCATGATCTTTTTCTCAAGTGGTTAAGCTTTAAATATATTTGAGAACCTAAAGCTTTGATACCAATTGTTATTCCTAACCGGTTACTGAGAGGGGGGGGGGATGAATCAGTAAATATTATTTCTATCTCAATTAAACCTTGTATATAGATTCTTGTAGAATAAACAGAATCTAAGTAATCATTTATCAACAGAAATAGAAATACTTAGATCAACACAACATATGTACGTGGAAACCCTCGGTTAGAAGGAAAAAACCATGGTGAGACAGAGCTCACAACTTCACTATTGCAGTAATAAAGATGCCCTGTTAAGAGCTTACAAAGCACTTGTGAGAGTGCTACCCGATAAAGGGATTTGGTAGAAGACCGGTTAAGATCTTGACTCTGTTAGGAGTCGCCTTGCAAAAGGACTTTAAACACCAATTAAGATGTTACCCGGTTAAGGGATTTATACAACGAACCTATTAGGGTTCACCCTGATAAAGGGATTTGAATATGCTCTAACAATGTAAAAACAATGATCTGAATTGACACTTTCTGTCTGATTAGATCATACCTGATACCCTTTCCACTCTGCTTGGCTGTTGAACCTCTCTGTCTTTCACCTTTTGTGACTGTAGCCTCTCTCCTGCTCTGAATATTCAACAACACAGCTTTTGTGTCTTATGACCTGTATTTATAAGAAATTAATCTTAATGAAAGCTCAACTCATAGTACCGCCAAGCTGTAAATTCACCCATAAATCATGTAGCAAAAAACCTTTGCAAAATGATCTTGAGTTTACCTTGAAACATCGGCGTAGAAATAAAACTAACTTCTGTTAAAAAGCTAACTTTTGTTCTGAATGGTGAATGCTCTGTATTATCCGGTTTTAACTGAGATACCTTTGCAAAATCCGGTTTGGATTATCATGCAGTCAACCGGTATGAGTCATATACCCGGTTGTTCATATATCCCCTTTATGTTTTCTTTGATTGGTTGTAGACACCCTGTTTGGTCTACCGGTACATATACTCTGTTAGGTCTACCGGTGCCTATTAGGAAGGATGAGTGGTCTACTGGTTTACCGATGGGAATGATGTTTGCATTTATCTTAACCAATGACAACTTAAATATGTGAATAGGAACTTCTGTACAGAATATACCATGTCGAGTGCCTCTCCATTGTACCATAGTTTCATTCGGCTCTAGATAGTAGGCGATTGGCGAAAAACATGGGGTGATCTAGTCGTTCAGAGCCTGCTTGTGCCAATTTGGCGCCATCGATGTAGTTAAAAGAAACCACATGTACGTGAAATTCCTTGCCCCAATCAAGGTATGCGAGGATGGGCACACTCGCCAATCTGGCCTTAAGTTCCTTGAATGCATCGTCTTGCTCTGCTCCCTGCTGGAATAGTTCACCCTTGTAAGTCACTCCAATAGATATGAGATCTATGCGAAGCTTTTGATGAACCTCTAGTAATAGCCCATGTGTCCAAGAAAAGATTTCACTCTTGTCACATCCTCTGAACCCTCCATCTTGATGATGATCCCTAACTTGTCCAAGTCCATCTTCAATCCTTCCTTACATACTATATGAGCTAGTAATTTACCTTGCGGTACCATGAACTGACACTTCTTTGGGTTGAGAGCCAATTGTGCCCTTTGACATCTCTCCATACATTCCTTAAGTGCAGTGAGGTGGGTCTTCTCCGTGCTGAAGATAAACCAGTCATCCAAGAAAGCCTTGAAATTAACCACAAACATCTTATTGAAGATGTGCAGTATTATCTTTTGGAAGGTGGCTAGTGCATTACATAGACCGAACATTATCTGGTTGTACGCGTACACTCCATCCTCTATCACAAATGTGGTTTTTAGTTTGTCCTCCTCAGTAGTGCTAATTTAGTTGTACCCGGAAAACCCATCCGTGAACAAATACATCTTGTGGCCTGCCACTTCCTCCAATATGCTGTCAATGAATGGGATGGTGACGACATCTTTGATCATGATTGCTTTGAGGCATCTGAAGTCCACACAAATTCGAGTTTTATTTGCCTCTTTTTTCAGAGAGATGACAATGGGTGAGATCCACTCACTCGTATGTTCGTTGAAGATACATTTTTTCTCTTCCTCATGGACCTTGGCAGGGTAATTTTTGTTCATTCGGTATGGCCTCTTTCGTACGGGTTGTGCACCTAGTACTAGAGGGATCTTGTGCACACATAGTTCTGGTGGTATCCTTGTCAAGTCCTTCTACATCCAGGTGAAGGTATCTTTATACTCCATAAATAAATATTTAAATGCCTCTCTCTTGAATGCAAGATTCCAGTCATCTCCCACTAAATCACGTCTGGGTTGACTTCTTCCCCCAAGTTTACATTCTAATGCTTGGTTCTTCGCACTTGATCGAATTACTCCAATCCTCTGGAAAACTCCCAGCCCATTATAGGTCAGCAAAATAACATAGGAATATAGTCGTACATGAAATAGTAAACTAATTATCTTTGTGAAGGATATTTAACATTTTCCGAGTTTTGAGAATACTTGATTATATGTATCAACATAAGTATGTTTCAAAAAACATTGCCTGTATGATGTCTCTGAATATGACTATCATATTCAAAGACATTACATCTTTACTTATATGCATATATGGAACTATAAGTTAACTTCTAGGATACTTTTAGAATTACATACCTTCTATCCCCACGGTGACTGTCCAAAATTCCTTTGTAGCTGTCCGTGTTGTCCCCTCCTTTCCGAACACTGCCTGCAAGTCTATTAATACTTGCGATTGGGGTAGAGGTCACGTTTCTTGGTCATAGGTCACCCCTATGAATGGAGTATACGGTTCAGTAAGAGCTGTTGACTTATATCTTATTTGTTCGACTTCCCTCATTTAAATTATTTTTAATTATTAATATCGTTTATATGATTAGTTACAAATATTTTTAATATGGTAAACAATTAATATTATGACTATTAGTAATATTAATATTATTACTTAATATTAATTATTTTATTATTAATATTATTATTATTATTAAGTAATATTATTACTTAACTATTTATCAATGATATTGATTTATTATTTAATTATTAATATTGAATATTGATTGATAATGACTAATAATTTGATATCAATCATTACATCAGTGCGGGTCTACGACACTGACATTGCTCTCGTTGCCTTTCCTCACATTGTTCTGGTAGTTCAATCAGATTGCAAGCCAACAACCATGGAATACTTCTGAGATCATAGACCGTAGGTTGCACCATGAGTTTGTTGGATATCGTGTCTTTAGCAACCACTCTCTCCCAAGCTTCCCTTTGCATGTATTGATTGATCGAAACTTCCCACGCGTACAAGTCTTCTGTTAATTGATCGTCTCGTGTTTCTTTCCCCCTCCTCAACGTCACTGTCGGTTACTAACACTTGTTGCTTGAACGAGCAGCCCATTATTCTGCCATCCTACTTGTTGGCCTTTTGTCAGATCTCTAGGTTCAAGAAGGCAACGACGCCAAAATGTTTACTCTCTACAGGAATTAGTTTGGTTTACAGAGTAAATAGGAATATAAATATAACACATTAAACACAACAATTCAAATATAACACATACGAATGGCAGAAAGATGTAACTTAATTCTCAAGTGTAATGTCTATACAATCATAATTGAATTGGTTCCTGAACCATACATAACTGGTGCGGGATGGTTGGTTAAGACTGGCATTCGTTGGCAACCGACACCTATTGGGAACAACTAATTACATTGCCAAATAGTAACAAAACTAAACAAAGTATTATTTCTACAAAGTTTTATTCCACATTCTACATCTCAATTTTCTTCACAACCGTTTACTTGCTTCAAAAAATAAATTTGCTCTACATTGGTTTGCATAAATTCTGCTCCACTTTCAAATGATGAAACATTCTTTTACTTCACCCCTTCTCAAGATCTGCTTTGCAATACATCTGCTCTACTTTGTGTTCAAATGATACAACATTATGCTTACACACATACCTTTTCTAAGAAAACACTTCTCCTTTATATACAAATTTAGGGCGAGAAAATTCAATGCAATAAACATATAGATTGGCCACCCTTTTCAAACATATAACCGTTGCCAGGTTGGCCTGTAATGTCCCCTCATAGGACCTTCCTCTATTTTCTCCAAAACTTCCAATTAGGGAATGGATTTGAATGTCCCTTATGAAATCATTATATATATATATTTTTTCTTTTTAATGATTTTTACATATTAGATTCCAATGATCACTTTTCAGATTTCAATGATGGCTTTATAAAAGACTGAAGTTGTCCTACTGTCATTCTTTTTTATCTAATGCTCAATTGTTTATGCCATGTTTGTACTACAATCTTGCATGATATCTCTTTGTTTATGCAATCGGGGTTCCTTATTCATAATGGGTTACTCCTAAAATCTGTATATTTATATCTGATGCCTTTAACTTCCTTTCAATGTATCTGATTCGATATACTTCTCTCTGTGAGTTTCTGAGGTCTTAGTTGGAACCAACCATAGTGATGTCTTAATTGATACGCAGGACTGTGTACACTAGAGGGATATTTATGTATCTCACGATTCACATCTAGAAGACCGCACTCTTGGAATCTCCACTGAATACCATTCTCTAATTTGTCTGGTTATTCAGCGGCAAGTATAATATATTCAGTGACTTGTATAGCCCCTATTTCATCCTTGGCTAGGCCGTAAGCTTCAGCACAGTATAATGGTCTTTCTGATTGCGTGGGATTTCAAAGTCTCTGCAGATTCAATCACTGTATTCTGCCATGAATTCCTGCTGACCGTACTAACATTTTGGCTGTGTATTGTTGCCGATGGTACAATATCAAGCGTTGATTGGATATCCATTGGTGACTGTGTATTAAATAATTCAATTGATCTTGTATTGTTTTATCCCTCCGTCTTGTTTTCTTCCTTCGATTGATCGCAGATATTGGTTTCTTATATCTACATTCCTATCTGAGTTGCCATTCATGAGACACATCTTATGTCCCTTCTCATTGGTTACCTTTCGTAACAATCTCCGTATTAACAATTGCATTCTAATTCTTGTGTTATCGACCTCCTTACTAGACGTTGATGGTGATCTGATAACAAACCATTCTAATATCCCCCATTTCTTTGTCGGTCATGGGTTTGATTGATTATGAATGGCTAATGTTGAAAACCTGTTGTCTCACCATGTGTGGTCGACTTCTTCATTTTATATTTTATATTTTTATTTTGATATTATTATTTATTATTGTATTAATAAATATTAAGATAATGATATATTATTAGTCCCTGCCTTTATAAGGCAGGGAACTAATGTTTTCAGTAGTTCTTATCTATTAATATGGGCAACCAAAAAAATCTGATTCTCTAAAGTTTGGGTAGTTTATATTTTTAAATTAATTTTTAATAAAAAATTTCTTATTTTTAATTGGTCCATGCCAATTTTCCTGGGGTTTAAATTAATTTTTGATTCAAAAAATAAGAAAAAAAAACGGATTAAATCAATTAATTGCATTTATAATTCCTGCTAGGTTGTCAGACATTTCACACAGTTTTAATAAAATAAAATTATATCTTTGTACTGTCAAGGTACGCAGCGCTGGCTCATCAGCAACTTGTCAGCACGGATTTAAATGAATGACCCCAACCTGAGAGGAGAAGACAGCTGAGGCATTGCATGAAAAAGGCAAATGGAATAAATAATAATGTAAAAAGGTAGAAGTAAACACATCTTATTAAAGTTATTCCCAAAACATTTAACATTAAATTTATAAGATTTATAAAAATACTATTTTATTTAAAGTAATATATTTATATGATTTTTAATATTTTAATATTATTTTTTAGATACTTTTAAAATAATATAAACAAATAAAAATATTTTTGTTTAAGTGAATATTTTTAAATGATTTTTAATTTTTTTAATGTCATCTTTTAGATAATTTTAAATTCTATATTTTATTTATTGAAAAGTAAATTATTTTTACTATTTTAATATTTCTATCTATGAACATAATTAAAAGTGTGTATTTTTACCATCAACTTTAGTGTCAAGATGATATATAGCATTTTTAAGATGAAGAAATTTAAGATTATATTATTAATGTATAATAATTTTAAATTATAAAATATAAAATTAAATTAGTATTTTAAATAAAATTACATCTAGAATATTTTTATAAAATTAAAATTTATATTTAATACATGAATGAGTTAATTATTCTTTTTACCTCTCTATTAATGTTCTACCTATATTATGATTGATAATTTAATAATACACAAACATTAGTCAAGTAAACCAAATTTCCCATTCATTAATTATATTTTTTGTTTACTTATAATGAACATAAATTACATTCTTATTATATATCACATTTTCCAATAAAAATTATTAAATACAAATATAATTATTATAATTAAATTAACATAAAAATATAATAAATATATAATATTATGCATTACATTTATTTATATTCATTATTTAATTGTATATTTAGTTTGCATATAGTGAATATTATTTATAGAAAAAGTTACTTAGTTCTTCAAAGGAATCTATTTGTGAAAAAATAAAGATAACTAAATTTACTATATATATTTAACTAAAATTATCAATTAAATTTACTATACAATAATTATATTTTTGAAAATTAAAAATAAATTTGTTTAATAATATGATCATAAATTATTAAAATATGTTTAAAAAATTAAAATGCAAACATAAAAAATCTAATATATTATCTTTAAAATATATAAATTTTCATATTTTTCATAAATAAAATATAGAATATTAAAATTATCTATAAAAATAATATTATAAAAATAAAAAATCATTTAAATAAAATAATATTTTTACCTATCTAATATTATTTTAAAATTATTTAAAGAGTTAATATTAAAAAGATAAATTAAAAATTATTCAAATATATTTAGTTTTACTCGTTAAATCATTTCATTATTTACAGGAGAAAAAACATAAATGCGTATCTTTTGGAGCAGGATTTTTATCTTTTCATTCTAATAATTTACTTCCTTCTACTTGCTATAGTAGGCAGGGACTCATGCTCGAACAGAGCTCTTGTTATTATTATCTATTGTTAATAATATATCATTATTATATGTTGTTAATTACTATTATATTAATAATATATTTATATATATATATTCCTCGATTATATTATTAATAATATATTATTAATATACATTGTTAATTATTATTGTATAAATTATAATTATAATATTATTATATTTATTTATAACATTATATTGTATTATATCAATTATATTAATAATATGATTAATTTTTTATAATAAATTATATTTATTATTATTTGTTTGTTTGTTAACTTATTTTTATTATTTATTATTAAATTCTAGTCAAGAAAAGGGGACATTACATGCCCAAACATATTAGCCTTTTCTCACCTTAACCAAAATTTCTAACTTCAAAAAATCAGGTTGGCTAGTTAGTGGTTGGGGTTCTCCTCTACTACATGCCAAAGGACAAGTCATATCTTCGTCCATTGATCATTGAAGACAAGACGAGCATTTAATCAACTTAGAAAGTTGTGCCTGTTAGCCCATGCCACATGCCAAAATAACTAGTCATGGCTCAAAGAGAAGTTTAAATGTTGGTGGCTCATGGGGAAAAATTGTTAGTTTTATGTCATTGATGAATCTTATGCTGCTGGTGTGTGCTGTTGTTTGCTGTATTTTGACAATGCTTAGTGGATCAATTGCAATGTGTCACCGCATTTCTTGCTTTCGTTTGACTTCAGACAACTACCAGGTCAGTTACCATGTGTTGAGTTTGGCATCAAATTCTTTTTGTTGTCTCTGTCCAGAAAGGGACAAATGATAACGTGGATAAATGCTGCAGCTGGGACTGGTGTAAACAAACACATATACAGATGTCGTACGGAGTTCTGCCTTTTAACAGTTGAGCCGTTTTTGATGCTGCCAGATGTTTGTAGACATCTTGAATAAGACAAAAGGAATGGTCGGGGTGTTA
Source organism: Chamaecyparis obtusa (assembly GCA_027943335.1). Lineage (NCBI taxonomy): Eukaryota > Viridiplantae > Streptophyta > Pinopsida > Cupressales > Cupressaceae > Chamaecyparis > Chamaecyparis obtusa. The sequence continues at coordinate 239,316 of BSBK01002406.1, read as the reverse complement.
CGTTGAAGCCTGGGTGTGCAAAGACAGTGTGGGCTCTAAACATTTCATAAGATTGTGGACATGTGTGAAAGAGATAAAGTCTACAATTAGCAAAACCGTCCTGCAGACACTAATTCGGGGAGCTCAACAGTTATATTCTTGACTGTTGTTTTGTGCCAAAATGGTTAAGTGCTGCGCGGGTGAGCTGTTTTAAAAAACAGGTGACATTTTTTTTGATTAGAATGACCAGTTGTGGATAGGAGAGGAAATCGAATATATCGTAGCTAAGCCTTTTAGAGTTAGGCGTTAGCAGTCCAGCAAAAACAGAAGAGATGAAGTTTGTTTGACGTGAGTCGAGAATGTGAGAGGAGCTGGAGTTTTTAAAAACGTAGAATATTGGTTAATAGAAAAACGGCACTGCTGATAAATTATGCTATGAGTATCGTGTGAAAATCATTATATGGCAGAGTATGCAAAGAAAAAACGGAGTTTGAAAAAGAACATCAAGTCGATACAAAGGGAGGAGTGAAAATATACAGGAGATAGAGCATACATGACATAAAAAGGATCGGTAGAATAAAAAAAGGTTTGTTAACTCAGAGATAAGTGAGTTTTGAAAGAGGCGGTTCTGTTGTGATTGACATGAAGAGCTCACGGGTTTGAAGAAAAAGCAGGGAACGTTAACTATCACAGGGCCGGAATGAACACTATATGTCATTGTATTGAAAGTGAACGATATATGCAGCTGTGTTGACAGTGAACACTGTATGTCGTTGTTTGACCGTGGACACATTTGGGGTGTATTGGCAGTGTATCCATTTTAGCTTGGTGTAGTGGAGAAGAGTTTATATTGAATATGAGCAGCCTGAAATATTGTCTAAAGAAAATATAGAACGACATATATTGAAAAGGACAGAGAGCAGTGCATTTTCAAGGACAAACACAAAGTTCTTACTTCATGTGGTTTGTGGATGGAACACTTGTTGACTGGTTCTGTGACAGTGACCTCATCGTGTGCTCAGATAACTATAGATTGAATAACAAAAGGGGTCTGTGAGAGTCAGTGCTAGTTACAGAAACGATTGTTTTTGCAGCAGCATTTTAACAGTGGGCTTGTTTTGAACTCAGTTAAGAATCTTTTTATGTAGCATTGGAGTTGTCAAATGCAGTTTTAGAAGTGAAGCAGAGTGGTGAAAGTTCTAAAATTCTGAGAGTCTTTACGCTTCCTGTAAAGACAAAGATCTAACATTGGTTTCGGTTTCATCTTACTCTTGTAAGGAAAGTTGTAGCTTTCTGAATCAGGTTGAAGCCTGATCCTCTTGTGTTTGAAGAGAGTTGCGGCTCTCAGATGTAATGGGTAGTTGCCCGTCTGATTAGTGATGCCGTGGTTTTTCCCGTCTTGGGTTTCCACGAGATAATTTGGGTGTCTTGTCTCCTTTGCTGTGTGTTCTTATGCATTCTGTTTCTTAAGTTTTGAAAGTTTTCTAAAATACTAATTCACCCCCTCCCCCTCTCAGCATTTTTCGTTCTACAAAAATTACTTTAAAAAATTGCAACAAAAGCATATGCATTAGGAGTTGGGGGGTCGGTGATGCTATTATTACTAACCGGTTACTAAGAGGGGGGGTGAATCAGTAAATACTTGTTTCTATTACAATTCAACACTTGTTTAATTATCCTTCCAAGATAAGCAAAATATAAACAATCATTCATAAGCATAAATAGAAACACACAAATCAACACAAGATGTATACGTGGAAACCCTCGGTTAGAAGGAAAAAACCACGGTGAGACAGAGCTCACAACTTCACTACTGCAGAATGAAGGCGCCCTGTTAGGAGCTTACAAAGCACTTGTTAGAGTGTTACCCGATTAAGGGATTTGGTAGAAGATTTGTTAAGATCTTAACTCTGTTAGGAGTTGCCTGGTTAGAGGAGTTTCAACATCAACAAAGATGTTACCTGGTTAAAAGATTTTTACAGAGAACCGATTAGGGTTCACCTTGATAGAGGGATTTTAATTTGCTTTCACACCTTACAAAAGCAATGATCTTATATGACACTAATTGTCTGATTAGATCATACATGTTGATCTCTTTCTCTGTTTTGCCTGGCTGTTGATCTCTTTTGCCTTTCACCTTTGTGACTGTAGCACTTCTCTCAGAAGGTATCTCTCTTCTGCTCTGTGTATTCAACATTTACCAACTACACTTTTTCTTGCGTCCTATGACCTGTATTTATACAAAAGTTCACCTTAATGAATCCCTTAACTCATAGAACCGCCAGGCTGTAATCTCAACATTAAATCATGCAACTAGCAAAGAGCTTTGCATTCCAATCTGGAGTTTACCTTGAAAAACATTCGCATAAATAAAGCTAACTCCTGTTAAAAAGCTAACTCCACTTCTGAGCGGTGGATGCTTCGCATATTCCTGTTTTAACTCAAACTGCTCTGCAGAATCCATTGCGGATCTTTATGTAGTTAGACCGGTATATACTTATACCCAGTTCATCCCTGTATGCAATACAAGACCGGTACAATGTTCTTAGTTTGGTCTACCGGTGTACTTCCTCTATTTAATCTACCGATGCATACACTCTGTTTCTAGTCTACTGGTGCCTTTAAAGTAACGTGAGTGATCGGTGAACCTTTACCGGTGGGAAAGGTGTTTGAGATTTACACTAATGACAACTTAAATTGCTAACAGATGCATGTTACCACATTCCAAAATGTCAAACTTGATAGCTAAAATGCTTGAGCAACGATGGTTGAGACCAAATGGGTGGTTGGTAGTGAGACATTCACCATACTGCATAGCAATTGTCAAATTTGCAGTTGTTAAATGCTAGGCCCAGACGTTAAAGAGGAGCAAAACCCTTTTGGGGGTTAGTGGTCACCCCTACCTCATACCGTATGCCAACAAAATACTGAATATTAAACTTGTAAGGTTCATAGCCTGATTCACTTTGATCGCAATTTCAACAATCGTATTCGTGCTTAAACGAAACAACTTTTGACATCAACATATCAATGCATCAATTCTCTTTGGCAGCAGTGCCAACATTCCAACTTATAGAGACCACATCAACATTTGACAGTAATGGCAACATTTCCTACAATTTTCCCCTTTGTCATTGATGGCAATCACTATTTGCAAGGCTCCCTTTGAGTATATATCTTCCCGTTTGACATCAATGGCAAAGGGATATTCAATTTTGCATTACTCGTCCTATTTCTATTAACCTTTTCCTTCCTGCAACTTTCATTTTTGACATCAAAAGCATCATTCTCATTACATCTTACTCTCTCACTTTTCCTCTAGCTCTCCTCCTTTAGCAATTGACTAGCCAATCTTTTGCTGATCATAACACTATGGGGATGATAGATAAAACAGTCATTAGCTGCCACTGAAATTTGTATTCCCTTGATGACAAGATAAAGTAGATACCCCACCCAACTAAGAGGATTGTGCTTCAATTCTTCAACATACAAGACATGTTCTCTCTTTTTCCTACCATTATCAAGGCTAGGAGTAGCTTTACCAGCTATCCTTGGTGTAGCATTATCACCAAATTTCACAATGCCACCATCTACTTTCTTCAAGATGGGAAACTTGCTCTTATCAACTATCAACGTGTTGGGTGGATATTTTGCAACTGACAGTTTTGGGAGAAAATCCAGTTACAAAATAGTGATACCAGCCACGTGTGAGACAATGTCTCTCCTACATTAAAGGGAAGGCTCCCCCTTCTCACAATTCCTTGGATCAACTCAAGGTAAGCAAGAAGTTAAGAGATTATCAAATAGGGTGTTATAAATATTCCTTCTTATCTTTCAAGAAGGAATCCACTTACCCGAAGAATGAGTAATGGGCAAAGCTTTAATCTCTAAACTACACTTCTATCTAAAAGATGGAAACAGTGATACCAATAAAACAACACCAACTCACAGGTTGATTGAAAAGCATACGGCTTGGCTTTATGACCTATTTATCTATTCTATAAGAAACACCTCTACCATTGGGGCACATAGACTTCCAGAAGTAGAGATTTTTTAACTATTCTAACAATGCATGAAAATAAGATGGTAATATTGTTGGAATGTTTGCCGTTGCGCCAAAAGCTCGAACTGTCAACGAACGTCACAAACACCAGATTTACCCAGATCCATGGTAACCCCAAAGGAGGTGCTGACCACCAAGTCAACAATCTCCCCCTCAGCACCGACTGAGGGTTCCGCACCAACGGAATGAAGGAGACTCTCTCCCCCTCAGCACCAACTGAGGGTTCCGCACCAACGGAATAAAGGAGACCTCTTGGGATTCGAACCCGTGACCTAAGGCTCTGATACCAATTGTTGGAATGTTTGCCGTTGCGCCAAAAGCTCGAACTGTCAACGAACGTCACAAACACCAGATTTACCCAGATCCATGGTAACCCCAAAGGAGGTGCTGACCACCAAGTCAACAAATATAACCTACATTCACAACTTCTAGTTTTATATTACCACAATCGCTCCCAGTCATAGCTTCGGCTCCGATTGTTTCTGATTTTCAATTTGCTCTTAACAAAACACAAGAATCACATAAACAAAAAGACAATAAAACCAAATTGCAGTCACCGCTTCCAATTTGATTCACCACAATTGCACTCAGTCACTGCTTCAGCTCCAATTGTTTCTTTCTATTTATTTTTCTCCAAAATAGTACTACACAATCACAGTTATGCTTGCACAAGTTTGGCAGAGCTCTCTTGCATAAAATAAAGATGGTTTTTACAATGAGAGAAGCATTCCTTTTATAGGAAAAGGAATGAGAAAAAGGAGGAAAAAGTGGGAGCAACTCAACCACTTTGACCTGGTAAAACTAGGTGAGAAGAATTATTGGATTACATGTCATAAGGACATGCAATCGAATTTACATGTAATTGCATTGCATGCAATTCATCTTCTCCAATCTACAAAGCATGAAAACTAAAACATAAAGATGAAGAAAGGAGAATTAATCCTTGAAATTATCAAGGAAAGCCTAATATTTGGCAATACAATCATGAATAAGAGGAAGATCTGAAATGTTCAAGATCTTTGAAATGACTTCAATCCTGATTGCACTTGTACCAGCTGATTTTACAACCTTGCAATTATCATCAAGAGAATCCCTCAAGTGTTTTGCCACAAACAAATTTATATGCAGCAAATTTGTTCATTGTTTGGGCTCCATATTCTTCAGAATCGAAATCAGTATTAACCCTGTCAATATATCTTGTGGTCATGTCTTCTTCAGTAAAGAGGTTATCATCTTGGGTAAGGACTTCGCATCCTAATTGCTTGAGATTGATGGTGATATCCTCTTCAATTGCTTGACAACTCTCTAGCTCCTCATGCGACTTTGTTAAAAGCTTTTCTATTTCTTGGACTTTGTGATTCATGAGTCCTTGACTCCGGTAGAACATATCCTCTGATGGAATGACATCATATGAAACGAGGACATCTAACTCATTATCAGCCATTTGATCCCAAGTGCCTAGATCTTTCCTCAGGTTACTAATGTCTTGGTTGAAGGAAGAAATCATGTCATGGAGTCTTTCTTCAACCTCTCTGATACATTCAAGGACTTTGTGCGTATTTCTGATTGATTGAACTCCTTCTGAGACAACTTCTTCAAACCAAGTCTTCATTGCTTTTGCTCTCCTGTTTACCTGAGCTGTTGGTGATGGAATGGTGACAAATTGAGATGTTTGTTGGCGTATGATCTCATGAAGACGAGCATTTTCTTGCTTCAACAAGTTCTTCTCCCAAAGCTCATGATTTCTTTTAGACACATTTGACAATGCATCTTGAGCATCTTGCAGACATCCCAGCCGTGTTTGTTTACCAAGTTCTACCTTGGTGAACTTATAATCAGAGCAAGTAAGTTCTTCAGCTGGTTTGTCTACCAATGGTTCTGCAATCTCAACATACTTGGTTTTCTCATCATCAACAATGATTCTTGAGACAACCTTAGCCTTTGAGGTCTTAGATTTGCCTTTCCTGGCAGAGAAATCCTCCAAGGGTAATGTGACTTTCTTTCTTTTCATGGTTATTTTTCCCAACCATGATGACAAACTAAAACCATCTTTTGCTGGACTTGAAACAGTGATCGCAGTAGGCATTGATCTTGATTGTATTTCTGTTGTCATAGTGCATGCCTCCGTTTGCACAACAAGAGCCATACGTGTCCTTTGGGATGACTCTGTCATGAATGCTTCAAAGCCTGTAACCGAAGTATCAAGTTGGGAAACTTGACCTTCCATAAGAGCTGGGAAGTCACCAAAAATATATACCAGATTCTCACACTTTCCTGCTGTGAGGATAGGAGCTGCAGAAGAGATAGGAAATGCAGACATGTTGACCTCTGAAGTAGCAATAGCAAGAGTGAATATAGTGGAAAATGAATCCACATCATTATCTACCATATGTAGAAATGACTCCCCTTGATTAGAAGGATCTTCGCTATTTGGCAACTGAGGAGGAGATATGATCATTATCTCTCCTTCATTTGATTCTTCCTCTCGTAGGGGTGTTTGAATAGGATCTAAGGGTGGATTTGGCCCTTTTTCTCCTCTAAGTGTAAACTTGATAGCTTTACCTGATTGAGAAGAAGACTCATCCTTGCTTCTAATTTCCACTTGTGATTTCTTTCCAATAGGACCAAAATGATTGCAGTCTAATCCAACCTTTGGATGCACTCTTTTGAGACCTTTGCTCTTCAGCCACTTGTTGGTATTCAACAAAATAGATTGAAATCTATCAAAGACAGAATTCCCTTCTTTTTATTGCCACAGAATGGGAAAATGAACAAGCTTTTCAAATTGAGTATTGTAATACTCAGGATCTAGGACTAGGCCATCATCTTCAATCTCAATCCCTTCTGGAATTTCGATCATATTAAGATCAATGATTTGCTTCAAGGTAAGTCCGCAGTAGTCCATTTTCATGATATCCACTTCAGTGTGTAAATCAATCCACACATCTTCCATGCGATGAACATGGGTGAAGGGTCTCTTGATTTTTGAATGCATTCCTCTATAATCAAAGTCAGACCTAGCTTTGAATTTCTTCAATGTGATAAGCTGAAGTTCTGCTTCCATTGCTTTTTCCTTATACACTGAGTTGAGTGTATAACGGCCAATTTGAAGAGGTTTGGGAGTGGTGATACCAAAACCTGGCCTATGCAAATTGTGTTGATATGATTGCACCTCCATGAGCTGTTTTGCCATCTCCATGAGGATGATCCTATCAGTAGGATACCTTGGCAAAGTGTAGGGTTTTCCTTGGAAATAACCCACTCTTAAGTAAGTAAAAGTTGGAAATTGCAGAAAGATGCAACCAAACTGATTTACCTTTTCCCAAGCTTCATCTGACAGTCTCTTGATTGCCAACTCTTTATCAAACAAGCACCTGAAATGCCCAAAGAAAGCATCTTGCACCCTCCGGTAATGATACTTGCTCTGTGTAAGCGTGATTTGGTCATGATACTCCCAAATGGGTACCAATGATCGATCACCTTTGGTGGAGAGTCCAGAAAAGGTTCCCATGGCTGCAACAATGTAGACCAAATAACAATTCATATAAAAAGGTATTGATGTACCCACATGGCTCAACTGTTCACACAAAGTTGTGCTTACAAGTTCTCCCCAATAAATTGGTTCCTTATTTTCAAGAATCTGGAAAATAAACTTATACATCCATGGCTCAAAATTACATGAACCCTTGAGGCCACAGATTCTACTGAGGAGTGTTATTAGATCATTGACCTTGGGAGAAAAATTTGATCTGTTTATTGTTTTGGGCCATCTGGAGAAATTTGACCTCTTATTAACCAGCCATCGGTCATTCATGTATCTTTGATAATCTGTCTTATTCTGATTCCACAACTATATGGATATGTCTTTGGACAAGTCTGCACATTCAGGGCTTGGAGGTATTCTGAAAATTTGTTCAATAACATCAGGATCCAACCTGAAAATCACCTTTCCATTTGCATCTTTGACTGTTTTGCCCTTGGGATTGAAATGACACACACACTCAAAGACAAATTCGGGTTCCAAGGCAGCCATAGGGAAAGTAGAAATCAAGTGAATGTTACTCCTCTTGATGCGCCGTAGTTCCCTGTTGGCAGGATCTTCAAGCCTTTGCAAGAAATTGGTCATGTCAATATTCCCAATTGTTGTATCTGTAACTTGATCCAAAGATGATGAAATGAGTGAGGGTGTAGAATGAGTCAGCTCTTTATCATACTGATATTTCATTTTTCCTTTTAGCTTTGGTAGGTGTTGACATATCCAGTGGTGCAACATGGAAGTTCCAAATGGTAAATACATCATTTGAAGAAATTGGATCCATGAGAGGATTATGTTTTGACTTGCAATGATGGATCTATGAAGAACAAGGTATTGGAGTATTGATTAGATACTCATAGAACACACATGTTGGCTTGAAATGAGTTGAAAGGCACATGTATATGGACAAATAGGAGAGGAAACGGACTTGTGAAGATGTATTGCATGTGGGGCTTTGTTTGTGTGGCCAAGAATGCAAGTTGGAAAGACATGAGAATATGTAAATGGTAACTTTGGTATTTAAAGAGTGACCTTTTTACTAAAAACGGACTTTTGAAGGATGATTACATGTAATGGAAAATGACATGTTTTCACATGTAATGGACTTAGGAAATACAATTACATGTATTGGTGAATGAAAAATGAATTAGCATGGATGGATGCACTTGCATTCTTGAAGAAATGACTTCATCTTTCTTCAAAAACAAACAACAAACAAGCAAGCAAACAAGAAAGAAAAACACAAAACATACCTCTTGCTATTGACCCAAACATGTTAAAAACTTGAAACCAATCTCCACATGCAATTTCGTTTTTGAGTGTAAGATGATTTTATGTATTGAAAAATGAAGGATTTTAACTTATTTAAACACAAAACTGCATAATACATGGGCTATATTTGAACAAATGGAAACAAATGAGTTATAAATTGCAACATTGTAGGAAAAATAAGAGAAAAACCAAAACAAAATCAAATACATATACTTACTTGGAGCTCAATGAGACAAAAATGGGAGAAAGAGAAGTTGAAATGTCTTTGCCTTCTCCAAAAATGGATTCTAGAGATGTATTTGCATCCAACAACTTAAAGATCTTTGACCATTTCCAAAATTCAAACTTGTTGGGCGTTTTTAATAGAAATGCATACAAATAATGCACTTGCATTAATCATTTTGGGCTGAGAATGCAAAACAAATTGTTCGTGGATCAAGAACACATGCATTTTGTAGCAAAACGGGTTCTTGAGATGCAAATGCATGCATTCTTTTGAATAGAAAAACTTAGAAATGCATCCTTGAGTAAAAACACAGCCTCTAGATGTAATAACATGTGTTATTTTTTGAATGCATTTGTCTTAAATAATCCTAGCAAGCGAAAACAGGTTTGAAACATGCTATTACATGTCACGTTTTCCGATGAAATGGTGCCCTAAGACTAAAACGCATTCTCCATATGCATATGCATGCAACGTTTTGCTTGCATGAGATGATACAAGGCAAAAACGGGTTTAACAAATGTATTTACATGAGTTATTTCTCATGTGTTTGACCAAGGAAGACCATTCCCAGCCAAAATGCACTCTCTATGTGCATGCGCATGTGAAATGTCCCTACTTGTTGTCTTCTAGAAACAAAGAGAAACCATCATTAACAAAGATAATAATTATTGCATAATAGATTTCAATACTTATTCTAATCAAGAGTTAAGATGGTTAATTATCATGTTTAGATAGTGTCAATTGTTAAGACATTAGATGATTAGCGTAAGGGCCAAGAAGACTCAAGGCGTTCTACGTAGAACCTGGACCGTAGTTCCCATATTCTCCTTAACTGAACCCCCTTGGGTGCTTGCCCTCCCTAACTCATCTCATCTTACGACGGATATGATTGTAGTTATCAAGTCTTGGGTGGTTAGCGTAAGTGATAAGAGGACCTAAAGGGATGTTAGGCAGAACCTGGATCATATCCACGTATTCTCCATATTTGTGGCTCCTTAGGTGCTTTCCCTCCCTAACTCACCTTTGGCTTAAGGAACATGTCTTAAATATATTTATTCCATATGGTTATTATATATATATATATATATATGTATATATATATATATATATATATATATATATATGTTATTACTAACCGGTGACTGAGAGGGGGGGGGTGAATCAGTAAATACTTGTTTCTAATATAATTCAAAACTTGTTTAGTTATCCTTTCTTGTTAAGCAGAATATAAACAATCATTCATAAGCATATATAGAAACACACAGATCAACACAAGATGTATACGTGGAAACCTTACGTTAGAAGGAAAAAACTTCGATGAGACATAGCTCACAACTTCACTACTGCAGAATGAAGGCGTCCTGTTAGGAGCTTACAAAGCACTTGTGAAGGTGCTACCCGGTTAAGGGATTTACAAAAGGATCGGTTAAGATCTTAACCTTGTTAAGAGTCGCCTGGTTAGAGGTCTTTTAACATCAACAAAGATGTTACCCTGTTAGTGGATTTTACAAAGAACCGATTAGGTCCACCCTGATAGAGGGATTTTAATTTGCTTTCACACCTTATAAAAGCAATGATCTCATATGACACTGAATGTCTAATTAGATCATACCTGTTGATCTCTTCCCGGTTTGCCTGGCTATTGAATCTTTTTTGCCTCATTGCCTTTCACCTCTGGTGACTATGATTGCTACGCAGATGTCTCTTCATTGCTCTGTTTACTCAACAATTCTCAACAACACTTTTCTTGCGTCCTATGACCTGTATTTATAAAAGAGTTCACCTTCATGAAACTCTTAACTCATAGAACCGCCAGGCTGTAAACTCAAAAAAAAAATGCAACTAGAAAAAAGCTTTGCATTCCGATCTGGACTTTACCTTGAAATCATCCGTAGAAATAAAGCTAACTCCCGTTAAAAAGCTAACTCCACTTCTGAGCGGTGAATGTTCCGTATAATCCGGCTCTTAACTCAAACTGATCCGCAGGATCCGGATCGGATCTTTATGTAGTTAGACCAGTATACACTTATACCCGGTTCTTCCTTGTATGTGACATAAGACCGGTACTATGTGCTTGGTTCGGTCTACCGGTGTATCTTTCTATATAGTTGACCGGTGCATACACTCTGTTCTTAGTCTACCGGTGCCTTTTTTTGAGTAACGTGGGTGACCGATGAACCTTTACCGGTGTAAATGGTGTTTGTGATTTACACTAATGACAACTCATATTGCTAACAATCTTCCCCTTTGTCATTGGCGGCAAAACCATACACCAAACCATACTCACTTGTAATAATTTATACCTTGTTCTGTAGATTGTTCTTTCCTCTATAGCACACTTCCCCTGTGTTCCAAACTTCCCTTGTTTAAGTGCTCCTTGCGTGGATGTTCTGTTTTGTTCTGTTTCTTATCCTGTTCTGTTTGTGACCGCTCTGAAACTTCCCATTTTCTGCTTCTTTCTTCTTTTTACCTCTTCTGCTTCTTTCTTCTTCCCCTTTTTGCCTCCAGAGGACAAAGGGTTAAGCTACACTTTGGATGTTCACATTTGGAGCTTGTTGAAGATATCCTGATAGATAGTCTTAGCAGATTGTAGAAATGGTGCCCATTGACTGATTACATACAATATTCTTCTGGGCTGCTTTGAGAGAAACAATGATGTTCTCCATATCTTCCACAGTCTTATAGTCTAGTTCATTTATCAGAATCTCTGTAGAACTTGATGTTTGTTGCATGATGTCAAATGTTGGTGCCAGAAACATCTGAAATCCAATTATATCTTGGATTCTCTTATTCTCTTCTTCAACAATTTTCGTCAGTGATAGAGTTAAACTTGTCATTTCTCTGTTGTAAGTAGTTGCAGTTTTGTTCTTAATATCAAACTGAGAGGACAAGGCTCTTATCTTCTCTGAGGCCTTTGCTGATTTCTTTGATAGATCTTGCAAGAATATATCAAAATTTGAAGTTCTTGTCATTAGACTACTTGCCACTTGAATTTCTTGTTGAAGCATTCTTAGGTTGGTTGACACATTGACCTTAATCTCTTCAACCTGTTTGTGGAGAATCTCCACTCTTTTCTCATAGTGGTCTGTTTCCACGGTTTTTGGATTTGTTAGATCTTCACCGATGGCTTGTGCCAAGACTTCTAGCTGATTAATGACCGGTTCATCTTCATCTATATCAGCATCCGGTACGAAGTTGCACAAGATATTCTTCATAGTGGTCAGGACCATGTTTTGTTTCTTCTTGGTTAGCTCCTTGAGCTGCCTAGTTGACATCTTGCTGATGTCTACCACTGTATCGGTATCCTTGCTACGTTTAGCTTCTTTATCCCCAGCAAATGACAACTTCCTCTTAGATGAGGAGCTTGGAATGTCTACTTGCTCCTTTTGCTTGGGCTCCTGTTGCGGTTGAGCTTGCTTAGCTTGTACAAGAATTTCTTGTTCCTCTCCGTTATTTTCTTCATCTGCCGGTTGAGTTTTATCTTTTGGTGGTACCTCTTCTTTAGGTAGATTTTCCTTGGTAGGTGCTTCTGCCTCAATCTGAGCTTCTTCTTCTGGTTGCACATTAACTTCAGCATCCTGTTCTTTTTGAAGTTGTTCTTCTAGTGGGACTTCTTTTGTGCGTTGTTCTTCAGCTGTATGGAGTTCTCCCATAGGTATATCACTTCCTAGTCCTTGTTCAATATTTATTTGTTCACCAGATGTGAACTCTTCTGTTTGAACATTTTCAACACCGGTTGCAGATTCTTCACCAGAAGTGAATTTAACTGGTGATGTCGGCACTTGTTCAGTTTGATCCCGAGGAACTAGTTTTTGAAGTGCACTGAAGTCATACTGGTGCCAGAAGTCCAAAGTCTCTTTATAGACTTGATTTTCATATCCATTTAGTATTTGGGCAACTCTATACATTGTGTCCAGGTTCATTCCTGCTTCCTTTAGTAGAAGCTTTATTCTTTCTTCACTAAGACCAGGTCTGACTTTTAATAGTGTTTCCTTATTGATCCTTGTGTTAGTGCCTAGACCAGTCCTCCATTTGGTCTGAAGCCAAGAATTGAGTTCTGGTGGGAACTTCTATAGTCCCTTGGAGTTCTATTTTAGTCCGTAAAAGTTTCTACTATGGCTACTATTACTGACTACTTATCATCTTCTCCTAGCAGACTATACCATTTGGCAACATTATCTACGTCTCCAAAGTCCATGACTTCATCAACAATATCATTAACACGGAGAGGTTAGAATGGTTGGACGAGCTGGATAGTCACCGCCTTGTTCATCAGTGATATCTACAATTACCGGTGCCTCAGCTCCAAGAACTCCTTTCCCTTTACTGGTGTCAGCGACCGGTTGAACTGTAGCTCTTTGTTGAGCTTCTTCTGCTAGCTGCTGGGTCTGAAGAAGTTTTGTCCACATCACAACTCCATCATGCACTTTCTCAGCTTCTCCAATAAGCATGAGACCGATCCTTCTTTTTGTTAAGAAGGTTTGCTGATGCAGTTCAGCCTGTTCGGTGGCTTCTTCCAGAGTGACGTGGTTCTGAACCTCTAGAAGAGCACGTATTCTCAGTTCCTTTTCTCTTTCCATCGAAGCTTTCCATCTAGCTTCAATTATTTGAAGGAGATCCTCCGGTATAGTTTTGTGAAGTTCAGTAGGATGCAGATTGTACTTATGAATGCAATGCACCACCACTTCTTCAATCTTCCTCCTATCTTCTTCATTCGCAAGTTGATATCTTCTGCTCACAGAACCCATTCCACCGGTTTCTTTCAATCCTGCCACATATTCATCAATTGTGGGCTTTCTTCCTCTTGGTGGATCCTCCTTTACTGGTTTGCTTGATCCTCCTTTATTGGTTTGCTTGATCCCCTCTTCCTTTTGATTAGAGGAACTGTGTCTTCTGAGTTTGACTCCTCTTGTTCTCCCCCTTGGGTACTGGTTACCGGTTCTACTTTCTTCTTTCGAGCCTTGGGTTGCTCTGTTGCCGGTTTCTTCTTTGGTGTGGGGCCCTTTTGGTGTAGAGGTTTTTGATTGGTGCCCTCTTTTTAAGATTCTCTTGAATCTCGGCGAACGTACCGAACTGGTTTGTAGAGAGATCCAGATTTGCTTCATTTAGGGCATCAGCATATGCCTTAGCAATTTTGGTGGTGATCTCATACCCCAACTTAGGAGCATACTTTGTTCTCGGTTACACTGCTTGAATGATGCAGTGATCGGTGGAAACCAGAAAACACACATCATCCTTCTATGCTTCAATAATTGTTGTCGGTATCCGCTCCCTTGCGTGCATCCTTAGTTGGAAGGCTTCAAAATATTCGTTCATTACCTTAATTGGTTTCACAATTTAGCTATTTGGTGCATGACCGGTCTATCAGTCTTCCATGCCACTTTGCCAATTCTAGGAAAGAAATTTTGATAATAGAAGTAGAGACATACCAATAAAGTCCCATACTTCATAGATTTCTTCTTGACAATATCGAGCTTCTTCATATTTTCGAATATTTGCCCTCGGAGCATTCCGTAGATATCATATGTAGCGTTATCATACATTATCCAGTGGGCGGCATGTATGGCTCCTCCCGGTATGTTGGTGAGATTACTGGACTAATAGATTTTATAACCTATCACCGCGGACGCAAACCGAACCCCATCGTCTTCGATGTCGTTCACTGTCATGAGACGACCATCGGATTTGGATTTCGTCAACTTTGTGACGTTTGCATTTGAGATGGTTCGCAGTGTCAAGGCTTCCCCTTCTTGATTGTATCCGGTTACACGATGTAAATCCTCCTTGGTTATTTCTGTAACTACACCCTTTTGTAGCCAAAACCCTAGATCGTGCACTCGACTAAGGACTAGTCGAATCCAGTTGGGCTAGAAGATGGTCGGATAGGTGACTCCGTTGATAAGACCGGATGACACCAACTTTGTGTATCAGTCTTGCAGTCTTCTGTCCTCACACAGAGAGATACTCGCCTTGAATGTATGTTTCACCAAGTTCTTCCTGCTTGGCGTGGATAAACGCAGCCACGTCTTCTGTCATAAAGACGCCCTCTGGTACTGTTGACAAGGCTCCAACCATATTGGTTGCTCGATTTTGAATTGCCGCAATATCATATGCAGGACGATCCACTTGATAATCGGTTACCACAGAAGGTCGCTTGATCGGTATAGCAAACAAGATCTCACAGTGATCAAGGTGCGAGAATTTTACTTAGCACAAGAATTTGTTAATGACAATGAAAGCAAAGTAAAATTTATGAGTAATCCTCCTTTCTTTTACAGGGTTAGGTCATAATGGTAATTACCAAACGGTAACTATTTGTTACACGACTATAGTAATAAATGCCTTACCTAACTTTTCTTTCCGTTTTTGCCAATCGGTGATCCGGCTTTTTCGGTTTGGCAAACCCTGATTGATTACTATTTACCTGTCCAGTTATCCTTATAGACTGAGTGAGTTCGATTCTCACCAGTCCTACCGGGAACGGTAGATGATCTACCGGTTCCCTCTAGGCCTTCTTGGCTCAGTTTGTTGAAGAGATATCACCATCAACAGATGATGACCTTTCCTTTGTTTTCTCGTCAGCCGAGCTCTTTAATATCTTTTTGAACCAAATATGTCTGACTGTTTTTCTAGTCTTCTCTTCCTTATTGATCTTCTCATTTGAGCATGAGATCTGCTCTACTGGTTTGATCAATTCTATCCTTTTGATAGAAGACCGGTTCCTACAATTTTCGGCTAGGTGTCCAACTTTGTTGCAGTGGTAGCAGACTATCCCAGTTGCCTTCCATGAGTTAAACCTTCTAGTGTAAGGTGATTTGCACCATGAGTCATTGTGACTGTGTACCCCACAGTTTGCACAAATGGTTGTGCTCCGGTTCTTATTTCTCTTGGTGAATACCAGTCTTGGGGATCTGAATGCCATTGTCTTTGATCTGCATTCTTTAGCCTTGTGTCAAAATTTATTGCATGCATAGCAGTAGCCCTTGAAGTTTCCCCCGCTTCCACTGGACACAGTTGTGTGGCTGGACCAGCATTCATTGGTCTTGTGGCCATATTTGCAACAGTTCTTACAGTAGGGGTTGTTTGACTTTACCGGTGCATTCCTTGTTGGCATTGAGTGATGATAACCGGTAAGCCTGCTACCGGTACAAGTACAAGTATTGTCATTGATTGGCAAAAGAAGATAGAGTTTTGTCATCTCTATTAAGTTTAAAGATCCAAGGAGGTTTGTATGGAGGAGGGATGGTTTGGCAGATGGTGCCAACATATAAGAACCGGTCTCTAGACAAAGCATCTGCAATCGGGTAATGTACACAGTCAAGAAAAGAAGGATTCAACCTTCAACCGAAAACAGTGGACCTAGCTACAACCGGTGTAGTCAAATATAGAGAAAGCAACAACAAACCGGTGTCAACAATACAATCGAGGAAGGTTCAACCAGTAAGCCAAGGGAGAGACAGTAATAGGTCAAAGACCCTTACCTATTCACGACATGAGGATCTCTACCGATCTAGTAATGACTCCAGTATGAACCGAGGAAGTCATAGTCAACTATTTGTTCCAACCAACTCTTTGACCGGGATTTTCTGCGACAAATCCGGAGGTCTTTGAGTTAAACTGATGATTGGTTTGGGGCGTGTCTAGAGATTTTAAATTCGGAATCAGTGGCTTTAAAATAAGGCGTTATCTCTTGTAAAGGAAAGATGTTTAACACGCATGTATTGTTTTTTTTTACAGTAGATAAATCAAGGGCATGCATCGGATGTTTCCTTAGTGAACTGGTACTCCACTGAGTGATGAATCTAATAAAGATCTGTAATTAGGTCATGCATGATGAGCACAATTAGGGCTAGGGCTCTATATATTCTTCTGCCTGAGGCGAATAGAAGTTGCCTTCATTCTGATGAGAAAAAGAGTGAACCTGTAAGTTGTAGAAGCTAGGGTAAGAAGAAGTTTGAAGAAGAGAGAAAGAAGATTGTGTAGAGAAGCACAACAGTAGAGGAGAACACACCTGCGGTGACCGGTGATCCTTCTCAGTTGAGCACAAACAAAGATCTTATCAGGCTATGCATAGCCATCTGTAAAAGGTCAATCTTTCTATTGTTCTCTAGCAATTACAATAGTTAAATCCCAGTATTTGGGTGGATTCTAACAGGTCCCTTGTATCAAATCCCTTAACCGAGTGACATCGTTCAAGGTGTTCAAAGTCTTCTAACCAGGCAGGCACTAACCAGCCTCATTGTAACAAATCCCCTAACCGAGTCGCATCTAACAGTGCATTTTGATCCTTTAACCGAGAAGGCTCCTAGCATGGCGTACTCTAGAAGAGTACAAAATTTGTGAGGTCTGCTCACACCGTGGTTTTCACCCTAATCGGATTTCCACGTGATAAACTTGGTGTCACTTTATGATTGTTTGCTTATTGTCATTATATGCTTAAATCTGTCTTAGTTTACAGTTGCAAGTATACTTCACTAGATTTAAAAGGAAAAGTTTTTGAAGGTGCTGATTCACCCCTCCCCTCTCAGCACCAGTTGGGACTGTCAATTGGTATCAGAGCCAAGTCTTGTTTTCTTTATCGCTTAACTGCATAAAAAAAAAG
This sequence comes from Chamaecyparis obtusa, assembly GCA_027943335.1. Lineage (NCBI taxonomy): Eukaryota > Viridiplantae > Streptophyta > Pinopsida > Cupressales > Cupressaceae > Chamaecyparis > Chamaecyparis obtusa. The sequence goes on along the minus strand of BSBK01002406.1, from coordinate 221,639 downwards.
TCAACATGATGAGAAAGGAAGGACCAAAGTTTTCAAAGGAAAACTTTACTTTGTGGTGCAGCAGAATGAAGCTATATATGAAGACCACCGGAGATTAGTACTGTAATCATGTTTCCACTGATTACAATGAACCCGCTGGCACTTTGACACCTGATGAACTGAAGATCAAAACCGAGCACAGGACTACTATGGATATGATAGATAGCACGCTACCTGATCATGTCTATGCTGAGATTGAACATCTAGATTCTGCCTTCAAGATGTGGGGCAAGTTTGCAAGTGGTTTATGGAGGAGACCCAAATGTTCAAAGAGCCAAGGTCGAAAGCCTCAGAGGAAAGTATGATTACATGGGGATGAATGAAGGAGAAGACATCGAGCAATAGAGCAACTGGATCAAAGAGGTGATCAACTCCATCAGAAGCGCTGGAGGAAAGCTCAGTGAAGAGGAGGTGGTTAGCAAAATATTGAGAACTCTCAGACCTCAATATGCCATTAAGATCTCTGCTATTCAAGAGCTCAGATCGGTGACCAAAGATCAAGTCACCCTAGACTCCCTAATTGGTAAGCTGACTGGTTTTGAATTAAGTAATTTTGATAATAGCTTATCCATTCAGGAAGCAACATTTAAGTCTTCTGCCAACATCTCTTCCACCAAAAAGGGAAGAGAAACCGGTAATTGCTCTACCGGTAAGATTGGTAACCTTGTTGAGAATCTGCTCTCAGAGGAAATGGAGCAAGATGAGTTTGAAGCACTCATCGCTAGGAGATTCCCCAGAGGGAAAGGGAAGTACAAAGGAAAACTTCCTTTGAAATGCTTCTCTTGCAACAAGATAGGAGATATTGCTGCAAGATGTCATGATAATGAACATAAAGATAAGAAAGACCGGTTCAAGAGCAAAGCAAAGAAGGAATGCTATCTTGCAGAGGAAGGAGTCACAGACAATGAATCTAAAGACTCCGAGGGTCCAGAAATTGCATTTGTTGCAATAAAAGAGGAGAGCCCAATGGTAAGTGAAGTAGCATTTATATCAAAATCTCACCAACATGATGATTGGATCATTGATAGCAGGTGCACTCACCATATGATCGGTGACAAGAACAAGTTTATCAACTTGGAGCTCAATGATAGCGAATCAGTAACCTTCGAAAATAATGCTCCTTGTGCCATCAAAGGTAAAAATTCTATTGCTCTCTACAACAATGCTGTCGGTGAAGATGTGTACTGGGTTGAAGGACTCAAGTACAATTTAATGAGTGTTGCACAGCTGAACAACAAAGGATTCCTGTTGGGATTCGGACAAGGTTCCTATATAGTCAAAAATCAGTTTGGAACCCATGTTGCAACCGGTAGACAGATCAAAGGTAATTTGTTCTATCTAGACTCAATGGAAGGAGCTTGTTTGATAGCTTCAGTCAGAGGAGAATCAAGTAAAATCTGTCTTGTCTTCAAAGAAGACTATAGCTGGCTATGGCACAAGAGACTCTGCCACATAAACTTTGACAGTATTGTCAAGGCAAGCAAAAAGAAATCGGTCAGAGGACTCCCTGAGATTACAAAACCCATCAAAGGTATTTGTAAAGATTGTCAGTTAGGAAAACTGATAGGGACAAGTTTCAACAGTAAGTCTTTCTCTAGTGAAAATGTTCTAGACCTTGTGCACATAGATCTGTGTGGATCAATGAAGACAAAGAGCTATTATGGAGACTGGTACTTCATGATCTTTGTAGATGACTTCTCAACAATGATGTGGACACTCTTTCTTAGAGAGAAATCAGAGGCCTTCCACATGTTCAAAATCTAGAAGGCTAGAGTGGAAAATGAAACCGGTAAAAGCTTGAAGTGCTTGAGGTCAGACAGAGGAGGTGAGTACACCTCTCAGGAGTTCACTCATTACTGTGAGGAACATGGAATAAAGAGATAGTTTTGTGCACCAAGGACTCCTCAGCAAAATGGTGTAGCAGAAAGAAGAAACAAGATGTTGATTGACTGTGCAAGAATCTTGTTGATTCAGAAGGATCTCCCTCATCACTTCTGGAGAGAAGCTGTCAGTACTGCTGTCTACACACTGAATCGAGTTCAAGTCAAAAAGGGAACTGGTAAGATTCCTTATGAACTTTGGTTCAAGCATACTCCTAGTGTAGGTTACTTCAAAATTTTGGTAGTAAATGTTACATCAAAAGAGATATGTACTCTAGGAAGTTTGATCCCAAGAGCGATGAAGGAACATTTTTGGGTTACTCTACCAAAAGTAAGGCCTATCAGTGTCTGAACAAGAGAATAGACAAGATAATTGAAAGCATCAATGTAAAAGTTGATGAATCTTCAGAACCGGATAAGAAGACCGGTCAGGATGATCATGACAGTCTTGAAGGTCTAAATGAAGGAAATGCCTTTGACTTCAATGAAGCAACAATTGAAGATGAAGGAGAAATACACATGGACAGACATCTAGAGCCGGAGACTGTACCTGAAGCCAATAGGTTAACACAGGATGGTGAACAAGATGATTTCCAGAACCATGATGAAGAAAATGCTCAACTAGAAGAACTGGACCGGGAACAGAGACTGGTTCTTCCAAGGTATGTCACATATCATTCCACTGACAATATAATTGGTGACAAACAAGCAAATATTTTAACCATTTTAAAGGCCATAGAGAATATCTGTTGACTTTCCTGTATAGAGCCCAAATCCACAAGAGAAGCTCTAGAAGATGAAAATTGGGTCAAGGCCATGGAGGAAGAAATTGAGCAAATTGAAAGAAATGATATGTGGGAGCTTGTGCCAAGACCAAAGGACAAGAATGTCATAGGGACCAAGTGGGTCTACAGGAACAAGTTGAATGAGGATGGGAAGTAGTAAGAAATAAGGCAAGACTGGTATGCAAAGGGTATGCCCAGGAAGCTGGACTAGACTATGGAGAGACTTTTGCACCGGTGGCCAGATTGGAAGGAGTGAGAATTCTTCTCGCCTATGCTGCTCACAAAAGATTCAAAGTATATTAGATGGATGTCAAGTCTGCATTCCTGAACGGAATACTGGAAGAAGAGGTTTGCATTGAAAAACCGGAAGGCTTCACATCTGCACAAGATAGTGGTATGGTCTGTAAGCTGAAAAAGGCTCTTTATGGGCTTAAGCAAACTCCAAGGGCTTGGTATGAGAGGTATTCATACCTTCTGACCATAGGATTCACAAGAACCGGGGACAACAACAATATGTATCTTAAGACCGGAAAAGATGGAAATCTGGTTGCTGAGATCTTCGTGGATGACATCATCTTTGGAGGAGATGATAGGATGACTAAAGCCTTCGCTGAAGAGATGAAAGAATTCGAGATGTCTATGATAGGCGCGATAAAATTCTTCATTGGACTATAGGTTCATCAGCTAAAAGAAGGTATTTTTATCTCTCAGTCCAAGTATATAAAAGAAATTCTTAAGACTTTTGGACTTGAAGAACCTAAACTGGTTGCAACCCCAATGACAACTAACCTCAAGTTATCAAAGGAGGATGATGCAAAAGAAGTGAATGAAACAATGTATTGGTCCATGATAGGAAAACTGTAGTATGTTGTTCACAGTAGACTGGACATTGCACATGCGGTTGGCATAGTGGCAAGATTCTTTGCTAATCCCAAAGAGACACATCTAATAGCAGTAAAGAGAATCTTCAAGTATCTAAAAGGAACCGAGGAATTTGGTTTATGGTTTCCACATAAGGGAGGATTTGAGGTAAAAGTATATAGTGATGCAGACTGGGCTGGCAACATTGATGACAGAAAGAGCACAAGTGGTGGTGCATTCTTTCTCGGTGGAAGAATTATTTCTTGGACAAGCAAGAAACATAATTGTATCTCACAATCTACTGTAGAGGCTGAATACGTTGTCGCAACAATCAATTGCACACAGATAATCTGGATTAAACAACTGTTGGAAAGAATCAAAGAACAGATACCTGAACCGATAGCTATCTATTGTGATAGCACCAGTGCAATTAACATATCCAAAAACCCTGTTATGCACTCCAAGACAAAACACATTGCCATTAAGTATCACTACTTGAGAGAGTTGGTACAAGACAAAGAGGTGAGATTAGTGTATGTTCCCACCAAGGAACAAATTGCTGATATTTTTACAAAACCATTACCAAAGAATACTTTTTAGTATCTCAGAGGTAAACTAGGGGTGATACCTCTTCATGATCTTCAGTAAACCTGCAAAGGCAATCATCAATTCATTATGCTTCAACAAAGGGTTACAACTCATCTTTTCTGGACTAATAAAAAGGGCTGCTGCTCATAGGGGGAGCAGATTAGAAAAATATAGTCTTTTTGACTAGCCTTTGGCATTATTGTCAAAAAGGGGGAGATTTTGGCAATAACCGGTGAACAAACTGTAGCAAAAGCAGTGACACAATATTGTGATTGCCCATCAAGGTTTTGCCATCAATGACAAAGGGGGAGATTGTTGACATTGAGTGATGGTAACCGGTAAGCTTGCTACCGGTATAAGTACAAGTATTGTCATTGATTGGAAAAAGAAGATAGAGTTTTGTCATCTCTATTAAGTTTAAAGATCCAAGGAGATCTGTATGAAGGAAGGATGGTTTGGCAGATGGTGCCAACATATAAGAACCGGTCTCTAGACAAAGCATCAGCAACCGGGTAATGTACACAGTCAAGAAAAGAAGGATTCAACCTTCAACCGAAAACCGTGGACCTGGCTACAATTGGTGTAGTCAAATATAGAGAAAGCAATAGCAAACCGGTGTCAACAGTACAATCGAGGAAGGTGCAACCAGTAAGCCAAGGGAGAGACAGTAACAGGGCAAAGACTCTTACCTGTTCACAGCATGAGGATCTCTACCAATCTAGTAATGACTCCGGTATGAATCGAAAAAGTCATAGTCAACTATCTATTCCAACCAACTCTTTGACCAGGATTTTCTGCGACAAATATGGAGGTCTTTGAGTTAAACTGGTGATTGGTTTGGGGTGCGTCTGGAGGTTTTAAAGCTGGAATTAGTGGCTTTAAAACAAGGCGTTATCTCTTGTAAATGAAAGATGCTAGATACGCATCTATTGTTTTCTTTTTACAGTAGATAAATCAAGGGCATGCATCGGATGTTTCCTTAGTGAACTGGGACTCCACTGAGTGATGAATCTGATAAGGATCTGTAATTAGGTCATGCATGATGAACACAATTAGGGCTAGGGCTCTATATATTCTTCTGCCTGAGGCGAATAGAAGTTGCCTTCATTCTGCTGAGAAAAAAAGTGAACCTATAAGCTGTAGAAGCTAGGGTAAGAAGAAGTTTGAAGAAGAGAGAAAGAAGATTGTGCAGAGAAGCACAATAGTAGAGAACACACCTGTGGTGACCAGTGATCCTTCTCAGTTGAGCACAAACAGAGATCTTATCAGGCTATGAATAGCCATCTGTAAAAGGTCAATCTTTCTATTGTTCTCTAGCAATCACAATAGTTAAATCCCAGTATTTGGGTGGATTCTAACAGGTCCCTTGTATCAAATCCCTTAACCGGGTGACATTTTTCAAGGTGTTCAAAGTTCTCTAACCAGGTAGGCACTAACCGGCCTCATTGTAACAAATCCCTTACTTGGGTCGCATCTAACAGTGCATTTTGATCCTTTAACCGGGAAGGCTGCTAACATGGCGTACTCCAGAAGAGTACAAAATTTGTGAGGTCTCCTCACACTGTGGTTTTCACCTTAATCGGGTTTCCACGTGATAAATCTGGTGTCACTTTATGATTGTTTGCTTGCCGTCATTATATGCTTAAATCTGTCTTAGTTTACAGTTGCAAGTATACTTCACTAGATTTAAAAGGAAAAGTTTTTGAAGGTCCTGATTCACCCCTCCCCTCTCAACACTGGTTGGGACTGTCATTCCTGCAGTCATTTGTTCTATGACCCCATTTCCCACAATGAGTGCAAGAGGTGTTGAAGGTCTTCTTTTCCCTTTGTCCCAACGGCTTCTTTTCTTTCTTCCTTAACTTGGCTCCAGAAGACTCACTAGTGTCTTTGGTGACTTCATTGGGGAAACCAAGACCGGTGTGATCTTTATGCTTCCTTTGAGCTTTAAGTTGCTCATCAAGCTTGACCGAGCTTTCGTTGTACTTCTTAGGATTTCATTTCTTTCTTCAAGTTCGTTCATCTGTTCCTTCAGTTGATACAACTCTAGTGCCAGTCTTTTGCACGCTTCATCCCTATCATGCCATCCCTTTTGCATGTTCGCGTTTTCTTAGGTGACAATTTGCGTGTCTTCTTGTAGTTGCAAAATGATAAGTTCATTCGCCCCTACAACTTCCTTTGCCCGGTTCCTTGCTTTTTTAGAGGCTATTAATGACTTCGCTGCTGTGTTTCTTTCGTCTTCAGCTTTTCTCTTTTTCTCGATCAGTTTAGTCATCCTCAGGGCATTCTCTTCTAGCTCCCTTATGAGATTAGCGATCTGACTGGTTAGGATCTGGTTCTTTTCCATAAGCTCAAAGACTGTCTCCTCAGCTTTATCAGATCCACTTTGTCCAAAGATTTCATCAATTGTCTCATTGCTCTCATTCAATTGCAGAGCCAACTCTTTTCTTTTTGCAAGTGATCTCCTCAGTCTATTCTCCAAAGAGGCAATAATGTTGTTGGCTTCCTCTAGCTGTTTCTGATACTTGTAGCCCTCCATGATAAATCTCAAGCAGTTAAGCTTTATTTATGAGAACCGTGGCTCTGATACCAATTGTTATTACTAACCGGTTACTGAGAGGGGGGGGGTGAATCAGTAAATACTTGTTTATAATATAATTCAAAACTTGTTCAGTTATCCTTTCTTGTTAAGCAGAATTTAAACAATCATTCATAAGCATATATAGAAATAGACAGATCAACACAAGATGTATATGTGGAAACCCTCGGTTAGAAGGAGAAAACCACACTAAGACAGAGCTCACAACTTCACTACTGCAGAATGAAGGTAGGAGCTTACAAAGCACTTGTGAAGGTGCTACCCGGTTAAGGGAATTTACAAAAAGATCGGTTAAGATCTTAACCCTGTTAAGAGTCGCCTGGTTAGAGGTCTTTTAACATCAACAAAGATGTTACCCTGTTAGTGGATTTTACAAAGAACCGATTAGGTCTACCCTAATAGAGGGATTTTAATTTGCTTTCACACCTTATAAAAGCAATGATCTCCTATGACACTGAATGTTTGATTAGATCATACCTTTTGATCTCTTCTTGGTTTGCCTGGCTATTGAATCTTTTCTGCCTCTTTGCCTTTCACCTCTGGTGACTGTGATTGCTACGCAGATGTCTCTTCACTGCTCTGTTTACGCAACAATTCTCAACAACACTTTTTTTGCGTCCTATGACCTGTATTTATAAAAAAGTTCACCTTCATGAAACCCTTAACTCATAGAACCGCCAGGTTGTAAACTCAAAAAAAACCATGCAACTAGCAAAAAGCTTTGTGTTCCAATCTAGAGTTTACCTTGAAATCATCCGTAGAAATAAAGCTAACTCCTGTTAAAAAGCTAACTCCACTTTTGAGCGGTGGATGTTCCGTATAATCCGGCTCTTAACTCAAACTGATCCGCAGAATCCGAAGTGGATCTTTATGCAGTTAGACCGGTATACACTTATACCCATTTCTTCCTTGTATGTAACATAAGACCGGTTCTATGTGCTTGGTTTGGTCTACCGGTGTATCTTTCTATATAGTCGACCGGTGCATCCACTCTGTTTTCAGTCTATCGGTGCCTTTTTTTGAGTAACGTGAGTGACCGGTGAACCTTTACTGGTGTGAATAGTGTTTGTGATTTACACTAATGACAACTCATATTGCTAACAATATATATATATTCAAGGATATTATTAATGCCAAGTTAATGCGTTCGGTCAAAGATAGTATTTCTCATAATAATATTCAAAAACAGGATTTATATTGATTCCCTATCATTCATATAATAAAACGGAACCGAGAACTTTAATTACGGTGCATTTGGTATGTCAAGTAATACTTACCTATCCTTGGTATTAACCACGTGGCATGTTTGGAAGGGGAACCAGACGTTTGGTGTCTCTGATGCCTTATCTCGCTTGACCAGTATAACCATTGGGTTTGGTTCCTGCGTATAGAGTAAGTTCCGCACAGAAAGAGTATTACCTTCCGAGAAACCTTCCTTCTTTTAACACTGTTTGTATCGTCTGATGCCTTCCTATTCATATATGGGTATTGTGTGAGGGGACATTCGGTGACAAGTCGCGTAGGGTCCCTATGTAATTCTTTATACATGTAATGTGACTATTAGTTTCTTTGTATGTTACCTCTGACTGTATCAAGGGCTGAGTAGATATAAACATGTGACAGTCCCAACCAGTGCTGAGAGGGGAGGGATGAATCAGCACCTCTAAAACTCTTCTTTTCAAATCTAGTGAAGTATACTTGTAACTGTAAGCCAAAACAGATTTAAGCATATACTAACAACAAGCAAACAACCACACAGTGAGACCAGATTTATCACTTGGAAACTGTTAGCAATTTAAGATTGTCATTAGTGTAAATTCACAAACACTATGCACCGGTAAAAGGTCACCGGTTACTCACGTTACTTGGAAAGCACCGGTAGACTTGAAACACAGTGTATGCACCGGTAATTGAAGAAAAGGCTATACACCGGTAGATCGATCTAAGTACATAGTACCGGTCTCGAAGTGCATACAAAGTTGAACCGGGAATAAGGTGTCATCGGTCTAAACTGCCTAAAGATCCGCACCAAATTGTGCGGAAGCAGTTTGGGTTAAAACCGGATTATACGGGACATCCACCGCATTGAAGTGGAGTTAGCTTTTTAACAGGAGTTAGCTTTATTTCAATGGATGTTTTGCAAGGTAAACTCCAGATCAGAACGCAAAGGTTAACTGCTAGTTGCATGATTTTCTTATTGAGTTTACAGCCTGGCGATTCTATGAGTTAAGGGTTTCATAATGATGAACTCTTGTATAAATATAGGTCATAGGATGCAAGAAAGTTGTTGTTGATTATTGGTGATTGCATAAGAGCAGAGGAGAGATATCTTCTAAAAGAAGAGCTACGGACACAGAGGTAGCAGAGATCAACAGCCAGGCAAACTGGGAAAGAGGTATGATCTAATCAGACATTCAGTGTCATAACAGATCATTGCTTTTATAAGTAGTAAAAACAAGTTGAAATCCCTTCATTAGGGTGAACCTAATCGGTTCGTTGTAAAAATCCCTTAACAGGGTAACATTTTTTGATGTTCTAAGTCCTGTAACCAGGCAGCTCCTAACAGGGTTTAGATCTTAATAGATCTCTTGCAAAATCCCTTAATCAAGTAGCACCTTAACCAGTGATTTGTAAGCTCCTAACATGGCACCTTCATTCTGCAGTAGTGAAGTTGTGAGTTCTATCTCACCGTGGTTTTTTCTTTCTAACCGAGGGTTTCCACATATAAAACTTGTGTTGATCTGTGTACTTCTTTTACAGTCGTGAATGTCTTCTTTATGCTTTACTTAGATTGCAAGAAGTATTTAAAATTATTAAGAATAGGAAAGAAAATAGTTCTTACTGATTCAGCCCCCCCTCGCTCTCAATAACCGGTTGGAAATAACAATTGGTATCAGAGCTTAGTTCTCATATATAAAGCCTAACCGCTTGAGAAAAAGATCATGGAGGGTTGCAAATATCAGAAGCAGCTAGAGGAAGCTAATGAGATAATTGCCACTCTGGAGAATAGGCTAAGAAGGTCACTTGCTAAGAGGAAGGAGCTGGCTCTACAACTGAATGAAAGCAATGAGACCATAGATGAACTCTCAGGACAGAGCAGCTCTGATGAAGCTGAGGAAGCTGTATCCGAACTGATGGAGAAGAGCCAGATCCTGACCGATTAGATGTCCCATCTCAAGAGGGAACAAGAGGATAATGCCCTAGGGATGATTGAACTGATTGAGAAAAGCTGAAGATGAAAGAAACTTAGCAGTCAAGACTTCAACAACCTCTGAAAAAGCAAGAGACCGAGCAGTAGAAGCTATTGGTGCAACTGAGCTTATCATTCTGCAACTCCAAGAAGACATGCAGATTGTCACCCAAGAAAATGCAAACATGCAGAAGGCCTGGCATGACAGGGATGAGGCATGGAAACAACTGGCACTAGAATTGTATCAACTAAAGGAGCAGATGAAAGAGCTTGAAGAGAGAAATGAAACCTTGAAAAGATACAATGAGAGCTCGGTCAAGCTTGATGAGCAACTGAAAGCTCAAAGAAAGCACAAAGATCAAACCGGTCTTGGATTCACCGGTGAAATCACCATAGAAACTGGTGAATCTTCTGGAGATAACACAAACAAGAAAGCAAAGAAGAAGCCACTGGCACAAAAAGGTAAGAAAACCTTTAACTTATCTTGCAAGCATTGTGGGAAATCGGGTCATGGAACAAGCAACTGCAGGAATGCACCGGTAAAGCCAAACAACATCTACTGCAAGAACTGTTGCAAGAATGGCCACAGGACTAATGCTTGTTGGTCAAGTCCCACGACTTTGTCCAATGGAAGCGGAGGAAGCTCCAGAGACTACTGCTATTCATGCAACAAGTTTGGACACAAGGCCAAAGAATGCAGATCGAAGACTATGACATTTAGATCACCTAGACCAGTTTACACCAAGAGAAACAAGAACTGGAGCACAACCAATTGTGCAAACTATGGGACTCACAACCACAATGATTCATGGTGTAACTCATCCAACCCAAGAAGAGTGAACCCATGGAAGGTAAACGGGATAGTCTGCTATCACTGCAACAAAGTTGGACACCTAGCCAAAAAATGTAGGAACTGATCAAACAGTATAAGGAAAGAATTGGTCAAACTTGAAGACAAGACTTCATCTTCAAAAGAGAAAACCTATAAAAAAGAGAAGATCCCAAAGGTGGTGAAGCAAATATGGTTCAAGAAGGCGTCACAGACCTCTGCTGAGGAGAAGACAGAGGAAAGATCATCATCAATCGATGGTGATACCTCTTCAGCAAACTGAGCCGTAATGGCTTAGAGGGAACTGGTAGACCTTTCACTGTTCCCGATAGTGCTAGTGAGAACCGGACTCACTAAGTCTACAAGGACAACCGAACAGGTAAAAAGTAGTCAACCAAGGTTTGAGCAACCGATAAAGATGATTCACTAGCTGAGAAAAACAGAAAGAAAAGTTAGGTTGGGCATTTATTATTGTAGTCATTTAGTGAATAGTTACCGTTTGGTAATTACCGTTATGACCTAACCCTATAAAAGCAAGAAGTGTTACTCATAAATTTTACTTTGCTTTCATTGTGATTAACGAATTTTTACGAGTAATACTCTTGCGCTTTGATCACCGTAAGCGACTATCTGTTAGACCGATCAAAGTTTCTTTTCTGTCAATCAACTATTCGCAATGGCATCATCATCCTCTACTGTAAAGTTGATCAAGGGGGATTAGGAGAATAGGCCAGCATACAACATTTTTTCGGTCCACAACAGAGATATCAATATTGCTGGTGCACTCTCGTCTGTACCAGGAGTCCTCTTAACCGAAGATGTGACAGCATTCATCCATGCCAAACAGTAGGAGTTGGGTGAAACCTATATCCAGGGAGAGTATCTGTCACTGTGTGAAGAAGGGAGACTACCCAATAAGTATGCCAAGCTTATATCTTCTGGACTTATCAACGGTGTATGCTACCCGATCGTATTCCATGAAGATTTAATTCGACTGGTTCTTAGTCGTCTTCATGAACCAGGTTTCTGGCTAACAAGAGGTGCATGCAATCCGATCACCAAAGATGACCTGCATCGTGTGACCGGATACAACTGAGGGGAAGCTCTAACCCTAAGGATCATCTCAAATGCCGTCGTCAATAAACTGACCAAATCAAGACTTGATGGCCGACTCATGACCGTGACGGACATTGAGGATGACAGAGTCCGCTTCGCTTCTGCAGTAATTGGTTATAAGGTATATCAATCAAGCAATTTGAACAGCATACTGGGTGGAGCTATTCACACCGCATACTGGATAATGCACGATAATGCCCAATACGATATTTGCGCAATGCTTCAAAGCCAAATATTTGAAAATATGAAGAAGCTGGGTGTCGTAAGAAAGAAATCAATGAAATACGGGACCCTTCTGGCATGTCTCTATTTTTACTACAACTTCTTCCCGGGAATCGGAAAGGTTGTATGGAAGACCGATAGAACGGTGATGCAACAGATAAGTGAGATGGCTAATCAACTGGGCAACCGATTAAGTAGTGTGCTGACTGAAAACTTTGAGGCATTTTAATTAAAAATGCACGAAAGAGAGAGTGCCGTCAACAATTGTTGACCTGTATAAGGACGATGTGTGCTTTCTTGTCACCACCGATATCTGCATCATTCAAGCAATAGAACCGAGAGAGGAGTATGCTCCTGAGCTAGGGTACGAGATCACCTCCAAGATTGCCAAGGCATATGCTGATGCCCTAAATGAAGCCAATCTGGATCTCGGTGCAAATCGGTTTGCCACCTATGTTGAGATTCAACAGAATTTGTGAAAAAGAACACCAATAAAGAATGTCTACTAGAGGAGCCCCACACAAAAGAAGAAACCGGATACCGAGCAACCCAAGGCTCGAAAGAAGAAGGCTGAACCTATATCCAGTGCCCAAGCAGAAAAACAAGAGGAGACAGATCCAGAAGATATCGTTCCTTTAATCAAAAGGAAGAGGGGATCAAGCAAACCGGTAAAGGAGGATCCACCGAGAAAGGCCAAGCCATCAATTGATGAATATGTGGCTCTACTAAAAGAAACCGGGGGAATGAGTTCAGTAGTGTCAAAATATAAGTTTGCTAATGAAGAAGATAGGAGAAAGATTGAAGAAGGGGTTGTGCACTGCCTTCACAAATTTAACTTACATTCTACAGAACTCACCAGAGTTGTACCAAAGGATCTCCTAGATATAATTGAAGCCAGATGGAGTGCTTCAATGGAGAGAGAAAAGGAGCTAAGAATACGTGCTCTTCTAGAAGTACAAAATCATCTCACTATGGAGGAAGCCACTAAACAGGCTGAACTGCATCAGCAATCCTTCTTAACAAAAAGGAGGATCAGTCTCATGCTTGTGGGTCAAGCTGAGACAGTGCACAAAGGAGTTGAGATATGGACCAAACTTCTTCGAACCCAGTAGCAGGCGGAAGATACAGCTCAAAGAGCCACAGTTCAACTGGTCCTTGACATCGGTAAAGGCAAAGGAATGCTTAGAATGGATGCACCTGTCAACGAAAAGAGCTCCACAATACCGGTCATTGATATCATGGATGACAAGAGCAGCGAACCAGCAATCCTCATTTCTCCAAGTAAAGGTAACACTAAACCTATGACAGTCAGTGACATAGTTGATGAAGTAATGGACTTTGGAATAGTTGACAATGCTGCCAAGTGGTATAGTGTGTTAGAAGAAGAGGATAAAGAAGCAATCATTACAACATTAGTGGAAACATTTCTAGACTTTCATAGAACTCCAAGGGACTATAGGTCGAAGTTTCCACCAGAATTGAATTCTAGGCTTCAAGCCAAATGGAGAACCGGTCTAGGAACTAATACAAGAATAAATAGAGAAACCTTGTCTCAAGTTAGATTTGACCTTAGTGAAGATAGGATCAAGCTTCTATTGGAAGAGGCATCAATGAATTTGCAACCCGAACTTAGAGTTGCCAAAATAATAAATGGACTTGATAAAGAGGTCTATGAAGAGACCCTGGATTTCTGGAAAAAGTATGACTTTAGTACCCTGGACAATTTAGGTCCTCAGGATCCAGCTGAACAATTACAGACAGCACCGGTAAGATTCACCACAGGTGAAGAATCTACCATCAGAATTGAAAAAGGTCAAATAGAAGAGTTCACAGCTAGTGAACAAACCCATGTTGAACAAGAAATAGAAATTGAAATACCTATGGGTGAACTTCATACAGTAGCAGAGCAACCGGATGCACAATAGGAACATAATAGAGAAGTTGAAGAGCAACCAGAAGATGATACTCAGAATGTAGAAAAACCACCTACAGAGCAAGTTCTACCTAAAGAAGAGGCTCAACCGGAAAACACAACTCAAACTGAAGAGAACAAGGGACAAGAGGAAGAAATCTCAATCCATACTGAGAAAGCTCAACCGTAGCAAGAGAAAAGGCAACAGGACCAATCTGATATACCAAGTTCCTCATCTAAGAGGAAGTTGTCTTTCGTCGAAGAAAAGGAAGCCAAAAGGAGTAAAATCTCTGATACAGTGGTGAACATCAATAAGATGTCAACAAGGCAACTGAAAGAGCTGACAAAAAAAAAAGGAGATGGTCCTGACCACGGTAAAGAACATCTTGTGCAACTTTGTATCAGACGCAGACGTTGATGAAGATGAACCGGTCATCGATCAACTTGAAGTTCTGGCACAAGCAATTAGTGAGGATCTAACTGATCCAAAAACAGTGGCCATTGCCCACTATGTGAAGAAAAGAGTGGAGATTCTCCACAAACAGGTTGAAGAAATCAAAGAAAATTTGTTAAACAACCTAAAAGTGTTTCAACAGCAACTTGAAGTGGCGAGTAGTTTGATGAGTAGATCTTCAAACTTTGAGTTATTTTTGCAAGATCTAACAGAGAAATCTGCCAAGACCTCAGAGGACTTAAGAGCCTTGTCCTCTCAATTTGACATAAAGAACAAATCTACAACAACTTACAGCAAAGAGATGACAAGTCTGGCTCTAATACAAAGGAAGACAATTGAAGAAGAAAACAAAAGGATCCAGGACATTGTTGGATTTCAGCTATTCTTAGCCCCAACATTTGACTGTATGCAGAACACAGCCACAACAACAGAAGCTCTGATGACTGAACCGGAGTACAAAACCATGGAAGATATGGAGAACATCATTGTTTCTCTTAAAGCAGCCCAAAATAACATCGAATATGTAACCAATCAATGGGCACCATTCCTTCACTCTGCCAAAACAATTTATAGAGACATCTTCACCAAACTTCAATTCTAAGAGATGTCACACCCTTTGTCCTATGGAGGCAAAAAGGGGAAGAAGAGCGGAAAAGCAGACAGAGGAAAGAGAGGAACGAAGCAGAGCAGAACAGTCACCGGAGCACTCAGACAGGAGAAGTGTTCTATAGACTAATATAATTGTCACAAGTAAGTGAGTTTTTTGTGTACAGTTTTGTCACCAATGACAAAGGGGAAGATTATTAGCAATTTAAGATTGTCATTACTGTAAATTCACAAACACCATGCACCGGTAAAAGGTCACCGGTTACTCACGTTACTTGGAAAGCACCGGTAGACTTGAAACACAGTGTATGCACTAGAAATTGAAGAAAAGGGTATACACTGGTAGACCGATCTAAGTACATATTACCGGTCTCAAAGTGCATACAAAGTTGAATCAGAAATAAGGTTGCACTGTTCTAAATTGCCTAAAGATCCGCACTAGATTGTGCAAAAGCAGTTTGAGTTAAAACCGGATTATACGGGACATCCATCGCATTGAAGTGGAGTTAGCTTTTTAACAGGAGTTAGCTTTATTTCAACGGATGTTTTGCAAGGTAAACTCCAGATCAGAACGCAAAGCTTAACTGCTAGTTGCATGATTTTCTTGTTGAGTTTACAGCCTGGCGGTTCTATGAGTTAAGGGTTTCATAACGATGAACTCTTGTATAAATATAGGTCATAGGACGCAAGAAAGTTGTTGATTATTGGTGATTGCATAAGAGTAGAGGAGAGACATCTTCTAAGAGAAGAGCTACAGACACAGAGGTAGCAGAGATCAACAGCTAGGCAAACCGGGAAAGAGATATGATCTAATCAGACATTCAGTGTCATAACAGATCATTGCTTTTATAAGTAGTAAAAACAAGTTAAAATCCCTTCATTAGGGTGAACCTAATCGGTTCGTTGTAAAAATCCCCTAACAGGGTAACATCTTCTTGATGTTCTAAGTCCTGTAACCAAGCAGCTCCTAACAGGGTTCAGATCTTAACAGATCTGTTGTAAAATCCCTTAACCGGGTAGCACCTTAACCAGTGCTTTGTAAGCTCCTAACAGGGCACCTTCATTCTGCAGTAGTGAAGTTGTGAGTTCTATCTCACTGTGGTTTTTTCCTTCTAACCGAGGGTTTCCACGTATAAAACTTCTGTTGATTTGTGTACTTTTACAATTGTGAATGTCTACTTTATGCTTTACTTAGGTTGCAAGAAGTATTTAAAATTATTAAGAACAGGAAAGAAAATAGTTCTTACTAATTCACCCCCTCTCAGTAACCGGTTGGAAATAACAGAAACCCGGTTAGGGTGAAAACCACGGTCTGAGGAGACCTCGCAAATTTTGTACTGTTCTGGAGTACGCCCTATTAGGAGCCTTCTCGGTTAAAGGATTACAACGCACTATTAGATGCAACCTGGTTAAGGGATTTCTTACATTAAGAGCGGTGTGAAGAACCTAAGTTGGCTCTCTCTGAAAATCCGGATCAATATACTAAATTTGATATACTTTTGCAAATTGTCACCCTCAATGGTTGAATCATTCAACCACTAATATGATAATTTCATTACTTCCAATTGTAACTTGCAAATAATAACTTCTGAAAGTATATTCACCATCTTACAATAACCAATTATGCAGACCAATAATTACTTCTTAATCTATCAACATTAGAAACCTTATTTGCATAAACAAAGTACATAAACAATTCTATTCTAAAATTCATTAAGGCACCTGTGACTGAAAATGCTCTCTAACTGTCACACCTACACCAATGAAGCCGCCACCTTTGGACAAATTGCTTGTGACTGCAAATTATGAGCACGTGAGGTATTGGTGCTGGACGCAATGACTAAGGGAAAGAAACGGCCACCTAATACTGCTGTAGCATGTGATCTCCAGCCTAGACGCAAGTCCCAAGTGTGCTGCAAAGCCCAGGCTGCTAACACGTGAACAGAGAATTCAAACTCCAGCGGCAAAGTCAAAAATTCTGCTACCAAACAAGGACGTTTTTGTAATGTTTTGGAATCGCAGCATAAATATATTCCAACGCCCATGAACTGAGAACCGCCAAATGCTCAACACTTCCAATACTTAATAAATATGAACCAGCCACTGAATAGTTATATTTGTAATTCGATATTCTTCAGCATTCAACAACACATTCGGAACTTCATTGCATAATATTAATTAATACCATTTTATCTGCAGATCTTCAATTCTAGAAATGAGACTTCAATCAATTCAATATACCTCAACATTGAATCGATATTCAGAATTAAATAGTTGTGAAATTCACCATTACAGGCAATGGCTCAAATCACCAAAAAGAGGAATCCGTCCTCGAAACCCTAGCCAGGGCAATACTTCACAAACTTCAAAATAATGATTGCATAATGAATGAATGAAAGTGCTTTTTCAAGCAAAATATATAGCTTTTTCGAAAAAGCACTTTTTTTAATATTTCACTTAATTGGCTTTATTAAATACTCCCACTTTATAATATAATATTATTAAGTCATTAGTTATTAAATTAAATCAATATAATTTAATTTAATAACACCTTTAAAATTAAAGCCATGAACCGTCTGACTGCAATCATCGAACTTCTAACAAAGCACCAGGACCAACTGCCCAGCCAAAAATAGATACTGCCCTGCCAGAAATAGCCACTACTAAAAATAGACTTACTAAAAATAGTAAGTCTCTCAAACTGGAGATTCTCTGAAACTGAATCTTGAGATGTTTGACGTTCCGTGCAGACACCCTGCCAATCCTGGCCATACCTGAAACCCCACTTACTAAAAATAGTAAGTTGGCCAAAATGACCCGAACGAAGAGCAGAACTGATAATCTGAATCTCCAGAATGGAATCCCAACACTGGCTCCACAATCTGACCCCCTTTGAACACCCGATTAGCTTGCGAGGGCCGCCAAACCAAGCTAATCCCGAAGTTTGAAAACGGGGACATTACAGTCCTCCCTCCCCAAGATTGCTTGTCCTCAAGCAATTAGGAAAATCCAGCAACATCACAAACCACCCGGATCCCAAGGATGGTCACAGGTAATGTCCCAATTCGCACTAAACTCCTGTGAAGAAAGAACCGACATCAACCAAACACACACCACTGAAAACAATTGCTGTAAACCAACTGTAGATGCCGATACTGAAAACAACCCAACGGAACTCAACCCATCTACAATAATAACTCCATCAAAATCTGAGTCCCTGTCAATCCAGCACTCACACCCAACTGCACCAAGGAAACAACAGTGACCAAATGTGCCAGGATCACTGTTATCAACTCTGTCACTTGATAAGCAGTCCTGAGTGTGTGGACACTGCAAGTAATCTAACTTGCAACTGCCAAAACCATCTGCAAACGATGGTGCTAATCCATCCCATGATGGATGGTAGGATACCGGAGCCAGCTTACCCCTGCATGAGAACATCTCTCCCACCTGAGGGTCAAAAGAAAAATGATGAGCATACCCCACCGTGAAATGCCTGTCAGAAACCCCAATCTTCATCACTGGCTCATCATTACCGAACTGGGAATCAGAAGATGGCTTCGATCTTTGGCTCCGCACAACTATAGGCTGGGTAGGACCTTGCGCAGTCTTCCCAACAAACTCAACCTCGAAATCTTTGTGGGGAAGCATAGTAGAAAGAGTCTTTACAATCTTCCCAGCCAACCTCTGAATAGCACAAGAGCCTCGGATGAGGATACCCTCAGACACTCCATAAGAATCCTGTCGTACATCTGCACTCTCCAGTAAATACTCCATAAAAGATTCAGTGCAGTAGAAATTATATGCGGAAGCGTCAACATACTCCTCCGCAATCCACAGCTGATCCCTTTGTAAATGTGGCACAGCCAACTGCACCACGCTGTTAGCTCTGTGAGAAAGATCATCCTGAGTACTCGACTCCACTGGTACTCCAACCTCATCCGTACCAAGTGCTCCCATATCCTGAACATGTGCGTCTGCCACAACATCATGTTCCTCGATACCAATTGTAGGAGCAGACTCACCACCAACCACCTCAATATGCAAACGAACCGGGTTTGGGGCTAGTGTGGACCGCAAATGCTCCAACTCCACGGTCACCTCCTCTAACTGAATCTGCGACTCCTGAAGATTCCGCTGAGTGTCCTCCAAAGCCTCAGTAGTCGCTGTGAGCTCCTGGGTAAGCTCACTCACCTCCTCCCAATCCAACAGTGCCTCATAGGCTGTACTCCCCCACTCAACTAAGTGATCTCGGTCGGCTACCATCTGTAAGTAATCCTGTCTCAACATCCTGACAGCTTCACGCAAAACATGAATCTCTGTCAAAGAAAGGTAACCACCGCTGGACTCATCTGTCATAGGAGCAACGCAACTATTAACAGCCAACAACTGATGAGCGGCATCGAAATGCTCAAGTGTAGAAGTAATATCTCTCTCACCCACTCGCAACTGGCTAGTCACATGATGACTCTGCACAACGGGCCTCCTATGAACAACCTCAAATGCATTGTCCATACTATGAGAGGAAGCTGTATCCAACAAACTTCCATCGAAATCACACTCTTTGTGTACTTACATCTGAATACACCTCTACACTCTGAGTACAAGCATCAGACATGTCCTCATCTAACCTCGAGGAAGCTGCTGCTGCATCTGACTCAACACCATCTCCAGCTACCTCGTCCTCTGCAACCATCTGACAATCCAGATCCTGAGACACATCCTCATGAGTCACTGACAGAGTAACCCTCTCTCTAGACATGGAAGCCCTAGCTGTAACAAACTCCTGCCACTCGAAAGCTTCCCTGTCCTCTTTTGTGGGTCCCGGTAACACAGAATCATAGAACCCATCTCCACCAAACGACAACGCTGAATCTACGCCCAAAGTCAAATATAGAAAGCCAAAAATACTACAACACTCATCATCCTCGCTCTCAACATCGGAGATATTTGCAATGCTAGTGTACACATCCTCTGACTGCATCTCCTCTACTAACTCTAGCCACGTACACAACTCAATGTCGACTTGTGGATAGACTCTACTGTAGCATGGAATTACGTCTTTCAAATCATCTACAACACTCCCATCCTGAGTGTCGTCACTAGAAAGCTCCATGCTCACATCCTCAGCACAGGAAAAGACCACTGTCTCCTATACTGATCCCATACTATGACTGCCATCATAAATCTCCGAACTGTCAGAGCTCAAACTCTCCTTGCAGTCATCACCCAACAACATACAGGGGGGGTCGTCACCAATGCAACTCATAGCATCCTCAAAAGTGTCCTCAGATATGTCTATACTGTCAACTCTCACATCACGTGCTAGAATCTCATCTACGGACACGGGTCTCTGCACACATGACTCATTGTCAAGCTGTGCACCCACAATGCTGGAGCCCGAACTGAAATCAAATGACCCCACTATAATACCCTGATCACCAACTACATCACTGGGAAACTCCATACAAGCCTCGGGCCTATCTGAGGAAGCAACTGCCTCTTGAACTGGAGCAACACTATTGTAGCTGACATAAACATCTCCAATGACAACTCCCTCCACGGAAGAATCTGAACACTCAAAGATGACTACAACATCAGCTGCCTCTGTACAATCCATAGTGATTGCTCTGGGAGCCTCAACCCGGTGATGCTCAACACTGCTGTCCTCTAGTGGCACTGAAACATTCATTGGATCCGGTGCAATAAATGTATCATCAGCACTAGGAATGGAAATAGCCGGTGCTGAACTAGATGAAGGTACATCAGCATCACAATCAACTGTAGGAGAAAACTCTAACCTTCTCCCCTGCAAACTCGATGTCGGCCTACTAAAGGCAGAGACCATATATCTCGCTGCCCTGTCCACTGTAGCAGGATCCAACAACCTCTCTGCTAGTCTCTGCTGATGCAGTCTCAATCTCTCAATGCTTTCAACCAAAGCATCTAAATCAGTTCTTTTTCCCCTACTGCTATGTCGACTCCCTGAACTAGATCTCCTGTATCTATCCATAGCTGGAAAATAGAAGTGCTGATCACTCTTATAATAACTTCATAAATAAAAAAAAAGTAACCAGCCCCCACAAGATGGCAAGATCAGAGCTCTGATACCACTGTGAAGAACCTAAGTTGGCTCTCTCTGAAAATCCGGATCAATATACTAAATTTGATATATTTTTGCAAATTGTCACCCTCAATGGTTGAATCATTCAAACACTAATATGATAATTTCATTACTTCCAATTGTAACTTGCAAATAATAACTTCTGAAAGTATATTCACCATCTTACAATAACCAATTTTGCAGACCAATAATTACTTCTTAATCTATCAACATTAGAAACCTTATTTGCATAAACAAAGTACATAAACAATTCTATTCTAAAATTCATTAAGGCACCTGTGACTGAAAATGCTCTCTAACTGTCACACCTACACTAATGAAGCCGCCACCTTTGAACAAATTGCTTGTGACTGCAAATTATCAGCACGTGAGGTATTGGTGCTGGACGCAATGACTAAGGGAAAGAAATGGCCACCTAATACTGTTGTAGCACGTGATCTCCAGCCTAGACGCAAGTCCCAAGTGTGCTGCAAAGCCCAGGCTGCTAACACGTGAACAGAGAATTCAAACTCTAGCGGCAAAGTCAAAAATTCTGCTACCAAACAAGGACGTTTTTGTAATGTTTTGGAATCGCAGCATAAATATATTCCAATGCCCATGAACCGAGAACCGCCAAATGCTCAACACTTCCAATACTTAATAAATATGAACCAGCCACTGAATAGTTATCTGTAATTCGATATTCTTCAGCATTCAACAACACATTCGGAACTTCATTGCATAATATTAATTAATACCATTTTATCTGCAGATCTTCAACTCCAGAAATGAAACTTCAATCAATTCAATATACCTCAGCATTGAATCGATATTCAGAATTAAACAGTTGTGAAATTCACCATTACAGGCAATGGCTCAAATCACCAAAAAGAGGAATCCGTCCTCGAAACCCTAGTTAGGGCAATACTTCACAAACTTCAAAATAATGATTGCATAATGAATGAATGAAAGTGCTTTTTCGAGCAAAATATATAGCTTTTTCGAAAAAGCTCTTTTTTTAATATTTCACTTAATTGGCTTGATTAAATACTCCCACTTTATAATATAATATTATAAAGTCATTAGTTATTAAATTAAATCAATATAATTTAATTTAATAACACCTTTAAAATTAAAGCCATGAACCGTCTGACTGCAATCATCGAACTTCTGACAAAGCACCAGGACCAACTGCCCAGCCAAAAATAGATACTGCCCTGCCAGAAATAGCCACTACTAAAAATAGACTTACTAAAAATAGTAAGTCTCTCAAACTGGAGATTCTCTGAAACTGAATCTTGAGATGTCTGACGTTTTATGCAGACACCCTGCCAATCCTGGCCATACTTGAAACCCCACTTACTAAAAATAGTAAGTTGGCCAAAATGACCCGAACGAAGAGCAGAACTGATAATCTGAATCTCCAGAATGGAATCCCAACACTGGCTCCACAATCTGACCCCCTTTGAACACCCGATTAGCTTGCGAGGGCCGCCAAACCAAGCTAATCCCGAAGTCTGAAAACGGGGACATTACAAGCGGTTAGTGCCTGCTTGGTCAAAGGACTTAGAACACCTTGAAAGATGTCACCCGGTTAAGAGATTTGATACAAGAGACCTGTTAGAGTCCACCCAAATACTGACATTTAACTATTGTAATTGCTAGAAAACAATAGAAAGATTGAACCTTTTACAAGTGGCTTTGTATAGCCTGATAAGATCTTTGTTTGTGCTCAACTGAGAACCATCACCGGTCGCCGCAGGTGTGTTCTCCTCTACTGTTGTGCTTCTCTGCACACTCTTCTTTCTCTCTTCTTCTCTTCTCAATTCTCCCTAGCTTCTTTTAGGCTTTTGGGTTCACTCTTTTCTTTGGCAGAATGAAGGCAACTCATATTCTCAACAGGCAGAAGAATATATAGTTCTTGCTCTAATTGCACCTCTCATGCATGACCTGACTTCAGATCTCTTTCGGATACATCACTCAGTGAAGTATTAGTTCATAGAGTAAACATCCGATGCGTGCTCTTGCTTTATCTGCTTTATGAAGAAAACAATAGATGCGTGGCAATCGCCTTTCCTTCATAAGGGATAACTCTTCGTTTTAAAGCCACAAATCCCGGCTTTAAAACCTTCAGACGCGCCTCAAATCGATCACCATGTTAACTCAAAGTCCTCCATATTTAGTGCAAAAAATCTCAGTCAAAGAGTTGATTGAAATAGATAGTTGACTATGACTTCCTCGGTTCACATCGGAGTCATTACTAGATCGGTTGGGATCCTCATGTTGTGAACAGGTAAGAGTCTTTGACCTGCCACTATCCCTTCCTTTACTTTACTAGTCGCACCACATTCCTCGGTTGTGTTATTGACACTGGTTTGTACTCTTAGTTTATTTGTGCATGTCTACACCAATTTTACCCTGGTCCTCGGTTGATAGTTAAATCCTTCATTCCTTGAATATACATTACCCGGATGCTGATGCTTTGTGTACTGACTGGTTGCTCTTGATTACAGTCTTTTCTTTCTTGCATGTTGTCACCGGTTGCCAAACCAGCCTTGTTTCACACAGATCTCCTTAGATCTTAGGACTATAGAGAGATGACAAATCTCTATCCACTTTTGCCAATCAATGACAATACTGTTACCGGTAGCAGGCTTACCGGTTACCATTTCTTTATGCCAACAACATGATTGCGTGATTGACTGTGTGTTTCTCTTTTTGCTGTCTTCTAATTAGATGTTGGGTGTATATGAAAGGCTGACTGTCTATTCCCCCCTTGACTTTCGTTGTCTCCTCTGTTCTTATCCCCGTGAGGAGTTGCGACTTCAAGAAAGACGCGACCTTTGGTCGCTGAGGTATTGCATTTAATTATTTGTTTATGCCTTAGTTATATTATGATGATAATATTAGACATGTTACTTGTATTTTTATATTTTGATATATATACATAATAATAATAATATTGATGTGTATTATTATATTTTATTTCTTATATTATTTCATTATATATCTTGTTATTATATTTATGATATAATACTATATCGTTGTTATTATATTATTTATGTTTGGGATATTATTATCATAATTTATAATTACCATACTAACAATATATTATATTTTTATATTATTATATTATTATATTTATACAATTATATTTATATATTTTAATAAAAAATATAATGATAATAATCATTTGATTATCAAGCCTTATTTAAAACGGGGACATCACAGCATGTGAAGTTTTTGAATGGAAAACATGTAAAGTGCAACTCCCAGCCAAAATGCACTCTATAAGTGCAGTGCATGTGCATGAGGAGTTTTACATGTCTTTGGCTTCGTTTATGCATTTCCAGCCAAAACGCACCCTATACATGCAATGACACATGTTATTTTTCATGCTTTTTCCCTTGGAAGTTCATTCCCAGCCAAAACGAACTCTCAATGTGCAAACACATATCACATTTTTGGCATAAAATGGCTTCTCAACCAAAAATGGGTTCTTGGGATGTCTTTGCATGTTTTATTTTTTGATGCATTTGGAAGAAAAATACCTTTTACATGTAAAACACACTCTAGAAGTGCCATTACATGTGTTTCACAACTTGCATTTACATGTAATAAAACTCAACTTGTCTTTTACATGCAAAGCTCACTCTATAAGTGCAGTGCATGTGCATGAGGAGTTTTACATGTCTTTGGCTTCCTTTATGCATTTCCAGCCAAAACGCACCCTATACATGCAATGACATATGTTATTTTTCATGCTTTTTCCCTTGGAAGTTCATTCCCAGCCAAAACGAACTCTCAATGTGCAAACACATCACATTTTTGGCATAAAATGGCTTCTCAACCAAAAATGGGTTCTTGGGATGTCTTTGCATGTTTTATTTTTTGATGCATTTGGAAGAAAAATACCTTTTGCATGTAAAATGCACTCTAGAAGTGCCATTACATGTGTTTCATAACTTGCATTTACATGTAATAAAACTCAACTTGTCTTTTACATGCAAAGCTCACTCTAGAGATGTAATAACATGTTTTATTTTTTGACTTGAAACACTTTAAAAACATTCTAAGAGTAAAAACTTACTCTCTAGAGGCATTTGCATGTAAAGTAAAAACATGTTGAAGCTATTTACAAGTAAAGTGGAGTCTCTAGATGTAAATGCATGTTTTATTTTTTGACTTACATGTAAAGTGGACCCTCTAGATGCATTTACATGTAAAGTAGGAGATTGTTAACATGTAGTTGCTTTACACAACTTAAGTGATCTAATTAAGCACATGTTTATTTAAAATGTTGAGAATAATATCACTTAAAAGGTAATATTAACTTATATGTTATTTAAAACATAAAGTAAAACTCAATATTTAAGTAAAACAATAAAGTAATATAGTCACTGAAGTGAAAAATTAAAAAGCAACTCAACTTAAAAATATATCATAAAGTGCACTTTAATCACTTAAGTTAAAAATTTAAGTGATAAAGAACTTAAAAACATAACATAAAATGATTAAATGTTATATTTTTCAAAAAGTGCAACTCAACTATAGAAAATAACATCTATTTTTTTAAAATATGCAGTTGAGCTTGGAGAGTCCACTTTTTGGGCACTTAAATAACCATATCTTTTGATTGAAAGGTCCGATTAACCTCTATGATAGATCGAATTGAAGGGAAAACCGAAAGCAAGAGATTGGATGAAACAAAAAGACCAAAAGCAAACAAAAACACACTAGAAAACACACCAAAGGACGCCGAAGGATTCAAAAATCAAGTAGAGGAAGACAAATTGAAAAAACAAAAAAGACTTGACGAAAACCTTCAGCATAAAGATTCACTAATCAAATTGAGATCTACTAATCGATCATTATTGGCTAATTGAATAGTGAAACACGAAACTGAGTTCAAAAGTTTCGTACTGTCACCTACATTTTGTGGTGACAAAATGCAGGACAACACAACGTACCATTGATTTCCTTCATTTTGGGCATGAAAGGCAGCTTGTACAAGCATAGACTTCACTTTCTGTTGTTCTTCTCTCTTATGCTTCATCTTCCAAGCTTTTGTAGGTTCTTTCTTTTGGTTAGCTTAGCAAGGATTGATGCAAAGCTTGGCAACAGAAGGGATGGTATTCTTTACATCTTCATATTCTTTACTTTCTTTCTTTATTGGCATTTATTAGAGGCTCTTAATCCCTCAAGAGTAGTAGCAGAGGACACAGCGGTAGTAGCACCGAAGCCCTTGTTACACATTGATCAAAATGAGATGGGCATCATTATTTAATTGTATCAGGTTTATTGCACTCACAATCAAACATAAACTGAGGGCATTGATCCCGCTATCCACTTAGAGCAAACCGATGTCAATTCAAAACTATATAATACTGACATACATAAACGACTATACTGACAATGCAATCACTGATGTTCTTCAACGTTTCATCTTTATTTTCTAGAATCAGTTATATGGGTCTCCCAACAAGTCGACTCAATTTATCCCAAATCGGGATTTCATAGACTCGTAAAAATTGAATGCCTTTCGTAGTCCAAAATACCAAACACTTTGAATTCGGTTTCTCCAAATCGAACAACTATCGTTTTGGATTTGATACATTCAAACATTCAGGGCTGACATGGAACCAAACATGAACAAGACTGAACTATTAGCATTGTTCAGTAACAACTCCAAAAGAAACCCGATACATAGATCAAACCAGGCTCTTTAATGTTGTTTGCCAGTAGCGAACAAGACCCAATTCAATAAAACATTAAAATTCTTCCATAAAGATCCGATACCAAGAACTAGCTAATATCTAACCATAACAGAGACTTTTGAAACTGATTTACACCAACATTAACATAGATATTTGAATCAACTGCAAATAATATAGACTTCGGCTATAACACAGTTGGCGTAACCATTCAAGAAATTGAGAATAGAGAAATTAAATGAGAAAGTGAAGAATCGAAAAAGATCTTAACAGAGAATTCCATTCTTCCTTTTGTTATTCTATTCCCGTTACAATTTTCTTCTTCCTTCACCAATTCTCACCATCCTATACTACTACTTGTTCTCGGGTTTTGAATTGCATAGATAAAGAACTTTCAAAAACAAATACCACCCGATAACTAACCAACTAATCCCATAACCAACTAATTCTGTAACTTCCCACAACTGACTCTAACATACTAATTCCTCTAACAGTTCTTCATGACCGATTCGAGTAAGCATATTAACTAAACTAGAAATGTGTCGTCACGATGATACAAACCCTTTATTATATCAAAACACTTACTTCTACCCGACCAATTACATCATTAAAATAACCATTTAAAACTAAGACTCAACCCGACCGATTACATTATTAAAAATAACCATTTATAATGCACGTAGAGTCCGAATCTGTGAAATGTTTCTAGTCTCGTGATGCACCTGCATCAAGGATATCCACTCTGTTATCTTGTCCTTGAGATCCCACAAAGCAACTTCTACAAAAACGTGCTATATGACCAAGGTTGTTGCATTTGTAGAATATGACATTGTAATCCATTAAAGGAGCAAATGAATTATAGTTCCTATGTAATGTCCCTGACATATTTAAATAACTTAATTAAATTAATTGGTTAGGTGGTCCCAAATTTGAATAATATCATTTAGACTAATTAATTAATTTAATTATAAAATATGATTAATAAAATGGTAAGTAATAAATCATGTTGGCCTTTGGTAACCTTCCGGAAACTTCTTGGAGCCCTTTATAAGGACATGGCTGGCATCATAGGAAATCATTGTCAAGTGATTTTTTCTGGTGTAATTGCGATTCATGTTGCAATTGAGTTTTTGTGTGTCGTTCCAGAGGTGCAAGATCCTCCCTAGTCTAGCGATTGCAGTTTTGCTGGGGAGTAACTCACCCTAGTTTACCTATTGTTCAAATTCGTGAAGTCTTTAATTGAAGACAAATTGGATGTAATCTAGGATATATCTTTATAATCTGAAAATACAAATTCTTTGTTCTTGGCAACTCTATCTTGTATGGGTTATTGAATGGCGTATTCTCTTGACTTCTATATTTGTTGTAACATTATTAGTCATTGCGCTGTTGTGTTGAAAGGATCCGAATACTCTGTTCAATGTGCTTATTCTTTGGCTCATCCAAATACAGTGATTATTATATCTGCGACACTGCAACAAAGTGACCATTATATTATCACTGGACTACAACTCTTGAAGGCATTGCACCCTTCATGTATGGCCAACATATTGCTATTGAGGTCTAGTAGTTGTGATACGATTGATTCAGCATACTCTTCGCAAAGACCAAGGGACGTGCATATATCTTGTTGTATGGGTGGAGGAATAGAGTAACATACGTAAGTGAAAAGCCTTGTCGTACAGAAGAATTGAAGGGTGCTTTCATTGTGATTCATTTGAAGTGACATCTTACATTGCCATATGCGGACCTACTTTTCCGTACCAGATTACTTTGTCGTACGAATACAAGTAGCAAGGCAATACAACCAAGTACCGTACGGGGATGAAGAGAAGGGGTTGTATGGGAATCAGTGGTTGTACGAAGAGCAAGATTCATACTTGGCGTGCCTATTCGAAGGGACTGTATGGGCAACATTTCTGTAAATGGGGAGCATTTTGTGTCAAATTTGTATTGGGACATTATATTCTATTAAAAACCCTACATAATTTTTGTTCTTGATCAAAATATTTGTTTTAACCCTTTATTCTGCTGCCTTCTGACCAAAGTGATTATAGAGAAAACAATAACCAAAGAAAGATTTGTGGAATTTGGTCATATGAGATTGTGTAGGAGGGAATGATCTTGTGAAACCCTTGTTATGCTTGCTAGTTTTTTGAGAAAAATCATTTTCTTTCTTCTTCTTGTCCTCATTCCTGATAGATCTATTAAGTACATCTGCATATCTTTAGTCTTTTCTACATTTGTTTTCTTAGGAGGTTCTGTAACCTTTGAATTTTGATTGTCTTCATAGACCTTTGAGAATTGATAATGTTACTTAGGATCTCAGTACTCTTCTCAAACAATTTCAGATTGTAGCTTCTCACAGTCTTCTTCCTTTGTCTTAAGCTGAGATCTCCCACTTCTATCCTTTTTGCTTCTTCTAGATGAGGCTTCAGGCTGATGATAATCCTATCTGATTCTTGAAGGCTCTCTGTCATCTTTACATTTGAATCGCATTCCTTTTCTTAATATTTTTAAAGGTGATTCTTGTTTCTGAATCTTTTCTTAAGCTTCTTGATTTCATTTACAACATAGATGACTTATTCTTCAAGATCCACTTCTTTAGTTTCAATGTCTTCTTTGGATCTTTCACATAGTTGTCTTCATCTTTCATGACACCGACACTTGTTTCTATTGCCATAAATGAAAAAAATTTATTTGTCACCATTTGAAACACTTTCATTACTCTCCTTAGATGAGCTGTTTTCTCTCTTTGAATAAAGGCTTTTCTTGTGTTTATGGAAGTTCTTTCTTTTTTGTATTCATGAGTTTTGTTACCTTCTCTGTGTTATCATGATCTTCATCATCAATTTCATCCTTTTCTGCAAATGGACACTTAGAATTTTTTTTCCCTATTTAACCACAGTTAGGAAAAAAATTCCCTATTTTACCACAGTTCAAACATTTAAATGGTAACTTGCCTTTGTACTTGCTTGATCTTTCTTCATTTTTCTCAGAGTAAAAGTAGCTTTTTCTACATCTGATTTATTTCTTATTTCACCCTTCATTTTTCACTTTCGTAGAAGCTTTGAAGGCTGCCTCTCTCTTCAATAGCTCCTCATTTTTAGTCTTCATCTCGTACGCAGTGAGAATCCCATTTAGTTTATTCATAGTTAATGTATTTGGATCTTCATCTCTTCAATGACAAAAACGTTGGCATAATCTTAAGGGAAGATATCTTAGCACTTTTTGCATAATTATTGGATCATCAACCTTTTCACCAAGCCCTTTGATGGTATTGACAACTTCATCCACACAAAGAGGGTAGGCTGCAACATTTTTTTCAACTTTCATCTTCAAGCTCTCAAACTATCTTCTATGAGTTTGGAGCTTAGCCTTCTTAACCTTGTCATCACTTTCATAGATGCTCTGAAGTTTATTTTAAATCTCTTTTGTAGAGTACAATGCATCTTAGCAAACTTAGTTTCAACTGGATCGCACAAGATGTTATCGCTTTTACCTTGTTTTCACTAGCCTTCTCTACAACCCGATTTGTTTGTAGGCTTGTTTGAGCTTGATAATTAGTCGCAACAATTTACCAAATGTGAAACCCTAAATCCATTAGGCAAGTTTGCATTCTTACACTCCAGAAAGCATAATTTGATTCATCAAACAATAGAGCTCTAATTCAGGAGAATCCTTCTTCACATGCCATGTGTGCTCCTGAGATATGCCTTCCAATAGTTACACTGTTCTTGAAAGAACCTACTCTGATGCCAATTGAAGTGAATGCACACTTATACTGGGGGGGGGGATGAATTAGTGTAACGAGCCTGGCTGGCTCTCAATTGCAAACTGATTTTTTTTGTATATTTGTTTTGCTATTTTTTTTTGTTTTTGAACATATATGATTTTAAAATTTTTTTTTTCCAATAAATGAAATAATTTAATAGCAAAGACTTCTTCCTCAAATACTCACTAAACAATGAAATTTCAAATGTTTGCAAATTTACTAGAAGCCAAACATGTCAGGAATATGTCGCCCCACTCACAGTCAATGGAAGTATCTGAAACTGTGGCTCAAAAAGGATAAATAAATTAATGAGCATCCAAGAATCAAAGTTTCATCTCGGCATCTCTAGCTACGAGGAGTGATACCTTTGTTTCCCGACATCAAGTTGGCAAGGTTGTGGTTATCTTGATCATTTCTGAAGGTTTTGCAAAATCGGGGAGGGTCTTAGCAGTAGGCTCATTTTGCAAAGCATTCTAAAGAGGAGGGGAGCAGCCTTCTCTATGCATCTGTGACCAGAAGGTGGCAATCTGTTGGAATCATTTGCCGTTGCACCAAAAGCTCGAACTCTCAATGCCCGATACAAATGCCAGATTTAACCCGATCCACGGGAGGCGGTTAAGCCATGTGAGGTGCTGACCACCAAGTCAACAAACTCCCCCTCAGCACCGACTGAGCCTTCAGCACCCACTGAAGGGAGACTTAAACTCGTGACCCAAGGCTCTGATACCAATTGTTGGAATCATTTGCCGTTGCACCAAAAGCTCGAACTCTCAATGCCCGATACAAATGCCAGATTTAACCCGATCCACGGGAGGCAGTTAAGCCATGTCACGAATCTCCAAGGAGGTGCTGACCACCAAGTCAACACAATCTTCTATGCATTTGTGACCAAAAGACTTGCAAATTGTCTTCTGTAGAGTAGTTAGAATGATGATCATTAAAGGAGGCTATTAAAATATTATAATGTTTCTTTAATGATCATCTCAATTAGCTTAGAAAGTTTCTTAGTCTATCTTCAGTTCACAATTGTTTCATTTAGAAACATCATCTTTGTAAATCTATTTAAGGAGCTTTTGTCTCTTTTGTTTAACACAACATTGATTTACCATAATATTCCTCATCTCATAGGCTGTTAGAATGCCATGAAGCTCATCGACAATCAACTTATCAAGTTCCTTCATCTCTTCAATCACTAAACCCTTTGCATCAAAATGCAAAGAAAGGGACCTTAAATTTTTTTTGAACTAAAGTGGACTCAACCTTTTCTCCTAAACCCTTTAATAGGGTTAACAACTTCGTCTACTTGCAAAAAATAAGCACCAAGGTTTTCCTCTTCCTGCATCTCGAGACTTAAAAAATTTCTTCTGCAAGTCCGAAGCTTTGCCTTCTTAACTTTGCCATCTCCTTCATATGATTTCCAAAGTTTCTCCCAAATCTCATTAGCCGTATCGTAATACGAAACTCTCACAAATTCTCTCTCTGACAAACCACATAAGATTGCATTCATGTCATTTGCATTATTTTCAAAAGCCTTCTTTCCATCAACATCCATTGGAGGAGTTGGAGAATTGTGTAACTAGTCCTCACACTATTCTAAACATCAAAACCAAGAGACATTAGATAAGTACGCATTCAAACACTTCATAATGCATAGTTGGAGCCATCAAATATGGTTGCTCTATTCGTAGCAAGACCTTCATTAGAACCCATGTGTGCAATCAGGATCAACCTTCAAGTATTTAAGCTTTTTTTCCGAAGGAACCCTGCTCTAATACCAATTGAAGAGCACACAAAAAATATTGAGAGGAGCGGGGGGAAGGTGATGCAATATTTTAGAACTTTTAAACAGATGACACCACATAAAATAGAGATAGAAAAGAGAGAGCAAACATCAACAAGGAGAACATCAAATTTCACGTGGAAAACCCTTTCGGTTAAAATCGACTGCAGATCAATAGATTTTATTAATGAAATGGGCACCATGAATAATACCATATTGGCTCACTAAATTACCATGTCCAGCAGATGATATTTATTTAACCAAACAATAGCACAGATAAAATATAATTGCCACTAATTAAGAAAATCGCTGACTAGCTTTGACATCAATGGAAAAATATTCAACATATTCTTGTTCTCAAAACCATGAACAGTGAGAGTGATCTATGTTTCAAGCCTACATTGGTACTGTAAAATGAGAATAAAATTTATTTTTCAATTATCTAATGAACAAATACAATAACCTTATGGTTCTTCGTGGTTGTAAACAAATAAAACAGAAACCTGTCTTTTAGTTAATGTTTTCTGCATTTGGATTTGGTTCCCAAATTGCTTTCAGATAAAGGAGATTAAGTACTAGTGTTGAGATGTCATCCCATTGTTGTATTGTTTGTTCTTAGAAAGTGCTAGAGCGAAGGCTTTCAACTAAGAGAAACATTTACTTAATGACTTGTGCTGCTGCCTTATATTATCTTCTTTCTTTCCCAGGGAATGTGAACTATCGTGTAACAAAAGAGAGTCTGATGGATCGACTGCAAACAGATATGAAATCTGCAGCACTTTCTATTCCTAAAAGTTGCAGGTTGGTAATTTCTGAAAACTATCTGTACTAATTGAATCTTATTTAATTATGTATGCAAACATGCATATAATTGAAGTTCAGTAGTGGCTGAAAAGTTAATTTTGATAACCCCAGTTTAGATATTGTACACAAACAATGTAAACTATTAACTAGGTTTTTCTTCTAATGCATTAATTTAAATTTAACAATCTCAAATGTACTTAAGTATTGTAACATTTGTTAAATTATAGCTTCGATCTGATTGACTTATACATTCGATTGAATTATAATTATCAGTTTCTATACGCTAGAATATATCGACCTTAGTTGATTATATATGTGTGTGTGTGTGTGTGTGTGTGTGTGTGTGAGAGAGAGAGAGAGAGAGAGAGAATTCTGTTTATCATATTCGACATAGTCGATGGCATATAATATATCTTCTATATTAAACAGGCCTTACCATATACATGTTATACGTAACTGTTAATAGAATCGACTTAGTCGATATCAGTGCATAATATTAGAAGTGTTATGATAACTATCATACGATAGTTATCGTAACACATATATATAATATATGATGTGTTACGTTAACTATTGTATGATAGTTATACGCAACACTTTTTTGTTACGGGTTATATAAAACAGTCAATTACTCTATGTAACAGCAAACCAAAAGGGCATGAATATGTAGAACATGACCCTACGTGGCTAAAGCCACGTACGGTCATGTCTCTACATAGACATGACCCTATACTATGTATAAAGACACAGTCGTATGTGCTGAGGAAAGACAATCAATTACAATGTGCATTTCTGCTCCTCCGCAGCATACAAATATATAATCAATAATATATATTTACTTACACTGACATTTAGGTATTACGAACAGCACAATAAACAGCAACAGATTTTCTCTATAGGACGATCTAGATTGCCCAACATGGTATCAGAGCCTAACCTATAAGAGAAAATGTATTCGAGAAAAGTATTGCAGAGAGAAGACAGCACATCAAATCAAGAGGATACTGATTGTGGCAGAAGAGGAATCTATCAGTTTCAATTAAGGGGAAATTGGACAGCAAATAACGGAGAGGATAGACCAGCCGAGAGGAAAGGAAGCTAATAACATTCTCAATCGGGCCCATTGATAGATGAGCATAATAAATGGAAGGAGACGAATTGAATATTAATTGGCTAGCTAATATGGCTATCGTCTCCATTAATTCAGGAAGAACACAAAAACACAGTGGCATATGCGAATTGAAGGTAGAATTGAGGGGATTCTATCAACTATGAGTTCATATCAATGTCATATTGCAGACCAATCACAATATGTCTCATAGAGGTTGCGACAACATCATTAGAAGGCTAAAGTCATTCACCATGATAGTTGTGTCCTAAGTGAAAAAATAAAATATATGTATATATATGCTTGCGGGGAGGACTGAACATGATAATCTATCACTTGACATTCTTGCAGATTTGCGATAACCATGAGTTAAGAATACATATTGATATAATATAAATATGTACATGTATATGATAGTCAGCAAATCATATCCAACGTACAGTTTAGAATGGAAGTTGACTCCATCAATCAAGGATAAAGGCATAGTGCCCATAGAGCATATACATGTACTTTTAAGGATTTGAAGATTAGCACTGGTGCAGCTTTAATACAATTAAATACTGCTTGCTACACTTTTAACATTAGCAATGAAGTAATGTTTAAACAATACCAAGGGAAAATGCATGTAGCTACATTTAAAAAACTGCTAATCTGTAGCATCAAAGATGGAAATGCAATGGATATTTTAATCACCACCAAACATTCAATAATCATCAACCATGTTTATTTTGTTGTTGGCGCAGCTCCCATTGAACCTTGATCACAAGAACAGGCATAATTGGGCTGGTTAAAATCGCAGTGGCACCAGCAAGACGTATTCACCAGCAACTAAGAATTAGAGAGGAATTTGCTTTGGATGGTATTCAATTGGAATCAACTGAAACCTGCAGGTTTTCCATTAATGCAGCTGTGTCTTCAACAGCAACATGATTCTCTGATTTCAAGTCAAGTCAACGACTATAATTTGAATGATGGAGAACACAAGCTTGTAAGAGGTAATCTGAACTTGCACTAGATCAACTCATGGAGAGAGTGAATTATCTTGACATTACCTTCATCGTGGATTGATAAGAAATGCGGGTTCATTAGTTATAATATGATAACGAGCCTTGGAGCACGCTTGCAGAGTATTTGTGGACTTGCATTATAGGAGCATAAGTAGTAATATATACTACCATGGGTATGGTCCAAAATTCATAAAAATATGTTA
This sequence comes from Chamaecyparis obtusa, assembly GCA_027943335.1. Lineage (NCBI taxonomy): Eukaryota > Viridiplantae > Streptophyta > Pinopsida > Cupressales > Cupressaceae > Chamaecyparis > Chamaecyparis obtusa. The sequence goes on along the minus strand of BSBK01002406.1, from coordinate 186,067 downwards.
TCGGGTTCAAAAATAAAAGCCACGATTGTTTGAGGTTACAAGCAATTAGAGGATATAAAGCATGATAGTCTGAGAGCACTAATACATGTCAGCTACTTATGATTAGCGGTGTAATTATATAAACAGTGAAGATAAATTGAAATACACAAGGGGAGTTTAAGTAAAATGAAGACTCAAAGAGTGCAAATTTAATGAGAATGATCTGGAAAAGGAGTAATATATATTTTTATTGTATATGAACATAATGAGGCGATGGTAAACATGAATGATCAATTCTTGAAGAGCAATTAAATGAAATTAATACAGATTTCAATGGACTATCTTTTCCTTCTATGTGGAGTTGGTAATCGGACCAAACTAATAAATCAGAACACCCCCAAAAAAATAAAAAATGAAAAAAATCAGACATTCATAAGAGATCAGCAGCTTATTCGGTTGATAGAGGCATTAACATTGTTGTCACTTGCAGATTACTTAAGAGGAAGGTAGCCAAACTTACAAAAACAATATTTGAGAGGTACAAATCATTTTAATCTTCGATATGCCATTGGATATCCCGAGAGTAAAAGAACGTCCATTCAAGAAAATTAACATAAGGATTGGAATGAAACCAATATATTATGAAGGACAATGGGTACGAGTATCGTATTAATGGGCTCATCTTACGAAAGGAAATACTTGAAAATATTTGAAAAGGATAGTTTAGCTTTATGAACTATTTGTAACCTATCTCTGACATCTTCAGAAAGGTCAAGAAGTTGGTGAAATTTAGCTTCTAAGGAAACAGATGATTCAGTCAACTTGTGACAAACTCGATCATATTGATTGAGAGGGAATTCACTATTGAAGGTAAAACAATTTTGAGTTTATAGTAGTGGAAACTCGTGGATAGAATCGCCGATGAGATGCACGTGGATAGAATCCCTGATTAAGGCACTCCATACATCATGAGACTACAACTCATTGAGATAAACATCATACTAGAGGTCTTTATTATCTTCCCTCAAGTCCAAGAGGGAGTGTTAATGTTGTGGCCTTGGAAAAGATCAAAATGCATCTTATGCTAGCCGATGTAACCTTATGACTATTTAGATTATTCGTATTGGTTCTCTCAGGAAGGAAGGTATGAAGTGATACCCTGCAATGACACCAAGTTGAGTACATAAACATGGTATGCCTTCATGACAGAGGGAGAAGCTAAAGGATCTACATTAGTGGACATTCGAGGATCTTGATTCAGAGGGAGTGGACCATGTTTTGTTGGATCTCTAGTAATCAAGAAATTGTAGCAGAGAATTATGATTATTACCATGTGAGAAGGCTATATGTCAGAGGGAGAAGCTAGAAGATCAAATTAAGTTGGCAACCCAGGATCTTGGTCATACAAATTTAGAGGGAGTGTACCATGTCAAGATGGTGTATACTTTGTAAGCTTAGAATTCACCAAGACTATGAGACAGTGCAAACAAATGCAATTCATTGGAGAACAAACAGCCGATATTCTTACCAAACCCCTTGCTAGAAAGAAGATTGTGTACTTTCAAATAACCTTGGTATGTTGAGGGAGTAAAGCCCTAGCTGAAAAGAAGGTTTCAGCTTCAGTGATCCATCATTTTGTATCTTAAATGATCTTGTCTTTGATAGACAAGTCTAAGGTGGAAGTCTTGGTTTCCACTCGCTGGGATGAGCCATGGTGGATCCATCCTCTGAGAAGAGTCATGGTGGATGTCATATGTGTGACTTTATGGGCCCATTCATTTTGTGGTATATTATGAAAGGTGACGATCTTTCATATGTGTTGGGTTACTATTGCTAGGTGACGACTTAGACAATAGCTTAACCTAGTGTCAGGTATGACTATTATTATAGTCACTAGTCCTGACATTGAATTTTTGGAGTTGTTAAATCGAGTTCCGAATTGATCGGGGATCATAACAACATCTAAATCAAGATTAGACTACATTAAGTTGTTGTCCCGGAATGTGCCGAATATCTTGATTGTTATCGCTAAATCTAGTTCCGAATTGGTCGGGGATTGCGATAACTCTTCTATCAGGATGAGTACATTATATTAATGTCCCAAGCTGTGCTGGATATCTTGATATGAAGTTATGTTTTAGTTATCACTAAAATCCAGTTCCGAATTGAGTCGAGGATTGTGTATATATATATATATATATCTGTGTGTGTGTGTGTGTGTGAGAATTCTGTTTATCATATTCGACATAGTCGATGGCATATAATATATCTTCTATATTAAACGGGCCTTACCATATACATGTTATACGTAATTGTTAATGGAATCGACTTAGTCGATATCAGTGCATAATATTAGAAGTGTTACGATAATACAATAGTTATTGTAACACATATATAATATATGATGTGTTACGTTAACTATCGTATGATATTTATACGCAACACTTGGTTGTTACGGGTTATATAAAACAGTCAATTACTCTACGTAACAGCAAACCAAAAGGGCATGTATATGTAGGACATGACCCTATGTGGCTACAGCCACGTACAGTCATGTCTTTACATAGACATGACCCTATACTATGTATAAAGACATAGTCGTATGTGCTGAGGAAAGACAATCAATTACAAAGTGCATTTCTTCTCCTCCGCAGCATACAAATATATAATCGATAATATATATTTACTTACACTGACATTTAGGTATTACGAACAGCACAATAAACAGCAACAGATTTTCTCTATAGGATGATCTAGATTGCACAATAACATTAAACACAAATACACTTAGATCTTTCAATTGAAGCTAAACTAGTACAAGAACTAGGACATGAACCAGCAAATGAGAAGCAAAAAGCTAGAAAATGCATCCTTGGAAGTGAAGGAAGCCTAGATCTGATTGTGGGAATGAACTAGACAAGAAGATGGATGTTGGAAATTTTCAGCTATTTGGAATTATAAGGTACACCAATGCCCAAGATGGGCACTTGAGTTTGGCATTTGCGCTGCTGGGGTGCTCTTGACCAATAGTTTTGATAATACTCCTGTAGATCACTTGTGCAGTTGGGGTGTTCTTATCTTAGGTCTAGTGTCTATGATTTTCAGGTTTTCTTTCCTCAATGTCCTGATCTCTGTTCTACCTGTATCCTACCCAAATGTCCTTGATCATCTGTTATAGTTCTTTGAAGTTATATTGCACAGAGAAAAGGGTTTGGCTATTTAGGATACTGCATCAAGAAGTTCCTTGGGTAGCATGTTGCAATCTTCAACTGTAGCCTTTGGCAAATTTGGGTGTGTATGACCGTATGTGTTGTGGTTTGTGCAAGTGATGTAGGGAAAGGGGAAATGGATGTAATAGAGGATCTTAAATTTGTGGATGTAGTCTTTGGAAGGGATCAGTGAGAAATATAAAATTCAAGGTTTAGGGAATTTTCAAAGCCATGGGAAAGGAATTTGGATCTAAGATGGAGAAATGGAAAAGGAAAAAGGGAGAGGAAAGTGATGGTGAGGGTTTTGGCAATGGAGATGGGAGATTTGAAGAAACCAAATGGTAAGGATGAACTTTTGCAAGCATCTTTATTACCTCCTTTTGTAAGCTAGAATGGAGAGAGAGAGAGAGAGAGAATTTTATATTGGCTTGATCAAGATAATTATTAAAAAATGTGTTAGAGCATTTGCGATTTAAAATTCTACCCATTTGTAAAATTTCAAATTCCAAATGTTAAAGGTGACTAGTTTTTGGACTGCATATATGTCCAAGACACTAGATTTTCTTTGGTATGCTTTTAAAAAAATTGAATCCTAAACTTCTAGGGTAGGCAAAATGGATCTATAGAAGCTGGGGGATGGTTGTAAATCAGTTTAGTGATAGGGAAGAGTCAGGAAATAGATCAAATGAGTCCTCAAATATTCCTGTAATAATGGTCACTAAAGTGAGGAAAAATTGTACATTAGAGATTGCAAAGGAGGTGTTTCTGCCCTTATAGTGGTTTGATTTGTTTTGCATTTATATGCTAATTTATATATTTTCAAACCAAGCAATTTTTTGAGCTGTTTGCAAGAGTTAGATAGGATTGACTAACATAAATATTTAGTTCAATTAAATCATGTTATCATTATGTATACAAGTGCCTATTGCAACTATCACAACGCATCATAGTCTTTATAAGGAAACATACAATCTTCATAGGCACCAACCCATAGTAGATGCCAATCCCCTTTAGATGATTTATAGGCACCAACCCATAGGAGACACCAATCCCCCACAATTGAGCACCAACTCAACAAGAGAAACCAATCTCTTTGAAAATGAGGCACTGACCTCCAAAAGAATAAAGTGATAAATGCTTAATCCTCTTCTCGAATCAAATCTAATCCTCCACAAATCTGCACGAAATGCTTCTTAAAATCTGCTTATGATCTTTAATATTTTATGTCCATAGTGTTAATATTTGTGGCCTTGAGACAAAGATAAATTACATTGCAAATGATTATTAATATTATGGACTTGGCAAAGATTAAATAAATAATAAGTATGCTACTTATTATATGACATATCACATTATGATTGAGAAGAGGGACGACTTGCATATTGAATTGTTGAAATTGCTATGAGGGCTGACCTGCATTATAGTCAACTATCTATTAAGGTTAGCGGCTGAATAACAATAATTATAAAAGCCGACTTGCATATGCAAGTCGGCTGCCTTATCATATTGAAGAGACACCTCTCTTGAGGCATACTTATATGGGATTGAGGATTGCGAATTAGGCATCATCGAAAACATAACATGACTGCCTTATTTCGCACTTTCAGCAGACTTATAATTCAGATCATCATTGCATAATTGTTCCAACATTATAGCAGCTTCTTGGCAATTTGGAAAGAAGAATAACAAACCTAAATTCACACCTGTAGCGGACCTAAATACATATTTGGAGTAGACCTAAGTTCATATATTGTAGCAGAATTGGAAAGGCATTATAGTAGACCTTAAAGAGAAAATTGTAGCAAACTTAAAGAGCCGATTGGAGCAGAATAATAGCATTGGATAGAAGGCTTCTTCTTACAATCATTCAACAGATTTCAAGCATTTCAACCGGGTGTTATCTATCTTTTATTCATCTATATTTTCGAAAGGGCCTAAGTCTTAGTTCTAAGAGATCATCTATAGATTGTTATTTTCTTTTCAAAGCTTGAAATATTAACATGGTATCAGAGCTTTGGTGAGTAAAAGATTTACTTTTAGATTAAGGAAATCAATATAACACTTTTAAAACTAAGAAATTCAATATGACAAATGGAGTTATACCAGAAGATAGACTCGAAGGAGCCACAAACTTCTTATCTTAGAAAATTAGAATACTAATTGCCTTTAGAGAACTAGAATTAAATTCAATTATAGAAAATCCACCTAAAGCTGAAATGGATGAAGATGAGACACGTGAATGGAAAAAGGGTAATAACAAAGCTATGAGAATTCTAATTGACAGCATAAAAGACCATATCATACCCACCATCTCCTGTCTAGAGTTAGCCTATCTAATGTTGTCTACATCATCAGGAATGTTTGAAATTAATAATACAAGTAGAATTATGACTCTTAAAAATGAAATTTCACAAATCAAGATGAGTCAAGGAGAATCTATCACATCATTTTTTATGAGAATTATTGAGTTAAGAAATCAATTGGCAACTATTGGGCACACCTACGATGAAAAGGAACTATTTGTGATAGCACTTAACGGATTACCTCTCTCATGGGACTCCTTTACTCAAGGAATCAGTGCACGTCCTAAATTGCCTAAATTTGATAAATTAAAAATTGATTGTCTTCAAGAAGAATCAAGACTAATAACTAGAGGATTGAATTTTAAAGATCTTCAAATCTTATACTCACAATCAAGAAGGAAAGACAATTTCAAAAGAAAAAGAGAATTTTAAGACAAAGGAGAAAGAAACTTTAGGAAGAAAAGGAGAGATTATCAAAATAGGCAAGGGAATTCTATCAATAATGGATGGAGAGGAAGAGATTATCAAATCAGGCAAGAAGGGAACTCTCACAATAATAGATGGATAGGGAGAGACTATCAAAACAACAATTTTTCAAAAGAGAGATCTCTCTAAGGTACAATGCTATAGATGTGACAAATTTGGTCACAAGTCAGCAAATTGTCCAAATTGAAACAATCATCAAGCCTCTATTGCAGAACTAAAAGAAACAGAATTTGAACACCTTGTCTTTTAATCTTCACCTTGAGAGGGAGTTTATATATGAGCCTTCATGAACTTAAAAGTCATGTTAAAACTCTTTCTAATTCTTTATTAGATTTTGGAATTTTATTTTTTTGAAGAGATATCATATCACTTGTTGTAAATAAATCAAAATTTTACTATCCATTGAGAACATGATTCTTAGCTATGTTAATCTAAGTAACGATCAAATTATTATATGATGAAAATATGATTTTTGCTCTTGATATTTGAGCATTGAGGCTCTTGACATTTGAGCGTTGAGGCTCTTGCATATTTGAGCATTGAGGCTCTTGATATTTGAGCGTTGAGGCTCTTGACATTTGAGCGTTGACGCTTCTGCATATTTGAGCATTGAGGGTCTTGGATATTAGAGCGTTGAGGGTCTTGGATAGAATCACCAATGAGGACTATCTTTCAAAGAACTTGTGGATGGAAATCTCACATGAAGAAAATCCACACCTTACATCATGCTAACATTATGTGCTTGTTACTTAAGATGACCTTATAATTGTTATTATCTTGTGGGAGATACTTATTTTGAAATTTTTTGATGATACCTTTTCTTACATAGATTTGAGATCTATTATTCTTATTGAGATAATACTATACATAAAGTTGAGATCTATATGTGATTATTGTTTACATCATGAGGATAATGTCAATGATGTTTCTTAACACTCATTACATGTGAACGATGCTTACATTATGTGTTATGTTTGAATAACCTTACATCTTGTAGTAGATGATATTACAAAGGTTGAGACATCCTGAGGATGATTAATCACATTGACTACATTAGGTATGATTACATCAGGCATGAATACATTATGTTTTTTATGGTTTCATATTCATTGAGATCACTTAGATTGAAATCTATTGAGGACTATAATTCATATGTTAGAATGAGATCTAGTTTGATAAAGATTTAGTTATTACATTATGAGGTCAATGTTATTGATCTTTCCCTCAAGTCCAAGAGGGAGTGTTAATATTTGTGGCCTTGAGACAAAGATAAATTATATTGCAAATGATTATTAATATTATGGACTTGGCAAAGATTAAAATAAATAATAAGTATGCTACTTATTATATGACATATCGCATTATGATTGAGAAGAGGGACAACTTGCATATTGAATTGTTGAAATTGCTATGAGGGCCGACTTGCATTATAGTCAGCTATCTATTGAGGTTAGCGGCTGAATAATGATAATTATAAAAGCTGACTTGCATATGCAAGTCGGCTGCCTTATCATATTGAATAGACACCTCTCTTGAGGCATACTTATATGGGATCGAGGAGTGCGAATTAGGCATCATCAAAAACATAACATGACTGCCTTATTTCGCACTTTCAGCAGACTTATAATTCAGATCATCATTGCATAATTGTTCCAACATTATAGCAGCTTCTTGGCAATTTGGAAAGAAGAATAGTAGACCTAAATTCACACCTGTAGAAGACCTAAATACATGGAGCGGACCTAAGCTCATATATTGTAGCAGAATCGGAAAGGCATTATAGTAGACCTTAAAGAGCAAATTGTAGCAGACTTAAAGAGCCGATTGGAGCAGAATAATAGCATTGGATTGAATGCTTCTTACAATCATTCAACAGATTTCAAGCATATAAATCGGGTATTATCTATCTTCTATTCATCTATATTTTCGAAAGGGATTAAGTCTCAGTTCTAAAAGATCATCTATAGATTGTTATTTTCTTTTCAAAGACTGAAATATTAACACATAAGTCTGCAATAATGCTTCTTAAAAGTGCTTTGTAATGTCCCCAATTTTTAGGCCTTTGGGATTAGCTGGTTTCAGTGACCCTCATAAGTTAATCAAGTTGTCAGAGGGGGTCGTTTGGCAGAGCTAGTGGTTGGGTTCCACTCTGGAGATCTCAAATGCCAGGATTGCTCTTCGTTGGGGTCAGATTGGCATATTTACTATTTATAGTAAGTGGTATTTTTGGCATTACTATGTTTAGCAGAGCATCTGTGCAATAGTTTCAGATGTTTCAGGGTTGATTATGCAGAATCTCCAGTTTGAGAGACTTACTATGTTTAGTAAGTCTATTTTGGTCTGGTTGCTATTTTATCGCAGGGCAATGTGAGCTCAGGATGCTGTCATCAGAAAGTTAGATGCTTTTGTCAAAAACTTTTTATAACATCACATTATATTTGAAGTTATTAAATTAAGTCTACTTTAATTTAATAACTTATGCAATTATATGTTATAATTTTATTGTGTGTTGAAGAAGGCTCTTAAGTGAAAGGTGTAAAGAAGAAGCCTTCATTAAAAGCTTATAAATAAGCCTTGAGAAAGCAATTTCATTCACCTATTGTTATTTTGATAAAATTGAAAAGTTGAAAAGTGAGTCTTGTGGAGAAAATCGAATTTCATGAAGGAGTGCTGGGGTTTGGGTGTTTGGTCTTCGGCTTTTGGAGAAAACAACAAATTCTTGGTTGGAAATTGCAGAGATTTATTAGCAAATCTGAATGCCAATGTTTGTGAGTATGTTTTCCTTGTATAAATTCTGAGTTATGGATTCCGTCCAGAATCTGTTGTAGCCGTACGGAATTTGCTGGTGATTTTTGGTGCAACATGAATGGCAAGGAATCAATCATTGTTTCTTCTATTTGTGTGATAGTTTGGCAGTTGTGTTGACCGTTGTGGAGACTGAATTAATTGGTTATAGGCTGGGGCTTTGTTAGTGATTGCTTTGCGTGTTTGGAGGCTGCGTTAAGGATCTAGGAGGGCTGTGTTTTTGTTTGTGAGCTGAGAACAACTCTTATGGAGGCTGTGTGACTTTCCTAGCAGCTTTGACTACATTTCCTAAGTGCTGTGTATGATACCAAGGAAGAGGCGTCACTTGACTTTTGAAGGTATTCTAATAAGGTGCTGCTCCTTAATTAATATATGTAATGATTTTAATAAATTTTCAGCCTTGTGAATGAATTATTAATGAGCTTTGGAATCAAATTTAAATTGCTGTTGGTTGTCAAGTTATTTTGGTTGTTGGAAAAATTGCAAAGGTTATACTTCTTTTGAAATTCAATAGAAATTTGCAAATAAAATTGAGTTAGAAGCTAGATTGCAATTGAGAGCTAGTTGGGCTCTTCACATGCTCATAGATGCACTTTAGATCCACTCTAAGATTGGCTCAATATCTTCTCTAAATGGGAATAATTTTCAAAGAATACTTGATAAAATAAACATCCAACCTTTGTCTATATATACCTTGTGAAGATACGTCTTCACCAACCAATACACCCCTTCGTACTAGGTCAACCATGGCTAACGTAAAGATTTCTATTTAAATTTTTGCCTCCCAAAGTAGGTGCCCATCTTGAAGAGGTTGGACCAAGCAATTTTATTTTTATGCCAAAAGTCAAAGGTCAGCCAAGATGGAATATTAATTTAAATATTGTCTAGGGCACCAAAAATGAAGGTTGACCAACATTTTAAGTTTGTCTTGACAATCATAACTAAGCATAAATTTATTTATTTAAAAATTAATTTAACACTAATTATTTTCAGCGGTCCTCAAATTGCTTCAACAATCCTTTGACATCAATTGCAATAATTCAACAATCTTCCCTTTTGCAATTGATGGCAAACCTACAAATGGCAAGGAGCTTGTGCGACCAAGAGTGACACGATTTGCTAGCCATTTTCTCACATTGCAAAGCATTCTTGGTGCCATTCCTCATCTTAAGCAAATGTTTGTGTCTAATGCTGGGTTGGAGTTTGCATTCCCCAAAAAACTTGAGGTGGAGAAGATAGTAAGTGTTGTTTTTTATGATGGGTTCAACAAAAGTGGAGACGAGTTGATCAAGATAAGTAACAAACACAAAAAAAACTTTATACAAGAATCTATTTGCTGTTTTTTTTCTTTAGGGGTTAATTTTGTAATAATGTAAAATTTGTTTTCATTTTCTTAGGTGACAAAACCTTTCGTAAGGGTTCTTCGTATGGTGGATGGAGAGGGCATGCCAATGGGTTTCATTTGTGAAGCAATAGATAGGGCCAAAGAAGCCATTTCACATTATTATGACGAAAAATTAAAAAAATATGAGATCCTTTGGTGCATCATTTATTGTAGGTAAACCAATGCCACCAACCAATACACGTCTTGGCGTACTTCTTGAACCCGAAATTCTACTTTTATAATTTGTTTAGGGCTGATGAGGAGGTCATGGTAGGTGTTGTTACATGCATTGATAAGATGGCACCTGACAGTGACTTGAGAGACAAGGTTCTTGATGAGTTGGAGGTGAGATTTGACATTTTCTATATCTTATTTATGATTTGGAAATGTTCATTGTTGAGTTTGACAATTCTTATTTATGAATTTGGAAATGTTCATTTTTTCAAGATTTGCAAGGGTGCAGAGGGGAGACTCTTCTCTTCACAACAAGCAATTGATAGAAGAGAAAAAAAAAACACCTAGGTAAAACATTTTGTTCAATACTAGATGAAAATATGTAATGTTCCCACGTGCATCACCCGGGTTTTGGCTAATTTCTTATAATCTCTATTACAAGATACTTCTTTCTAGCTTTAACTCATACTTATGTTTAGGGTTGTCACAAATGATTGTGTGGAGAAGTATCGATAATGTTAGGATGTTTGAATGCTAATGTGGCCTTGCACTAATTGTCAATCTTTCTAGTATAACTCTTAATCTCCTTATAATACTTGACATGATGTGGAGATTATCCTTGATCATTAATATCAACTATATAATTGTAAGAGTCTCACTTCTACAATGCTAATGTGATATGACATGCAAGGTAGCTTGGAAATTGTTCCTGACTGTCAATGATCAACTTGGTATCCCATTTGGTAGAGGTAGCAAACTCAGATATGAAGTTTTGAATTTGCAATCAATTTGATCTGAGTAGGCTAATGGTCAAAGAGTAGATCCATTATACAGATAAGATGTTTTTAATTCTACCTCACTGAAGTGGAAATGATTGTCTTCATATATCTTCCAAATATAATATGAGTCGCATATCCAAAAGACTTATTTCATGTCTATTAACTGTCACATTCTTTCCTTAACAATAAACATACCATTTCATGGAAATTATGGAGTCTTCCCATTTGCTACATTCACATGGTATCTAATTGTTGTAATCATTAACAACTAATTAATTCTGTGCCTCTTTGTAAAGATATACAGTAGTTAATATTTATCAATCAATGTTGCATAATAACTCATTAGTCTTTCTCCCTATTTGTTAATTAAAGATGTGTGATTATATCTTCTGATACCATTAAGGAATGTTGACATTTATACAAGTCACTGTGCTGATCATCATTGATCGTTCATGATGATTATTATCGAGAATGTTATAGATTTTATTGATAAATTATCCTCTCACATTTAATCGATCGGTCCTATTAACAGCACATTTAATCGATCGGTCCACTATTAACAGCACATTTAATCGATTGGTCCACTATTAACAGCAATTGATCTCCTTATAATTACATCATCCATTCATCTTTGGTATAACCCTTCTTCTTATCACCCATCAACACCTTTGCAGACATCCTTAATATGTTGGATGGTGAGTTAGACCTGATTGATATTGTCCTCAAATCTATAACGTTATTAGTCACAAAATGCCATGTTTCCATCAATGATATGGTGTCCCTGTATTCGCCATTGAATTTGTTGATGAATGTTTATAATATAATTTACCACCGACAATGAATATATTTGATCGAACTCTTAATGCAGATATAGACGTCTTCTCAAGGTGACTATTGTAGTGTATATATTGTCATAATCCCAAACTCCTTTATTATTCTTATCCCTTTTTCATTCCTCTCGTATGTCATTGCTGACTGGGTATTCCCTCTTGTCTTTTTTCTCTGTTTCTTCCTCTTATCGCTCACTCGATGTTCTTTTCTTTTTTTCCTCTCTTTGATTTTAATGATTATATAAATGCGACACAATATCCCCTTGGGAGTTTGAGAGACACATCTGTTCCTTATAGCGGATCATATCTTTTCAAGCTTGTTTTATTAATATTCACTATACGTAACCTTTATGTTGTTTGATCGCTGGTCAAATATAATTGCTGTTGCATTATTATAATCGTTGGCCCATGGTTATTAGTTTGCTGTCCAGTCATCGATTAGATAATATAGTTCGGGATGCACTTAATCCTCATTTCGTTGTCTAGCTAATGCCGTCTAAGCATCCATAACTTATAATTGGAGTTGACGGTTTGTTTATTATTTAGTGATAATATTGATTATAATTATTATTCATTGCTACTAATAGATTATTATCATAGAACACTAATTATTATTCATTAATATATTATTATTTTACATATTGTCTATTTTTAATATTATTATTATTTTTCATTTGTGAATAATATTATGTACTATATTATTAATAATTTCTTCATTATAATAATGTAAGATTATAAATTCAATAATTATATATATTGAATCTATTCATTAAAATCTTATTATAGCTATGTTATCTTATTTATCTATTTATCTTTATTGCTATGATTAGGAGGTTAACGGGGGACATGACAAAATATTATAAACTTGATAATGATTGTTACAATTTTTACTCAATTCTAAATCTCTAATATTTTTAAATGTTTTTTTGTAGATTTATGGTGGGAGGATTATGGTGTTGGCATGCCTAATCTTCAAAAGACAGCCATCTGTGTTTTGTCCCAGCCATGTAGTGCTTCTGGGTGTGAACACAATTGGAGTTTATTTGAGAATATTCACACGAATTAACATAACACAATTGGAGTTATAGGAGTAAACGATATCAAAACACCATATGAATTATGGAAAGGAAGGACTGCAACAATGAAATATTTTGAAGCGAACTTGGAAGCACATGTTACATAAGAAGAGATGAAGAAGATTTAAGAAAGTTCGATTCTAGAGAGGATGAAGAAATATTCCTAGCTAATCACAAGAAGTAAAACTTACAAATGCTACAACAAGAGGCTGTGCAAGGTCATTGAAAGTGCAAATGCGAAAGTAGATGAAGGAAGATACTATGAAGAAGTGTAAGAAGGTGTTCCTCAAAATGATGAAGATTGCAAAAAGAGGAAAAGGAGGAAGAAACTACGAAAGAAACAGTTGCACAAAGGGACCCAAAGAGGCCATCAAGAGCACCATTCAAGACACTATCCAAATCTGTCCAAAAGAATCATCCAAGAGACCTGAATATTGGGGACGAAAATACAGAATCATCCAAGAGAAGTTATGTTAATTGAGTCAAAGTTGTGCCATAACTAGCTCTCATCTTCTTACCCCATGTAACATTTTTGGCTTTTGATTTCATTAAAGATGTAGAGATTATTAGATGTTCTTTATGTGTCTGCTATCAATTTCCCATCCTTCTTGATTGCACATCCTTTAGGATGAAATGTGAGTGCTCCCTTGAAGATATAAAAGGCATTAAGGTATTTGGTAAGAAATGAAAAGTGGTGTAGCGGAATTTAAAAGGCTGACTCCCACCAAGAAGTCACCATGTTTTGGACAGGTCATCCTCTTTGGATGAAGCACATCCTTTAAAGAAGTGACTTGATGGGGATAAATGAAGGGAGAGTTTGACATAAAAGATACAAAAATCATACAGAATTAAAGCAGACCTAGCGCAGATCTTGAACAAGAATTATTGCAGTAAATTGTGGGAAGTTAAAAGATATACCAGAAAATATGTCAGAAAAGATATAAAGAATATATATGCAGATATATGAAGGGTTATCTCTCTTGGTGAAGATGTATGTTGTAGTATAAAGGAGATGAGTGAGGAGTGTGATGAATAAGAAAGTTTAATGTAATATCCTTCCAAATAGTAAGCAGATTTATGAATATTTTATAAGAAGATTAATGAAGATTCTATGAGCAAAGACTTTATTAGACTTGTAAAGAGGGTTTCATGCAAAGATAAAGAAGACTTTTGAGTAGAATTGAAGCATATTGAACAGAGTATTGTGAGAAGCTGTAAGGCAGATTTATAATAAGTTTTATGAGGAGACTGATCAGTTTTATGGCAGTTTTATTCACCATAATAGCAGATTGGAAGAAGAGAGTTATGGCAGGATTTATGGAGAAAAATTGAATGAGGGGTTGGTGCCTCTAGTAGGTTGGAGACTATAAAATTTGGAAGAGATAATTATATAAGCAAATAGTTTGCCGTGTTTTATTCCCATAAGGGTTTCCACATAAATATTGTGTTATTGAGTTTCTCTTGTGTACATTGTTGAGAAATCAAGATCGTTCTATAGAGAAAAATCTGATGCTCTTTATTGTGCTGTTCGTAATATCTAAATGTCTATGTGAGTATATATATATATTATTGATTATATATTCGTATGCTGCTGAGGAGAAGAAATGCACATTTTAATTGATTACTTTCCTCAGCACATACAAAATATATTATATATGAAATGAGGAGTAATGTCTATGTAGAGACATGACCTTTCGATACTACTGCAGATTATGCACGATAAACATATATTAATTTTGCAATGTATTTGATTAATAATGTGGTGTTACGAATAACTATCATCCAATAGTTATTGTAACACATAATATAATGTATGTGTTACAATAACTATCAGATATAGTTATCGTAACACTGTTGTTTATGCAGTATCAATATTGCTGCTGTTTATGCAGTATCAATATCGACTTAAGTCGATTCTAATGTATGCAACAGTTAATGCCCAATTTAATATGCAGTCGACTATTATATATATTAATAACCATGATAATAATATATATATATATATAGTCGACTAGTATATTGAGTCTGATGAACATAATTCATTCAATTATATAAGTCAATCAGATCGAAGCTATAATTCAACACTCCCTCTTAGCAAGAAAGGATTGATTATCACAAGATGTAAGTGTTATGGAGATCCTTGACTCAATTTGGAACTAGATTTTAGAATAACACTTAATCACTCGATATCAGGGTTGCCGACATGGTCCGGAATACAAGTTTAATGTACTCAACCCGATAGAAGAAATTTATCACAATCCCCGACTCAATTCAGAATTAGATTTCAATGATAACTAAAACATAACTTCATATCAAGATATCCGACACAGCCAGGGACATTAATATAATGTACTTATCCTGATAGAAGAGTTATCGTAATCCCCGACCAATTCGGAACAACATAAAGAAGTCATTAGTCATGATCAATACTTATTATCTCAATATCATGATATCCAGCACATCCAAGACAAACACTGTTAGGGTGTCAATCATGATATAGTAGTTATTACACAATGCAGTAATAACATAAGCATCAAGATATTCAACACAATCCAGGACAACCCTATTCGGGTGTCAATCTTGAAGCTTGGTTAACTATTGTCAAGATCGTCACCTTGAAATAGTAACCTCAATTATTTACACAGAAGATCGTCATCTTCTTTGAACAAAAATGAATGGACCCATAAAGTCACCTTGACTCTTCTCAAAGGGTGGATCCACTATGGCTCATCCCAGGGAGTGGAAACCAAGGCTTCCACCTTAGACTTGTCTATCAAAGACAAGAATTATTTAAGATACAAAAATGATGGATCACTAAAGCTGAAACCTTCTTTTCACCTAAGGCTTTACTCATCAACATACCAAGGTTATCTGAAAGTACACAATCTTCTTTCTAGCAAGAGGTTTGGTAAGAATATTGGTCATTTGTTCGCACTATCTCATAGTCTTGGTGAATTCCGAGCTTACAAAGTATACACCATCTTGACATGGTACACTCCCTTTGAATTTGTATGACCAAGATCCTGGGGTGCGAACTTAATTTGATCTTCTAGCTTCTCCTTCTGACATATAGCCTTCTCACATGGTAATAACCATAATTTTCTGCTACAATTTCTTGATTACTAGAGAACCAACAAAACATGGGCTACTCCCTCTGAATCAAGATCTTGAATGTCCACTAATGCATATCCTTTAGCTTCTCCCTCTGTCACGAAGCCATACCCTATTTATATACTCAACTCAGTGTCACTGCAGGATGTCACTTCATACCTTCCTTCCTGAGAGAACCAATATGAATAATCTGAATAGTCATAAGGTTACATTGGCTAGCATAAGATGCATTTTGATCTTTTCCAAGGCCACAACATTAACACTCCCTCTTGGACTTGAGGGAAGATAATAAAGACCTCTAGTATGATGTTTATCTCAATGAGTTGTAGTCTCATGATGTATGGAATGCCTTAATCAGGGATTCTATCAACATGCATCTCATAGGCAATTCTATCCATGAGTTCCCACTACTATAATCTCATAATTGTTTTACCTTCAATAGTGAACTCCCTCTCAATCAATATGATCGAGTTTGTCCAAGTTGACTGAATCATATGTTTCCTTAGAAGCTAAATTTCACCAACTTCTTGACTTTTCTAAAGATGTCAAACTCCCTCTGTTTCTGGATTTCATATGCTTTCGTCCTAAAAGTATGTCATAGATAGATTACGAATAGTTCACAAGGCTAAACTATCTCGAACATAAAATTGATGGAAGCATACAAAATGTATTATTTAATAAACTGCAAATTCATATGGATTAATAAAACATGAGATACTTATCTTTAAATATTTTAAAGTATTTTCTTTTGTAAGGTGAGCCCATTAATACGATACTTGTACCCATCGTACTTGATATCAATGTATCTCACAAGAATTGAAGATGCACCAACTTCTCTTCATACTTAAGTTGATACATCCTGCCAAATTCTTTCACATCCTTGTGATTGTAATCATATTATGAAACTCTCGCAGATAAGAAGAAGCCATGGTTTCCAGATTCCATGCTAGGAACTCAATGCATGTGCAATCCTTTCCGGACTGCTCTCCCAAGCAAGTCAAAAGCCCCATGGTAAGTAGGATGATCAGACCTTGACATGAAACTTTGTATTTTCATTTAGTCTACATAGCAACATCTTTGTAATGTTTGTGTCCGCTCCTAGAGGGTTAGGACTGATTTTATCACAAAAGACTTCTTTTGTTATTGATTGATGACGGATCTTCAATTGCTATATGACTTTTGAGAATTCTAATACATTGTGGCTTTTTATATTAGGGATGTGTAGATGTAACTACATCTAATATGTCATCAAATAGATAATAATCTTCAAATTTTTTATATGATCAATTAATCTGCAACTACAGAGGGGTAGATATTGATCTGCAAATCAATGGGTAATGATTTGTAGAAATTGTATTTTATGGTGGTTGTTTAGATTCTACCCATGCAGGACTAATGCTACTTTGATAGGGATCACTCCATATATATATTAGTCGTGCTGGGAATAATGATACAGATATTTTTAATAGTTCGATGTTTATTGGTTTCAACACTCTGTCTCTGTTTCAAGAATTGCAGAATAACCATTTGAAGCCCTCTTCTGAAACATAATCCTTGAGCCACATTCCTATGTTAAAGTCCACAGGTAATTTCCAATGATGATCCACGATAATGATTGTGTTGGCATTAAGCGATGGTAACCGGTAAGCCTCCTACCAGTACAAGTATTGTCATTGATTGGCAAAAGAGGATAGAGATTTGTCATCTCTCTAAAGTCTAAAGATCTAAGGAGATTTGTATGAAAAGAGGCTGGTTTGGCAACCGGTGACACTATGCAAGAAAGAAAAGACTGTAATCAAAAGCAACTGGTCACTACAGAAAGTCTCAACAACCGGGTAATGTATACAAACAAGGAAAGGAGGATACAACCGGTGTCAACAAGCACAATGGAAGAAAAGGTGCAAACCGGTGTCAACAACACAACCGAGGATAATGTGCAACCGGTAAGCAAAGGAAGGAACAGTGACAAGTTAAAACTCTTACCTATTCACAACGTAAGGATCTCAACCGATCAAGAAAAGACTTCGGTATGATACGATGAACCGGGGAAGTCATAGTCAACTATCTGTTTGAACCAACTCTTTGATCGGGATTTACTGCACTAAATTCGGAAGACTTTGAGTTAACATGGTGATCGGTTTGAGGCGCGTTGGAAGGTTTTAAAGCCGAAATCTGTGGCTTTGAAACAAGGAGTTATCTCTTGTGAAGCAAAGGTGCTTGACATGCATCTATTGTTTTCTTCATAAAACAGATAAAGCAAGAGCACGCATCAGATGTTTCCTCAATGAACTAATACTCCACAGAGTGATGTATCCGAAAGGGATCTGAAGTTAGGTCATGCATGAGAGGTGCAATTAGGGCAAGAACTCTATATATTCTTCTGCCTGTTGAGAATATGAGCTGCCTTCATTCTGCCGAAGAAAAGAGTGAACTTGTACGCTTAAAGAAGCTAAGGTAAATATCAAAGAGAAGAAGAAAGAGAAGAGTGTGCATCGAAGCACAACAGTAGAGGAGAAACACACTTGCGGCGACCGGTGATGCTTCTCAGTTGAGCACAAATAGAGATCTTATCAGGCTATGCACAACCATTTGTAAAAGGTCAATCTTTCTATTGTTTTCTAGCAATTACAATAGTTAAATCCTAGTATTTGGGTGGACTCTAATAGGTCCCTTGTATCAAATCCCTTAACCGGGTGACATCTTGTAAGGTGTTCTAAGTCCTCTAACCATGCAGGCACTAACCGGCCTTATTGTAACAAATCCCTTAACCGGGTTGCATCTAACAATGCGTTGTAATCCTTTAACTGGGAAGGTTCCTAACAGGGCGTACTCCAGAAGAGTGCAGAATTTGTGAGGTCTCCTCACACCGTGGTTTTCACCCTAATTGGGTTTCCACGTGATAAATCCAGTGTCACTGTGTGATTGTTTGCTTGATGTTATTTTATGCTTGAATCTGTTTGGCTTACAGTTATAAGTATACTTCACCAGATTTAAAGAGAAGTTTTAAAAGTGTTGATTCACCCCTCCCCTCTCAGGACCGGTTGGGACCGTTAGATTGAATTATCTCTTGCTTGTGGAGTTCCAGACTTGTGCATTTAATATAGTAATACGAGGATGTGAATTATTTCAGCGTTATATATTTGCCTGATTGCTAATCCCCCTCAATTTTGCCTTTCAATCCTCATAAGCCGCTATATTTGGTGTTTAAGTAGTTACCATATGTGCCATGTTGCGATAATTACTTGTTCGATCCCTAATTTGTTTGGAACCGTAAAACCCCCTTGATAATCTATGATTGATTTTTCCCCTCAATTCCTATCTTGCAAAAATATAAAACAACATTAGTTCAACTCCTACCGATCACACCACTTATCGATGATCACACTTGGTCATATTAATCTCATATTGATGGAGGTCTACAGATTGGTGAAAGAGGAATGAAGCTGAATTTCCCTTGCTGACCAGTAGATATGTATATTGCTGACAGATTGGTGAAAAGGGAATGAAGCTGAATTTCCCTTGCTGACCGGTAGATATGTATATTGCTGACAGATTGGTGAAAGAGGAATGAAGCTGAATTTCCCTTAGAAAACTCCCAACATATGAACCGTGATAGCCCACTTTATAGTTACCCAACCCATTTATTACCAGCATAATTTTCTCGACAGTCAATCTTGAAGAGAGATTAGCCATATAGCTGGACATTAAAACGAACACTACAAACACCCACACTACAACTACTATTCGACTCAAACTGTTCCGGATTTGCTCTTGCTGAGCGCAAAACACGGTAGAAAAAGCAAACCAAAGTACAGTGACCACTTCGTTGATAGAACTTCCTCTTAAGTCGGGATTTATTTTATGCTCGAGCAGCCACACAACTAGTCCTGTATATAAAACAAATGCCACCGTTGCAGCCCATAGAGACTGAGTAAATGGCAGGAAGAACGTCCAAGCGTTGTCAGCTTCCTCGTTGATGGTCGTGCGAGCTACAATCACTAAACCCGTTTGCGTGAATGGTACTGTAAAATCAACAATTTCACTCCGATTTGCTTTGATTGTAACGTCACCCACAACTGTGTCGTATTTCTTGATCAATTCTCTATATTACTTCAATGTCGTTGTTTAGACTAAGAACATATATAGAATTTTGTCACCAATATCACTGCCAATTTATCACCGATTGCTCGTGAATATATTTTATTCTCTTATAGGTTAGGCTTTGATACCATGTTGAGAAATCAAGATCGTCCTATAGAGAAAAATCTGATGCTCTTTATTGTGCTATTCGTAATATCTAAATGTTTGTGCAAGTATATATATATATATATATATATATATATATTATTGATTATATATTTGTATGCAGCTGAGGAGAAGAAATGCACATTTTAATTGATTACTTTCCTCAGCACATACGAAATATATTATATATGAAATGAGGAGTCATGTCTCTACATAGACATGACCTTTTGATAATATTGCAGATTATGAACGATAAACATATATTAATTTTGCAATGTATTTGATTAATAATGTGGTGTTACGAATAACTATCATCCGATAGTTATCGTAGCACATAATATAATGTATGTGTTACGATAACTATCAGATATAGTTATCGTAACACTGTTGTTTATGCAGTATCAATATTGCTGCTGTTTATGCAGTATCAATATTGACTTAAGTCGATTCTAATGTATGCAAAAGTTAATGCCCGATTTAATATGCAGTCAACTATTATATATATTATTATCCATGATATATATATATATATATATATATTGTCGACTAGTATATTGAGTCTGATGAATATAATTCATTCAATTATATAAGTCAATCAGATCGAAGCTATAATTCAACATACATGATTTTTGAAATTAAGTAAATGATGCTATTGTGATTGAAATGGTGGCCAAAACCATTAGATCTTTCACCACTGAATCCTGCAAATTCTCCACGGAAGCCTCAGAGATGGGAGACACGTCCCCGTCCCCATGCTTGGGACACATCTCAGTGGGTCGGGAATGCATCTCTGTGCAACCCTGGTAATTATTGAATAATATTTAGATTATTTGAAATTTTCAATTACTTGTATTCTGTGCAGATAAGTGAATATAAATTGCAAGAATTTTCTGAATGTGGGTTGTGAGCTACTTTTCTGCCTGTCAAAATTCATTCCAAGGTTTTTTGAACTCATTCTAGTTTAATGTAACTTTTCACAATCAAAGAGCTTCAAATTTATTTTAGTATAGTTCAGCTACAATTGTGCATCACATTATCCAAATTTATATGGGTTCTAAGTTTCAAGAATGTCTTTCATTGTTTGAAATGCTTTCCCAGCTTTAAGGTATATGCAAAGATATTGGTTAAGCTGAATCTGGAAATTTTGGGTCTTGGAGTCTTTTCATATAATAATTGCCTAAAATAACAGATGGAATTAGTCTGCATTTGCACAAACATTTTTCTTGTTTAGAAAATTTGATGAATTATTTAACTTTTTACAGGGTGTTGACCATTCATGGCTCTAAGGATGAGATCATTCCTATCACAGATGCGTTCGAATTTGATAAGCTTATTCCAAATCACTCTCTTCATGTTATAGATGAGGCCAATCATAATTATAGTTTCCATCAAAATGATTTGGCATCTGTTGTCCTGAACTTCCTAAAGGCTGTTTGATATACTTTCAAAGTCAATGTAGACTAAGCAGCACCTTGTTCAAGAATTCTATGTTTCTTTCCTTCGAAATGGTTTCTTCTCATATATTTGATTTTTTAGGTGAAAGATTATTAATTTTATAATCAAATGATGTCTCGTATAATTTTTTTTTCTCTTTAATAAATGAAAAATAAACATTTCAATGAAACTCAGATGTAAGTTAGGGGCAATTATTGCCACCTTTATTTGATCTTCCTTGTATCTGGGAATTTATATAACTACTCACTGAAAATAGCTTTTGCTTTATCAGAGAATTTAATACATTAATGTCTTTGTTTCAGCATGCATTTAAGCAGTCGAATGTAGATGCTTAAAAAGTAATTTAGTTTGGCCGGTTAAAAAAGAAAAGAAATTATATCAATATTCAGAAGTGACAAAAATAGGTTAATGGGACTTGGAAATTCAATTAAAGAAAATAGCAAAAGTGATTTAAAAAACAAAGAACTGTAAAGCATCTAAAAGTCAAAAGTCAATTAAAAGCACATAGTAGTTAAAAGCAAAATGATCTATGAACACAAGCTTATTCTGAAGTGGGGGTTGGGGGATTGGGGTGAATCAGTATAAGACAAACGTTTAACTTTTTAAAAACTTAACCACCATAATAATATCAATCGTACAAGATCTAACAATTGTGGGACACAAGAACACAAGACTTATGTGAAAAGCTTCTTGGGAGAAAACCACATCAAAATATTACTTGTATAAAATTCTCTTTACAAGTTTTGTAGTCACAAACCCACAAAAAACACCAGTCCCTTCTTAAATGGTTTGTAGGCACCAACCTGCTGGAGAGAGCAATCGTCTCTTAAATGATTTATAGGTACCAACCCATTGAACACATGAATCCTTAGAACTGAGCACTAACTCACTAAGAGACATCAATCACATTTCTTATGGAGCGCCAACTTTTGAATAAACTTTTTCAATATTATGATCAAATGATTTACCTTCATAAGAGTCTTCTTGTAGATGTTACACTCTTTACTAATCTGATGCAATCACTTTAATATATTTCCCTTCTTAAATTTGCATAAACCTCTTTACAACTTTGCTCCAAATTCCTTCACAAATCTGCTCTAAATCACTTTGTAAATCTGCTCCAAATTTGTTCATAATTCTGCAATAATTCCTTTCTCAAATCTGCTCCAATCTTTTTCTTAAAATTTGCACTAAATCCCTTTCTTGAATTTGCTCCTTAACATATGATGATCATCATGTGTCTTCTTCACAAATCTGTCTTTATTATTTATTTATTCTTTTCTTCATGTAAGGCTGCTTGAGTTGGAATGATATGTTTACTTATTACACTCTCTCACCCATCTTCACTCATTTCTTACTTCCTTTAATATCTTCTTGCTTTTAATTAGAGAGGCATCCTTCAATAATGGATTTATTCTTTTCAAAGGATGTTTGCTTCTGTTTATCGACCTCTAAGCTGATCTCTGCCTTCATTAATTTTTATTGTTGCCTTTAGCAATCTTTATCGCTGCCTTATACATATTTATCATTGCCTTATCACTTCTCAATCATTGTCTTATGCATCATAATCATTGCCTTTTAACACAAGAAAGCCAGCCAGCATAGACAATTTGCTTGTATGGGATGAAGGCACCAACATGAGGGAGGTTGATCTTCATTCAAAAATAAAATTGGCCCACATATATTTCTATTAAAATATAATAAATATTCTTCGTGAAAACCTCACAGTCGGCCACAAGTAATTGATGTTAATCTTTAATTGCCATCTCAAATTGTTACTTGGAATGATTCTTGTAATGTATGTTTGCAGATGTATGCATGTCTTTCTTTTCATTTGAATCATCAACGACATCTCTTGACCTTTCCCTCTTCCCTTGACAACTGCAGTTTCCTTTGACCTCAATGACAATGAATTCCAACAATCTCCCCCTTCGTTATTGATAGCAACCTACACAAAAAAATAATTTGAATACGAAAGGAAAATAATATGCCCTCTTTTTGCTTTGCACCCCCATTTTTTATCTCCCCCTCTTTGACATCCTGACATTAATGGCAAAGGGTTTAGTACTTTCACAAAGAAAAACTCTGCCTTTTTGTAAGACTACTTTATTTTGATATCAGTGGCATCCGACCCTATTTCCTATAACTCTTCCCCTAAATTCGTACCTCTCCTTATGAACTTAATGATACCTCTTGTGCATTAAGTGTAGTTTGCACAGGCATGGATTTCTCCTCATTATCTTTCTCTTGCTTCCTTTTTCTAAATTATGTAAATTCTCTTTTCTAGTTGACCCCCAAAAAAGGAGTTTCCAAAAATCAACAAATCTGCAATAAAAAGATATAAAATTTCCCTTCTTTATTAGTCTTTGAAGGCAAATGAATCAAGAAACAGTGATCTGCTGATCACAAAACAAGCATATAGACAAAAGCCCCAAATTGCCTTAAGAATAGAGAGGTAGGACAGCCATTATATAGAAAATCAAAAGGGGAGGTGAAATTATGGGATTCAACCATATTCACCAATAATACAACTACAATATTGAATATCTGCAACTATCAACTATAAAATTAAATACATGCAACCATATAATAAATACCACACTGTGCAGTCAATAAGGACTGCAGGTAAGCCTTTGTGAAGATATCAACAATTTGATCTTTTGTACTACAGTACACAATTTCGATCAAACCTTGTTGAACCAATTCCCTAATATAGTGATGTTGTATCTCAATGTGTTTGGTTCTACCATGAAATACTGGATTCTTTGTCATTTGTATAGCACTCTTGTTGTCACAATACAACAAGATAGGTTCACTTTGAATGTGGTGTAAGTCTCCTAGTAGTCTTCTCAACCATACAGTTTGGCAAGCTGCTGATGTTGCAGCTTTGTATTCTGCCTCTGCTGTGGAAAGTGATATTGTAGGTTGTTTTTTGGACTTCCAAGAGAATACTGCAGAACCAAGGCTAAAAGCGTAACCAGAAGTAGACTTCCGATCATCAGCAGAACTTGCCCAATCTGAATTTGTATAGCCAACCAATCTGCTATCCTCTGAATGCTGAAATTTGAGACCATAGCTCAATGTCCCTTTAACATATCTGAGAATCTTTTTAGCTGCATTCCAATGTGTTTCCTTAGGCTCTAACATGAACCTAGAGACCAAACTCACTACAAATGTTATATCTGGACGAGTAGTAGTTAAGTAGATCAAGCTTCCAATCAGTTGTCTATATAGAGTAGGATTCACTGGATTTAACACATCTAGAGCAGACAATTTAAATCCAACTTCAATAGGTGTTGCAACTGGTTTGCAACTCTGCATCTGAAATTTTTGGAGGATATCTGAAGCATATTTTTTCTGAGACAAATATTTCATCTTTGTTTTGCCATACTTCTGTACCAAGAAAGTAGTGCATTTGTCCCAAATCTATCATTTTAAACTCAGTAATCATGGTTGCTCTAAACTCTGCAAATAAAGTTGGATTATTCCCTGTGTAGATAAGATCATCAACATAGAGAACTAAGATAAAGAATCCTTAGTTGAGCTTCTGATATAGAGATTTGGATCTAATTGACTTCGTGAAAAATCTTTCTGCTGTAAGTACGAGTCTATTCTTGAATACCATGCTCTTGGTGCTTGTTTGAGACCATACAAGGCCTTCTTTAATTTGCAAACATAATGTTCTTTAGAAGGTATTTCAAAACCTTTAGGTTGTGAAACATACACTTCCTCATCAATATATCCATTCAAGAAAGCACTCTTCACATCCATTTGATGAACTATCCAACTCTGCTAAGCTGCCAATGTAAAAACCAATTTGATAGTATCTATCTGTGCTACAGGTGCAAATGTCTCAGTATAATCAATACCTTCCTGTTGAATGTACCCTTTGGTTACCAATCTAGCTTTATGCTTATCAATGCTTCCATCAGATTTATACTTTGTTTTGTACACCCATCTTGTACCAATAACTTCCTTACCATGGGGTAATTGAACCAAATCCCATGTGTCATTCCTTTCAATTGTGTCTATTTCACTATTCATTGCTTCAATCCACTCTTATTTTTCTTGAGCTTGTTCAAATGTTTGTGGCTCATTATTTTCCATGATTTGAGTCATCAAAGCAAAATTAACTTTTGCTTGTGACCTTGTTGTCATCTTTTCAAAATTTGAATCCAACATAAGAGTTGATGGATGATTCTTTTCTGTCCTTTGATATTTTTGATATTTTCTTTCTCCTGCACTAGATGATTCAGGTACGTCTTCTTCATCCTCTTCAATATCATCAATTACTATCTCTTTTCCTTTTGTTTCATTTTCTTTGGTATATTCTGCTAGTTCATTGAATACCACATCTCTGCTTATCACAAGCTTTTTTGCTACTGGATCATACAACCTATATGCTTTATTTTTAGTTCCATAGCCAATAAAAATGCATTTAAGGCCTTTATCATCTAACTTAGACCTTTTTTCTTTTGGTATGTGTGCATAAGCAACACACCCAAATACTAAGTGATCAACACTTGGCTTTACCCCAGACCATGCTTGTTCAGGAGTCATCCCTTTAACTGCTTTTGTAGGACTTCTATTTAGAAGATACACTGTTGTGTATATTGCTTCTGCCCAAAAACTTTTATCCAAATTTTTCTCTTTCAACATACTTCTTGCCATTTCAACAATTGTCCTATTCTTCCTTTTAGCAACTCCATTTTGTTGTGGAGTGTAGGAAGTAGTGAACTCTCTTTTGATTCCATGATTTTTGCAAAAAATCAATAAACTGATATGACTTGTATTCACCTCCATTGTCTGACCTTATCACTTTGATATACTTACCACTTTGTTTTTCAACCAAGTTTTTGAACTCTACAAACTTTTCAAATATGTCTGATTTTGAAGCCAAACAATACACCCAAGTTTTTCTTGAGTAATCATCAATGAAGGTTAAAAAATACTTGGATTTGTTCAAAGAAGGTGTTTCCATAGGACCACACAAATCTGTATGGATCATCTCAAGATGTTGTTTAGCTCTATTGGATTTACCAACATGAAATTGTATCCTATGTTGTTTTCCAACAATGCACTTTTCACACAACTCTTTTGTGTCTTCAATTAATGGTAGACCTTCAACCATTTTTAATCTTTTGAGTAAAATTAACCCCTTAAAACTGAGGTGACCATATCTCTTGTGCCAAATCTTACTTTCACTAATTTCACTAGACCTTAGTGCTTGGTTCCCATGAGTAAAATGAAGAGGAAACGTCCTATCCCCTGTCATTTGTGCTCTTGCAACAATTGCATTCTTTTTTAATTTATCTCTTATTATGCACTCATTCTTATCAAAAGTTACTTGATAATTTTGCTCTAACATTTGTCCAACAAACAACAAATTCCTTTTGAGTGCTGGAACCAATAATGTTTCATTGATATGCTTCACTTCACCATATTTTGTTGTAACTGCAATGGTACCCTTACCTTTGCTTCCATGAGATTTATTATCTCCTAGTACTACAGTACTTTGATGCTTTTGATCCAAGTTGACAAATAGATTCTCATTAGATGTCATATGTGAAGAACATCCAGAGTCTATATACCATGCATTATTTTCACTTAAACTTGTATTGAGGCAAGAAATAAACAAATTTTGTTTATCCTCAACAGTGCTATGAGCACTTCTCTTTTCTGTTTCACCTTGTTTACTCCAACATTTTGAAGCATAATGTCCAAACTTATTGCAATGAAAGCATTGGACATTCCTTTTACTATTATCTCCCCCATTACTTCTACCTCTTCCTCTTCCAGCTCCTTTGAAGTTGCTACTTCTTCCTCTGAAATAATTTCCTCTTCCTCTGGAATTGCTAGATTCACCTTTGTATTCATTCTTATTGTTATTGTCATGTTTATTATGACTCTTGAAGAATGTGTTTCTTTTTCCTCTTATATTGGCTTTAGAGGAAAATGCTTGCTCTAAGCTTTCTTCATTACTTTTCATTCTTTCTTCAGCAGTTAACAAAATTTCACGTAATTCATCAATTTGCATGCTTGAGAGATCCTTAGATATCTCAACTGTAGAGATCACACCTTCAAATTTTGGAATCAAGCTTCTTAAAGTCTTTTCAATGACATGCTTGTCATCTACATCTTCCCCTAGTTTTTAATTTGACTCGCTAGGCCTTCTACCTTTGTTAGAAATTCATTGATAGATTCATGACTTGTCATCTTTACATTTTCAAAGTTCTTTCTCATTGTTTGCAATTTAGCAGTTTGTGCACTTTGATATGCATTACTTAATATTTGTCATGCTTGCTTAGAATGAAGAGCACCGCTTATCGTGGGAAAAATAGCTTGAGTGATTGCACCCTGAATTAAGAATAAAGCTTCGTTATCTTTCTTTACATTTGCTTTGTATTCCCTTTTTAGTTGGTTAGTTAATGCATTTACATCTGCTATCTCAACATAACCATTTTGAACAATTTTTCACAAATCCTTAGATTTGAGTAGAGTTTGCATTCTAGTGCACCAATATGAAAAATTGTCTCCTTCAAAGATGAGAATCAACACATTAGACATTACATTGTCTGCCATATTTGCCATAAAAATGTGCACAATGACCCAAGTTGCTCAACACCAAGTCTATGAGAGATCTGTAAATGAATACTCTCCTCGTCCCTTCAAATGAGACTCACACAAAAACCCCCCCTTTTTTTTTCTTTTTTTTTTCTGAGAGAAATAAGTATCAGTTACCACCGATAATACATTTAATTACAAATAGAAATATATCTCTTACAACAAAAAACTTTGATAAATAAAAAATATTCTAATTTCTCAATAAAGAAATCTCTTATATGATCATGCAATCATTAACAAAAGAGATTTTTAATTTTTATATATTTTTTTTAAAATATTACCATACTTTTTAAAAAAATATATGTAATCTCATCTAATAAAAACCTAACTCTACCAAGTCAAAGCTAACATAAATTATTAACTTTTAAAAAAAAGCTTATGTCCAAACCCTATGGACTTCCAGTTGAACTTCCCATGGAAAGCAAAGGAAGAAAAAAATAAAAATAAAAATGATATTTTTCTTTGCCTGGAGGCTGCCTCTATCCACATTCAAATAGCTACGCACACTAAAAGAAATTGTTGCAAACTCCCTGCACGCTGCCTATTTGAAAAAATATCTTTTTCAAATGTTAACTTTCACAAAGCAACCAATGCTACAGGTTGTTTACTTTTCAAATGTGCTGCTCCAGTTTCTACCCAGAGACTTCTCCAATTGCTACTGCAAGTTTTACTCGCAGACTTTTGTGATGGCAAACTTTCGTCACAAATTCAATTCCTCTTTTCACAGTTCTGGCATAGAATTCTCAAATTGACTTAAAAAAAATCTCTGTAAACTCACTCTCTGCTTTTCTTTCTCTTATTTATAATGACTATCAATTTTATTTTTTCAAGCTGGCTCTGATACCAAATGAAGGCAAATGAATCAAGAAATAGTGATCTGTTGATCACAAAACAATCATATAGACAAAAGCCCCAAATTGCCTTAAGAATAGAGAGGTAGGACAACCATTATTTAGAAAATCAAAAAGGGAGGTGAAATTATGGGATTCAACCATATTCACCAATAATACAACTACAATATTGAATATCTGCAACTATCAACTATAAAAAACATAAGATAAAATACAAGATGTCGCTCCCGATGAATTTTCTTGCTCGCGCCCAATTTGAATGCGCTGATGTGGGTGTATCTGCAGTGGCTCCCTTGTCTTCTGCAGGTGTCGTTGGTGTCCAAACTGGGCTGGTTGGTGTTCCGGCGGCTGTTGGAGTGTCTGTCGCGGCTGTTTCTGGGCCTTCGATGCTTGGCACTTGCTCTGCAATCTCCTACGCTGATGTTGCAGCGTTCGAAGCAAGCATCCTAGGTCTAGTTTCTTCTGGGTGGGGGGGCTCCTATTCGCATCCCGTTTCTGTGAGTAGTCCCATTCGTGTTCTTCTTGACTCAGAGATAGTTGATGAGATTTTGAAAAATAAGGATGATTTTTCTTCTAATGCTGCCATTTTCTATTTTAGGGGTTTTTGGCCCTCTCTTTCTGATCTGCATGCTTGGATCTCCAAGCATTGGGAACCTATTTTATCTGATGTTGTTCAGATATACCCTGTTGCTAGGGGTTTCTTTATTGTTAAATTTGATAATGCTGAAGATAGGAATACTATTCTAAGAAATAATTGTTTCATGTGGGAGGAGCGTTTCCCCCTGATGGCCAAACCTTGGTATATGGGGTTTGATCCTCTTACTGAGTCCTTCAACAAAATCCCATTATGGGTTAGACTGCTGAATCTTCCTCTTTACTTGTGGTTAGATTATGTTTTGGAAGCTGTGGGTGAGGCTATTGGGGATTTCCAAATGGTGGATCCCATCTCCTTTGAGATTTTCAAAACAACTTATGCTCGTATTCTTGTGGAGATGGACATCGCCAAGGGTCTTCCTAAGAAGATCACTTTGACTTCTTCTTTGGGCTCTTGAACTCAAAATTTTGACAATGAGGGTATTCCGTTCCATTGCTGGAAATGCCACAAGACTGGTCATCTTGCTGCACAATGTGTTTCAGATAAGGTCAAACCAAAAAAATCGCCTTATTGGTGGTCGGGGGTTGCTGGCCATAATTATACGGTTCGTAAAGCCTCAAAATTTGAGGGTTCGGCTGATGGCTCTCCACCTTCTAATCAGGCTGTGGCTGATGCCTCTGTGGATGCCTCGGTTGTCTTTGGTGATGCTGTAGTTGCCTTTGCTCCTGCCTTGGCTGAGACTGTTGTTGTCTTTTCCCAAAATGCTGATGTTGAATGTGGTTTTGTGTTGTCTTCTGGCGCTATTGGTCCTGCTACCCATGATGTTGTCTCTGATTCAGATGTTCTTGGTGATGTCTCTGTTTCTGCTGCTTTGTTGGTTGCTGGAGATGAGCGTCCTTCTTCCCTTGTCTCTCTTGTGAGGGGTCGGGAGATCAGTCTTAGTGCTTGTCCTGCCCCTTCTGGGGTTCCTGATGACACCTTCCCTTTTGTGGGCTCTTCTAGCTCTTTTGAGGTTTAGTAGAAGGCTATCAGTAAGATGGAGGATGGATGGACTACAGTTAAGGGAAAGAAATCTAAATCATCTACTCCTTTTGACATGAACTTTCGTTCACACAAGGCTGGACAAAACTGTAAATCTTGATTGTCCTTTGTTGTTCTTGCTTGGGTTGTTCTTTTTGGTAGGATCTTTTGTTTGATCCTTTGGCTTACTTGGTGGGGCACCACAATTGTATTACAGTCTTCCAATTGCTATATCTGGTCATGCTTCTGTATAAGGTTTCGGGACCTTTCAAATCCTGTTTTTACTTAATCAAAACTATCAACTATAAAATTAAATACATGCAACCATATAATAAATATCACACTGTGCAGTCAATAAGAAAGGATTGCAGGTAGGCCCCAAAATGGGCATTATTGTTGTCAGTCTTTGACACTAGTAATTGTTAGATGTCAATATCATAGTCATTTCACCTGATTGGTCGATGATACTCTCATGCAAGAAGCCCATTTCCAAAAAGGGTAGAATTTTACAAAGATTGTTAACACATTACTCCATGTTTTGTGACTGAAGTGAAAGTGTAGAGACTAAATGAGATAATTATTAAGAACCGTTGGTATCATAGTTATTACACCCAAAAGTTTCTAATGACAGTGTTGTGAAAAAAGCCCTTGGCAGTCAGTATACCTAATTTTTAACTAAGTGGAGTAATGCAAAAAAAAATAAAAAAATACAACTTAATACAAAGCAAAAATAAATTCAAATTTTTCAAATAGCTACTATGAAAGATTTTGTGTCCTTTAAGATTAAAAATTGTTATAACTATCAATAAACCTAATTTGGTAATGATGTCATACAATTAGCTCATTTCTATAGAAAACAAGACTAGAAAATTGTAAACGCATTGTTCCATGTTTTCTGAGTGTAGGGAAACATAGAAATAAGAAAAAAACTACAACTTAAATTGCAGGGAAGAATATTAAAAAAATATAGATGCCACTATAAAGATTTTATAGGTTAAGGATTAAAAATTGCCAAAGCATCACTTAATGTTTTCCAAGTGCAAAATAATATGTACACCACATTTTCCACTCAGAATTTTCAAAAATCCATATACCACTATTTAATTGGAATAAGCCCATGAATAGTTTGACAACGATATCTCATAAAAGAATTTGGGAGCCTAGAATACAAAACAAACACTTAAAATGTTGTCCTATGGAAAGGACTTGGGCTCCCATGTTTTACTCCTAGATTTCCATGGAATTGAAAAATACAGCTCCAAGATTAAATAATTTTTTCTCTAAAATAGTAGAGCACTCTCTCTATATACTTTAAATTGGTATTGGGAGGGGGACTAAAATTTAAAGTTGATATTGGAGAAGTGGGACTGAAAGTTTCCTCCACCAACTTGATAAAATTTTGTAAGTCTAGTTTTTACTTGCATATATTGATATATTTTATCTAAAAATCCTCACTTAAAAAAAATATCAAAAAATCCTCACTTAAAATTGCTT
The DNA here is from genome assembly GCA_027943335.1 of Chamaecyparis obtusa. Lineage (NCBI taxonomy): Eukaryota > Viridiplantae > Streptophyta > Pinopsida > Cupressales > Cupressaceae > Chamaecyparis > Chamaecyparis obtusa. The sequence goes on along the minus strand of BSBK01002406.1, from coordinate 153,647 downwards.
CACAAAAATAAACTTAAATCTGAATGAATTCAGCAACCCCATTGAAAACAATTAGCCAATCCACCTTCATGAAAACTTAATAAGGTTTACATCAAATGAACAGACACCTAAGATCATATCATTAAAATTTTAAAATGCTAATCTAAATCCTTACATTCAGCCATGTCCTTATCTGTTTACTCCTAAATACTATCAAAGCAAATTTAAAATGAAGTGGTGACAGAAATTTATACTTGCAATATAAAAATTTAAAAAGCTTTGAAGGAAAAAAATCAAATTGACAGATACCTAAAAATAATGGTATAAAAAATGATCATATTGATTCTTACATCCAGTCATTTCCATATCTTTGAAATTCTAAGTACTCTACAGACAATTTAACAATAAAACAGTGATACATATTCATACTTGCAACGTAAAAATAAAAAAAAATTTGCAGGGAAAAATGTAGAGGCATTAGAATAAAAGAAGCAAAACTGAATTTAATCATCCCTAAGATTCCAGCATCTTTAAAAACAATCTAAACAGAAAATAGCAATTAAATAATATAATCTATCTAAGATTTAAATTTCATTCCTTACTTTTGTCCAAGCCAAATAGAAACTTAGTGAGCCCTGCATAATTAGCATGCTCTGTTGGAAAACTCATCCCTGTAAAGATCAAGTGATCAAACGCAGAAAATTTACTTGCATATTTAAAAACGTTCAACAAAAGAAAGGAAATACTCTAAAAGAAAAAGGAAAAATCCCAAACCTATTACAAATGATGGCAAGGGATCTTGATCAATGCAACGATTCCAAATTTCCGGCTGGAAACAATTCTCTGCAGGCTACGAATCCGCTGCAATCGTTGCAACACAGACAACTCAGAATTCGCTGCAATAAAATACGAGAAAAAAGAAATTCCTACCGTTGGAAAACCAAAGACTGAAAAAAGCAGATTAATTCAGTCAATTGCATTCAATTTGCAGGCATTTCAAAAACAAATCTGGAGTTTCCAACTTTTTTAATAACGGGTGGGAAAATAAAAGATTTTAAATTTTTTGAGATGGCACGGCTAATTTCTGAGGAGATTGTTTATTAAAGACTTGATTCAATTTTCGAAGAAAATAAAAAAGTTGATTGAAAACCATGTCAAGCAGTGTGACTAACTTTTTTCTTTAGAAGCAAGTTATTTGGACTTATATTTTGAATGTTTGACTCTGAATTATGGTTCAATTATTCTGATAGATTTATTTAATTGATTATTTAAAATTAGTAGTCATAATTTTGGTGGGGTGTTGAAGGTTAAGTAGTAATTTATTTTTATTTTTATTTTTATTTTAGTCATTTAATAAATTAGGTCAATTGATAGATCTTACCACACATAGATTAACTCTTTCTTTATCTTTCTATGTTTGTCTTTTTGTTTCTATCGTTCAACCGTATATCATTTGTATTTTTTATTTTATTATTAAATCAATTTGAGATGTGTGTTTAAATCTAAAATTCTGCGTTTCCCCCTTTCTATTTGTATCTTCCCCATTTGATTTTAACTTCCTCTATGTCTCTCCCTCTCCTTCACATCTCTTATGCTCTAATAACTCTAGTTTATTGTTATACAAATCTTATTCAATTAATATAGAAATATGGTAAATCAAAGCCAAATGATTTGAATGAGGGTATTAGGAGCCATTTGGTAGGTGGCATTAATAATTGAAAAGTTGTTCAAGTGGTTGGTCACCTTGGAGTTCAAACATGAAACAAATATAAAAAGTTCATTTGTAATGTTTTCTAAAATGTATGAGTTTGGTGAAATATGTTGGCACCCTTTGGTCTAAAGTGCACTACTTCATAGTAGACAATCTTAACTAGTTGTTGATAAAATTGTTAAATAGCATTTAGTTTATCTCATTATATTTATTTGGAAAAATATTTTTCATAGTTCATATAATATATAACTGTATAATTAAGAATTGAATTTTATTAGATATTATTTTTAATAAAATAAAATGTAGTTAAATTATTTCTTGTATTAAAATCTAGATCTAAACCCCTCTAGACATATATTGCATAAACACATAAATCACTTTGAAAGATCTCGCTAACATCACCCATGTGTAAAGAGCCTCACTAATGTTAGTATACAAAATCAAATTTAAATGGAAATACATAAGTGAAAGAAATCTATAAAGTCCACATTATAGGGTATAAAACATCATGATAGCAATGCGAATTTTTTGTGAATGTCACTTGTTTCCATTGTGGACAAGGAAAAGACCGGTTAAAGTCTCAAGGGATGAACTACCCCTTGTACCACCTTAATTCAATTAGTGCTCTGGTGAGCTAGGGGTTATAACAACTAAATGAGAAAGACTTTAATCAATTAAGACACAAAATGCAAGAAATTGAAATAACTGTGTTAACAACAAATAATGATACTTTGATTACCAAAAGCAAAAGAGCATACCATCACAATCGATTGTTTAACTTTGCAAGCTATTTGCCTCAGACACCAGTGAAGGTCGACGATGACAACGTGGGTTTAGGATGTTAGCGTGGTGCGTGCTTGTCTAGTGTGGACAGAGTATGGAGATTATGACAAGAAACTAAAAACTAACTGGAATAGTAAGAGTACACTAATCTAATAACAAAAAATATGAAAAAACAACTACATTATGCAAATAGAGATAAAGCAAAGGAACGAAAGGTGACATGAAATCTCACAACCAGAGAAGATCGTAGGATTTTGAGAGTAGCTCCATCTCCTCTTTAAACAAACTTGCATATATAGAAATGAAAGAAAATTTTGGATGGTTGTTTGGAGACATGCCTTAGTTAGATCCTTGTTTTGGTGCTTCCACCTCCATAGCAGCCTAATAGACGAGATAGTGGTGATAGATAACCACAAAGATAAATGATAAAGATAATAATGAATGATTACGATGAAGAACTATGATATGCTATCGAAACATGAAACCAAGTGGAGTGAGGAGACCCCCCTTCAAAACCACGAAGCCAGAGCTCGATGTAATGAAAGCCAAATGATCGAGATGATAGAACCAAAATAGTGTAAGGTATCCCAATACAATAAATTACTCAAGAAGGCATGAAAATACTATAAAGATAAAGAAAAAATGAAGAAACATGAAGGTAATGCTAATGAAGCATGTAGAAGGTAAGAGAAAGCCAAGAAGACCAAATGAAGCTAAAAATGGAGTTATAATACAAATGGGTCTAATCTTGGCATCAGTGGGTAGTGGTATGAGGTGTTACACTACTATGGTGGATGTTGTAACACTTGAATGACTCACTGCATGTCTACAAATTTGCAAGATGAGTGTGCACTCTATCTCTATGGTACACAAATGTCTTGGGTCAATCGAGTCATGCAACCAAGAATCTAAGTAGGTGGTGACAAGGAAAAGTAAAGGGTGATGTGGTGATTGACATGTAAGTCTATGTTTTAGCTAAGGTAGGGACATTGCCTAATGATAAGATGCATAAGGGTGCAAATTTTTGACATTATGTTTCATCCCTGCCTTAGCTAACATGTCATAATAGGAGATGTGAGTTAAAGTAAAGAGAACTTACCTAACTTATATGTGGGGTGTTTGTCTACATAGGGTTTCCCCTAGGGAGAAAACCTCCAATTATTGTTGAGACGCATCTTGCATGCAAGCCGAAGATGAGCATGCTAGATGATGAAGACAACTTGTTAGATAAATATCATCGATGGTACTTCAATGGTAGCAAGTAGTGTTATGCTAGATATAATACGACAAGGTGATTTTGATAGTGCATCGATGTGAGTAGCAAGTAAGATAGTCACATGTTAGGACAACTTTAGATAGGGCACCGATGTGAGTAGCAAAAAGTAGATAGTTGCATGATAGGTCATCTTTAGATAGGGGAGTGATGCGAGTAGCAAAAAGTAGATAGTGCACATGATAGGGCTTAAGACATGCACTACCACAAGTAGCACAAGATAGATAGTTATGTGATAAGATGACTTAAATCACACTGGTATGAGTAGTGAATGCTAGATAGTAGAACGATAGGGAAAAATTTGATAAGATGGTGGATTGAGCCCCATAAAGGCACACAAATAGATCAAAAAAATTGAATTTATTGAGAAAAACTTGTGATGTAGAGACAACATGATAATCAAACAATAAGACAACAAGATAAAATAGATATAAGAGCAAGCAAAAACTTTAGTGGCAAATATTCGCCAATTGGAAAATATGTGGTGTTGGTGATTTCAAAATTAGTGAATAAGTGGGACCGAATGGGCTAGTCGGATCACCCTAACTTTATACATTTTTGGTCAAAATCAATACAATTCACCATTGTTTTTAATAATCAATTGTGTCTATTTAAAGATTTCACCATTAGAATCTACATTTTCCAAATAGTCTATTTAATATTTTTTCTTGCAATTTTAGAAGCATCGCTTAATTGACGACCATATTTGCCAATTAGCCATCACCAATTCTATTTGCATACGGACTTAATTTGCTTGACAGTTTTTGGAAGTGTGTCTTAATTCACTGTCATATCGCCAATACCATTAATCGTTCAATGTCGTGGGATGATTGATTTTGCCATTTTTATTGTAACTCCATACCAATGGATGGTCCATAATCGCCTAGAAAATTACAAGGTACATATTTTGTCGAGGTTTGATTTTTCCTACATTTACATAAGACATGTTAGAATTAAGCAGGATTTGCCAAATACTTGTATACCATTTAAAATTCCTGCTAAACTCACCAAATATGGATTGGTATAAATACAATCAAAGATCAAATTTATTTTTACTCAATTTGGTTGGTTCCAAACTCTCAATTCGGATCAATAGCCAAGAGTCTAACTAGGAACAACCATTGGCATTATTGTATTGTTGACTGCTAGTGCTACTCACTAAGAATCTAAATGTAAGTGATCATTTTTTTGAAGTATTATACTACTATTCATCTCAATATGTTCTCTAATCTGAATTTAAACACTCCTCGCCAAATAGAAAATCTATAATATGCCAAAATTTAGGATTTTCCAAGATGAAAATATTCCACATTCTCTTCCCGGACACTTCCACTACAAAATATTGTTGTTGACACCCAGTGCACAAAGATAAATTGGCCTCCATCAAATCAATCACCTTGCCACCTTACTCAAGAAACTTCTTTACCAAGACTGGGTGAAAATGAAAAGAAAAACCTATCTTCTACTACAAATAAAGCACCCCACATACCACACATGTGTCATGCTATCAAATCACTAAAAGGCTATTGGTTATACATTACCAAGGTACCTCCTCACTCACCACATTAGCCTTGGTAATCATCATACATCATTTCAAATCTCCTTAAATAAATGATTCAACATGCTTAGAGATGTATGGTCCATTTAATGAGTACTTCGCACACAATGTACATTGGCTCAACTAATTTGTCATAATTGGCCTTAGGTATCATTTGAATTGGCATTCCAAATTTAAAATGGTGGATGCATTTACTCTGGTAATTTAATCCTTCTCAAATATTTGAATACCCCTCCAATATTTGGAAATGAGATTGCCTACTTTGACAAAGTTTTTACTATGTTGTTACCTTCTCGCAGGTTGTGAGATTTTTTTTTTAAATGACCAAGTTTTTACTTAATAACATTCACAATCTTTTCAATTATCCAAGCATGCACCTTACCTTCCATAATGACATTAACAATAATTCACGAATCAGATTCAAGAAGCAATTGTTTAACTTCAATTTTTTGCACAAGTTCAAACACCAATATTGTTTCCTTCATCTATACAACATTGTTTGTTCCATCTCCAAGCTTGCTTGTGGCCATTGCCACAATGTTTCCATTTATATCTCTAGCCACACATGCAATTCCCTAGAGACCTAGATTTCCTTTTGATGGACTATCAAAGTTGATTTTGAACCAACCCATATTTAGTTTCTCCCATTTGACTTCTTCTCTCAACACCTTGATCAAATTAACCCTTGAAAGCCTTCAAACAAACAAAATTTTCAAATATGGCCATTGTCTTTATAGTACCAAATCAAACATTCCATAAGGATATTTAGCAGTATTTTGACTCATGGTTGTTGTATTAAGTAATTATTTAAATGATTTTTTGATGCAACATTCTGAATCATAGTTGTTGCTTAACTAATTTAGTAATTGAGTTCTCAATACAGAGACATAATCTTTCCACTATTTCTTCTTTTCCTTGAATAATTTTCCTATTACATTCTTTCCAAACTTCCCAAATGATAGAGGGCAGGCATATCTGCCAAATGCAATAAAAGAGCAATTTAAAGTTGATCGTAGGCCAACTTTGAAACATTTGTAGCAGGGTTTGGGAAAATGGGGCTTTCCAATTCATCTTCTTTAGAATGAAATGTAAGCAAGTAGATGTAAATTTGCAATGCAGTAGTAGATGATCAATCTTCTCATCGTTCTCTCTACAAATGACACACTGAAATGGACCATTAAACCCCAACTTGATGAGTCTTTCTCTAGTTCATATTCTATTCTTCAAAGCCAACCAATAGATGGATCCAACTTTGGAGAGACAAAATTATTCCATACTAACTGATGCAACCATTATTTTCCCTTTTGGGCATTTTCCAACATATATAACCAATTTTCACAAAATATTCCTTAGCTTTAGAAATGCACTAGATAATCTCATCTTTACCCCTAGAAAGAAGAAAAGTTCTATTTGCTAACACCTCCTTGAAAGTAACACTAGCCTCACTTCTTCAAATCAACTTCTCATAATTATTCCATCTTGATTATGAGGACACACCATCTTCCTCCTTGATCACAAAATGGGCAACCTTGTTACCCCACAAAGCTTATGTAGCTCTTTTGATAGACTTAAACCTACCATTCATCTGATGCAGAGGGATTTAAAGGTGAAATTGCTTACACAAGGCACTAGTTTCAATACTCAAATACAATGAGACACATGGAGGTATTCACTTTCAATGTCCTCAAAGAAATTAGGTTAAGACCCCAACATGGTAACATGGGCCAAACAATACAATAGACCTTTCCAAGGTCATGTTCACGAATCTTATGAGGTTTACAATCTCAAGTGACCTCAAACCAATCAAAAGTACCATTGACACAAACTCATTACCTCATCTAACACTATTTGCTTCAATGGGGCAACTAGGCCTTATAGTCCTAATCAATGGGCTTTTTTACTACATTTACCCAAACCATTGACCATAGATCCAATGGGTGACCATTTACTGAAATCTTTTTGGAAGGCTCAAAACACATGTTAAACTTGGCATGGGTCCTTTTGCAATAGTACAGACAAATCTTGACCAATCAGAGAATTTAGAGGGCTAATTAGGTCTCCTTTAAAAAGAGAGGGTTCTTAAAATGCTTTACCCAACCCAACCACCACTTGGAACATGTCACATTCACCTTAAACTACAAAATCTACCATTTTATAGTGCCCAAACCTCTCAAATCCTCCACTACAACACTTTGTGCATTCAAATTTCTTGTTTTGGGGCTTGTCGTATGAAGACGCTAGGCCTAGGGCATCAAGTTTCTCCTAGCCATCAACTTGGTTTTCTCTACCACCAAAATAATATTCAAACTATACCTAAGACCTATCATTTCACAAAGGATTAGGAACTTCCAATAGTGAAATGCCAAGATGTGAGCATTTTTGTCCCCAAACCCTGGTTAATGAGGGTTTCCAACCTATTTGTGGAAAAATGCCTCTAACTTTGTCAATACATAATGAAATGATCCCAAACCAAATTTAAATGATAGGAAACTCATTCACCCTTCCATCAATGTGACTTGTAGACCATGGGGACATTGTACAAGTCCACACAAATTAACTGTTATCAAGAAAACACTGTAAAAATTAGAAAATAGAGAAAAATCTAATTGATGTGCCTTCAAAAGTCTTCAAGGATGCTTTCCTCAACCATACTGAGGCATATTTATGATAATTACATCCATCCCAACTAGTTCTAACTGTATTTTGAATCAGTTAGCTTTTGGGGACAAAAGTGGCACTCTTTGCACTAAACGTTGCAAAAGTTGAACAAACAACTTTTGCAATTTCTTGCATCCCACTACCTAATCACTTCAAACACTCCTAATGTAATTCCTACATGCCATAAGTGGCTTAAAAATATAAATTACATCATTGGTACTCTATTTTAACGCTTGTAGAGGATTTGACCAATGTTGACCAAACTAGGTCCTAATTGGCTACAAGTAACCAATTGGCCTCAAGGCCTTACAAACTAACTAGAAATAATTGAAAATGGTCCTTAGGACCTTGTTACATCTTCAAAGAACATAGAAACACAATGAAAAGAAGAAAAATATAATTAGGCCTCTTGGACCCATAGGTTCTCCTGCACCATGCAATTGGGGAGAGAAGAATCTCAAGTCCCTCTTAAGATGAGTTATTCAACAGAGGTTCCATGTTGTTTGATTGCATGATCATTCATCTGAGTAGAGTCTTCTTTAGAAAAATCCCGCCATTTGATCAAATACTCCTCATAGGCCTTCTTCTTGGTTCTCTTCACTTCCTTGGTATTTAGGATGCACTCAAGCTTAATGGGTTGGATAAGGGGTAACTCCTTGACCCAATATTCATCCTCAATTGTTGTTACACATGTACCATCACTTGCAAACACAATTTTTTTTAAAGGATATAAATCATATACATTAAAAAAGAGATATGGCTACCCCGGGAGGTAACTCAATCTCATAAGCATTTTGCCCAAATTTGTGGACCGCCCTACAAGGTCCTCTCTTCTTCATCATGAGTTTTGTATATTTCCTTTTGGAAGTCTTTCTTTCCTCATATGTGTAAGCACCAAGTCACCAACCTTAAACTGGACATCCCTCTTCTTCAAATCTTACCTCTCTTTATATTTCTCTACATTGTTTTGAAGTGTGCCCCTTACTTGCTGGTGAATGTCCCTCATAGCAGTAGCAAAATCCTCTTCTTGAGAACTCCTCCTATCGATGCATTGGAAATACCTTAATTCATTAAAAACCCCTAGGGTGCATCCGATAAATAATCTCAAAGAGACTTCTACCAATACTCCTATTAAGTCTCAAAATTGCACCCTTGCCAAATTGCATTAAAACTAAGCATTCTGGAATAACATGGGAACTTTCCTGGGTTGTGGGCCTCCCAAAACTAGAAAGAACCTTCGGAGAAGGCCGACTTCCTCTATGGTACTTCACCTATAGAACCTTCTAAAACTACCTTCTTGATGGTAAAAGGGGTAGAAAGCTTAAATAAACTTAAAATACAAACTAAAACTAATAAGGTGATGCACCAAAATGATAAACTTGCATTATTCATAAAAATTATGATTCTTTGAACACCTAAACAAGTGGTAAACTTACACTACCTATTTCTTCATGCATGTGCATAAATATTGTTGGAATTATCGAAATATAAGTATTGAGACGGGAGGGGTGAATCAGTACCCTTAAAAACTTTCAAGACTAAAAACTTTGCAATTGTACATCTTAATTAACTGACTAATTCCATTGTTTGAAACATGCATTCATATAATTGAAAATTTAAAGTGCATGTAAACAAAACAATAAATCATACATGAAAATTCAAACTCATGACATATATTTTGGTATCGCAAAAACCCTTGTTAGAAGGTAAAAACTATGGTGGGGATGACACCCACAAATCTTCACTACTGCAACAATAAAGTATTTCGATTAAGGCTACAAGTTGTGATCACTTCTGGTGATCTTACCCTATTAGGAGTAACAAAAAGATTGACTAGATCTACCTGGTTAGAGGATTTTAACAACACAAAGTATGTGTGTACTCGGTTAAGAGATTTAGACAAGAATTGTTAAGTTCACTCTGTTAAGAGATTTTGATCTACTACAGTGGTTAAATTGATAATAGTAAAAGTACTTGTAAATAAAAACTTATACTTGTCTGATTCAGATCTGTGAAGTATCAAATAAATATCACCTCAGTGTGATGTATATGCTCTTATGTTCTGCTCAGTAGCCTTGTATGTGTTCTGAAAACTAATTGCCTCTATCATAAACCTTCTTGTCAAATAACCCTTTGTCTGATCTCTTGGTGTGTCCTTAGTGCGGCTACTCCTTCATGATACATGATCATAATGTTTTCTTTACAAATATATATCAAACTGACTTGTCCTAATTAGGGTTTACATCATCTTGGAAAACCTAAGATCAATGGTGTACAAAAATAACCTCTAGATCTAACATTACATAGGAATCATCATAAAAATTAATGATTACATCCATATTAAATATTTCTTGATCTTGGTAAACCATTTATTGATCAGAGTAAACCGTTTGCATAGATAAATGTGTCATTCCTTATTACTATGTTGTTTCCTTCTTTACTCTGTAATCACTACATTCACCATTCAGTTAATTATTGGTGCTTGGTTCATGTGAATGCTCGGAGCTCACTAGCTCGGTACTCGGTAATTGCCTATCACTCGGTAAGTGTGCTCAGTCAAACCTGTGTTCGGTTAACTTGAAGTTATGCCTTGACTTTTCTCGGTGTGAAGGCTTTGTATGCTTGACCGACTGTTCTATTTCCAACCTTTACCGACTGAATAACTGATTGATAGTAATGACTTTCCATTAATGCTCAAATAGAGATAACAATCTTCCCCTTTGGCATTAGAATCAAAATATTATGTATATGTACCGATTGTCAAAAATATATACAAACTCAAGAATATGCTAACTCCATATATATACAAACTATATATATTGACTTTTTTCTTTACAAACTCCCCCTTTGTGCATGCTCTTGGTTGTGTGAAGTACATAGTGCCATATACATGACTTTCCCCCTTTTTGAAATTAATGCCAAAACAAAAAGTGTACTTACAACTTATGAAAGATGTGCTGGTGGGTTTTCTGTAGAGATGCCAAGAGGTTCTCTCATTCCTCTTTCAAGTTTTCAAGATCAATGTGCTCTAGACTGACTTGTGCATGCATATCAAAAATATTCTCAAGTACAAAGATCTCGGGGGTGGAAACTAAAGCTTTTACATTTTCTAAATGTCTCTCCATTAGCTTTAGACGTGGAAGCAGCTCGGCTTGTAGCTCGGTGACTTGGTTACTTATGGTATCTTCCTACGCCCTCAAATTTGATCTCAACCGCCTAAGTTATTGAACATTTACTATATGCTTGTGAAAAGAATTTGGCTCAGTTAGAGAACAGTTAGCACTGACCTTGATTTCTTCATCCAATTTCTTAATCTTTTCACTAACCTTGGTAGTGAACTGGTCAACAGTGCATAACTTAAACCAAATTTGTACTATTTTCTGAATAATGGTTTCTAGCTCAGCAATTACCTCAGAGAGCTTAACCTTATTTATTGCCACTTCTTGGCTGATTTTCTCTGCTAGTTTCACTTGAATTTTTGCTTCTGCTCTTTCCTCTATTCTTTTCTCAGCATCAAAATCAAGGGCATTTATGTGACCTATTAGAGTTACAAGTTGATCAAGGATGGGAGTATCCTCATCGACATTGATCTCAAGAACTACTTGCAGTAAGATATCTCTAACATCCTCTAGAATTTATTTACTTTTTCTTTCCTTTTTCATCTTTTCTTGTGCAGTCTTCCTTGTGCACAATTCCCCATATTTTCTAAGTGCCTTGGGGTCTAATGTTCTAGGGTCATATTCTGGTATCTCAATTATCTCATCCAGTGTAATTGGCCCTTTGCCATGTTTCTTTTTCTTCTTCGGTGTAGGTGATTTAGTAAATGGAACAAGAGCTTCAGACTCTAGATTTACCTTTTCAGTCTCGGTTGACACACTTTCCTCTTTAGGTTGCCCGATGACCAGTGTCTTGGTGTTTTGTCCTTGTGCGTCAGTTGTAGATTCTACCGGTTTACCTTCTTCTGGTGCTTGTGATGCTAACTCTTTTTTCTTAGGCTTATTGTAAGTATTCTGCTCTGTTGTCCCCTGTTCAGTTTTCCCATGTTCCTTGGGTGCTTCCTTAGGTTTCTCGAGGGTCGAGGCTTCGGGTTCCTTCTGTGTGACTATGTCAACAACTTGTACTAAAATTGGTAAGTCACTCAGAATTATACTTATTGCTGCCTTAGTGGATGCAGACTCCTTAGTTGTATCTACAGTAGTGTTAATGTCTTCATCATCTTTAATGTCATCAGGATCTCCATGTGTGATGTCTTCAATAAGTACATCATCTGTCCCTCTTATAATCAATTGCTCGGGTGGATCCTTGTATTCTTCCCTATAACCTGCGGGGTAGAAGTCTATTGCAATGGTAGTGTCTGCTACCTTGGTATCTGATAGATCAATGGGTTCCTTATTAGAAATATCTGCATCATCCAAGTGTATACCTTTACCTTTCTTCTTTCTTTTCTTCTTAGGAACTACTACCAATGCCAACTTGTCTGCTTTTTCTCAGGCAATAAGAATTGAGGTCCATAGAAGTTTATTTTTTTCATCAACTTCCTCAAGTTTGCCTACCAGAATATTTATGACTCTACTTTTTACCAAAAATCTCTTTGAATACCATGTCATCAATTCTTCAATTTTGAGAACTGATAGGGTAGGCATAGCCAATATCAGTAAATGTTCCCTCATCTTCTTTTCAGTGTGCAAGGCATAAGTCCATCTTGTAGACACTTTCTTATATAAACTCTTAGGTACATATTTAGAAAATTCAACTTGTACCTTTTTAAATTTGATCATCATTTGTATGATAGCCTCTTTTATCTTTTGTTGATCCTCGATAGACATATGTACATACCAACTCAACTTGGGGTTGCTAAGACTGCCAGTTTCCTTCATTGTCTCAGCTAATTCATCAACTGGTGGATTCTTATTCACAACAACCTTAAAATTATCTTGTTCTTCCTCTTCATCATCTTCATCAATGTCATCTTTTTCCCTTATCAATTTCCTCCTCTTTTTAGGGAGCTTGGAGGTGGCTTGGAACCTCTCTTTTTATTTTGATATGTCTTCGTGGGAGTTGGCCTAGAAATTTTCACTACTCCTTTCTTTAGAGGTGGAGAAGCAGTAGTTGTGGACCTTGTCCTTTCTCTCATTAGTTCTTCTGCTTGCTTCCTCTTTCTCGTAGTCTTGACCGATGTAGATTGAATGTCTTTATCAAACTCGATTGCCTCCTCATCATGCTCACTATTACCTATCAATAATTGTTCCTCAGTTGTCTCTTCAAACGGATTATCCTTAGATGCCTTATCCCGATCTTCTACATCATCACTGAATTGTTTTATTAGTGTATCCATCATTTTCTTAGATTTCTTGTTCACCTTGACTCTGATTAGATCCATTTTAATTCTTTGTTTGGCCTCTTCATAGGTTCCAAACCTAGTTGCCTATGCATCTTTGGGCTCATCCAGTATAGCCTTTATTGACCTAGAAACTCGGTTAATGTCAGGTTCATAGCCCATTGGTGCTAACCATCCTATTCTTAGTTCAACATCCTTTATCAAAGTGGTGTCGGTGTCCACTAAAAAATAGATGTCATCCTTGTATTGCTCAACCAGCTGGCCTGGTATTCTTCTTCTTTGATGCATTCAGTCCTTAAATTTTTCAAAGTATACATCCATGATACTAACAAAATTTTATCCCAAACTTTGAATAAAATCATTTATTTGCAATATGACTGGTTGGACAGTGTCCTAGTCAACATTACCGATTGAGGGGAAAATAATGTGCACATAGAAAAATGTGCATATCAGCAGTGAACCCAACTTACATGTATTAGTCTTTTCCAACTTGATGGTTCTCATGTTTTCTTCTAACTGTTTCAATAAGAGCTCAACAAGGTCCAATTGAAATTCTTTCTTCACCATCTTATATGCAAAATATCCACTGCTCCACATGGAACACTATTTGGTCTGCTAGATTGAAATATCTTGTAGCTAATTGCATATGCACCAAATCTTATCTCTAGATCAACAATAGTGTTGATTCTCATGCCTCTGCCATCCCATTTGGCTCCTATTTCTTTTTCAATCTTAGCTCTCGGTGCACTCCTTAATGCTTTAACCTTGTCGATTATGGGGTAATCAGTGACTGTGTGTATTATATCCCTAGTAATTTTGATTGGTTCATCTAGCCATAACTTTCCTTCATGCACACGGCTCAACACTATCTTAATCCATTCATTCTTGAAAACCCTCAGGAAATACAAGGCATTCAATAAACCCTTCACCTCCAAATGTGTATGCTCATCCTTGAGCTTTCCATCAACACTCAGCTCCTAGAAGGTGGATTGAAGCTCAAAATCCTCTATCTCACTGATTTTGCGGTGTATGTATGCACAAATGTCTTCAACCAGAAAAACCTTAGGTGGTATGCTCTAAAATGCACTAGTTTTGTCGATTTGCGATGCAACCTTGGGATGTAATTTATATTTCGACTTAGTAGAGGTTGCATATTTGATTAAATTAACCTTCTTCTTAGTTCCAGTCTTAGATTTCTCATCTTTAGATGAGGACGCCGTCGTTCTTCAAATTAGGGCTTCGAGAGATAACAACAAAATAGCTCAGTGAAAATGAAACTTACTTGTGACTGTGACTAATCTTCTCGAAAACCTTTCAAATCTATGTTCAATTTCTCTGTAAATTCTCTGCTCAAATCTTGCTCAAAATCGCTATGGCTCTTTGTGTTCACAATGTGAAAAAATGACTAAGTTTGTCATTTATTTATACCCTATAATTTTTTTCCCGCTCAAACTTTTGCAATTAATGCTTGACCTACCACAACTCGGTAGATGTAGTTACACTCTGTGTATACTTCAAAAGATCATAGGCTTGGTTAACACTTTAACATTACTCGATTGAAACCACAACTTGGTTAACCTTGCCAATAGTTATCGACCAAAAAATACATGCTCGGTATTGCTTATACCGACTATATACATTAAAAGCTCAAAACATATAAAACCATAGTGCATCTTGTTTCATGCAGATTTGGTGTACAAACACTAGATATAAGGAATTGTTTGTTAGATATAACTGATTTGAAATTTAGTTCCATACATACCTTTATGACTTAGGTGGAGGTGGGGATGTCACCCAATCAAATGGATGAGGTGTCATCGACTGCATTGCTTGATCCAACATTATCACTTGATGATTTTCTCCACATTGTATTTCTTATCCTCATAATTTCCTCAATTGTATTTCCATTTTCATTTGTTTGTCTCTGGTGCTCAGTATCTGCAATTCTTACTTAAGTGACCGACCTTATGACAGTGTAGACCCATATCAGCCAGTTGTGATATCTTCCTCTCTAGTTATTTCTCATGCAATTTGTTGCTATATGTCCATACCTTCCACATGTTGTTCAATTAATCTGTGTTGTAATCCCAAGTATATGCATTACCTTGCCTTCTCGGTTAATATGCTTTGTTCTGTTCCTTCGGTGTCCAGACTTGCTTCATCTTTGTCCTACATTCTTGTGCAATGTGTCCATACATGTTGCAAGTGCGACAGTGTTTCTCCATGTAGGGTTTCTTAGGAGACCTATTCAACTTAGATCTACACTCATGTGCGTAATGTCCATACTTGTTGCAGTTATAGCAGTAACCATTAAACTTAGGAGTGGATTTAGGAATACCTTTTTCTTTGCTCCTGCAAACATTTGTTGTGTAGCCTGATTTTCCACAATGATAACATGATAGCTTCTTTGGCCTTGGATTAGTGTAGGCGTTCTTTTGTTCAGCTTGTCTTGATGATTCTCCCTGGTCGATATAGCCTGAACTAGTTGTGCTATCCAGTCTTCTCTGACTTATCATAAATTCATCCATTCTCTTAGTACTGTCTTCATCTTTCTTAATCATCTCATTATGTTGTTGTTGCATTTTGACCTCATTCTTCAATCTTTCATTTTCTTCTCTTAGTTCACTGATGTCTTCTAGTTTCCTAATAAGCTCATTGTTTACTCAGTTGACTTCCTAACTTATGACAACCATCCTATTGGATATTTCAAAGTGATGCTCAGTGAGTCTCAGTATCTCAGATTCCTTCTCTTGTAGCTTGTCAGTCATTTGTCTCATGTCTTCAATAGCCAAGTTTCTTTTTTGTTCTGCTTGCCTAGCATTTTTCATGACATCAATCATCCTAACCATTTGTGTCTCTTAACCGATTTGCAGAGCTTTGACTTGTTCAGTAAGATGTAGATTATTTTCTGATAGATCTGATATTGTTCCTTTAGATGCATTAGGTATGCTACCAGATCTAGATCCAGATGTCTCAAATGGATCATCTATCTCTTCTTCATGATAATCAATCTCACTATACCGAATTTCCATATCCTTCCTTTGAATCAGTAACTTCTTTAGTTCATCTTTGGCTTGCTTAAATTGTTCAATGAAGATTTGCATTTGTATCCTTTGATTCTCAATAGTCTTATCCAACTGATATCTTTCCATCCTTATATCTTTTCTCTTCAATGGTTAAACTTCCTTAACAAGGGATCTAGCTCTGATACCAATTGTTGGAATTATGGAAAGATAAGTACTGGGAGGGGAGGGGTGAATCAACACCCTTAGAAATTTTCAAAACTAAAATTTTTTCAATTGTAGATCTTAATTAACCAAGGGATTCTATTGTTTGAAACATACATTCATATAACTGAAAATGTAAAGTGCATGTAAACAAAACAATAAATCATACATAAAAATTCAAACTCATGACACAAATATTTTGGTATCGCAGAAACCCTTGTTAGAAGGTAAAAACTACGGTGGGGATGACTCCCACAAATCTTCACTACTACAGCAATAAAGTGTGCCAGTTAAGGCTACAAGTTGTGATTACTTCTGATGATCTTACCCTGTTAGGAGTAACAAAAAGATCGACTAGATCTACCTAGTTAGAGGATTTTAACAAAACAAAGAATGTGTGTACTTGGTTAAGAGATTTAAACAAGAACTATTAAGTTCACTATGTTAAGAGATTTTGATCTGCTATAGTGGTTAAATTGATAAAAGTAAAAGTATCTGTAAATAAAAACTTATACTTGTCTTATTCAGATCTGTGAACTATCAAATAAATATCACCTTATTGTAATGTATATGCTAGTATGTTCTTCTAGGTAGCCTTGTATGTGTTCTACAAACTGATTGCCTCTATCATAAACCTTCTTGTCAAATAACCCTTTGTTTGATCTCTTGATGTCCTTAGTGTGGCTACTCCTTCATGATACATGATCATAATGTTATCTTTACAAATATATATCAAACTAACTTGACCTAATTAGGGTTTACATCATCTTCAAAAACCTAAGATCAACGGTGTACAAAAATAACCTAGATCTAACATTACATAGGAATCATCACAAAAATTAATGATTACATCCATATTAAATATGTCTTGATCTTGGTAAACCATTTACTGATTAGTGTAAACCATTTGCATAGATAAATGTGTCATTCTTGATTACTATGTCATTTCCTGCTTTACTTAGTAATCACTACTTTCACCATTCGGTTAAGTACTGGTGCTCAGTTGATGTGAATTATCGAAGATCACTAGCTCGGTACTTGGTAATTGCCTATCGCTCAGTAAGTGTTCTTGGTCAAACCTGTGTTTGGTTAACTTGAAGTTTTTCCTTGACTTTTCTCAGTGTGAAGGCTTTGTATGCTTGACCAATTGTTATGTTTCAAACCTTTACCGGCTGAATAACTGATTGATACTAATGACAATCCATCAATGCTCAAATAGAGATAACAAAACATTTCATAGGGAAGTCTGAGAATGTGTATGTCTATGAAGAAAAGATAACTTTCACTACAACAAACTACAATAATATCCTTGACATTGGCTGTAACCTGCACAAAACACTTTAATCATAGAGATGGTACAAAATGAGACAAAAACTGAGAGGAAATGAGATACTTTCACTAACAGTCCTATCAATCATACACCATTACACAACTCTGTAACAAATAAGAAGGTAAAATACTATGAAAAATGGTCTTTAACATAATTTTTGCATATGTAAAAGTTGAGTTACAAGAAGTATGCTAGAAGTGAGAAAAGGATTGTGAATTTTCATTAAGGCTCCCTAAAAATTCACAACCAAGAACTCCTACAAAATGATCCCTCGACTCATACTTATTCTTTTCCAAAATCCAACTATACCCAAAAAATAGTAAAATCTTCTGGGTCAGATGTTGTCGGAACTAGTCATCCCTAAGACCTTCAAACAACTGTAAAGATGCCAAAAGATGACCCTAAAGTTGTGCCCCAATAGTATTGTTATAAAGACCCTCCATAAATGCAAGCCTTGCCTTATCTCTTCACCACAAGAATAGTTTCACCGTCTTGGATGTGTGTCTAATGAAGTAAATCAAAAGAAGCCTTTGTGTTTATTGTATACCCAAAATGACATTCATAGGTAGCATCACAATCATCTTCACTTTACCGTTGGATAAATTCCGATCGGAGTGCCATAAATCCTTTGCCTCTGATCATATGTGAAATGTCATTGAGAAGGCCTCCCATCAGCATAGGTGATACCGATAGGAAAAATACCTCTTTGGAGCCATCAACAAACAATCTCTCTCCCTAATCGAACAATCTATTTCATGTTTTCATTGACATAGGTGATACCGATAGATCCATCAGGGGTCAGGGTAGCATGGAAAAGGTTCCAGCATTTTCTGATGTTATACCGATAATACTCATCGGCATAAATCCTCCTGGTGTCTTTGTTCCTTGGCATCATTGGTGAAAGCTTTACCGATAGCCTCATTAGCTATCGACAAGACAAAAAAAAATCCTTTATTGCTAGTGATTTCTTCACCAATGTGTTTCATCGATCCAAATCCCACCGATAAAATCATCAGGTGTTGGGGTAGGTCAAAAAAATGACTTAATGATAGAACATGCTATGCCCCTGATGTCATCTCATAATGGCTTCAAACACTCCCATTGCGGTAACCTATGTGATCAGGCTCATCAAGCATTTATAAAACACAAACAATGGTATGTCGATGGTGAATTTTATGATGATGGAGCACATCGGCACAAGTCATGCTAACTATTCAGATACCCCACTTTGGTCAAACCTCCACCAATGCATCATCCTACAATCACTGTGACTTAGGTCGAAAACCTTAACCAAGCAGCCCAAAGCTTACATCGTCCTAGGATATTTCAATGAGTCCATCGGGTGTCGACAAAAGTGAAAAACACATACTCTGATAGAACTATTTATACCGATGGAACACATCTATAAAACTCTAGCCGATAGACTTCTGCATGTTAGATATTTATCAGCATAAGTCTCACCGATAACCTCATCGGCTATCAACAAGACAAAAAAAAACCTTTGTCACCAGCGTAATTTATGCCAATGAAGCTCATTGGTAAAGTTCTCACTGATAATGCTATCATTGAATGTTGTGTTGATGAGATCATCGGGCATCAAGGAAACCTAGAAGCACTCACCCCAACAACATTAGTCACCCCGATGACATCCATCAACAAATCTCCCACCAATGGGCCATCCTTCTTTAGCATCTATCAGTGTAAGACTTGCCAAAAATCTCATCGGGCATTAACAAAATAGAAAAATGTCTTCACCGATGGTGAGTGTTATGCCAATGGAGCACATCGGCACAAGTCATGTCGGTAAGTTTTTCTTCCTTTTTCTCATCTAATGCTATTGTCTTGACCTATACCGACATGGACCTTTTCCTTAGTGCTCTTCTCTTCAATCAGTGTATGCAATCCTAATGAGGATTTTTCATTTTGCTTAAGTTGTCCTCATCGGGGTGACTCTTGCCAATGACCTAAAAATTTATTTATATAACCCTTACCTTCCAACTGTAACGCATTTGTATCTCTATTTTGTATTGGGCATCACCCTATAGCTTCATTCAGGGTTAGTGTTGGCATGTTATCTCTTCATTTCCTTAATCGTATGTAACCACTCTACTAAATTTGACTCCATCTGATAAACTTTTTCTTTCTTACGATCCTGTAGCATGCTGGGCTCTACCCTTTTGGGAGTTGCATTTTACTCCATGTGCTACATGATAGACATCTATATCTGAAATGAGTTGTGGGAAAAAAAATTGATAACAAATCCTATTTATGGAGTCATTATAGGCATACCCCTCTTGAGGCAAAATCAGATCTCAATCATATCCATGATCCTTAGAAAGACATCATAAAAGGTTCCCCAATGATCTATTGACAAATTTTGTTTAACCGTCCTTTTGTGAATGGTATGCAGAGCTATAAGATAATTTTGTGTCAAGTTTTCTCCACAAGGTCCTCTAGAAATGACCTATGAACTTGGAGTCCCTATCTGAGATTATATTCAATGGTAATCCATCCTCGCTATTTCTTTGAAAAATTGATGCAGGAGCATCTAGGGTGTAAGAGAAATCTTGCATCACCCAAAAATATTGTCTAGTTTTCAAAAAGGGTTATCTTTGACAGGATTACTATTTTTTTAGTAGGTTGCTCATTTGAGCACAAATTATTCCATTTTCTTCCTTGGAGGTTCATTTTTTATATATTATCCTGTTGCTAAAGTTTCATAGCAAGATCATGTGTAGTTTTGAAGTTATTTCATTTTCTATTTTTGCAAGGTGGTACAAAAACTTTGAATTCATTTTTGAAGGCTTTAGAGGCTCCAAAAAAGGGTCAAACTTTGATTGGCTTATTTCTTGCTAGCCTAGGGTGTAGAGAACTTCATGCCATTTCTAAAATGGGGTTATAGTATCCAATAGACTCAACGGCTCACAAGTTATGGTTTTTGGATGTTGTGCATTTAAGACTTCAATTTCAATACAAAAAGGAAAATAGAGAAAAATCACTTAAGGCAGGAAATTGAACTGTTGGGAACCAAAATGGGAAATTTCTTTTTCCAAAATATTCTTAGGCGACTAATTGTGCTACTTATATAGGGTTGAAGGAGGATTTTAGGGTCAGTTCCAAAAAGGGTAGATTGTGGCTCTGTCTTGCATATTATTTTAATGAAAATCCCCATATGGTTGTAGCATGTACTAGAAGAAGAAAAGTTATTCAAAATATCAAAATATTTGGCATGTGATCAAAAGTGTGACACACTTCTATGAACCATTACACTTGAGAGAATCCATTGAAGAGGATATCCCAAGAAGCGGTTCATAGCTTCCTAGTTGAAGCGAGTTTAATCCTTCTCATGATGCTCATCAATTAATTAGCACAAAGGATTACTGACTTGACTACTCCAAAATAGAAGATTCAAATCTAAGAATAAAGCTAAGAATGAAAGAACACAAGCTGGAATGAGAGATTAAGCTAAGAATGTATGCAAACAAATAATAATCTAAAATGAGAATGCAAGAGCTATTCTATTGAAGCAATGCAATAAAGAAACTAGATTAACAATGCAAGATTAAGCTATAAATGAAGCTAAGCTAAGAATTCAAATAACAAAATTATTCTAAGAAAGTAAGAATGCAAGTAAGCTATGATGCAAAGTGACAAGAGTGCAAGATTATAAGATGGAACCCTTGAGCCAAGGAAGAGATTCATTTAAAGGAGTTGCCTCAAGAATGAAGTGTGGAGATTAAGCGGCAAAATAATGAGTGATAAAGATGAAGAGGCAAAAGGAGATGCAAGGAGATGCAAGGTTAGGTAGAAATGAGTGGTGAGGATTAAGAGGCAAAAAGGAAATGTTAGGTAGAATAAGACAAAATAGCATTTGAAAGCACAAATCCCTTTTAATTGCTAATTAATCAAGATTAAGCATGTGCACACATGTGAATGTGTTCTTTTAATAAAACTGTAAGAAATTTACATTAAAAGTAAGGTTATAGAAATTAAATAAATACGCAAGTTCTAGAAATTAGACCATAGTATAAGCTTGATATATCATTTTAGATTTAATTATGCAAAGGGGATTTTAAGAGTTACTCTGCATAATTATGTCTAGTAAAGAGGCAATTTGATCAAAAGGGGGCTCAAGTTCTACTAGACCAATTTTAGGTGATTACATTTGCCCCTCTTTGACTAATGTGTGAGCGATCTAGGAACGCATTGTGTCAAATAATGATGATGTCAAGATAGCTAATAGAGATTTGACTCTAAACCTTATTGAACCAAGACCGATAAGCAAGACAAGCTTATCCAGCCTGATATGAAGCAATGAGACTGAATATTTTTCCAAGGAGATTGAGATAGCTAATCATCTAAGAGACAATACCAGATTGATATTGGTCCCGATGAACCTGATATGCCCCAAGAGATCAAAAGAGATGTCTATCTGAGTGAACTGATATGAAGTGATAAGAACACTCTTTCAAAAGGAGATGTGGAGAATCTCAACTTGATATGAAGCGATGAAGTTGAGATGCCCCGAGTGATGATGTTTTAGTCCTGATTGACTTGATAGATTTAAGATTTGGTTTGATTACTAGATTTGTGGATTTAGGAGATTTAATTGATGAAAATATTTTTTATATAGTCATGCCCCCTCGAGAGAAATGGAAATGAGGTACAAGGGGCGAAGAGCAGCCTCAGAGGTCCAAGAAAAGAAAGGTAGAAGCAAGAAGGAAGTGATATCATTAGCAATTAATTATATTTGAAGAGTTAGAATTTTGATTTCAATCCCAAAAATAGGATCAAAATAAGGATTTTTAGTCGAATACCTTGGCAAAGAGAAAGGAAGGAAGAAAGGAAAGAATATCTCAAGGAAACCAGGAATGCAAAGAAAAATGCAGCCCTAGAATGAAATGCATCCTAAGAATGCAGCCTAAGACATGAGAGTAGTCAAGTCACCGATCTTGTAGGCCATAATTTTTTATCATTTGAGTGTTTGGGACATTGGAAGTCAGTACAACCTTCACCAGTGCGAGAGAAACCATGAAAATATGAATACGACCTTATCAGATAAGATGTAGGAAACACACGTAAGCATTGAGATGACCTGAACATGGTTTTCAAGTTAATGTTATAAGATAACACCTGTACTGAGGCACAAGATGCCCAAAATAACCAAGAGTGTCATCATACATGCTACACACAAAAAATAGACAAGGAGATAATTTCAACCTCACCTAAGTGTCCAAATAAAGAGGGTCGAGGTATTTGTTGGATTCCAATCGTGATGGAGACTCTTACCACTGACACCCAATTTATTAGACAACTTAAAGATCATTGAAATCACACCACAAGAAAAAATTAAAGAAAATAATGTTATTCCACAGTCGTGAATCTCTAGTCAAGTAGACATCGTCGAGCGACCTTAGAAGACATAGCAAGAGAAAATCAATGATAGAAAACAACACACAAGAAAATAGTTCAAGATATAATTTGGTGTTGGGTGTTAAGGAAACACCTTTGTGCTAGTGTCAAAGTGCAAGTGCGCATTGAAAGATAGCGCAAGATCCAATATGTGTTAAGAAACATGGTGATGTCCAAATTGGTAGTGTTGAGAAACACTAAAGGATTGGGGTGTTGAGAAATACAGAGAAGTGTCAGTAATAAATTTCCCATCAGGAAGGACTAATAAACTGACTCAAGTTAAGCTCAAGAGATTGACCAAGTGATAAATCACTGGTTTTGCATGGGTCATGTTGAGGGTTCGGATTCCAGAGTGACCAATCTAGGTTAAATCAACCTGATAAACGCTTGAGGGTCCGAGGTCCAGAGAGACCAGTATGGGGTAACTCTAGTAGTTGTCCATGTGATGACACTCCCATAGTATGTAGCCTAAGTCTCCTCTGTAGTTTCTAAATTTACCTCTGGTGGTTGGTATTTGTTCGGTATTTGATATTTAGTATCTAGTGGTTGGTTTTGGTATGTGGTGTTGGTATTGGTACTTGCTAGTATTTTGACATTTATTATCTTTTCTTTATCATTAGTTGGTGGTACCTCTTGAGATAGAGAGCTTTCAAGATCCCTTGCTTAGGTTTTGTATTGGATTTTGAGATTATTAGCCATGTGGGGTTTTTTGTTATCCCCTTGGCATGGTGGGAGTGGATTTTTGGTTCCACAAGGTCGGGTGGTAGTGATTCTTTTACCATTTTAAATTATGATATTCCTATACTGATGTTGGATGATGTTTGTTGTTGTTACCTTCTTATTCTTTAATTGAGGCTTGTCCATATCTATCTTATGATGTTTATATTTGCACCTTGTATCAGTGCTTCAGATGTAATTTTGTTGTAATGTTGTACTATACTTTGTACTCAAATATTGTTACATACTTGATGACTTGTGTAGAGGATGTTGTTTTATTGTGTATACCTTATGGTATTGGTTGTATCTATGTTTCTTTTATGTGAAGTTGTACTTATTATTCATTTGTATATGTGAGATTTGTAATTATACTTAATATAAATTAATTAATTAATGTATACGTAATTCTACGTCATGGAAACCTTAAGAGTCATTAATTATAATTGAGTTGTACTTATGTACTTGTTTGTATCTTATGTTGTATTGCTTTTGCATTGTTATCATCATTGTTTTGTAAACTTTAAAGAAGAAAAAATATTCTATAAACATAGCAACATGTTTTAGGTTAAATTATCTTGGGTTCCTTGGAGGGGCATTACACTTGGTATCAGAGCCCGAGTTTTTACATTGGGAAGTCTAAGAATTTGTACACCCACTAGATGTCTAAACTATCAAAACTTGAAACAAAAAAAACTTAGACATAACTCTTTTGTATTTCAAACTATTCTTTATGAACCTAGAGGTATGAAATTAAACTTGTATGTTCGAATTGGATTTTATATGAATGTTGCATTAACTTGGTTTGCATGAACCTCTTACATTATTATTTGATATAAATATGAATGTGTACTTTATACAATTGATTATTAGACATTTTCTATATAATGGTAAATGAATAAAGATTTAGATCTATTTAAATTGTTAAATAATGAATGATTGATCAATGTGATTTTTGGTTTATTCTTAAACTGAAATTATATTGCTCGTAATGATTGTATATCATGTCCTTATTTTCTAGGTTGTTTTTAGATATTGTTTTGTCTTTTGTCTTAGTAAGATGCTTCATGATTGAGGGATGCATATACTTATCTATTTGTAGGCTTCCAAGAGTAAGCCTAATTTTAGGAGAGGTGGATGTAATACCCCTCCCATAGTTTACTTTTCAATTTAATTGGCTAGACTCTTTTAGGCCACTTTTCATGTGTGTATAAATCCTCAGATAGATTTGATGCTATGTATATTTCTGTTTATGGTTTTACTGACCCATACTTGCATGTGTATGGTTTGTGGGTATGTTTTATATTTCTGTTTGATGTGTCTAATATGGTTAAGGGATAGAGTCATAGTTACTTACTTGTGAGATCCTCACCATCAGTCAATCCCCATCATTAACTATTATATATTTATACATATATGTACATGCTCGTCCTTTATGCAGGATTTCAAGTATTGTGCATCAACTTCTCCGAATGGCTAGAATGAGTGTGCCCTATCGAAATATCTCAATGGTAAGAGAGGTGAGATAACATATAGGTCCAATCCCAATCCAATCCATTGATCATCCTAGAATAATGTACAAGTATCTATTTTTTTACCTATCTGAATTCGTCAAGGTGATGTAAATTTGTGAGCCATTCCCTTGAGTTTATTTGTTATTTGAGTTATTTGATTTTCGTGTGTTGTAAGTCATGTGAGTTTGTTGTGTGGTTTATTTAGTTAAAATAATTAAATTAAGATTAATTATGAGATTAAAATAATTATATCCTATGAGTATAGGAATATTAAATATAAGGATATTTAATTATTAAGAGCTAATTAAATATCGTTATTTATTTAAAATACATAATTAAAAGTCTAATTATAGAAATTGGAGATGTAATTAAATATTAAAATTTGAATTAATTTTTTAAATGCATAGATAATATCAATTGATAATTAGTTATCAAATTGCATGTTATTAAGATGTCATAAATATTAAATTAATAAAATAAAATATTAAATACAATTTAATTTGCACGTTTAATTGATAAAGTGAAATACGAATTTAAGTTAAAGTTGAGTTAAGAGTTGTAATTGGAAAAGTGCATGTTTTATTATTAAAATTAGAATTAATCATGTAAAGAGGGTTTGATAAAAACGAGGTTGTAGTTAAGTTTTTATTTATGTGATTTTGAGTTAAGTAATTATTTTA
The DNA here is from genome assembly GCA_027943335.1 of Chamaecyparis obtusa. Lineage (NCBI taxonomy): Eukaryota > Viridiplantae > Streptophyta > Pinopsida > Cupressales > Cupressaceae > Chamaecyparis > Chamaecyparis obtusa. The sequence goes on along the minus strand of BSBK01002406.1, from coordinate 127,470 downwards.
TTATTTTCGAGTGGAGTTCGTCTTGTTTTTAGAGTTGTATGTTTTGAAAACCTAGCTTGTTTTCTATATTAGGGGTTCTGGGTTATTGTTTCATTACATCTATTAGGTTTTGGAGAATTGTGGTGCTTGGAAGTTAAAGAATTATTTTAAAGGTTGGATTTTTGGGAGTCTTTGATTTGACCTTATTTGTTGTATTCAGTTGGGAGCAGGTAGGGTTTGAAAACTTATGTTTATTGTTCTTTTGAAAAGATTGTCTACTTTGTGGTTGAAATTGATTGTTGAAAATTATAGTTTTATTTGGATTGTGGATTACTGTTTGATTTTTTATTGTTTTTAATTTGAATTGGTTATTTAATTTCTTTTTAAAAAAACTAAAATTTATTTGAAGAACAATAGGGAAAAAATTGAAATTAATTCAATTAGAATATTTTTTTGTATTTGTTGTTGAAACCCTAGGAATTAAATCAAATTAAAATAGATATATGATATTTGCAAATGAGCATAATCTTTTTATAGAATTAAAAGAAAGTAGTAAAGAATATATATATGGAGGAAAAGATATTAAATCATGAATTAGAAAATCAATGGAAAAATAAATGTATATATATTTGGACTTTTGAAATCTATTATATATATATATATATATATATATATATATAGACACACACACACTTAGATTTTAAAAAGTAAAAAATAAACATATTATTATTATTATTTATTTTTAGATTTAATTTTTTTTTAATAAAAAAAATTGAATTATTTTTATTTATTTATTTTAAAAAAAATAGTAATAAATAAAGATTAATTATTTTTTTTACGTGTGGGTTTTAATATTAATGTTTTCATTTATATTTATATTTAGAAAATTAATATCCTTATTTTATTATTAAATACACAGTGTTTTGATATGAACAAAGATTTTAGTTAAACACTTATTTAAAAAGTATATATGCATGAGATTTTATATGAATATTTTCTTAATAAGTCAAACTAGATTTTAATAAACAAAATTGATTGTTCTTAAATAACTGAGACTTGTGTTATGGTTTGACTACTTGGTATATTCTATTGCCTTGTTTGATGTTGTTTATTTGGATAAATTACGTTGCTTTTAGGAGTGGTATACAAAGGCTTGGGGGGTTTTCTTTTATGTGACGTGCATTTTCAATATTTTTGTAATGTTCACTTGGTCATGATTATTTTTACCCAACCTGGTTCCTTAAGCTCATTATTTTGTGAACTCTTTGAGAGGGTGTGTTATATCATGTTATGGTTTGAGGACCAACTTGTGATTGTGTGATTATGGTTTGAGGACCAGTGTGAGTTCCAATTATCTTGTATGGAACTAAAATTGATTAGCATGCTTTATATGATTTGTGATATCTATTTATGACTTGTGAGTCTAGGGGAAGTTAAATAGGTGCATCTTAGGAGAGTCTTACAATAGGGGTCTGAGACCCAAACTGGTATGTACCAAAGTAGCATATCATAAGTTGTGTAATAAGTGATAACTTAATAAATTTGTTAGACAACATTAAGAAGATAATTATATGCATTACCTATGCCTTGAGTGCTTGTATAGGTTAAGGATGGGAATAGGATGATACCTAGACAGTAGGTATGATTAGAGTTCCTCGTCTTCATTAGAGGGTATTCTGGTTCTGTATTTGTCATGTTGAGGGTCCGGAGTCCAGAGTGACCAATCTATGGTAACTCAGCCTGATAAACATTTGATGGTCCTGGGTCTAGAGAGACCAATCCAGTGTAACTCAAATAGTTGTGCATGTGATGACACTCTCATAGTATGTAGCCTAAGCTTCCTCTATAGTTTCTGCATTTGCCTCTAGTGGTTAGTTTTGGTATGTGGTGTTGGTATTGGTACTTTTTGGTATTTTGACATTTATTATCTTTTCTGTATCATTAGTTGGTGGTACCTCTTCAGATATATATCTTTTAGGATCCCTTGCTTAGGTGTTGTATTGGATTTTTGAGATTGATATTCTAGTGGGGTTTGTTGTTATCTCATTGGCACAGTGGGAGTGGACCTTTGGTTCTATGAGGTCGCATGGTAGTGATTCTTTTACCATTTGAAATTTTGGCATTCTTGTACCAGTGTTGGATGATGCTTGTCGTTGTTACCTTCTTCTTGTTCTTCATTAGAGGCTTGTTCATATCTATCTTGTGATGTTTATATTGTACCCTGTATCAATGCTTCAAATGTAATTCTTTTGGGATATTGTACTATACTTTGTACTTGATTATTGTTACATACCCTATGACTTGTGTAGAGGATGTTGTTTCATTGTGTATACGTTATGGTATTGGTTATGTCTATGTTTCTTTTATGTGAGGTTTTATGTGTTATTCATTTATATATGTGAGATTCATAATTATACTTAATCTAAAATAATGAATTAATGTATATGTAATTCTACATCATGGAACCCTTGAGAGTCGTTAACTGTAATTGAATTGTACTAATGTACTTGTTTATATCTTATGTTGTATTTCTTTTGCATTGTTATCATTATTGTTTTTTAAACTCTTAAGAAAAAAATATTCTATAAACATAGCAACATGTTTTAGGTTAAATTCTTCTAGGTTGCCTAATGGGGCATTACAATATACATAATTGATTTCTATGTTTCCCAGCAAGAGTCGATATTCATTATTGTTTGAAGATACAAATCTAAACAAAAGTAATGTATCATTTTTTATTCTTATAACTTTGATTGGAAAACTGGTTTGAGTGCTTGGAAACTATTTTTATGAACTATAAAAGTCATATCAAGAAACTAGAAAAAATTGAAATGGATGAATTATTTGTTTAAAAGAAAGAATGCTATGGAAATGATTCATTTTTCTAAAAAGGTTGATACAGGTAGAATGAGTTTAGTTTGAAAGAGAAGAGATCGATGCTTGGACATGAATACATTCATATGATTCAATAAATATAGAAATATCAGAGAAATATGAGTGTTTTCAAAGGTTTTTTATTGCAGATTTAAATGACAGTCAGAAACAAATCAAAAAATTCAAAAAGGGAAGTCAACTAAACAAGTTTCTAAATGATAGTAAGGATTAATTATCCAAGACAGTAAGGTATACATGGTTTGATTTCTTTCTTATTTGCAGATGATTATATCAAATTTGGATTATGTTTGGTTCCTCTTCAGATGCATTTTACAACAATTTTGTTAAAGTATCGAATGATTGATGGATACATGAGTTAATTGTCTAACAATAAATTGATTTGTTAAACAATCAGATTTTTCTCTCAGAAGTTGTTTATTAGTTTTATTAAATGAATGTGTTGCTTTAAGGAGTGATGATTGATTCAAATTTTTATATTGTCTGATACATATATGAAAGTCAGTTTTTGACAAAGTAGAAAATGGTTTTATAGATTTGAGTGTTGAATTCATATCTTTCTAATGACAAAAAGTGAATGTTGATAGAAGTAAGAAGACTTGTTTATGACATAAATATAGATTAATAAAATTTTGTTAACAATAAAATAATTGGATTCACGTGAATTATATTTGTGATTATATGATTCAGATTTTGATATTACAAATGTGGGCAGTGTAGCGCTCACCCCTTTACTATCATTTATGCTTATGATGCTTACCCATTTAAAGACCACTTTTTATGAATATTAGATATTTGGTTACATTTAATGATTCAGTTCTATGGTACTTTAAATCATTTGATTTATATCATGTTAGCTAGATGATGATGATGATGATGATGATGATGATGATTCACATATGATGATGTTACTATTATACACTGAGTTTGCGCCTTTGTTTCAAGCTCTCTTGGTCTTGATAACTCAGTATAACATGGGAATCATCTCAAGGTTGTGGGACCTTTGCTAACCGAGATGAGACCTCCAGGTTCTAGGCTGGTTCCTCTTGGATTATCACCTTATCTTGCTCTTAAAAAATAAAGTAAGCTTTGAAGGGAAAGGGTTAGAAGGAGTGCATGAAAGGAAATAATAGGAAAGCAAACTACCTACTAGGTGATGCACCGAATTGAAATGAACACAATACACTGACAACATCAGCATGAAAGATCTTAGATATAATAGGATACAATCTTTCTAAATAGGCTTGCATAAGTATTTCATAGACAGGCCTGAACATAAGACACAAACTGTGACCTGCAAGCAAATGTTCTCTTTAGCAAAAGGGTACAGGAATGAGACAGAAAGATAGGGGGCTGAACCATACCCACAAACTCAATCCAATCAGATCATACACAATAGTACACATGTGAGCTAAAAGAAAGAAGGGCTCTGGAACTCTAAGGTTTCTCTAACAAAGTCAGCATATCATATTCAAATAAGAGAAATGCAGACAAGTGAAAGACTAGGGGGCAGAAAAAATGCCACAGATAGCCTCTATTGAACCTGCAACTTCAATGAAAGATTACAAACTGTAAGAGCCAGAGGGTAGAACAAATGCCACAGATAACTCCCCAAGAAAGAGAAAACTCTTTTACAAATTGCAAACTCTGAGCTCTACAAGCTCCAAAAAACAATATATACATCCTCTGCACACAGGCAGGAATCAAAACTAACTAGGGTATAGATTTTATAATAAAATAACCATCCCTAGCAGTCAAAATCTGATCATAAATATCTCTCTGCAACATGGCCAATCAGACTCCAGGTTGCGTGCCCATCCCTGTACTGAAATCATCTTGCAGCCACAACAACTTGGATTCAACAACCTTTCCTGCAACAAGCCTCGCCATGAATGCTAACTGGTACCTCCCTAGGACAAGAAATGACCCCAGATGGCTGCCCAGACCTCTTCATCATTTTCCTTTAACTGCGCATGTCCCGCAACATCATAAATTCTGATCTACCCCGCTGCACTTGCAAACATTCTCTGCAGAAGAAAGGCTCGCGAAAGGAGTCACACTGCTTCGAAACAACACCGGTCGCATGATCACATGAGCTCAAAAAGCTTCATGCGATCATGCGACAAGCCCCTTCGAACCTATCTCTTCTTCGCACGCGTAAACTGGATCCAACACTAGTGAAAACCCCTGCAGAAGACTTCAAATTCAGGCCCCAACGGTTACCAGTTCTTCATTTAAAACTCAGCCGTTGATCACATTTTTCCCAGCAAATCGGACGATCTGGATCATCCCCAAAATAGTCGCAAGCCCCTATGAAAGGTTAAAGTCCACATCGCCAGTCAAGAGACAATCAAAAGTGAGCATACCAACATGTCAGCACATTCGGACCCACCGCGAGCCTTACTGCAAACTTAACACTAAGTTAACCCTGGGTTCATTTTCCCTCTTAGTCGCCAAGTCGCTTAACTTTTTCCTTAACCCCGGCTACATCTAGCGACCACGCAAAAACTCTTAACCGCACAACCGCGCACTTTCTTTACCAACCCCGGGCCCATCCACAAACTGAGATTCCAATCAGACAGCGAGCGCAAGATCTCATGGGGTCGAAAGATCCCATGAGATCTTATGACCACCATAGATCTCTTTCCACCATCAGCAAACTGCAACCCGGACCCACAGACCGCTGCATTGGATGGTTGTTGCATGATCGCATGGGGTCGGAAGATCCCATGCGAACATGCGACCACCGTAGATCTTTACCGCACTTGCATCCTGGGCCCGCTGTGAAACCTTGCCACCAGCCAACCAATGAAATGCGGGTACGTCACCAAACTACAGGCCCCTATCAGCGCGGTTAACAATTTGTCACATGTTCGCATAGCCTAAAAAGGGGCTATGTGATCATGTGACAAACCTCTATCGTTCTTCAATAGGACCATCAACGGTTAGTTGCATGGTTGCATAAGTGGAAAAGGACTTATGCGATCATGCGACAACCCGCATAATAGCTTGTTGAAAACCAACTGGGCCCCACCTGTCAGAATTGTGCGCATGGAAAATGCTAACACCAGAGAAGAAAAATGAAGTGCCAAAGGGGTCAAAAACACAGAGGACTTTCAGACCGAAGGTCAAAAAAATCCTAAGCTTTTGGACCAAAACGCAGAAAACATAGAGGGTTTTCGACACTGAACCTTTTTTCTGGAACACAGTTGCAGTAGCGCACAAATAATTCCTGCAACATTAAAACTTGAATAACTTCCTGGGTATTGCGATGTAAGTGATGCGATCTAGACTGGGGCATGATGAAACATTGAAGAACATGGGGTTCAGATCGCAAAGCATGAAACCTTGTGGATCAACTTCGCACGTGAAAAAAAGTTGTAGCAGGGACTTAGATAGTTGCAGAGGCCAAAATTGAAAGATATGAAATTTTGGGCAATAGTTACTTATGTTGTTATTTTTACTAACCCCATACTTGCATGTGTATGGTTGGTGTGTATATTTTACTTTTTCGTTTGATGTGCCTGATGTGGTTGAGGGACATAGTGGTGCAGAGCACCTCACATTTTCCCATTTTGGCTAAGTTAGTGAATTTTAAGGTTGTGTTAGGGGTTTAGTGTGAGTGAGAATAAGATTCATTAGGATGAATCCATGATTGTGATTGTAAGAGCCAAATGAGCTCAGGAAGAGTTAATGGTTCATTTGGTCTAAATGGCCTGAAGAGTCTCAAAGAGTTAGTTTTTGGTAGAAATGATCTAAGAAGGGTCTTAGAACCTTAAATGTCCTAATTTAGGACTTAGGAGTCATTCCTAGTCTTTGAGTTGGTCTCACAAGCCAAATGGCACTCTTTGGCACAAAGTTGCTAGGAACTTTGCAAAGTTGCTTGAGCAACTTTTGCAACTTTTTGAAAAGTTTCTCAAATGGAAGTTAAGGTGGTTGTAACCATTCGTGCTATGTATATGAGCATGAGATCGATGGATTTCAAAGGCTAATCAAGTTTTGGATTGATTTTCATTATTAAGAACTTTCTGTACGGATGTGAGGTTCTAGTTCTTACTGTTTGCAAGGTTTCTCTGTGTCTTGTATGACATGTATGGATTGATAAGGGTGATCAAGACCCATGATAGTTTAGAGTAGTGTTCTATCTTCATATTTCATTGATTCATTTGTTTCTAGGTTAGTGTAGTGAGATTTGGCAAGCATTTCAAGCCACTGGTCTGTAAAGCCAATTTAAAGGACCTCCATGCTTGAAATGACTCTAACCTGAGCATCCACTGGTGGAAAGGGTTGAAACCATAGGGGATGGAAGGTTAGAGTATGTACATAATGTTTTTCTTTCATTTTTGTTGTGGCACCAATATTTCTAGGTTAGGATGAAATCCCTAAGGTTGACTGTTAGAGACAGGTGAGCCAGGACAGGGTAAAGATTGCATTGGTTCAAGCACCCATAATCTGATGGAAAGAACTTAGTGGCATTTTTGAAAAGCCTAAAGAGTCCCCTTGAAGATTCAAGAGGTTGGAGGAATTGATTCAAGGTTTGGAGACCAATTTGATGGTCATTTGTGCAGATAGGTCCAGAGGCCTAATTAAATAGGCTTAAAACTAGGGCCTGCTGGTAGATGGGGTTGTGGGTGCATCCAGAAGCCACAAATTAGGATTTGGAAAGGGTTATTGGATACCTTGAATATTTTCAAGGTCTTCTATAAGGTTTTTTGGGGATTTTGGAAGCATAGATCCAAAATCACTGAAAATAGACCTACTAGGAATTGAGCCAATTAGGCCTCCTAGAGGATTTGATGCTTATGGACTTGGTGGAGTATCCAGAAGTGTATGTGGTGCAGGGGCACCTAGAACATCCAAAGACTACTAGGAGTCCATAATGACAACCATGAAGCCAATCAATTCACCAATGAAGACAATCAAATCACCTATGGTGAATCCTAGGATCAGGAAAGCCAACATGATCCTAAAAAATGTAAATCCAATCAATTATAGTATATTGGCACCTTTAATGGTTTGATGCCATGCAATGGCATTTGAATTTAGGAATGAAGTTATATCCTTGAAAGGATTCAATAAATGTAACTTGGACCATTATATTCCTATTGATTTTTTAGGGTAGTTAGGAGTATAAGCATGAAGTTATTAAGTCATAAGGTTTCCAATTTAATAAGGTTTTAAGAATTTTTAAAGTTTAAAATTTCAAATATTCAAAAAAGAAATGACTAGTAGCCACTTTAGGAGGGAAATAAATTTTTTATTGTTAAATCACTTAACTAATATCTCAAACTGGTTGTGTATGGTTGGGGAAGTTAAGATTTGATTTCTTATATGGTAAACAATTCCTTTTGTACGGGAGAGACCTGGAGTGTATAGAAAAGACAGAGAAATAACAAAGTTGATCCATTTTCCTGCAAATACTTGTGTTGATCTTGCATTAATTTGATATGAGTTCATTGTAGAAGATTTAGGAATGTTATAGGAGATTGTTACTGTCTATTTTCAATCTCTATTTACATAGACCATTCTTTGTTTGAGGATTTACACGGCTAGTGTTAACTTACAACCTGAACTTGTAGTTTTTCTTGCAAAAGATGAGTTTTATTGAGATATGGCCATCCCATGAAATATAAGGGCCCAGACTTCATGGGATGAAAACATATAACATGTACATTAATCTATTAACTCATTAAATATAGAAGACATGCAGGGATTGACTGATGTTTACAAAATAGTGAAGAAAACCCAATGAAATTAGTGGGTACAGTGCAGCAGCAGCAATTTGGTCTAAATGAGGAATATATATTTTGATTTGGATCATCTTATAATGATCATATAATGGTGAATCAAACACCAAGAAAGTCTGGAAGATTTTGGAGAAGGGAGATTGAAGAAACCCTCAAATCAAGGGTTTAAGAGGGCTAATTTGGGGCTTTTGATGTTCCTGAGGTGTTGGGTAAAATTCCTCTTGGATTTAGAGGTTTGGTAACATATTTAAATACTTATGGAAGTTTTGATTCTTGGGGGTACAAGTAACTAGGTGTTTCTTTGTTAAATCACCCATTTTTTAGGCATTTTGGGGTCACATAGTGAGGACAGTCATACTCGGTCCAAAACACCAATACCTATGTTTTCATATGTCCAAAATGGTATCCAAATATATCATTTATTTTTTCCATCCTTTGGAAAAGTACGGAGTTAAGAGCCATTTTATCATTGCACAAGGCTCCTAGACAGGGCAATTAGGCCTCTAGGCTAGTTTGAGACATTTAGCCCTTGGAATTATTGCGTAAGTCTAAAAACCTAAAAACCACTTGAATAAATCCTAATATACATAAAACACATTAAATCTATCATTAACTTGCATTGTGAAGATTCTGAGTTGGGTGGAGTCTCATAAAGTCATTGTGCACCTTTGGGAGAAGTGTGGGTTTCTAAGCCAAATTGGAAAACTTAGTTGGTGATTAAGGTCCACTATCCTTACCTCTGCATCAGTATGGAAGGACACTAAATGAATTTTTAAGAGTCAAGAACTTGGTCAAGGGTGGAAGTGATGTGTGAGAAGATCCTAAGCTAGGGTTTGGGATTATAGAGGGAAGTTCTAGTTGAGTAGCCTAGTGTTTTGAAGGCCTAAATTGTTTTTAGAGTTGTGAATCTTCTAGAAGTCAACTATACCTTGGAGGAGAAGTTGATTGGGAGGATCTTGGAGATCCACATTGGGGAAGATAGCACATGGAGTAACCATTGGATGGTTAGTAGAGACTAGAAGCTTGGATAAAACACTAGATCCCAAACCCTCTGCATCAGAGTGGTATCAGAGTGGGAATTTCTTGAAGGTTGTGTATGTCTAAAGGGGAGGAGAGTCAAGAGGTTGACAACATGCCTCCAAAGTAAATGAGTAGAGGTGCCATAGTGGACTTGGTCCAAGAACTATTGGCAAAGGCCAATGTCTTAGAATCAAAAGGGAAGAGAATCACTAAACGAGGCAATGAGAGTGAAGATGAAAATTAAAGTCAAACAGGGGAGACATCTAGAAAAGGTAAAGAAATAGTTGATCATAAAGAAAAGGTGTTCTTGGATGCATTCAAATCCATCAACTGTTAGAATAACTGAGAGGGGGGGGGTGAATCAGTTATCTAGTGTCCCAATACAAAATGTATAATTCAAAACAATTTCTTCAATTTTTGCTCGTCAGTAAGAAATAATAACTTTTACTGTCTGTGCTTTTACCGATTACCAGTCTAATACTTATAACTGTTTACTGATCAAATCTAATATGTAACATGCAAAGTATGATAATAAACAAATATCACAATCAACACATAACACAAGAGATTTAATGTGGAAACCCTGTAAAGGGAAAAACCACTTGGGACTGGCAACCCAAAATTGTTCACTCTTCTGAAGTGAGGTCGGTTAAGACCCAACCCTATTAAAGGTTACAAACACACTGTCAGGTGTGACCTTGTTAGAATATTTTAGACTAGAAGTTATCGTCCAACCAGCATTCACTATGGGTTTGACAGGATAACAATGTTCATTCTATGAATGATACATCATAAGACTTTCAGAGTCCACTCAGTTAAGAGATTTAGACTGTATACAATGGTTAAATATGTAACAGTAAAATGACTTGCCTTAATACAACTTCAATTGCAGATTACAGATCAATATTCAGTCCATACAAATCCTTCTGATCAATAATTAACTTCAGATTCAATACTATATCAAATTACTGTCCATCGGTAACTGTTGTTTGTAGCTCGGTAATTGCTCTGCAGCTCGGTTCTTACTAACCAGTATGATCAGAATGTATGAAAACCTTATTCACATGATAATCCTACAGCTTCTTCTTCTTCTGGCATTTTCATAAAGAAATTATGTTCTCTTATATAGACGTGTAAATCATTTTCTTCTCGACCATCAGATTTTTCCATTTAATCACATTCATAGATTTTGCTGCTTAAAACTTTCTCAATACTTGTGTCAATAACACAATTCAATTTGCTCCGTTAGATCTTCTTTGAATTTTGTCAGCTGTTGATCTGCGTAACAAACTTTATCTATTACCTCGATGTTATACTCTTGCTAGCTCATCAATCTTATCGGCTAAACTAATCATTTAATTCATTTTGTTCTCCTCGGTTAACAAAGAATGCGTCGGTGAACACTGCTCAGTTAATACTACGATCGGTATACACTACACTCCGTCGGTGTATACTAGAAATGCTTCATTTACCGACAACACTGCTTTGTGTCTTTCAGCTCTATACTTCATTATAGATGAATGCAACATAATGAATTCAATATCATCAAGTCATAGACTCATCAACAAGTTACTCAATGAGTTCCTTATCCTCATCTATCATGTACATCTTTCCTCATGTAGATTTCTCTGTTCTTCATCTCTTTTCCATTTTTCTTCAGATGTCTCGGTGTAGTAACTTACAAGATAAGTGTTGTCAAACTAGTTGACATCAATGACAACATAATACTGATTTAATCATATTAAATATCTAATCAGCAACTTCTCAGTGATCTTTAATCACAGATTCTTCAATCAGATTCCAAATCAGTTGTAGTCCAACAATCTCTCCTTTTGGCATTGATGGAAACTCAAGTAATATGAAATGTACCATACACATACCAAACATACATTCCACAACTTTGTGAACAAATGTTGTAAGTCGAATAGACTTAAAATGTTTAATCACTACGTTACTAAACCAGCATTAAGTAATACAACTTTACCTTTATGCAGTTGTGATCTTTTCAATTCTCTTGTTCCTGCTTCTGTTCTTTGTAACTGATCTTCAATACTCTGTCTCATTCAGATTGTCTCTCCCTTAGATAATTGTCATCGGTGCTTGTTCCTTTTCATATTTTGTTTATCTCTCCCCTTTTCATTTCATATGGTTTATCTCTCCCTTTGACAGCAATGCCAAAGAAATAAATAAACAATCAGCTCTGTAGTAGCCAAGTAACTCTCTGTGGTGTTCAGTACTTCCTCTATATCTCTGTATACTGATATCTCATCGGTTCAAGTTCTCAAGCTTAATCACAACCTTGAACGTGATTCAAAGTGTGAACTATGCTACATCAACATGAATGATCTTCTGATAAAAGTTGGCTGATGCAACATCCAGATCACCTTAGTGACCAATAGACAAGGGACGGACCCCAAGTCTAGTCCTCAGGTATTCAAATGTGTCCTTCGGTAGGGTCTTTGTAAAAATATCTGCAAGTTATTCTTTAGATGTAACAAATTCTAACTTTACTTGCTTCTCTTGCACTTGTTCTCTTAAGTAATGATACTTAATAGATATATGCTTTGTCTTAGAGTGCATCATAGGATTCTTTGAAATATTAATAGCACTAGTGTTGTCACAGTATATAATCACCAGGTCAGTGATTATCTCATTCATTCCTTCCAACACTTGTTTGATATATGCAATGTTTGAACAGTTAGTAGCAGCAGCAACATACTCTGCTTCAGTTGTACACTGAGAAATACAAGCCTGCTTTTTACTTGTCTAGGTTACAAGTCTTTCACCAAAGAAAAATGCTCCTCTGGTGGTGCTTTTTCTATCATCCACATTTCCAGCCCAATCAACATCTGTGTAAACTTTCAGTTCAAACTTCCCTTCCTTAGAATACCGTAATCCATAATTTTTTATTTTCTTCAAGTATCTTAAGATCCTTTTTGTAGCAATCATGTGTGATTCTCTAGGGTTAGCAGAAAATCTTGCAACAATTCCCATAGCATGTGCTATATCTGGCCTATTGTGAACTACATACATTAACTTACCAATCATAGATTGGTAAAGTGTCTGATTTACCTCAGTAGTTTCATCCTCCTTTGTCAATTTGCATCCAGTAGCCATCGGTGTTCCTACAGGTTTAGCATCTTCCATGCCAAATGTCTTCAGTACTTCCTTTATGTATTTAGATTGTGTGATGAATATGCCATCACTCTGTTGAATCACTTGTAGTCCAAGAAAGAACTTAATCTCTCCGAACATAGACATTTCAAATTCCTTTTGCATTTCATCAGCAAATGCCTTGCAGACAAGATCTAAGCCACCAAAGATAATATCATCAACAAAAATTTCAGCAATGATAATAGTATCATCAGTATCACCTTTCACATACAGATTGTTGTTTTCACTTGTTCTAACAAATCCAATACTTAACAAGTAAGTATGCAGTCTTTCATACCATGCTCTCAGTGCTTGCTTTAGTCCATATAAAGCTTTATGTAATCTACATACCATATCTTTATTGTCGGGATCAACAAATCCTTCAGGTTGTTCAATGTAGACTTCTTCTTCAAGTATACCATTCAAAAATGATGACTTCACATCCATTTGATAGACTTTGAATTTCTTATGTGCAGAATATGCAAGTAGCATTCTAACTCCTAATCTAGCAACAGGTGCAAATGTCTCACCATAGTCAATGCCTTCTTCCTGTGCATATCCCTTGCATACTAATCTAGCTTTATTTCTTGTGACTTCACCATTTTCATTCAATTTATTCCTGTATATCCACTTAGTACCAATAACATTCTTATCTTTTGGTTGGGGTACTAAGGACCAAGTTTTGTTCTTTTCTATTTTTTCCATTTCCTCTTTCATTGCATTAACCCATTCTTCATTCTCTAATGTAACTTTCACAGTTTTAGGTTCAAACTCACAAATTAGACATGTACCTTGTCTTGTTTTGCTTCTAGTTTGCATTCCAGCATGTCTGTCTCCATTGATTTGTGTTTCAGGATGATGTCTCTTGACAAAACTAGCGAAAACTTGATTTCTCCTTTCTTGTTCATCCTGCTCAGGGTAATTTCCTTGCTCGGCGGCTTCTTCATGTTTATCGATTTGTGGTGCTTGTTGTACTGCATTGTTTCTCTGTTGACCGGTTATTACAGCTTGCGGTGTTGGTAGATACTCTGGATGTTCAATGTAAGTGAATCTACCATAATCTTCTGGTTCCTTTGTACTTTCCTCTATGTACTTGTGATCAAACTCATCAAAACGAACATTAGTACTTTCAACAATCTTATTTGTAGCCTTATTCAAACATTTGTATGCTTTACTTGTAGTGGAATATCCGAGAAATATTCCTTCATCTCCTTTAGAATCAAATTTTCCATTTCTCTCATCTTTCAAGATAAAGCATTTACTTCCAAAAATTTTAAAATAATTTACAGTAGGTTTGTGTCCAAACCATAGTTCATAAGGTGTTCGGTTGGAGTCCTTTTTCAGTTGTACTCGGTTAAGAACATATATAGTTGTGTTGACAACTTCCCTCCAATATGTCTGAGCAACATTCTTTTGTATCATCAATGTTCTGGCACAATCAATTATAGACCTATTCCTTCTTTCAGCAATGCCATTTTGCTGAGGTGTCCTCGGTGTAGATACCTGCCTCTTGATTCCATGCTCATTGCAAAATTTAGTAAATTCATCAAAGATAAATTCACCTCCTCTATTAGATCTTAAGCACTTTATTTCCTTACCGGTTTCTTTTTCTACCTTAGCTTTATACCACTTAAACATTTTGAAAGCTTCAAATTTCTCTTTCAAGAACATAACAATCATTAGTCTAGTGTAATCATCAACAAAAAGAATAAAATATCTATCACCAGAACAGCTCTGAGTTCTCATAGGACCACACAGGTCGGTATGAACCAATTCAAGTATCTTCTTTGTTGAATAGTCCTTGCTTTTAAAACTAGACTTAGTCATCTTACCTTTCTGACATTCATGGCACATGGCATGATCAGGTTTTGTCAAGTTAGGCAATCCTCTAACTCTTATCTTTCTACTAATCTTGATCATGTTGTCAAAGTTCACATGGCATAACCTTCAGTGCCACAACCAAGCATCTTCATCCTTTATTAACAAACAAGAAGAATGATCTATATCATGATAGAATAGATTACCTCGGGATTGTGTACCAGTTCCGACAAGTCTTCCTCCATCATCATAAATCTTCACCTTTTTGCTCTCAAAAGCCAGTCAGTGGCCTGAATTGTTCAGCTGAGCCACACTTATCAGACTATAGTTCAATCCATCTACCCAATATGCATTTTCACATTGTAATCTGTCATTGATCATTAGTGAGCCTTTACCTCTTACCATACAAGGTGCATCATTTCCCATTCTCACAGATCCTCCATTATATTCAACAAGATGATCAAACTTCTCTACATCACCAGTCATATGATGTGTGCAGCCACTGTCTATGATCCATGTATCATTTCTTCTTACTTTAGAGATTAGTGTTGTCTCTTCATGTTTCTCTTCCTCTTCTGAGTCATCTTTCATAGCAATAAATACAACTTCTATATCATCATCAGAATCAAATTCAGTTTCAATATCTTCAGCTATGTAACATACCTTTTTTCCTTTTTCATCTCGGTTGTCTCTGTTGTTGTGTCGGTAACCTCTATTGACTCTTCTTCCATAGCTTCCTTCAGATCGGTCTTTGGATCTATCATCATCTTTCTTCTATGGACATCTAGCAGTGATGTGACCAACTTCTTTACAATTAAAGCATGCTAAAAGTAGCTTACCTCTATACCTTCCTTTTCCTTTGGGCAATCTTCTGGCCATAAGTGCTTCAAGCTCATCAAGTTCATCATCGGTATTGTCATCACTATCACAATTCTAACTATTCCTGCTAGACTTTCCAATCTTCAGAGAAGACATGAAAGCGAATTCAACAGAAGGAACAACACTATTATCAAAATTATTTAATTCGAAGGTTGTAAGTTTACCAATCAGAGTGTTAAGAGTGAGGTTGGATGTAGCTCTTGTTTCATGAATTGCAGAAATCCTGATTGCATAAACTGGTAGCAAAGTTCTAAGAATCTTTCTTATCACTGTTTCATCATCAATCACTCCATTAGATGCTCTAATAGCATGTACCACCTCTTTGAGTCTATTTGAATATTGGACAATGTTCTCACCTTCTTTCATTCTCATATCATCAAATCTGCCTCTTAGACTTTCAGCTCAGGCTCTTTTGACATTCAGATCTCCACTGTAGATTTGTGCTAATTTATCCCACATTCCTTTGATAGTTGTGCATGTCTTGATATCTTCAAATTTAGCGTCGGTATAGGCAGCAACAAGTTCCATCATAGTAACATTGTGTTCATGCTTATCCTTCATTTGATCAACAGTTAGGGGACCAGTGGGTGGCTGCGTGTAGCCATTTTGCATCAGATCTAGTGCTGAGTTCCCAATTCCAGATATGTGCAGCTTCATTCTGCTTTTCCATACTATCAAGTTCTCTTTATTCAGTTTCAGTACTTCCCTCTTATACATCTTGAGACCTTTATGCTTAAGTCCTTAAAACTATGTTCCAAGCAACGTAGCTATGATACCAATTGTTAGAATAACTGAGAGGGGGGGGGTGAATCAGTTATCCAGTGTCCCAATACAAAATGTATAATTCAAAATAATTTCTTCAATTTCTACTCATCGGTAAACAATAATAACTCTTAATGTCTGTGCTTTTACCGATTACCAGTCTAATACTTATAACTGTTTACCGATCAAATCTAATATGTAACATGCAAAGTATGATAATAAACAAATATCACAATCAACACATAACACAAAAGATTTAATGTGGAAACCCTGTAAAGGGAAAAACCACCTGGGACTGACAACCCAAAATTGTTCACTCTTCTGAAGTGAGGTCGGTTAAGACCCAACCCTGTTAAAGGTTACAAACACACTGTTAGGTGTGACCTTGTTAGAGGATTTTAGACTAGAAGTTATCATCCAACTAGCATTCACTATGGGGTTGACAGGAAAACAATGTTCATTCTATGAATGATACATCATAAGACTTTCAGAGTCCACTCAGTTAAGAGATTTAGACTGTATACAATGGTTAAATATGTAACAGTAAAATGACTTGCCTTAATACAACTTCAATTGCAGATTACAGATCAATATTCAGTCCATACAAATCCTTCTGATCAATAATTCACTTAAGATTCAATATTGTATCAACTTATTGTCCGTCGGTAGCTGCTATTTGTAGCTCAATAATTGCTCTACAGCTCGGTTCTTACTAACCAGTATGATCAGAATGCATGAAAACCTTATTCACGCGATAATCCTATAGCTTCTTCTTCTTCTGGCATTTTCATAAAGAAATTTGGTTCTCTTATATCGACGTGTAAATCATTTTCTTCTCCACCATCAAATTTTGCTGCTTAATCACATTCATAGATTTTGCCACTTAAAAATTTCTCGGTACTTGTGTCAATAACACGTTTCAATTTGCTCCATTAGATCTTCTTTGAATTTTGTCAGCTATTGATCTGTGTAACAAACTTTATCTATTACCTCGATGTTATACTCTTGCCAGCTCATCAATCTTATCGGCTAAACTAATCATTTAATTCATTCTGTTCTCCGTGGTTAACAAAGAATGTGTCGGTGAACACTGCTCAGTTAATACTGTGGTTGGTATACACTACACTCCGTCGGTGTATACTAGAAATGCTTCATTTACCGACAACACTGCTTTGTGTCTTTCAGCTCTATACTTCATTATAGATGAATGCAACATAATGAAGTCAATATCATCAAGTCATAGACTCATCAACAAGTTACTCCATGTGTTCCTTATCCTCATCTGTCATGTACATCTTTCCTCATGTAGATTTCTCTGTTCTTCATCTCTTTTCCATTTTTCTTTAGATGTCTCGGTGTAGTAACTGACAAGATAAGTGTTGTCAAACTAGTTGACATCAATGACAACATAATACTGATTTAATCATATTACATATCTAATCAGAAACTTCTCAGTGATCTTTAATCATAGATTCTTCAATCAGATTCCAAATCAGTTGTAGTCCAACAATCTCTCCCTTTGGCATTGATGGCAACTCAAGTAATATGAAATGTACCATACACATACCAAAAATACATTCCACAACTTTGTGAACAAATGTTGTAAGTCGAATAGACTTAATATGTTTAATCACTAGGTTACTAAACCAACATTAAGTAATACAACTTTACCTTTTTGGAGTTGTGATCTTTTCAGTTCTCATGTTCTTGCTTCTATTCTTTGTAACTGATCTTCAATACTCTATCTCATTCAGATTGTCTCTCCCTTAGATAATTATCGTCGATGCTTGTTCCTTTTCATATTTTGTTTATCTCTCCCCTTTTCATTTCATATGGTTTATCTCTCCCTTTGAAAGCAATGCCAAAGAAATAAATAAACAATCAGCTCTGTAGTAGCCAAGTAACTCTTTGTGGTGTTTAGTACTTCCTTTGTATCTCTCTATACCGATATCTCATCGGTTCAAGTTCTCAAGCTTAATCACAACCTTGAACGTGATTCAAAGTGTGAACTATGCTGCATCAACATGAATGATCTTCTGATAAAAGTTGGCTGATGCAACATCTAGATCACCTTAGTGATCGATAGACAGGGGACAGACCCCAAGTCTAGTCCTCAGGTATTCAAATGTGTCCTTCGGTAGGGTCTTTGTAAAAATATCTACAAGTTGTTCTTTAGATGTAACAAATTCTAACTTTACTTGCTTCTCTTGCACTTGTTCTCTTAAGTAATGATACTTAATAGATATATGCTTTGTCTTAGAGTGCATCACAAGATTCTTTGAAATATTAATAGCACTAGTGTTGTCACAGTATATAATCACTGGGTCAGTGATTACCTCATTCATTCCTTCCAACACTTGTTTGATATATGCAATGTTTGAACAGTTAGTAGCAGCAGCAACATACTCTCCTTCAGCTATACACTGAGAAATACAAGCCTACTTTTTACTTGTCTAGGTTACAATTCTTTCACCAAAGAAAAATGCTCCTCTGGTGGTGCTTTTTCTATCATCCACATTTCCAGCCCAATCAGCATCGGTGTAAACTTTCAGTTCAAACTTCCCTTCCTTAGAATACCATAATCCATAATTTTTTGTTTTCTTCAAGTATCTTAAGATCCTTTTTGTAGCAATCATGTGTGATTCTCTAGGGTTAGCAAAAAATCTTGCAATAATTCCCATAGCATGTGCTATATCTGGCCTATTGTGAACTACGTACATTAACTTACCAATCATAGATCAGTAAAGTGTCTGATTTACCTCAGTAGTTTCATCCTCCTTTGTCAATTTGCATCCAGTAGCCATCGGTGTTCCTACAGGTTTAGCATCTTCCATGCCAAATGTCTTCAATACTTCCTTTATGTATTTAGATTGTGTGATGAATGTGGCATCACTCTGTTGAATCACTTGTAGTCCAAGAAAGAACTTAATCTCTCCGAACATAGACATTTCAAATTCCTTTTGTATTTCATCAGTAAATGCCTTGCAGACAAGATCTGAGCCACCAAAGATAATATCATCAACAAAAATTTCAGCAATGATAATAGTATCATCAGTATCACCTTTCATATTCAGATTGTTGTTTTCACTTGTTCTAACAAATCCAATACTTAACAAGTAAGTATGTAGTCTTTCATACCATGCTCTCGGTGCTTGCTTTAGTCCATATAAAGCTTTATGTAATCTACATACCATATCTTTATTGTCGGGATCAACAAATCCTTCAGGTTGTTCAATGTAGACTTCTTCTTCAAGTATACCATTCAAAAATGTTGACTTCACATCCATTTGATAAACTTTGAATTTCTTATGTGCAGAATATTCAAGTAGCATTCTAACTCCTTCTAATCTAGCAACAGGTGCAAATGTCTCACCATAGTCAATGCCTTCTTCCTGTGCATATCCCTTGCATGCTAATCTAGTTTTATTTCTTGTGACTTCACCATTTTCATTCAATTTATTCTTGTATATCCACTTAGTACCGATAACATTCTTATCTTTTTGTCGGGGTACTAAGGAGGAAGTTAACATACCACCAGAGGTACAAACCTTGTTGGAAAAGTATCATGAGGTAGTGAACAATGGGTTTCAGAGTGCATTGCCACCCATGAGGGAAATAAGCCATCAAATAGACCTCATTCCTAGAGAAAACTTGCCAAACAAGGTATAATATAAGATGACACCAAGACAAAATGCAGAGATAACCAAGAATATTCAAGATTTGTTGGATAAGGGCTTGATAAGGAAGAGTTTGAGCTCTTGTGTTGTACCTACTATCCTTGCACCAAAGAAGGGAGGTACATGGAGACTATGCACTAATTCAAGGGCCATCGACAAGATCACCATTAGGTACAGATTTCCAATGCCAAGAATTGAAGACTTGTTAGACAATTTGGGAGGCTCATGTTACTTCTCCAAGGTGGATTTGAATTCAGGTTACTATCAAATTAGAGTTAGGCCTGGTGATGAATGGAAGATAGCCTTCAAGACCAATGAAGGGTTTTATGAGTGGCTTGTGATGCCCTTTGGCCTAACCAATGCCCCTAGTACATTAATGAGGCTCATGAATGAAGTGTTGGCAGACTTTATAGGTAAGTTTGTAATAGTTTATCTTGATGACATTTTGATTTTTAGCAGGTCTAAAGATGAGCACATGGAGCATTTGGAACAGGTCTTGGGGAGGTTGCATAAAGAAAAGTTTATGATCAATCAAGACAAGTGTGAGTTCTTAAAAATTAAACTAGTGTATCTTGGTTTTGTGGAAGAAAATGGTTGCATTAAGATGGATCCTGATAAAGTCAAGTCAATCTTGGATTGTCCTACACCTAATTCCATAGGGGATGTGAGGATTTTTCATGGTTTGGCATCATACTATAGGAAGTTTGTGAGGAATTTCAATCATGTGTGTGCACCTATCCTCAACACCATTAAAGGTGGAATCAAATGTCAATTCAAATGGATTGTGGCGGCTGATAAGGGGTTTGAGATGTTGAAAAAGAGGATTGTAGAGCTACCTACTTTAAGGTTCCCTGATTTTAATTAGTTATTTGTGGTTGGATGTGATGCTAGCAAGCTAGCCATTGGAGCAATGTTAAGCCAAGAGGGACACCCTATGGCATTCTTCTCTGAGAAGTTGAATGAGGCTAAACAAAAGTACTCCACCTATGATTTGGAGTTATATGCAATGGTGCAAGCTCTTAAAAAATGGAGACATTATCTCCTAACAAGGGAATTTGTGGTCTATACAGACAATCATGTCCATAGCTTCTTGAATGGGCAAGACAAGTTGAACCAAAGACATCTTAAATGGGTTGAATCCTTACAAGCCTACACCTTTGTGATCAAACACAAGGAGTTAGTAATAAGGTTGTTGATGCTCTTAGTAGAAGAGTGTTAACTATTCAGGAAATTCAATTTCAAAGTGTGAGTATGGAAGACTTGAAAGATCTATACAAGGAGGACAGAGACTTCAAGGATGCCTATGAGGCATGTGATAGGTTTAGATAGGTATTCAAGGTGGAATTTTGAGTATATATTTTAGGAGGGACTGTTGTTCAAGGGACACCTCATGTGTATACCTCAATGCTCAATGAGGGAGAACATAGTGAAGGAGAAGCACCAAGGAAGTTTGGGAGGCCACTTTGGACTGGATAAGACACTAGAACAGGTGAATAGGCACTACTATTGGCCTAAATTGCAATCAGATGTTAGGAAGTTTGTGGAACAATGCCAGATTTGTCAAAGGGCTAAAGCATAGAGTAGTAATAGTGGACTGTACCAACCTCTAACCATACCTCAAAGGCCTTGGGAGTGCTTGATTATGGACTTTGTTTTGGGGTTTCCAAGGACACCTAGAGGACATGACAGTGTATTTTTTGTGGTGGACCATTTTAGCAAGATGGCACACTTCATACCATGCAAGAAAACTAATGATGCTTCACAAATTGTAGGACTTTTTTTCAGAGATATTGTTAGAATCCATGGATTGCCACTAAACATAGTAAGTGACCAAGATAGCAAGTTTGTGGGCCACTTTTGGAGGACCCTATGGAAGATGTTAGGCACAAATTTATCATTGTCTTCAGCCTACCATCCATAATCAGATGGACAAACAGAGGTAGTGAACAGGTCACTAGGAAATTTGTTAAGATGCTTGACTAAGCAACATGGACAGTCATGGGATCATATCATTGGGCAGGCAGAATTTGCCTATAATGACTCCATGAATAGGAGTACAAGTAAAAATCCCTTTGAGATAGTTTATGGGACTCATCCTAGAGGGATCCTAGAGCTAAGAGACCTCAATTTGTAGGATAAGAGGAGTGCTCAAGGAGAGACATTTGCAGAGAAAATGAAGGAGCTGCATGAGTAGGTCAAAATGACCTTGCAAAAATAGGGAGAGAAGTACAAAGCTAAGGCATATCAGTCTAGAAAGGATTTGCAATTCAAGGTAGGGGATCTAGTCCTTGCCTATCTCAGGAAGGAGACGTTGCCCAAGGGTCCACCTACCAAGTTGCTCATGAAGAAGATAGGACCCTTGAAGATCTTGCACAAGTATGGAAATAATGCTTATGAAGTGGAATTGCCCCCTGATTTGGGCATTTCGCCCATTTTCAATGTGTGTGATTTGTATCCCTATAAGGGACCAACTCTAGACATAGGTCTAACTAATCCTTCAAATTTGGGAGATGATGATTGGGTTAAATATTTGCTAAGCCCAATCCCACTGAAGTTGGAGAGTATCTTGGATACTAAGGTGATAAAAAAGACAAGGAAAGGTATCTATAAGGAGTATCTTGTTAAATGGCAGGGGTTGCCTGATGCTGAAGCTATATGGTTGACCAAGCTGGCTATCTTAAAGCATGGCTTCACCATTGAAAACCTCTTAACTAAAGGGACTTGAGTTCTTTGTCCTAGGGGAGTATGTTGTAGAGCACCTCTCATTTTCCCATTTTGGCTAAGTTAGTGAGTTTTAAGGTTGTGTTAGGGGTTTAGTGTGAATGAGAAGAAGATTCATTTGGATGAATCCATGATTGTGATTGTAAGAGCCAAATGAGCTCAGGAAGAGTTAATGGTCCATTTGGTCTAAATGGCTTGAAGAGTCTCAAAGAGTTAGTTTTTGGCATAAATGGTCTAAGAAGGGTCTTAGAACCTTAAATGTCCTAATTTAGGACTTAGGAGTCATTCCTAGTCTTTGAGTTGGTTTCACAGGCCAAATGGCACTCTTTGGCACAAAGTTGCTTGAGCAACTTTTGCAACTTTTTGAAAAGTTACTCAAATGGAAGTTAAGGTGGTTGTAACCACTCATTCTTGGTATATGAGAATGAGATCGATGGATTTCAAAGGCTAATTAAGTTTTGGATTGATTTTCATTATTAAAAACTTTTTGTACAAATGTGAGGTTCTAGTTCTTACTGTTTGCAGGGTTTCTCTGTGTTTTGTATGACCTGTATAGATTGATAAGGGTGATCAAGACCCATGATAGTTTAGAGTAGTTTTCTATCTTCATATTTCATTGATTCATTTGTTTCTAGGTTAGCGTAGTGAGATTTGGCAAGCATTTCAAGCCACTAGTCTGTAAAGCCAATTTGCAGGACCTCCATGCTTGAAATGACTCTAACCTAAGCATCCACTAGTGGAAATGGTTGAAACCATAGGGGATGGAAGGTTAGAGTCTGTACATAATGTTTTTTCTTTCATTTTTGTTGTGGCACTAAGATTTCTAGGTTAGGATGAAAGCCCTAAGGCTGACTATTAGAGACAGGTGAGCCAAAACAGGGTAAAGATTGTGTTGTTTCAAGCACCCATAATCTGATGGAAAGAACTTAGTGGCATTTGTGAAAAGCCTAAAGAGTCCCCTTGAAGATTCAAGAGGTTGGATGAATTGATTTGAGGTTTGGAGACCAATTTGATGGTCATTTGTGCAAACAAGTCCAGAGGCCTAATTAATAGGCTTAAAACTAGGGCCTGCTAGTAGATGGGGTTTTCAATGTATCCAGAAGCCACAAATTAGGATTTGGGAAGGGTTAGTGGATACCTTGAATATTTTCAAGGTCTTCTATGAGGTTTTTTGGGGATTTTGGAAGCATAGAGCCAAAATCAGTGAAAATAGACCTACTAGAAATTGAGCCAATTAGGCCTCCTAGAGGATTTGATGCTTATGGACTTGGTGGAGTATCTAGAAGTGTATGGAAGGATACTAAATGACTTTTGAAGAGTCAAGAGCTTGGTCAAGGGTGGAAGTGACGTGTGAGAAGATTCTAAGCTAGGGTTTGGGGTTCTAGAGGGAAGTTCTAGTGGACTAGCCTAGTGTTGTGAAGGTTTAAATTGGTCTTAGAGTTGTGAATCTTCTAGAAGTCAACTATACCTTGGAGGAGAAGTTGATTGGGAGGATCTTGGAGATCCACATTAGGGAAGATAGCATAAGGAGTAACCATTGGATGGTTAGTAGAGACTAGAAGCTTGGATAAAACACTAGATCCCAAACCCTCTGCATCACATAGTCGTAGTTACTTGCTTGCGAGATCCACATGATCGTTCGATCCCTACTATTGCCTATTATATATTTATCCATGTATGTACATGATTGTCTTTTATGCAGGATTTTAGGTACCAAGCATCAACTTCCCTGAATTTCTAGGATGAGCGCACCCTATCGCATTAGCTCAATGGTAAGAGAGGAGAGATAATATCCAACTCTAAATCCCAACCTAAGCCAATTATTGTCCTAAAAAAGTGGACAAGTATCTTTTCTACTACTCTCTGAATTCGTCAAAGATGACGTCATTCGTGGATCCTTCCTTTGAGCTTGATTATTGCTTTACGAGTTTGGTTGGTGTTTCCTTCATGTTTGGTTGCCAGATGTCCTTATGTGAATTTTGATGTATTAATGCATTAAAGATTTAATTAAGGTTGGTTATGAGTTTAAAATTATTATATCTTATGAATATGCAATATTAAATAGATAGATATTTAATTAATGAAAATTGATTAAATATCATTGATTATTTAAAAGACTTAGTTAAAAGTCTAATTATGAAAATAAAGGTTAATTAAATATTAATAAAAAATCTAAATTAAATGTTTGGATAATATTAATTATCAATTTATTTATTAAGTGGTGCTAAAGATATTAATTATAATTAAAATATAATCATGCGATTATATGCACACCAGTTAAAAGAAATTTGATTTATCGGTTCTAAATCAAAAGGTTGAGTTAAGGGACTTAACTGAGGGATTAGCTATATAATTCTTTTAATAAATCAATAAATTGATATTTAATTATCAATTTGCATATTATTAATATGCTAAAATATTAATTTTTAATTAAATATGTTAAAGTATTTAGGATCGTTGCAAATGTAATAGCACTTCTTGTATAGTATGTATTTCCAAATGCAACAATCTCTTGCATTTATATTGAGAATGAGCCAAGAAGAGACACATCCCTTCATGAGACATGTCTATTCATTAATATGTAATTAATATAATAACAATTATGATTACATACATACATACATACATACATACATACATACATACATACATATATATATATATATATATATATATATATATATATATATATATATATATATATATATATATATATATATATATATATATATATATATATATATATATATATATATATATATTCACTAGTATTGACTCATAGTGTTTATTTGGCTGAAGCTACAAAACATCAACACTCCCTCTTAGCTAGGGAGGATAAATCAATCCAATGTCAACACTTAAGACACTTGACAACATCAATCATATGATGTAAGAAATAAAGACATCATGCTCAAGATGTAATCAATATAAACATAGTCTCAATATGTGGATTGCCTCCATCAGTGATTCTATCCACAAGTTCTTAGGTGGATTGCCTCCATCGGCGATTCTATCCACAAGCTCTTGAATATTGGCTTATCAGAATGTCAACACATGACATTCACCAAATACTGTGAGTATTGGCCTATTAGAACATCAACATATGATATTCACCGAGTACTCAATAAGGTACTAGCTTGCATCATATAAACACATGGTATTCACCAAATACTTATCATATATCTATACAAACAACTCATAGACGGTCAATGACATCTAACACTTAGTTGTTGATTTACAAGATATATCTATGCAAACAACTTATAGACCATCAATTTAATGACATCTAACACTTAGTTGTTGCTTTACAAGATGTATATATACAAGCAACTTATAGACCGTCAATTTAATGACATCTAACACTTAGTTGTTGGTTTACAAGATATATTTATGCAAACAACTCATAGACCATCAACTTAATGACATCTAACACTTAGTTGTTGCATTAATTCATCATTATCTGTTTTAACATTATAAATAATGTATATCACAATTTAAGTTATTGTAAGATCGTCACCTTCTAATAACTTCTGCAAATACAAGTGATAATCATTTGGAAGTCATCACTTCCTCATGATTTACACAGGGGGCAAGCCCATTAAAAATATTCATGATTCATTAGTATAATAATCAATTATATCAATTTTACCTCAAAAGTATTTCACCTTCAATAGTGAACTCCCTCTCAATCAATATGATCAAGATTGTCACAAGTTGACTGAACCATTTGCTCCCTCTGAAGCTCAAGTTTATCAACTTCTCGACCTCTTTTGAAGTATCAAACTCCCTTTACATCTAGTCTCAATCATCAATTCATTTGCAAGCATCAAATTCTTTCTCCCTTGAATGCAATTATCTTGTACTTCTGTCCTGAAGGTATGTCAGAGAGAGGTTACAAATAGCTCACTAAACTATCTCAACCGAAAATACCAATGATAGAAGCATACAAGATTTTACTAACCAATAGTATAGCATGAATTACAAACTCAAAAATTATGTGCATTAATAAAACATGAAATACTTATCTTTTATAAATTTCAAGTATTTCATTTTGTAACATGAGCCCATATAGAAAATATCATGCAAATTCACAGAATGATGCCATCGCTCTCAAACATTACTATAATTATTCACATGAACAATATTTAATATCCAAAGGTTCTATACAATATCACAACCTTCAATCTTATTAGATCTCTCTTCAAGTGGTTAGGC
The DNA here is from genome assembly GCA_027943335.1 of Chamaecyparis obtusa. NCBI lineage: Eukaryota > Viridiplantae > Streptophyta > Pinopsida > Cupressales > Cupressaceae > Chamaecyparis > Chamaecyparis obtusa. The sequence continues at coordinate 100,607 of BSBK01002406.1, read as the reverse complement.
TTTTAAAGAAGGAACCTCACTCTTTTTCATATTTTTTTCATAGACTCGTACATAGTTGGTCATAACTTTTTAACATGACATTTTCTCTTCAATCGCTCTGGTGAGATTCGTGTAAATTTGTTTATCATCAACATATCCAAAATTAGAAAAATCCAACGGTGCATTTGGGAGATATGGTCTTCGTACTGAGACTATATTTTCTGAGACAGTCACACATTCACCATCAACAAACTACTCTCTTACATTTGCAACTTGGCTCTAATACCATGTTAAAGTGTTTAGGATCATTGCAAATGTAATAGCACTTCTTGTATAGTATGTATTTCCAAATGCAACAATCTCTTGCATTTATATTGAGAATGAGCCAAGAAGAGACATGTCTATTCATTAATATGTAATTAATATAATAACAATTTTATATATATATATATATATATATATATATATATATTCACTAGTATTGACTCATAGTGTTTATTCGACTGAAGCTACAAAACATCAACAAAATATTATTATGCAATTAAATTTGCACATTTAGCTAATATAATTGAAATTAAGTTGAAAGTTGAGTGATTTGCATGAAATTTGAATTATTAATTAAATAAATAAATATTTTTAAATAAGAGTTTGATATTAACGAGGGTAGGAGTTGAGTTCTAATCTCTATGATTTTGAGTTAATTGTTTTATTGCTTTTAACAGTTGAGTTCTAATTCTGTAATTTGGAGTTGCATTCTTTCAACTCTGGGATTTGGTTTTCTATTTTATACTTTTAGAAGGTCATTTGAGAGGATTATTCAATCATGTTTTGAAGAATTCTCTCTTGGCAATTTTTTGGAGCATTTAAGTTTTGGTGTTTTCGAAAGCTTTGGGTTTTCAAGATTTGAAATTGGCTTTTTCATTCAGCTTTGTGTATTGAGATAGGGTTTGGAAATCCTTTTGCAATTTCCTTTCGAAAGATTGTGTACATCGTGTCTATTAGGTTTGATTGATGTGGTTGTATAGCGATTCTTCCATTTGTGTGAAATATTTGAACAAGAAAAGTTCTAGGTTGTTTGTTTGTGTGGAGAAAATCTTTGTTCTATTGAATATGTGGAAACCCAAGAATTTATTTTAAAAATGATAGAAAAACTTTAATTTAAATCGGTTAGGATTTGATTATAAGTTTTGATAAAAAAAAAAACTTGAAATTAAATCATTTGGAAATCCCTTTGTTTGCATTTAACAAATTGATATTTGTATATGTTTATCTTAATATTTTAATTCTTAAAAAAAGTAGAGAGCTTACTAAAATATAAGAAAACTTCACCAACAAAAAGAATATTTTAAAATATGTATAAATATATATTAGAGAAAATATATATATTAAATAAATCTCTTTTAAAAAAAAAAGAAAAAATAAACATGAAAATTATAATAACAAATTTCATTATTTATTATTTTTTCCATAAAAAGGTTACGTGGGGCAAGGACGTGTATCTTACCAAGGGGGACACTTAATTTTTTTTCTCACTTTTTCTAACTTCCCTTGTATGTTTTACGTTTTAGTCTATGATTTAGACAATACCCTCTAGATTCGTACCCCCACAGTGCTTTTTTTATGCTTTTTAAAATTATTATGGTGTCTACGAATTAAATAAATTACACACCTTTTTTTGTGTTGTGAGGAAAAAGGTGGGTGATGGTTCCCACCTTAGGTGGGCCGCTCACACCATTCCCCACTTGTAAGGGATTTAATCTTTTATTAAAAGTATATTTAAAAAAAACAAAAACTTTTTCTTATGTTTAAAGTCTTTTTTGTGGGATGAGAAGGATGGGGGAGGTGGGACCCATGCTCTCCAAAATGTTTATTTATATTTTTGTTTTTAAATATATATATTAATTAATGTTTTTTATTTATTAATTATGTTTATTTATTATTTAGATAAATAAGGAGTATATTGAGTTATAGTTTGTGTAGTTTAATTTATTTTAAATTGAATTTAAGGTATTTTAATTTGTAGAATTAATTTATAGTTGTTTTTAAATTATATCAATTTAAATTAATTTTATAATTTAAAGATAAATTATGATTTAAAAAAAGTTTCATTTATAAGTTGATTGATTGATTTATAATTCAATTTGCCTGAGTTATAAATAATTTGATTTAAGCTAATTATAATTAATTTGAGATGATAAATAAATATTATTTGATGAACTTATATGTTGATGTATTTCTTTGTATTGGAGTTTTGTTTTGACTAATTGTCTATATGGGTAGAGTAATGCTCTAGGAGGGGGTTTTATCTTTTGAGACTTGAAGTATTTTATGGTTTTATCCTATTTAATCTTTGAATTTTTACTATGAGAATTTTAACCATTTTTGGTGCCATGATTGGTTCATGTGTTCTTTGAGTAACTGAGATTTATGTCATATTTATATTAAGTCCTCGATCTTTATGTTATTAACCACAAAAGGTGATGACCATTATTGTTTGGAGTCTTAATTAACTTGGTCACTTTGTTTCTTCTGATATAGTTGTTTTACGATTTGACTGATGATCTTTGTGGATTTATGTTTTACTCCATGTTTCGAGAGTGATGTTATTGATGCTCTTGATGATTTTTGAACTTGCGTTATGGGACCATGTGTATATGGTTTGGTGATTGTTATGTCCAGTATGGGATGGACAGTTTGGATCCTTATGTAGGATGATTTATTTGTTATGCTCTGGCACTTGTCTTTGATGACATTTGTGGTTAATTGATTTATGGAAATCTTTTATGATTTTGGTTTTTCTTATCCTTTGGGTCTTTTCTTGGGAGCATTAGGGTAGGTTATCTAGGAGCATAGAAGGGAAGTGGCTTACTTTGGAGGCGTTGGAGCCCTAAAGTGGTTGCATGGGTATCCTTTGTAAGTTGACTTAATAAGTGATAACTTAATAAATTTATTAGTATAGAAACATTTAAAAAGATAATTGTTCCTCGCCCATGCCTTGAGTGCTAGTACAGGCTAAGGATGGGAGTGGGAGATGATGCTTGTCACCTAGTGTGGTGTGTGTTCTAGCATAGTTAGTAGCCTTGTCTGTTTGAAAGGACTACTAATATTGCATAGAGTCACTAGGGGCTAGGGTCTAGGGAGGCTACCAGGTGACCTTAGAGTTGACTCATGTGATGACACTTCCCTATATGTGTCCTAGGTTCCTACATTGCATTTGGGTACACTTGATATGTCTCATGATCATTTTTATTTAATAACCTTGTAACTACTTATTACTAGTTTATCCAATGTACCATTGCATTAGTCTTACTTGTTTGAATGTTTTCTTGAGTGAGGCCTGGTGTTATCTCCTTAGCACAGTGGGAGTGGAATTCTTGGTTCCATGTGGTCGAGCGGTAGTGATTCTATTACCATTGAGATCTGATGTTCATGACTTTGTGCTTGGACGATCCTCAATGCTACTTCTATCTTCATTTTCTTGCTTGGAGACTTTCTCATGAGATGCATATCTTGTATTCCACTGTATGTATTGGTTAGTAACATTGATTTTAGGAAATGTATATGTTCTTGTATTGTATTATTGTTGTCCCTAAGACATGTGCAGTGGAAGTTGTATTATCTTTAATACTATGATGGATCAGTTTGTATCTTGTTGTATGTACCTTTGATTGCATTGATATAACATGCATGTATCTTATTATCCAGTTGAAATAAAGATGTTAGTGTACTTAATGATTTGAGTTCTTCTCATTATGATTAAGCAGAGGATTATGAATACTTTAATTTGGGTTTTAAAATGAGCCTAAGATATATCATGTGATTATGCTATGAATTGTTCTTATTACATTAATTTATATTTATGTAGTTCTACATCATGGAACCCTTGAGACTTGTAATCTATAAATGAGTTGCATTTAGGAGTATGTGTTGTCTTACATTATATTGTTTCCACATTGTTATTCATCATTGGTTGTAAACTCTTAAGAAAAATAAAATTATTTAGTAAACTTAGTAACATGGTTTAAGTTAATTTCTCCTGGGTTCCCTAATGGGGCATTACAGGTAGTGGGTATTAATAGAATTGATCATTTATTATATTTGAGTTCATATGCAGATTTTGTATTGTTGATGTTTATTGTTGGTGACGGTTTTGCTACAAGAACTTTGGTTGCTACAAGAACTTCGAAGACAACATGTGCAAAAGGTTATGATGTCATTATCTTAAAATTCAATATGCATGTCTGAATACATATGTTATGAGAATATGATTGATAGGATTGTGAAACAGATTTGAATATTTGATTTATGTTGCATATTTATGCTTTGTCATGGTTTTCATATTTATTACAAGAAATATTGAACACATTGAATATGCAATGTTAAAGAAATGAAAGGCATTATCTTGAACATTATTCTTGATGAGAACAGATTGTGAAGGGGAGAGTTTTGGAACATATGTTAGATCTATGTGTTTGTAATGAAATGTATGGAAACATAGTAACCCTATGATATAATATTCTAAGATATTCAAGTAGGTGCTTGTGCTCCTTGGAATGGGTGTTCCTAAAATAGACAGGTGCTAGTTCTCCTTGGAATGGGTGTTCTTAAAACTGTAAGGGGTTAGTGCTCCTAGAGTAGGTGCTCTAAAGTTTGGCTATGTGAGGTAAAGTAAATGTTGTGTGAGGCAGTTTGGCTATGTGAGGCCTAATGTTTTCTATGTGAGACACATTTTCTAATTGAGGCATAATAAAAGGATTTGAGAAAGTGGTTTTTCACGGGCTGAGGGGTTTTCCACTATAAACAAGACATCTATGATTCAAATGTGTGTGTATTTGTGTTATTCTTTATTTTACATGTATATAAAATACATATAATTAATGATGTTAAAGTAAACATTGCATATACCATTGGTTCAAGGTTAAAAGTTTGAAATTATTTTATTGATCACTAATTCACCCACCCACCCCCAACCCCCTCTTAGTGATCCTAGTATTCCTACAAAACTAACTATCTCCAAGACTTGTGAAGATTTAATCCATCTCCTTTGTGTAAGTTGGAGACCTTAAATTAGGGCTTCATAGTTAACTACATTGTTAGTGTAGCTAAAATGGAGCCTAAAGAAAATGAAATATTTCTCCCCACTAGGATAAACAAGCATTACACAAACACCTACACCATTTTTGTTTCTTGAGCCACCAAAAAACATGTTCCATAATGCCTTGTATCTCCTTGAGTTATTATGAGATTAGGAATACAAGCATTCTCCTCATGTATGCAATAGGTGCCAAGCTTGATCTCTTAAACTTCTTGAAGTGAATCAAATTGAAAATCCCTATCCCATTCATCTAATAAATAATTAGGAACCTCCTTTAGAAGAGTAGAAGGCTCATAGATTATGCATTCTTCTTCTTCTTCATAGAATGTGTAATTCATGTTTATGGGGCTAGGCAAGTAAGGATCTATACAATTGACATCAAAGGGTTTCACCTTTATAGAATATTTTATGCTATATCTAGTTCTAGAAAACATGTGAGACCAATTATATTTTATATACTCATCTATTTTAGTATTGAAATCCCTAGATATGAAGATGTCAAAGTGTGTAGGGAGGTCTATGATTGATATTTAACACAGGACAATGCACAACTAGGGCATGCATGCAAGGCCAATTTTAAATGTTTTAATATACCTACTATTTGGAAAAAAGTTACATGTATTTGGACAACCCCTTTATTCACGAGTTCACATTCAATTCTTAGAAGGTTAGCAACCTTCTTGGACATGTTCATGAGTTGCTAGATCCTAAATCTATCATGCAATTGTGAACTATTTTATCTCTTATGATTGAAGAGAGATAAAAGGGAGGTCATTTAATTTTATTTCTTGGATTTTCTTCCTTATTGGGTTGTACTAAGCTTTTTGAAGCTAATATTCTACTTTTCATTACTAACCCCTCCGATTTTCTCATATTTATATCTCTTCCTACAATAATTCTCTCTGAGGTGGTATAGAGGACGTCCCACATAGGCACATCTATGTTAAAATATTGTTCATTTTATCCTCAATGTTGAAAGGGATATTATCTTACTTTGTATGACCCTTAGAAACAATAGGTGATGGCCTTGATATAGAAGCAAATTCAGACTCCTCTATCTTCTTGAACATGCTCTAATTCATATTCTAATTTGGACCTGGGGCAACTTCTTTATTTGGTGTCCTTGGGACTATACTATGTGTGACTACTTGTAAAGTTGAAGGTTGAGCTATAATAGAGGGTGAAACACTTTCTAATACTCTCTTTTTAATTCTGGTGTTGTGTGCCACAACATCATTTCTCTATTTACTAACACCATAAAATTCTTCCTTATGATAAATAACATAAGAAGAACTATCTAAATGGTCTTGATATCCAACATTAGACTATTCTACACCATATTATTGTCCTAAATTTGTTTGTTCCTTTTGAATGGGTAGAGCTTGAGAAAACTCTCCCCTTATGCATGTACCTTGATTATGAGTTTGATCACAAGGTTGGCACCATTCTTTCTCTTGAGCAAGGTTATTGTGTATTAGAGAAATTTTCCTTGTTTTATTTATAGTTGTAGGGGTGCATTACTCAAGGACTTATTATGGATCAATGAATTTTTCCCTTGATGTGGTTGTTTATTCAATTGATAATTATGATTATGGGGCTAATAAGGCCTACTACCTTGAGCATGCTATCTTTCTAGTGTCACCTCCTTGTTTCCAATATTCTGTAATCCAAGGTCAAAGTTATGCTTATTGGACTTTTGTTCTCACATCATAGCTTGCATCATGGTTTTGAGTTCATCTAACTCATTGGAAGATGTAGAGGCTAATGGAGTGGCTATGAGAGTTTTTCTTGTAGATGCAACCAAAATATGAGATATGGTGGGCTATTGAGTAGGCATATCTAGGAATAAAGGCATTGGAGGCCTTGGAGCTGATTTCCAAGCCTATATATTAAACAATTTTATATCCTAATGGATATATCGTATGTGAATGGTAGGGTATCTCCATCCATTGTCTGTATTGTAGTGGATATATCACTATCAAAGACTCTACGATAATACAAAAAAACATAGCTAGGAGATGGTTTCATTGAAATAGGAATCCTATATTATCTCTTCTAAAATCTGTAGTTGAAATCTACCATGAATTCATAGGGTACTCTTTTGGTTGTAGTTAACTTCTCAACAAGTGACAAATGGTCACTTTTGTCTTCAAAATATTTACACATTAACCTTTCACCTAACTCATCCCAATTGTGGATAGAGTTGTGGGGTAATCCTCTACACTACTGCAAAGATTTTCCTTTTAGTGAGGAAGCTAAAATTTTGACAACATCATCTTCTACGATACCATAAATATTAAAAATATTTGAAAATTATTGGCTATTCTTTGTGGGAAAATTGAAGTTTCATCAGTGAAATATGGCAAACTTTTCAATGCAACCACTAGTATATTATTCTTTTGAGCTAATATGAGAGGGATTCCACCATTGAAGGTAGACAAAACTTTATTTCTAGGGACAACCATATGAAATAATGGTCTATTCAAATGAATGGATGAGACCCTAGGTTGTGATGATCTAATGAATGGAGTAGAAAGAGATCTAGGGGATGGAGTAGTTTCTTATGTACCCCTTATAGAACTTGGAAATGAGAGTTGGGTATACTAAAAGTTACCTCTAAAAGCTGCCTTTATTTGAATTATGGGCATGAAATTGAACTAATTTGGTCTAAGAACCAAAATATGGAAATGGAGTCTCCAAGTGCTTGAAAATGAGTCTGTTCAAGACTGGCATGCTAAGAGTAGCACTACTTCCTTAGCATGAATGTTGAAATTCTTTGTTTGACACCATCCAACCAACAAGTCTTCTTGTATCCTCTTGAAAGTCTGTGCCACTAGGCATGCCAAAAATATTGTCACAAAGTTTTGCACCCTTGTTTGGTGTATGATCACCCCCAAGTAGCCTTGTGAAACATGGAAACAACCTCCAAGTGTGGGACCTTGTGTATGTGAGGTTGAATCTTTGGAGAAGGTTGGCTTCCTTTCAAATGAGGGTGTAGTGTTGGACCAACCCAACACATCATGTTAAACCAGAGAAACACATCATGTTAAACAACTCAACATGATGTCTTAAACCAACCTAACACTTGAGACCTAGGCCTAATCCTAACCTAACAACTTTTAGGGAAAAGAGGAAGAAGCAATAAAAAAAAATAAAGGGAGATGATACGCTAGATTGAAATGTTTGATCTCTTTCTACCTACAATGTACTCAGACATTAATAAAACTATCTTGACATACACACCTTCCAATTCTATCAATCTCCAAAGATCATATGAAGGTTAGAGTTTAAAAAGGAATTGCAAGCAGCCTAAACATTGACAAACAACATATATTAAACATAGCAACACGGTCATATAATCTAAAATTAGATGAAATAAATTTGAATAAGGAGGTAGAAAGATCTACACAAGGTATTTAGACCTAGGAGGAGGTAAAACAAACAATTTTATTGATATCAAGAAGAAGTTTACAATTGTAGAAAAACAAAAAAAATTGTAAGAGAAACAAGGAGAAGTCCCCCACTTATGATACTAGATTGTTTTTTAAAGAGATGAAAAAACTTTGGTAAAATAATGAGTTCAAACCCTAACCGACTAGGCTTAGGTTGCAAAAGGACAAATCAGATCAATCAGATCAAAATCTAATTTAATTGACATGAAAGATGATCTTGGAAATGACAGAAGAAGACCTAAATGAATATACCCTAAAGACAAAACATGAAATCACATTCCCTTATGATGACTCTACGACAAGAAAGGGCATGATTATGCTTTTGATAGAGCCAAAAGTCATTTGCAACAATAAATGGTACGGGGAGATGTGTGCAAGAATCAGGAGTAGTTATGACACTGCTTGAAGTCCATAAAACTTGTAGGGAAGTGGCTGGAAAGTAGCTCTAAATTCAATGTTTAGTTCCTCCCGCGATGACAAACATTTCATAACTGTTGGAAATTGAAGCTCTAGTGCAGGTTTGAATCATGACCGCTAATGAAATCTATCTGCGCATGATTGGACAAGGAAAATGGCAATGCCCATTTTAAACACAGTCGTTGATCAGAGCTTCCTTGGAAATCATATGACTATAAAGAGACCCCGTAATGAAGAAAATTTGGATCGCCGAAGTGGACATGTGATATAAAATGACTCATTGAACTGTATGAAAAGGAATCAACAGTGGAGTTGAGTTTGACTGGTTAACTGGGGTCTTCTGCTCTTAGCCAAGTGAGCATGTTGAAAATAATCACGCTAGTGCGAGTGGATGTGAGTTGTCGATCATCACAAAGATGCTCAAGTTTTAAGCGAAAATGTTGGCCTTTGACAGTGGCCATGCGCTTAACTCAGTGATCATGTTGAAATAATTGTGTGAGTGTGCACAATGTTGAGCTGTTGATATGATCAGTGATGCCCGCAGGATAAATATTGAAGGCTTAAATGAGAACCAGAATGATAGGTGACCTAGAAGATGGGGTCAGTTAGCAGATAGAGCAAAGGGACTCAAGTCGGTAACCATAAGTGATATGACAGGCCCATCCAGTCAACAAGTGTTATAACATTGGCATAAGACTAAAGTATGAGAGATGATAGGCTTAGTGGTTTAAGCCTCAGGGAGGATAAGTTGGTGTGTTAACAGCAATATTTTAGATAACACATGAAGTGAGCACAATTGAAAAAAAATAAAATTACAATGTGTTGGTCCCTGTATAAGAAATTTTAGCTCATGATGAAGGTGTTTCACATCGATTATCTATGATGGACTTATGGTGACAAAAATAACCAACAATACCTCTCATGGATACTTTCACTTAAAGTTCTTTCTATACTAGAGCTTCAAGATCTTCATCATTAGCATAATAACATTCCTTAGATCTTCTAGGTTTGAAATTGTTTCTGTACTTTTTTACTCTCTTAGGACATTTCACAAAACTATCGACTTCCAAATACAATAAATCTTCATCATTAGCATAAATCCCTTAAAATAAATAAATAAAGGAATTATGCCTTGATAAATCCCTTAAAATAAATAATTACAAAAATAGCTATTCGTTATGGATAAAATCCAAGAAGTATTGTGTAATTCTTAGTTTCTTTTATAAAAATAATATAAATGTGTAGATACAAATGAATTTCCTTATTTTGAGTTTTGAATGATTGGAATAAATTACTTAAAATACAAATATAAATAAAATATATCATGCAAAAGTTTACTTGTTTAGCCCTAGGTAGGAAGCATTAATGTACGAAGTTAGTGCAATATTGTAAATTAAATGGGCTATGTAATTCTTCATCACATGATAAATCCACTTTTGCCAAAATCAAAATTCCAACTAAGCTTCCACATCATGTGTCCGCCTTGTCATCTCCCTTGCTCAAATTCTTGACCACATGACCTATTTGGCTCAGGATGCATGCATGTTGCAAAGACATCCATACAACACAAACACATCCCACGAATCTATAGAATCACAAGTGATCATTGAGATGTTTTGATTAAGTAAAAACAGGTTTTGAAAGGACCCGAAACCTTGTACAAGAAACTCAAAAGATAAAACAATATAAGGCTCAAATACAACAGTGGCAACCACCAAAATAGCATAGGGATTAACCACTAGAAAACCCCCACCAACGGACAACATCTGCACCAAGGGACCTTATGATTTAGATTTAGAGCCACCCTTGTAGGACCTAAGATTCATTGAGATGTTACACTTGATGTTCATGGTAATGTTATGCCTCCTTTCACCACCCAATGATGTCAAGAATCCACCACCCATGTTTAAACTCCATATTTTAGCTTCATTTTCCCTCTCTTGAACATTTTTGGGGAGGGAGAGGGGGGAGGAAGATGAAGGAAGGAGGAGAGAGGGAGGAAAGGAGAGAGAGAGATCTCCAACAACTTCACCTTTTTAAGTTTGATCAAATGTCTCTAATAGTATAGGGTGGGTAGGTCTATTGGATATACACATACACACACATACATATGCATATGCATACAAACATAGATACATACATGCATGCATGCATGCATACATAAATACATACATACATACATACATGTGTGCATCTATATACATGTGTGTCTACACACACACACACACATGCATATTTTTGTGTATGACTTTTTGTCAAGCAAATATATAAGGGTTAAATCTTGATAGCGGCATTTTAATCAAAACCATATACAAGGTTTTACGTGTACATGTTAAGGTTTGTAATTAGGTTTGGATGACAAGGGTAATGCTTGGGAGCTTCATTTATGTCATTTTCATTTGTTTTCTTCCTCTAATATGATTTCTCAACTTCATCATCATCAGGTTTACACACTGTCAAGTGGGTATTTGTAAAATTACCACCATAATTTCACTTCTCCTAAGCTTTCTAACCATATATATATTTTTTAAATTTGAGCTACATTAATATATATTATTCTTTAATTTCTTTTACCAGTGCTTCCAATCTTATGAGACATATGTGTACCATTTTTTAAATAACTTTTGACCTAATTGTTCAAATTTGAAATAAATTATATATTATTGGTCTACACTTTATTCTTTACAATTTAAAAAAATAATATTTTTTTATTGGTTTGGTTTAAGTTATTTGATTTGTACGAACATATATCTAATTTTCAAAATATGTGCACTTCAAAAAATCATTAATTTTTTTAAAATAAAAAATAACACAACTTCTAGTACTCACTCTTAACTATCTTTCTATGAAAGGGGTTTTCAAAATACTAAATATAGCTATATCTTTTTTGACCAACATGTTAGACAATATGTTATGTTTTGCTAAAAACAAAAAGAATTTTTTTTTGTGTGGGAAGGATTTGACCCCCTTAATCTTATCCATTTTTTAAAACTTTAGAAGTTTAGAAACTATATTTAGAGAACTACGATTCTTGTTGTTTTGGCATCTTCAAATTTTGAGTGCAAGAGTCTTAAATTTCTCCTTCAAGTTTAGGTTTAGCTGATTTTAGAAAAAAGTGGCCACTTACACCCCTATTTTGTTTACCATCTTGGTACACTTACCCCATGAATAAATTATATCTAAAAATTTACTAAAGATTTGTACCCTAAATCAAGTCAAAGGTTGGTGAGATGGACACAAGATTAAGTAACATTTAGTTAGTCACCAAATCTTAGAAAGAAAAAATAAATAAATGAAGCTTTTAAGGTCAATCACAAATAAATAAAAAATAAATACTACTTGAAAACTATTAGGGTTGCAAGGTTAGGCAAGTTTGCTAGGTTGACCAAAATCAAAATCAATATATGGTTTCCATTATAAGTAATCTAGATTAATACACCAAATATAAATAACTATGCATACAATAATCTAGATTAATTGAGTTGCTAGAGTGGAATGGACTAGATTATGAAATATTAAATAAAAATTTAATCATGCCATAAATAATAATTGAAGAGAGCGATCGCTTAGATTTATGATTGAAGAATGCATGTCAATAGAGGAAGATAGTGGGATTCACATTCCTTGAATTGTAAAGACGTTCTAGACAATTATCTCTATTAACCACGATCACAATATTCTCTTTTATTTTTTGTTGACTCAATTTTGCTACTTTAGATCTAGTCTACACTTGCAAACTTGATCTTTTTTTTTTGGATTTTTCTATGCAAAGTCCTAAAAAATAGACTACTAGACAATGATGTTCTCCACCATACATTTAAGATTTTCTACCATACTAGTGATATTTAAAATATCTTGACATACAATATGCTTCAAACATGCATATGAACTCTAGAATGATTATTAGGTGATTCACATCCACTACGATGAATACATGTATATTATTATCCTTGAATGTCCTTATATTGAGAGAGACATGACTTTTGATTAATACACAATAGAGATAATGGTAATGATTTTTTATATTTTAAGGTTAATTATAATGAAGACAATGAATGTCTTGTTACACCAAATCACAAAGATTTGTGAATAGTTGGTATGGGGTCAATCTAAAATAGGGTTAGACAACTAAACTACTTGATTTAAATTTTACATTTAACTAAATAAATGACATGATTACAAGGATGATCTCCCATCTACAAACATGACTTGTATCAAACTGCGAAATCGGAATAATATTAGATACAATTAGATTATGGATTAAGATTTGAATTAATATTCAAATTGAGATAAGCAAATCAATTGAATTGTGATTATATACACATAACCGCAACAATAAGTGATAAGCATAAGATTCTAGATAAGCAAGACTAAATACACAATCACAATTATACACAAAAAATTATTAACATATAAATATATCAATTCATTACCCCAATGTAAACATAAAAAAAAATGAAAAAATGCATCAGAAATACTTTTTGACAATTACAACAATTTTCTATAAATATCTTATTTAATTGAAAGTGCGCAATTTTTTTTGTAACATTTAACACTTGGTTGAGTTTAAACATCTCCACGACTCTTAAATGAATGAGTTTAGACCATTAGTCTATGAGACCAAGAACAACATTGTTAACAATTTTCAAGTTCTTTTCAATATGAATTCTTCTATGGTGGATTTTGATCAAGAAACCCACAATTTTGTTAAATCTTTGCCTCCTCAAAAAGCTCATTTAAATTGTTCACCTTCAAATTGTCCTTACATTATGTATAGATATCCTTAAATGTTACACATTCAAAAATGAAATACCATTCATTTTCTACCACCTCTTGTGCAAAAAGATGAGTTTTTTCCACTCTTAAAAACAGTTCTTTATAAGCTTGCCACTTTAACCTTTAAGCACCACATGCATGATTCAATCCTCCGAAATTATCCTCACCCAATCAAATTTGTGAGAAAACTAGTTTAAAGATAAGGACATCAGCCCACATCTAATAATTAAAATAAATATCTCGATTTTTTTTTCAAGAATCTACCATACTAATTCCCCAATGCTTTCATGACTGGAGGACTAAGTAGACAAAAACAGTAAAATGAAAGAGGCCGACAAGCTCTCCAATTAACCATGTTCCTTGCAATTATATTTGTCAGTAAGGGTAACCTACATCCCAGCATTAATTCAGATACAGTTCTCTTAGCTTCCTCCATTACCCACAAAAATGGCAGTGAGCAACAACATCACAGGGGCACTGAATTTTGTTGCAATGATATTATCGTTGCCAATTATAGGAACAGGCATCTGGCTTGCCACTAGAGAGGATGCAGAGTGTGTGAGAGTTCTCCGTTGGCCACTCATAGTGGTCGGAACAATTCTACTGATAATTTCTTTTGCAGGCTTTGTGGGTGCCTTCTGGAGAGTCCAATATCTGCTAGTGATATATCTAATTTTCATGCTTATCTTCATTGTTCTGCTCTTGGCATTCGTGATATTTGCCTTCATAGTTACCAACAAGGGAGGTGGGTACACTGTTCCTGGTAGAAATTATAAGGAATACCAGATCAATGATTTCTCAGGCTGGCTGAGAAATTATGTTGAGAAAAGTAGCCACTGGAATCAGATTGAAAGGTGTCTAAGTTCTTCTGATCAGTGCCAGAAGCTGAATCAGAGGTACCTGAGTGCCCAAGATTTCTTCAATGCTCACCTCAACCCGCTGGAGGTAATTTGGGGTTTACTATTATTTTTTCGTCTTCTGTATGTGTATGTTCAAATTGTTGGTTTGACATCGGAAATGGGTAACTTTCTACTGGACCAATTCTTAAATGGTTAACCATTGTTTTCCTAAATGATTTGGAATGGGATTTGTTTCAAAGACAGACCCATCTCATTCGTCTGAGAATTTGGGTGAGGGAGAAGAGTTAGGGTTTGCGTTTTTACTTGATTTGGGAATTTTGGTCTGGGAGAAGAATTGGGTTTTTAGTTTCTACTTAATTTTTAATATTTTAAGTATAAAGAACTGATTTAAAGCTTAAAAGCACAGTACATGAAACCGACATAAACCTTGGCTTTCTATACTGATTAAGGATACTTAGTTCAGTTCATTAATCAAGACAAGTGAAATCATAATAATTTCTACTTGGAAACTGTGTAGACTTCTGGTGGATGTAAATTGCATTGAAGCTCCTTAAGCTTTTGCTATTTGGGTTAGATGCTCCATTAAAGTTTACAGGAATATTATAATTTAACCCTAGAGAACCTAGTAGATCTCATTTGTGCTTAAAGCTTTTGGGACCAACCCATATAATTGCTTCATTTTTGTCGGTTATGGCAATCGTGATTGTTGGGAGCGTCAAAATTTGTTTATAGGATAGTCTTCAGGGGTTCGTCTGTTTACAATATCCGGTCACTGAGAGCTGGAAAAGATTGTATATCCAGACTCCAATTCTGAGTCTGTCTGTGCCAACATATATTTGCTATTTTTACTCAGGAGCTTGATGCAATGATGAAGGGCAGGTCAATCTAACAACATGGCATTTCCATCAGTGCAGTTGTATCTGCTACATCTTCTCTTCTTTTATTGTATTTTAATGCTATTTTGATTTGTCTTGGAGATGCCTGAGGGCATTGAATATGGTATATGCTTTGTTTACAAGTTCCACTGACTACTTTTGGATATCTGTTGGCTTGGGTATTGCTTCTTTCTTTCTCTATAACAAAGCTGATGTTCAAAATTATCTTGGGAGAAGTGGGTTTTCATTCTTCTACATAGATTTAACAAGTTCTACTTTTTCTCTAGTAAGAGCATATGCTTAGTGTTTTCTTGCAAAAAATGGGTTTTCATTCTCGTACAGAGATTCAACAAGTTCTCATATTTTCTACAATAATATGTCTGAAGACTCTGGACTTGTAATGTCTGGCTTTTTCACTTTGCAAGCTCTGCAGGTTATGACAAGGCAAGTACAGTGTTGGGGCATTCATTGTTTATCTTCTATTCATTCATTATTGCATTTTCCTATCATTTGTATATACTCCTTGCTTGGGAAGGGAAGGCTATGCTTTTTTGCACTGAAAGCCAGGCAATTTGTCATTCAACTAAATTATTTTCTTTTCTTCCCTCTGCTTATATCCTATTAAGATTTTAAGCCATTGATTACGAATTCTGTATGAGCAAGCATTTTATTTTCCCTTTTCAGATGGCTTAAGAATGCTATTGGCTTTTTATTGTAATTTTGAGAATTTTCTATTTTTTAAATATATCCTTTGAACCATTCCACCTCTTGGCAATGTCTGGACTAGCACATCCATCTTTTTCTGTTCATCAGCCATGATCCTACTGCACAAAAGGTAGTTCTGCTTAGTATGCATGACTATTGGGCACAGATTGTTTGTTTCCTGCAAGGTTAAAAACATGAATTGAAAAACAAGAGTTTGTTGAAAATGAGGGAATTGGGGAAAAAATAGGCATTTGTGGAAATGTGGCTATTGGGGCAAAAACAGGCTACCCAAGTTACGCCTACCCTTTTCTGAAGTGGTAAACTTGTTCTCATCCTCTTCTGTTCTGTATCCCGTTTGTATTTTGTTTGCAACTTGCAAGTTCAGTTTCCAGTGTTTTTCTCTGATATTATTACAAATTTCAAATCTCAACTATTGCCTGTTCATACATAGGCTTTTAGGATGGATTGATTATTATTCTGCTGTTAAAAATGAATTACTGTTTTGAGAATTTTCCTAAGATATGTGCTAATACAATTTGGTTCTTTTTAAAATTGTGTTGTCCCTTTCTGTAGTCAGGATGCTGCAAACCTCCAACATTCTGTGGTTATACTTTTGTGTCTCCAACGTTTTGGGTAAGTCCAACCAACCAAAATGCAGATGTTGATTGTATGGTGTGGAGCAATGACCAACTGCAGCTGTGCTATAACTGCAACTCTTGCAGA
The DNA here is from genome assembly GCA_027943335.1 of Chamaecyparis obtusa. Classification (NCBI taxonomy): domain Eukaryota; kingdom Viridiplantae; phylum Streptophyta; class Pinopsida; order Cupressales; family Cupressaceae; genus Chamaecyparis; species Chamaecyparis obtusa. The sequence goes on along the minus strand of BSBK01002406.1, from coordinate 83,725 downwards.
GCTGGGGTTCTGGGAAATATTAAAAGAGAATGGAAAAAGATAAACATCATTCTAATTGTGGCACTTGTGGCTCTCATATGGGTATATCTGGTTGGTTGCAGCGCCTTCCGAAATGCTCAGACCGAAGACCTATTCAGGAGATACAAGGAGCGTTTTACCTCATGAAGCATGCAGACAAGCAAGTTGTAAATATGTTAGAAATTTAGAATAGCTCTCTTAGGTAGACTCTATCTGTCAAATTCTTGATCTAAGTGTTGGGACAAACAAAATTAGCTTTTCATACTCTTGTTGTATGTCTAAATGTTTGTGGAGTACACGCCCAATTACAAGGTCCCAAGAAACAATAACACTGAAGGAGGAAGAGTCTAGATTGTAGCAAAATTTCTTTCTCAGTCATTTATGTAATGTTATCCAAGACTGTTATAGATGGCGTCACGACAACATGGGATGGCAGCATCTATTAGTTAGTTTTAGAGTTTTTGGATTCGATTGTACATGTATATTTGCATCAACGTTTCGGATCACGATCTGTGATCCATCATCAGAATATCAGAGATCTCAAGAGTAGAAAATTGATATGTTTCAGCATCTACTAGATTTAGAATTACCAATATATCACAGCATGTTAAATTTCAGGCCTCAAATGCCTTGGAAAGTTAAGGTCTCCAATCTCCATCCATACATATGTTAAGGTTTTTGTTTTGAGAATTTTAATGTCATCATGATCTCATGCGAACTTGTCCATTCTGTAGCAGTGAAAGTTGTTTTCTAGTGTGGTTGTGTGCTGGAGTATATTATAAAAGAAATGGAATCTTTCCTTTCCTTATTCACATTAGAAATTGTTGAAAAGTTGTCAAATTTGTCGTACCATGTAAAAGCTGACTAATCGACAATAGCAATTAAATCATTTGAGCAGTGAACCTTGTTGACTGTTACATGCCACTAGAGAGTGGTAGATGAAATCAAATCAGATTTTATAAGATGAATAAATAATAATTAGACGAAATCAGCAATATCTGTCTCATGAATGTGGGTTAAGAAAGCTATCACTTTAGGTGTCTACCAACCTTTAAGGGCCCCATCTCATTTTATATTGGGATAATGGACAATTATATTTTGAAGTTATCATCACTTTATTGGGTGGTTGTTAAAAATTTCCATTTGGCTTGAATTGACAAATTATTATCTTTAAAAAAAAAAAAATAATGGCTTTTGTCTTGGGCTAGAGTCCATTGAGCTGATCTTAAATAACTTTAAAAAGGCATTGCTATCCAATTGTTTGCCACTTAACATTTAAGGGTGGTTATTGTACTTGGCAAGTGAAAAAAAAAGTTTGTAAAGATTACCAGCTTTCTTTTAGAGTACTACTTTTAGGAAATGGCTATCCAACCCAGCATTTATTTCTATTTATTAATCAAATTAAAAATTATAAGATGGTTGTGTTGTGATTTTTATTTTATTAATAAATAATAAATAAATGTCTAATCAGGATCATTCTCTCAATTAAATAGACATAACCATATTTTTAAATTATGTTAATTCTTAATATTAGGTTTTGGAATAGTATTGTAAAGAATATGCACAATTAAGACTAATCAAGGCTTATATATGAATGTCTATTAATCTTTCTTAGTTAAATTTTAAATAATTTATAATAATTCACAATTAATTTTGGATTAAATGATTTTGGATTAAATGAGGAGATAAGCACTTGATTTGAAGAATAGTAATAAAAGATTCAAAGTTAATGCCATGTAAGGATTATTTGTTATAGTATGAAATTTTTATTATGTGATATAATTTTAAGTTTCTTAAGTTCAAATTTAAGTTGCATACATTTTATTTGAGGTGCAAGTTTAAATTGTGTCCTATAAAAGTGACTTCATTAAATGTACACTTCACGGATTTTATTCTTTTATGTTTTAATATCTAACGATCTATAAGGATTATGGTGCTTATGCAAACCATTTGATGTCTTACAAGAGTAAGTGTTTCTCATGCCAAACCTTAAGATTATCTACTTTACAATATTGATCAAATGTTAAAGACAATGAACACAAGTGTGCAAATGACTTATATAATTTTGATCAATATTTTTACATTGTTGCTTATAAATCAAAATGCGCTCTAGATTTTTTAGCCCTTGTTATCTTGATTCTTAGATATTCCTTAATGATAATAAGTACATATTGAATGTCTTTAAATGTTAGGACATAGCAATGATTTGAAAAAAACATTTAGCAAGTCAAACTATAATAACTAGTAGAAATAAGGAGCAATGAAATTTGAATTTTAAATTTTAAATTTGAGAATCAAGTTTGTGTGTTTTGGATTGAACCTAGCATAAAAATGAACCTTAGGGAAAAAAATAGTAATTTTGGACCTAGAAGGAAATGCATGGAAATAGGTGTAATATATAGCTTTGTTTTTTTATAATATATGAGAATGTGAAAGTGAGAGGAATTGTGGATTAATCAAGATTGAGGTGAGTTGAACATAGCACAAGAGAGTGCCACTTGTCAATAAGCAATTTTAATAAGAGACCTCATCTAAATGGGCCCAAAACTAAATGAAAATTGGCATCGGTATGACAATTTCACCATTATAATTATAAATAAAAAATGATTCAATGTATTTTCTATTACCACCTTATTAGGGTGATACCTTTTTTTTCCTTTTGGTTTTTGGGAGGATAAACATCTTGAACTTTTCACAATCTATTGGTATTTTGTGATTTAGTTGTATGATTATGCCGCAAGGAGGGTAAGATAAGTGGGTCCAAAGGCTCACCTTGCAGAATAAAAACACATAAGCAATAACATAGAAAAGAAGAGAAGGAAACACAAATCATATTCATTCATACTTGATACATGTCAGGTTGTGAGGCCTTCTCGATTACGGCCAATGCAAATAGAAATCAATTGTAGAATAGAACAATCCTCATGCATGCGAGATCCACGATCTCCAACTTCTTTCTGACTTCTCCCTCCTTCCTAAACCTAGACAGATCATTACATTTATACTCGAGGCTACCAAACAGGTCGGCCCAAAAGAATCAATTTAGGTCCACACATTTCCCAATGAGTGATCCCAACATTAAGATCATGACCAAAATTAAATACACATGTCGGCCAGCCAGAACAATCAAAATAAACCCATTGGTGAACAAGGCCACCGAGCAACACATAACACACCAAACCCACTCGGTGAAGAACACCACCGAGAAGAGACAACACAACACCAAGCGGTAACCAAGCTCGTCGGTGAACAAACATGAGATCTCCATCGAGAACTCCAAAGAAGTTACCAAGCACATCTAACAAACTACCAAGATAAAGGATTGCCATAAACCCAAGGTGCTCATGCATCAGATTAATTGTCCTCTTGTAGCATGGTGCTAAGGATCGACCAATATTCATTCCACCAAATTTGCAAAGGTCATGATCCAATTTCATCCCTTTACAATATTAGTCTTTTGAATTCAACAAGATTTGTTTCCTAGAGGGTTCTTTGTGTGCCATTTAACTTTACCAATAATTCAAGGGCCACTTAACACATCTTTGTTCTTTTTAACTTCCATGACCATCCTTCAAAGTTTCATAAGCTAGTGGACATGTCTAGAAAAGTTGGAAATCCCCAAAGGTGTTGCATATTTTTAGCACTTATTTTAACCGACCTAATTAGGACCATTTTGATCCTCTTAGAATATAAATTGTCCCCAAATTATCACCTCTATCCTAGAATTGACCCCTCACATTAAAACACATATTTTTACTTTTTTCAATCTCTATCATCAAGGAAATTTCCACACTCTTACACCTCGGATTATTGCATAAATATGTGTCACACATTCAAACTTCGTATCATCCAAATGCTTGTCCCATCACAAACCCTAAACCTTAATTCTCCTCCAATGATCACATAAGGTTTGGATTGCTTATAAATTGGTATAAGTTAATAAGTAAATCATTCAACACTTAACATATACCCATTTATCTACATATACTCTCCCTAGGAATCTAGAACCTATTTTTAGCTACATAAGTTTTCCATCTACTACACACATCACCCACTTCTATTGCTACAAAAAAAATCACTTGTGATTTGGGCCATACATCCCTGAAAACATAGAACACATATTATTATCAGGGTGAAAAATGGATTTGATTAAGGTAGGTACCTAAATGTGGATTAGGCCTAAAGGTCTTTCATTTACAAGAATTTGCAAGTGCGAGACTATGATTTAAAGTTCAAGTCATATGCAATACTTTAAATTAGAAGGCATAGAGGAAGTTATCACAATAATATATGATGATTTTAGACACCAATGGATGACTTAGGTCTTGATTACTTCCTAAATTTGATTAATTCACTACTAGGTCTTGACCCTATCCTATATCCTATCTATTACACACATCAAATCACCAGGGGTGCAATTGACCCAAATTCAATTTAAGAACCTTAATCTGATCAAAGAGACATCTAACAAGATTAATTACTTTTTTTAACACAATATGATCATCAATGTCAATAAAGACTTCACTTGTTTACAAGGATCACCATACAACGCCTTGACATTCCAAGAAACCAAAGGACTCTTCACCTTTCAATCTAATACAAATTAGTCTAAAATGCATCTTAGGAATAATCACAAAGAAACCTTTACTTCTTTCATTTAACACCCCATAGGGACTTCAATAACATTTACAAGGTTTAGGACAATTCCATACACCTTATATTCTTGTCTATATCTGACATAAATCAAAGATATCTCTCTGTACTACTGCAAAATCATACATAAGACAAAACTAATCACACACTTCAAGAAACTCAACAACTCCTTCAAACATAAAATAGGCCTTCATCACCCAATAATTGATCACAATCCACAATCCTAACCAACTTCCAAGTCAAAGAGGTCATTATATTGTCTTGCAAAACATGATACAGAAGGGACAAGAGTAGAAAATTGATATGTTTTAGCATCTACTAGATTTAGAATTACCAATATATCACAGCATGTTAAATTTCAGGCCTCAAACGCCCTGGAAAGTTAAGGTCTCCAAACTCCATCCATACATATGTTAAGGTTTTTGTTTTGGGAATTTTAATGTCATTATGATCTCATGTGAACTTGTCCATTCTGTAGCAGTGAAAGTTATTTTCTAGTGTGGTTGTGTGTTGGAGTAGCAGCATGTGGACTTGAGTTAGGTGTGACGTGCTTATTGTTTTGTAGGGACAACACACATGAAACAAATTATAAAAGAAAGGAATCTTTCCTACCCTTGTTCACATTAGAAGTTGTTGAAAAGTTGTCAAATTTGTCGTAAAAGCTGACTAATCGATAGTAGCAATTAAATCATTTGAGTAGTGAACCTAGTTGACTGTTACATGCTACTAGAGAGTGGTAGATCAAATCAGATTTTATAAGATGAATACATAATTATATGAAATCAGCAATATCTGTCTCATGAATGTGGGTTAAGAAAACTATCACTTTAGGTGTCTACCAACCTTTAAGGGCCCCATCTCATTTTATATTGGGATAATGGACAATTATATTTTGAAGTTATCATCACTTTATTGGGTGGTTGTTAAATATCCATTTGGCTTGAATTGACAAATTATTATCTTTTTTAAAAAAAAGAAATGGCTTTTGTCTTGGGCTAGAGTCCATTGAGCTGAGCTTAAATAACTTTAAAAAGGCATTGCTATCCAAATGTTTGCCACTTAACATTTAAGGGTGGTTAAAGATTCTCAGCCTTCTTTTAGAGTACTACTTTTACGAAATGGCTATCCAACCTAGCATTTATCCCTATCTATTAATCAAATTAAAAATTACAAGATGGTATTGTTGTGATTTTTATTTTATTAATAAATAATAGTTAAATGTCTAATCAGGATCATTCTCTCATTTAAATAGACATCACCCTATTTTTTAATTATGTTAATTCTTAATATTAGGTTTTGGAATATTATTGTAAAGAATGTGTAATATTTTACATATACAATTAAGACTAATCAAGGTTTATATATGAATACCTATTAATCTTTCTTAGTTAAATTTTAAATAATTTATAATAATTCACAATTAATTTTGGATTAAATGAGGAGATAAGCACTTGATTTAAAGAATAGTAATAAAAGATTCAAAGTTAATGCCATGTAAGGATTATTTGTTATAGTATGAAATTTTTATTATGTGATTTAATTTTAAGTTTCTTAAGTTCAAATTTAAGTTGCATATATTTTATTTGAGTTGCAAATTTAAATTGTGTCCTACAAAAGTGACTTCATTAAATGTACACTTCAAGAATTTTATTCTTTTATGTTTTAATATCTAACGATCTATGAGGATTATGGTGCGTATGCAAACCATTTGATGTCTTACAAGAGTAAGTGTTTCTCATGCCAAACCTTTAGATTATCTACTTTACAATATTGATCAAATGTTAAAGACAATGAGCACAAGTGTGCAAATGACTTATATAATTTTGATCAATATTTTTACTCTGTCTCTTATAAATCAAAATGTGCTCTAGATTTTTTAGCCATTGTTCTCTTGATTCTTAGTTATTCCTTAATGATAATAAGTACATATTGAATGTCTTTAAATGTTAGGACATAGGAATGATTTGAAAAAAAATCTAGCAAGTCAAACTATAATAACTAGTAGAAATGGGAAGGAGTAATGAAATTTGAATTTTAAATTTTAAGTTTGAGAATCAAGCTTGTGTGTTTTCGATTGAACCTAGCCTAAAAATAAACATAAGGGAAAAAAATAGTAATTTTGGACCTAGAAGAAAATGCATGGAAAGGGGTGTAATATATAGCTTTATTTTTTTTAATATATGAGAATGTGAAAGTGAGAGGAAATATAGATTAATCAAGATTGAGGTGTGAGTTGAACATTGCACAAGAGAGTGTCACTTGTCAATAAGCAATTTTATTAAGAGATCTCATTGGAGTGGGCCTAAAACTAAATGAAAATTGATGCCGGTATGACAATTTCACCATTATAATTGTAAATAAAAAATGATTCAATGTATTTTCTATTACTACCTTATTAGGGTGACACCTTTTTTTTTCTTTTTGGATTTTGGGAGGATAAACATCTTTAACTTTTCACAATCTATTGGTATTATGTGATTTAGTTGTATGATTAATTGTCCTCTTGTAGCATGGTGCTAAGGATCGAGCGATATTCATTCCACCAAATTTGCAAAGGTTATGATACAATTTCACCCCTTTACAATATTAGTCTTTTGAATTCAACAAGATTTGTAGAGGGTTCTTTGTGTTCCATTTAACTTTATCAATAATTCAAGGGCCACTTAACACATCTTTGTGCTTTTTAACTTCCATGACCATCCTTCAAAGTTTCATAAGCTAGTGGACATGTCTAGAAAAGTTGACAATCTCCACAGGTGTTGCATGTTTTTAGAACTTATTTAACCAACATAATTAGGACCATTTTGATCCTCATAGAATATAAATTGTCCCTAAATTATCACCTCTATCCTAGAATTGAACCCTCTCATATTAAAACACATGTTTCTACTTTTTCAATCTCTATCATCAAGGAAATTTTCACACTCTTACACCTCAGATTATTGTATAAATACGTGTACACATTCAAACTTCTTATCATCCAAATGCTCATTTCATCACAAACCCTAAACCTTAATTTTTCTCTAATGATCACATAAGATTTGGATTGCTTATAAATTGGTATAAATTAATAAGTAAATCATTCAACACTTAACATATACCCATCTATCTACATATATTATCCCTAGGCATCTAGAATCTATTTTTAGCTACATAAGTTTTCCATCTACTACACACATCACCAACTTCTATTGCTACAAAAAAACCACTTGTGATTTGGGCCATACACCCTTGAAAACATAAAACACATATTATTATCAGGGTGAAAAATGGATTTGATTAAGGTAGGTACCTAAATGTGGATTAGGCCCAAAGGCCTTTCATTTATAAGCATTTGCAAGTGTAGGACTAGGATTTAAAGTTTAAGTCATATGCAATACTTTAAATTAGAAGGTATAGAGGAAGTTATCACAATAATATATGATGCTTTTAGGCACCTATGGATGACTTAGGTCTTGATTACTTCATAAATTTGATTAATTCACTACTAGGTCTTGATCCTATCCTATATCCTAGCTATTACACACATCAAATCACCAAGGGTGCAATTGACCCAAAACCAATTTGAGAACCTTAATATGATCAAAGAGACATCTAACAAGATTAATTAATTTTTTAACACAATCTGATCATCAATGTCAATAAAGACTTCACTTGTTAACAAGGATCGCCATACAATGCCTTGACATTCCAAGAAACTAGAGGACTCTTCACCTTTCAATCTAATACAAATTAGTCTAAAATGCATCTTAGGACTAATCACAAAATAAATTCTACTTCTTTCATGTAACACTCCATAGGGACTTCAATAACATTTAAAAGGTTTAGGACATTTCCACACACCTTATATTCTTGGCTATATCTAGCATAAATCAAAGATCTCTCTATACTGCTGCAAAATCATACATAAGACAAATCTAATCACAAACTTCAAGAAAATCGACAACTCCTTCAAACACATAATAGGCCTTCACATCCAATAATTGATCAAAATCCATAATCCTAACCAACTTCCAAGTCAAAGAGGTCATTATACTATCTTGGAAAACATGATACAAAAGAGACAATTACTAATTTATAACAATGCCTTCAAACAAGATTAATAACTTTGATTTTTTAGGATAATCAGCCTTACCAGTGACTTTATTGGTCATAAATTTTTACAAACACTTTAGTCCCTAATTGTAAATGCACTTCTTGATATGCATTAGGATCCTTGACAACATGTGAAAGGCTTGTCATGTGATGTTTGAAACTAATGTGCCCACTGTTAACTATCAATCAACAATTAAGCCTTTTAGGCATTCTCTTAACAAGAAAAATCTTTCCTTCAAATATTAAAGGCTCAAGATGATTTTTAGGATTCAAACAAGGTTATATGCCCTCAATACAAAATTCCTATCATAACAGAGTTTTAACAATCTTTGGTTGAAACATAAAGACATTTTCTTGATCAAATTTCTTAATCGTGATAGTCACATTTTCCTCTTACAAAACAATGATCCAAAAAGGTTCAAAAATTCATTCTTATGCACATCCAAATACTATTACAAGTGATATAAACTCTTAGAAACATTATCAAACTGCTTCCATCTCTGGTATATCAACATTCAATGATCCAACATGAGAAACACTTAGTTAAACCTGATTTTCACTATGAAATGCAACACATTCATTAATACCTTTTGAAACACTGAAAAATGAATCCAATCACTCTGGTTAGATTGTATCTGACTTAGTTATAGACATTTTCTCCAACTTATACAAAGATCCAACTGTTTAAAAGAAAGTTATGACCTGTTTTTCTAAAACTAGTAACTCTCATGGAAGGTTTTGACAATTTTTAGAGAATTGATCAAATCTCACAAAATACTTCCTAAAAATACATAAGAAAGGACTAATATGAAATAAATTTAATTAAAATATCCTTAAAAACACTTACATATCAATACTACATCATTTAAATGAGCCCCATGGCTCTGCAACTACTACAGATCTGTAAAATTGTATGACAGTTTGGGAGTTTGATTAATATTCTTTGTCAAACATCCTACAAAATTGTCTCTCTCTTAAATTTACACAATAAATGTATTTATAAACTCTTTCAAACCCCCTTAAATTTCTAACCAACTCCTACAACCGATGGACTTCACTTTGCGTCATTTTGCATTTTTTTGCAAAGTTGCAATGTTGCAACTTTTGTAACTTTTACAATTTTTGATAAATTACCACTAAAATTGACCTAAAAATTCATGGAAACCCCTAACATGTTATAATGGATTATATTTGACCAATTACAACATTAAAAACCAACTTTGTCCTATTCTGGACCTTTTAGATCTCTTAGAACAAAAATGGCTCTTCAAGCCTTACAGATGAGTTATTTTTGATACTAATGAAATTTATGACCTTACAAATCATTGATGAAACATTAAAACTAGATACAAATGAATTTTCACCTTATAGGTCATCTCAAGGGCTAGGTGCTCCTACACCATACAACCGACCTAGAAAAGTTTTGAAGTCCTTTGGAAACATAGAACAATAACCTGCAATAATTTTTCTATCTTGGAGTGATCCTCTCTTTGAAACTTTCCTATCCTTTCTTTGGTGTCTTTACTTGCCTTAAAATTTACCTCTTTATATTTCTCATGCTCTTTTCATCGGGTTCACCTTCAAAATGACACAAGACTGTCCTTTCAACACCTTCTCATCTACACCTATCAGTGGAGTACTTCAATGACTGCAACCTCAAGTGCATTATTAGGTATCTATCTCTCTTGCTACTTCACCACACCAACAAAAAACCATCCATCTCACTCAACAACATATCTTGGAAGATGACTCTCTCGTTCTTCACCTTGCACCTTCTATCCATCTTAATTTCTATTGGAGAATGGTAATAACAAGCCTCTTCTTGTATGCCCACACACCTTCTCAAAAACCTTCTTCTTGTATCCTAGATGAAACAAACACTTGCAACCAAAATAACAACTAATACAAAACCTAAATCTTGTAGCTAGGTCCTAGTGTGGCTTTCCTCCTTTGGCAATCTATCTACATACTCAAGGTCTGCTAGCTCTGATACCAATTTGATGTAGAGAAACCAACACAAACATCAAATCACCAAGGGTGCTATTGACCCAAATCCAATTTAAGAACCTTAATTTGATCAAAGAGACATCTTAAAAGATTAATTACTTATTTTAATACAATATAATCATCAATATCAATAAAGACTTCACTTGTTCACAAGGATCACCATATAAAACCTTGACATTCCAAGAAACTAGAGGACTCTTCACCTTTCAATTTGATACAAATCTGTTTAAAATGCATCTTAGGACTGATCACAAAATAACTTCAACTTCTTTCATGTAACACTCTCCATAAGGACTTCAATAACATTTACAAGGTTTAAGACATTTAAATACACCTTATATTCTTGGCTATATCTAACATAAATTAGAGATCTCTATTTAAACTACTACAAAATTAGACATACGACAAAACTGATTACAAACTTCAAGAAACTCAACAACTCCTTCAAACACAAAATAGGCCTTCATCATCTAATAACTTATAACAATCCACAATCCTAACAAACTTCCAAGTCCAAGAGGTCATTATACTATCTTGTAAAACATGGCACAAAAGGGATAATTACTAATTTATAACAATGCCTTCAAACAAGATTAATAACTTTGATTTTTTAGGACAATTAACCTTACCAATGAATTTATTGGTCATAAATCTTTACAAACATTTCAATTTATGATTGTAAATGCACTTCTTGACACTCATTAGGATCCTTGACAACATGTGAAAGGCTTTTCATGTGATGTTTGAAACTAATGTGTCCATCATTAACTATCAATCAAGAATTAGGCCTTTTAGGTGTTTTCTTAACACCAACAATCTTTTCTTCCAAATGGTGGGGCTGAGCCACTCATCCTTGGATGGGTGGCTCTACCGCCGAAAGGGGCAACCATCCCATCTGCGTAAAGGCGGGACAAGATTTGATGGCAACAAGAGGAGGGGGAAAAATGCGGGGATGAGGAATTGCTATTTGTCAGGGGGGAAGCAAGAGGATATGGATTTTGGGCTAGGACCGAGATGAGGATTTTGCCATCTATCTAGGGGAGAAGCGCAGGTACAGGGATTTTTCCATCTTTCTAGGGCGAAAGCGTGAGTACAAGGATTTGGGTAGGACAAGGATGAAGATAGGGGTAGGGACTAGAACTAATAAGAAGTGTGTTGGATGACTAGAGTGGAGTGGGGACAAGTGACATTATGCGGCTTACAACACATGCATGATTAGCCACACCTAAGAGTGCATAATGCACTCATGATAGCATTAAAGACACATTTAGTTTCCACTTTCTGACCGAGGAGGCGACAGTGATGCTACTGGATGTGTGGAGGATTTTGCGAGTACTGATCAAGGGAGAGATGTTGGAGTATTAGTTAGAGAGTGTGGATAAATTCTTGGAGGATAGTTTTAGGTAGCGGGTAGACCAGTTTTTGATTGATCTCTAGTGGATGTCATGGTGAGGGGGGATGGAGGAAGGATCTCCCCAACACGGTTTGTATTTAGTCAGATTGGTAGGAGGAAGGTTGATGCCTGATAATTCAGGACATAGTTTTCCAATTGGATGGGAGAGGGTGCTGAGAAGGATGCTTGAGGAAGAGGAGGGGATAGAGTACTTCTGGGGGTATACGATTCAGGTATAGTTATATTATGATTTACATATGCGTGCATATCGCACCCAATAGATGATGGGACTAGGAATGACACTGTTGCTTGTCTAGGCGTGAGATCACATCACAGTGGTACGACCATTGTGAGGAGAGGGGAGATGAAAACAATATGAGTCATTCACATGTCACTACAGACCACCATTATCATATGGGGATGTGAGAGTAGTAGAGAGCCAACGAAGGGTTTTGGATAAGCTTTTATGGTTCGAGTGGATGTTGTACATAGGCTGTGAGCTGTGGGGATACTGGGATGAGTAGGTAGGTAGAGAAGATAGTAATCTAGATGTAGAGTACCTAGGATATGTGCAGACAGACTGCCAATTGATTGGGAGGATGATGTTTTAGATAGCCAGGTATATGTTGTCATGAGTGTGCAGACAGTTTGGCCTGAGGCAGGGTATAGTTTGAGACAACTATCCTCATCCAATAGTCTCTAGGGAGATTGGGTCAGTGTGGGGATCAAAGTAGATCTTTGTAATGCTTGGAGAAGTTGGAGAGGGATGCAACTAGTACCATGGATAAAAACATATAGATAGGTGGAATATACAGGGGTGATGACAGAGTATGCAACCTGGTGGGATAGGCGTAGGCTAATGAGGCTAACAAAGCCAAGAGCATGAGAGGCCAGATAGAAGATAGAGTCAAAGGATGAGGAGGAGGATGGTTGGGAGGGAGATGATGGGGATGAGGGAGAGGATAGACCAGTAGCAGTGCCAAGAGTCAAGTGGTGGCACAAAGGTGGGCTATAGAGAGGAGGAGAGGGATAGTGTACAGACTAGTCAAACAGGGGCTTCCTCATGCCTTGAGAGTAGTATAGATGGATAGAGAGGAGGTGGCCTAGGGGCCACTACCAGAGGATGAGGATATGGTTCTAGGAGGACTAGGAGGAGATGAGAGGTCAGGGTATCAAGAGCAGGTGGTCATTCTGTGGGTAGAGGTGACACGACTAGAGGCAGTGTTGGAAATAGAGAGGGACAGAGCGGACATGACTAAGGTAGCCAAGGTGGCAAAGAGAGATAGAGAAAATAGGGATGAGGTAGTCATGGTGATAGAGAGAGACAAAGAAGATAGGGTTGAGGCAAAGGAAGAGATCATGCAATGAGAGATAGCCACATTGCAAGGTCGAGTGGGGACATGAGAGATTACCATGATAGGTATAGAGGGGATCCTGAGGGAGATAGCCCTATTACCAAGATAGATATAGGTGATATAGAGACATATAGACCTTCTCACCCATTGGATGATAGAGGAAAGGGATAAATGGAAGAGACCTACCAAGGGGAGTGGGAGGTAGTGAGACATGCAATGACCTTGGTAGGTTCAGGGCAATTACTGATAACCATGTTGTATGTACAATGAGATATAGCATGGCTAGGGAGAGAGGCAACCTATTATATGGCCCTCTATCACTAGGAGGTACCTCTAGAGAAGAGACAACCACCTTATTCAGAGCAAGGGATATCAGAGAGGACTCGGGGAGTGTCATAAGGGTCAATATCTAAACTACTGAGAGACAAGGATACAAGAGGTGATAGTGCTAGAGGAGTAGGGAGACTGACTGCATGAGGTTCACAGAGGGAGGTTAGGATAGAAGGGATATCTTCCTAGGGACCATGTGATCCAGTTGATTATACATATTGTGTGGATGTTTTGGATGAGATGCATATGTATAGCAACACTGAGGTGCCTCATGTATTATTTTATCGATGTACTATGATGTCATGATATATATATATATATATATATTTGTGGATACATTTTATGAGTTTATCTGATGGATTATGAGACTTTATTATGCATAGTTCTAGATTATGTTACTAACATTTGTGATGTAGTATGTGTGTGATTATATGAAAGATATACTACATGATGTGTTAATCTATTTATGATGCAGGTCCTATGCGGAGTATGTAGTTTGTATATGTAATAAATTGATGATTTATTGTACATAAGTAATGATTGATGGATATGTAATGATCAATACCTATTAGTGATGAAATGCATAGTTAATGATTAGATATATGTGACATGCAATGGATATTTAATGATTAATAGTTAATGAGATATATTTGACATGCAATAATTGTTTAATGGTTAATGATGGTGATGCAATACTAGCTAGAAAATGAATGTTATCAATGAACTAAAATAAACTTAGCTACATGAGGTGGAGTGCAATGGTATGGAATGGTTTTATTTTGTTGATTTTGTGTATCCAATATAACCAATAGGGTCAAATTAACCACTAAGGAAGGGGAGGGGAAGGTTAATAAACAAGAGTCTTGCCTCAAACAAAAGTGCAGAAAAGAAACCAGTTAACATGCATCTGAACTTACAATGCAACCTGACTACATGATTTAGTGAGATTACTTGTGTTTATGTCAAAGAGCACACCCTAATTCGATGTTTCAATAGGAGGTATGCATCATGTGTTATTAAAGAACATATGACATTGTTCTATTATGTGGACTAGACTCTCAAACGAACTAGATAGCTTTAGGAATGTAGATGTAGATTTCCAAATTATGACAAAACCTATGACATATGCTTAGTGGAGAGGTCTGAGCACACTTATGTCTTTTAAGGGATGTAAGTATGCTAAACCATTGCCCCCAGTAAGATACACATAATCATAACTTAGAAACCAACAAGAATTCTCTTAAAGTATCAATAAATAGATCATATCGCAAATGACACATGCATCAAATTTCACCATTCACAATAAACCAATATATGAAAGATTGATGAAATCATGAGTAGGATCCACTGACATAAAAAGATAAAATAAACAAAGACAACCTCCTGACCATGTAGTCATTTAGTCCATAGTTCTTTCCATGAATGGGATATGATTGATGGGTTTGATTTGAGCCGACTGAGGAAGGACACATCCCACAGGGAAAAGATTGATTGAATGAGATGGATATTGGATGGAAATAGATGTGAAAGGACCAATAACTCAGAGATTGGATCTTGATGTTGATTTTGATAAGCACTTTTGCAATAACTATGTCTGGAAAAAGCTCAATGTGACAGGGTAAAGCTTAGTGTGATGGGGTTAAGCTCAGCTTACTGGGAGTTTTGCTTGGACCGTTATTGCGATGCAAGGACTGGAAACTAGACTAGGACTAAGATGAGGATGGATATGTATAGTAGGAGAGAGAAGATAATGGATCCAAATATACTATCATAGTGCTTGAAATAATTTTTCACCATGGTACTTGCCCAAAGTTCTTTCTTGCCAAGTTTTCACTGCTGGACGAATTTGTTTCTCTTTTTTTTTGCAAGGTGCATGTTTATGAGGTTTTCACCAAGACAATGATTTTTTCAGGAATGTTTTTTGCTATTTAGGAGTTTTCTACTTTTCTGATGTTTAGGTTTTTTTTGCTAAAAACACTGTACAAGAAGTGAATGATGACCTACGCATAAAAGCACTTTAGATGGAGAATATTTATAGAATCAAGGAGCGGATCTCCCTCAGGTGTTTCAATCAGATATGCTCTAGAATCAAACTTGGAAATAACAACAAATGGACCCAACCAATTGGGTTCAAACTTTCCTTTATTTTCTCATCTCTGGAGATTCTTCATGTTATGTTGTAGGACCAAATCACCAACATCAAAGTCATGAGGTTTGATCTTCTTGTTAAATTGTAAGTGCAAGTTATTTTGATAGACATAGAGGTGGTTGAGTGCATTAAGACATCTCTCATTGAGGAGTTGTAGCTCTTGCAACCAGGAAACTCATCATTCTTCTTTGGACATCAGGTTCTTGAGAGAAATCCTAAGGGAAGGGAGCTCAATTTCAATGGGAAGGAAAACCCCAAAAACATAGACAAGGGTGAATGGAGTGGTGCCAATGGGACTACATATGGAAGTGAGGTAGGCCTAAAGGGAGGGTTTGAGTTGTAGGTGTCAATCATGGCTAGCATTATTGACAGTCTTCTTGAGGATTTTTAATATGGTTTTATTTGTAGTCTCAGCTTGACCATTGCCCTATGGGAAGTATTTGGATGAGAAGTGTTAGGTAATGCCAAATTTATTACAAAGGTTAGAGAGATCCTTATTATTGAAGGGTGTTCCATTATTAGTATGGAGATCTTTTGGGATGTTGTAGAGACACATGATATAGTTCAAGATGAACTTGGAAATTTGTTTACTGGTAGTGTAGGTGAGGGGGATTTCTCTAACCCATTTGGTAAAGTACTCAGTGGCAGATAGGATATATTTGTGGCCACTGGAAAAATTAGGGAATATCTGGCCCACAAGGTCAAAACCCCAGCAGGAGAAAGGTGAAGGCATGATGGTAGGTTGGAGGGATTGAGCGGGGGTGAGTATTCAATCACCATGCTAATGGAAAGGAACACATTTATTTACATATTGATACACATCCCGCTCCATTGTTGGCCAGTAGTATCCAGTGCATAATGACTTATTTTCCAAAGTAAGGCCACTAGAATGGGCTCCATAGATTCCTTGATTTACCTCTTCCAAGGTTGTGTGTGCTTCCTCTGAATTCAAACATTGAAGAAGAGTTCCATCAAAGTGTTTTTGAAATAGGATGTCTCTGAGAATTATGTAACAAGATGTACGAAGGATGAAGGTTTTTTGTTGGTTAAGCATAAGGGTGGGAGGGATGGTCTTATCATGAAGGTATGCAAGGATTTATTGATACCAGAGCGACTAGAGACCAAAAATTTCACACACCATCTCAAAATTTGGCTAGTCATAGGCAAGGACCATGAGATTCTCGACAAGAAATTCACATCAAGAAATTCACATTGTGTACTTGTCTCTAGCATAGATATCAAGGAAGAAATGGTAGCGATAACATCAACTACTTTATTATTTTCTATGGGGATCTACTGGAAAATGATGCTTACAAAATGTTTCTTGAGATCTTCAAACATGCGTTGGTAAGGGAACAACTTATCATCCTTTGTGTGAAATTCATCATTTACTTGACTGATAACCAATTGGGAGTCACAGGAAAACTTGTGATCTTCCATCTGACAGCTTGGTGAAGCCCTATGACCAAGGCCTCATATTCTGCTATGTTATTGGTACATGAAAATGTCAATTTGTATGATATAGGGATCAAATCCCCTTGTGGTGTGACAAATAAAGTACCTACCCCCGATCCTTTCTGAGTGAAAGATCCATCAAAGTAGAGCTTCCACAGAATGTTAGGGGTGACATTCATGATGGTTTCATCAGGAAAATATGTGACAATAGGATGATCTCCTGGAATATGAGCCTCTGCAAGTTGATCAATGATTGCTTTTCCTTTGATTACCTTGCATTCTGTGTACACAATATCAAACTCACTAAGTATCATGACCTATTTTTTTGTGCGGTCTTTTAGAGAAACTTTAGATAAAAAATACTTAAGTGGGTCAATATTTTCTATCAACTATACCTTATGATTGAGCATGTAGTGACATAGCTTCTGCTTGCAAAAGACTATAGCTAAGAAATTTCTCTCAATAGCCGTATAGTTGAGCTCATAACCTACTAAATTCCAGCTAAGATAATATATGTCACACTCTTTTCCATTGTCATCTAACTATGCTAGGAGAGCACCTAGTGCTATTGTAGTTGCTAAAATGTAGAGGATCAAAGGTCGACCTAGAACACGCGAGACCAACATTGGTGGATTTTCTAGATATTATTTAATTTGTTCAAAGGTACTTTGACACAAACAATCCCAAATGAATTTGATATCCTTTCTAAGTAGGTGGGAGAAAGGATGCATTTTTTTTGCTAATTGTGACACAAATCTTCTGATGGACTAAAGTCTCCCTTGTAAGATCCATAGTTGTTTCAGGGTCTTACAAGGTGACATCTCCAAAATGGATTTCACCTTCTTAGGATCCACTTCTATTCTTTTGTGAGAGACGATGTAGCCTAACAACTTGCCTAATTGTATATGAAAGACATTTCTTGGGATTTAGTCAAACCTTGTACTTCTCCAATCTGTTAAAGATTTTGGTAAGGATAGCAATGTGTGATTCTTGTGTCTTGGAATTGCCTAGGATATCATCCACATAGCCTTCCATAATCACATGAAGGAGGTCATGGAAGATAGTGGTCATGGCTCTCTGATAAGTGGCGCCCGCATTCTTGAGACCGAAGGGCATGACCTGATAGCAAAATGTACCACAAGGTGTGGTGAATGTAGTTTTTTTCTAGTCCTCTACTGCTATGCAAATCTGATTATATCCAAAAAATCCATCCATTAGAGAAAACATCTCATGCCCAGTAGTCAAATCCACTATAATGTCAATATTAGGAAGTGGAAAATCATCCTTAGGACATACGAGATTAAGTTCTTTAAAATGAGTATAGATCTGGATGCTCCGAGAGGGTTTACCTACTAGTACAATGTTGTAGACCCACTCAGGATAATCTATGGGTCTGATAAATTCTTCTTTGAGCATCTTTTGTAGTTCATCTTTGACCAAGAGTGCCACTTGTGGATGCATCTTGCATAATTTCTATGTCACAGATTTGATTTTTAGATCTATAACAAGATAGTGTACAAATAGATCATTATCAAGCCCAAACATATCCTTGTAAATCCATGCAAAGTTGATTTGTGCTTTCTTCAAAAATGTATTCATGGCTTCTTTTTCTTTCTCATCAAGGGAAGCTACAATGTAGGTGATATTTGGATCTTCTTTCGTACCAATATTGATTGCGATTGTATCTTCTATGAGGATAGAAGATTTTTTTTGGCGGTAATGACATAAAAGGAAAGTCAACTTCCCCATCCTCTAGCACCTTAGAAAGGTTTTCACTAGAGGACACACCCTTTATTTTATCTTTTTCTTCATCTAAGGGTGCCTCAGAAAGGTTTTCACCCAAGGATGTTTTATCATTTTTGGAATTTTTATCTTTTTCTTCATTTTTGTGACTAAGAAAGTTGACTTGGCTACCAAAGTAGGCTTTCTCATTGTAGTGGATCTGATGCTCATTTTCTTGGAGATTCCTCAGTCCAAAAGGTGCTAGAGCCGTCTCATCCAAATCACATTTGTCTAAGGTAGGTGGTGAATCTTATTGGTCCCAATCAATTATCTCAGGGTTGGTAAGGGGAAGTTTAGGTGTGGAAATGTCTGATTGGGTGATATTGAGGATACAAGTGTCAAGATCATCTTCAATGTATTGGAAAGGGATTTCAAAGAACTCTTCCTCAGTGTTTGAATTGGATTCAACCACACAATAGTCCTTGGAAATTTTTTTCTTAGTCTCTATGGAATGCAATCCTTTTCCACAAGGGGTATCTAGTTTCTTTGATGATAGTTTTCCTTCCAGTCTCTTTTTCTCTAAGGCTAGTGCTATGATATACCACGCTTTCAACAATGGGAGTGGCCTTAACATATTTCCCCTTAGGGATGTCTACATGTTTATCTTCCTCATCATCAAATAGCCAGGATAGAACATTGTGTTCCATGTGTTCTTCGAGATCCCCAATGTTCAAATGTAGTCTTATTGCATTTCATGGTTTCTTTATGTCCCTTAGGGTCCGTTTGGTTGTAGGAAATAGCTTGGAATTGGCATTTGCGATTTTCGATGTCGTTGAATCCTCAGTTTGGGAGTGCAATATGAAAATGGAATAGGAAGATGTAAATGCCATTTTGGCCCAAAATGAGCATTTACATCTTCCACTTGAAAAGGTGGAATTGGAATGGGGTGAATCAAATTTTTAAATTTTTCATGTCTACCACTTAATTTTTTAATTTTTTATTTGTGTGTGGAAGGATTTATTTTATTTGTTATTTGTTTGGGTGGTTTGTAAATTTGTTATTTATTCAAACTTTTAAAAAAAAAAAATTCATATTTTTTGTCAATTTTTTTTTTAAAATTGATTTTTATTTTTTTAAAATTTTTTCTCGAATTTATTTTCCAAATTTTTTGTTATTTTTTTTTTCAAATTTTGGTTGTGATCAATGATTGTAACTTGGTTGCCTGCCTCCAACTCTGGCTTCCTAAAACAGTTTGCGATTCCATTTTCTGATTTTCATTCACGTAGGTTGCAATGACACAAAGTGCATTTAGGTTAGGTTTGTTGACGTACATGAATAAAGAAAAAATTCATTTAAACTTTTCTTTTCTACCGATGACCTTACCTTGCTATTTAACATGAATTAAGTTCCTTTTAACTTCACTTCAATTTTCTATATAAAATTAAATTAAAAAAAAATAATAAAAATGAATTATTAAATTCAAAAATATTAAAACAATTCAAATTTTTTTATAAAAAAAACCCATACTCAAATTCCAATTCTAGTTTCAAAATGTGGAACCAAACGGAGGAAATGCATCTTCTTGCTCATATTCCGGGTCAACCAAACGGTCCAAACTATAATCTAGAAATGGAAATCGGATTATCAAATCCATGATTTGACCATTTCCAGCATTTGATCAAATCCAGCATTTCCTAATTCCCGTAACCAAATGAGCCCTTAGGGAAGACCTATGAATGTTTACTATAGGATTTGGGGGAGAGGGGGAGCTGACCAATATGCATGGCATTTTCAAACTTATGCTCCCCCATACCTTTATTTGTAAATCTAACCTTCTTTTCAAACTCAGTAACCTTTTCCTTTCCTTTAGACTGGTTAGACATGGACTGGACAAGAGTTTCTTGTGTGACAGGATGAACATATTCATTCAGTGGGAAGTAGTTTGATTTCTTACCTTCTATCCTTTTGCAATACTGGAAGGGTTCATGATCTCTAGGGATTGTTATTTTAGCCCCACAGTGTGGGAACTTTAAACATTGATGAAACGTGGATGGGACACCTAAGATAGTGTGTATCCGCGGTCTACCCAAGAGAATGTTATAGGGTAGATCTAGATCGAGCACCTGACAGACTATTTCAATAAGGGTTGGGCCCACTTGTAAGGGAGTGCAATGAGACATTTACTCACCCTTTCTCTATCATCATATGATTTTATTGTGATTCTTTTATTTACATCAATAAGGTCTTTAGAAAGAGCTATTTTGTGAATCATACTTAAAGTACACAAATTCAGACTAGATCCATTATCTATGAGAACTCTTTTGATTAAGGTATTATGGATGGTCACTTGGATATGGCGAGGTTTATTATGGTGAGGATCGAGACCTTGGAAATATTTTTCAGTAAACACTAGGTGTTGTTGGGAAGCTAAGTTTCTGATCATTGCTTGGAACTGGAATGCATTGATATTTTTGGGAACATGGGACTCATTCAGGGAATTTTCAAGGACCTCTTTGTGGATAGGGGATGTATTTAGAAGCTCTAGGATGGATATTTGTGTAGGAGTCTTCTTTAACTAAGAAATTAGGTTATAATTTGATGCAAGTCATGTTGATGTGGATGGTGCAATAGGTGGATCTCTAACAGGTGGATTTGCAATGGCTTGTACAGTGACTCAAAAATGAAGAGTGGTGGCATTACAATCATCAGTCTTTAGAGTCAATATGTTTACATGAGCTTTAGATTTTTTGATGTGGCCACACAATGATTCAAAACCACATACATCATTTTCTTCTAGGCTATCACAAGTGCATTCATCTCCTGAGATCTTGTTTGTAGTGTAATCATAGGAAAAACCTTTGGATGATGAGGCATTATTTTGATTGTGCTTTGGAAAAGGCTTAATAATATATTTTTAATTGGGCATTGGAGGTAGTGACATTTTGACCTTCTACCTCAATTTTTCCATCGTCAATTAAATCTTGAACAAAATGGTGACATTTCATGCATTTCTTGATTTCATATCCTTTGATGTGATGATAATCGTAGTAATCATTATCCTTATACCAGTTTGAATTTGGTTGATTATCATCAAAAGGCCTTGTGTTAGGATAGAACATCATTCCCTGATTGACTAAACACCAAAAGATGACATAAGGGGAGTTTGCTAGTAGTGTGAATAGTCTTTGTTATTGTTTCCATTGTAATGTAAAAATAGGGAATCACGATAACCAAATCCTTGATTCTTATTTTGATTTTGATTGTTTTGATTGGTTTGATTGGTTTGATTACCTTGATTGTTCTAGTTATTATTCTGATTGTGGTTATTATGATCATTTTTATTACGATTGCGTTGATTGTTGTTTTTGGATGCTTGAACATTTTGGACATGCTTAGCATCTATCTCTCCATCATTAACAACACCCTTTCTCTTAGACCATAACTTAGGTTTATCATTAGTGTTGTTAGATGAATTAGAGGGATAATGTTTATTGGCTCCTTTCATCAAAATTCCATCTTCAATAGATTTTCCCTTTTTAATGAGTGCCTCAAATGAGTCTAGGGTAGCCATTTTCATTTGGAATGACATTTCTATAACTAGATTCTTAGTGAAGATATCAATGAGGTGTGAATCTGGAATTTTCCAAGTGATTTGATTTGCAAGATGTCGCCATATTTGAAGGAAACTAGAAAAGGTTTCTCCATTTCTTTTCTTTGTGTTGCATAAGTCACTAAGTGATGCTCATTGTTCGATGTTGTAAGAGTATTATGCAACAAACTTCTGAGCAAGATCATTGAAATTTGATACAAAACCAAGAGCAAGATTGAGTAGCCACTTAAGCACATGTCCACCAAGACTCTGGGTAAAGAGTCTTTGAAGGAAATTATCATTGTGGGAAACTTCTTGAGCTACTACATAAAATTCCATGACATGTTGTATAGGGCATGATTCTCCCTTATATTTATAAAATTTAGGATTTTCAAAATTGGTGGGGAATGGTTGAACACTGATTGATTTATCAAATGGATAAGGAAATATCTCTACAAAAGAGAATTCCTTCTTCCCACCCTTTTGTGTAGTCATCGTCATGCTCTTAAGTTCATTGATTTATTGCACCAACTCAGGAGGATTATTATTGACAATTATATAGCCTCAATTTGTTCCTCCCCCAAATTATGTGTTATGTCCTCTGAGAGGTGGAGGATTTGTGTAATGTCTATTGTGGTTGGTTTTATTCATATGTGAAGAATTTTGATTTTTAAAGACTGCATTAGGCTTTGAGAAGATTGAAGCAAAACGTCATCCTGATGATCCTAGTTGATGTTCAGGTCCTTGGCCTAGGTTTGGGTCATTATTGTTCACTCCATTGATATTGTTTTTATCATTGGAGTTGGGCTTGTTTAGAAGCTATCGGATTTGTTCAAGCGTATCATGGGAAGGTTTATTTGTGTTATCAGATGTTTAAGGCATAATGGGAATGACCTTTCCTTTGTTAGTTTGAATCAAATTGTTCTCTAGCAAGGTTTTATTCAAATTTTCAGGGAGTGTGACACCACTTTGAATGAGGTTCATGAAGATATTAGAACTTTTGGCCTAGATTAAATCTTCCACTAGGTTCAAATTTTTAGGGTCGTCGAAGAAATCTTTATCTCACCGATTTGCATTGACACTTTCAGGTATGATCATGTTAGATTCCATATGTGGTTCGAAGTCTTCTTGGTAGATGATTTCTTGATTTTTATCCATGGTGATAGATTCTTATCTTATCTTGGCTTGAGACCGGGTAAGTACCATGCATGAGTGACATTGCTTGTATTGAAGAATGTTGAAAGATTGATAGAAGATGATGAGAGGAGGGAGTAAATTGATGAATTAGGAGAAACTTGGACTAGGATTTGGATTGGATTAAGAGGACTAAGCCATGAGGATTGATTGGATTTTATTTGGGATTGATTTGATTTATTGTGTTAAAGAGGGACTAAGCCTCAAAGATTGATTTGATTTAAAGTTTTGGAACAAACCTAGGTGAAACAAGACCTTGTGATTGTGCAAACAAAGGATTTGATTTAAAATCTTCTCTTATTTGGGTGATAGACTGATGATCCCCAAACAAAATAGGATTGGATTAAAACTTCTAGAGAAAGACTCAGTTCTCAAAGTAGCAAGGAATCATTGTTTTCTTTGATTAAAGGTCTATGAGACACTATTGGATTGATTCTTTCACCCTATTTCTTGATTAAGGTGTGAAAGATAGATTGATTTTATTTTGATTTAAAGTCCAAGGTTTTGATTAATGCTCCTACTATTTTTGAAATATGGATGAAGGAAGAGGTGATTAAAGATGAGGAAAATGGTGAGTGATTTGAAGAAGAAAGAAGGTCAAGGGTACTTAATCATAGGATTCCCAAGTGACAAAGGCCATGTTCCCTTTGTTCTTGGAAAAAAAATTGACAACCTAATTGTTATAGTTGATTTTATCAAACTTATCATTGGCTTCAAGAGTCCTTTGGATATATTTTGAATAGGATTTGTTGACTCTAGTGTTTCTATTAGTGATATTTTCTTTGTAGACTTGGGAAACTAAAAGTCTTACCTTCTTATGTTTCACACCATCACTCATGGCTCAAAAAGAATAAAAACATGATATGGATTATGATGACAAAAACTAGGAAGATAATATCTTGAAAGATCAAAGGATGTTCTTGGCAATAAGCGATTTCATGCATACATCAAATGTTTGGTTTACAAGCACATTTGTCAAAAATAGTCCTGCAAGGGACAGAGAAACCTTGTAGGATTCAAGTGTATGGGTTTTTTTTGAAATGAAAAGTAACAAGGACACTTTTTATCCCTAGAAGGAGCCTGGTTGAGACTAAAAATATTTTCTCATTGACTTAGGAACACACCCAACAATTCCTTAGAATACAGTCATCACCAAGCACACAATGGCTCCAGTCATGATGTCGTATTATCAAAGTGCTAACATTGATGGGGGATAGATATGGTGAGTGTGTTGGGGAGATTACTATTCTCCTTTCGTGTAAATTATCAACCTTTTGGAGGTGAACCAACTGGCCACTATTTTATAGCTTTTAGTTAAGGAATCCATTCATGATCATCCCATGTAGTCCTGACTTGCGAGATTGAGGCCTATAGCCCTACAAGTACTTCAACCAACGTAGTCTCGAAATAAGGACTTAGACCATTCATCCCTATGCATGATGAAGCATATGTGAACAATGAAGTGTACACATAGAACTAATCATGTCTTCCGAGACTTTAATATCAAGGAAGTGTATATTTATAGTGGGTGGAAGAGTTGGTGTCTTCTTGTCCCCACTTTGAGTCATTCTCAGGAGATTTTTTCCTCAACCGATAGACTCTCTAAATGTTTAATGAAAGAACATATCGATTGGCCACACAAGGAATCTAGAATTCTATTTTTCCCTCAAGGGGAAAAGAGCATACTCTCCTAACCAACGAGGTTTTCTCCCAAACACACCAAACAAATATTAATTCCAAGTTTCTTTAAGACAAAAATTCAAAAGGTTCTAGGTTTCTAATTTTCCCACTTGGAGAAAAGAGCATACTCCCCTAGCTAATGAATAATTACCAAATATAAACTTCCCACTTAATGCTAGGTGCCTAAGAAATCATTAAGAAAACACAATGTTTGATTGAATCTCCTTGGCAACCTACAAAATAAATTTGATGTGTAGTTTAATGTGTTTGGTCTTCCAACAACGTCTTGTAGAACAAACAAGTTAGTAGTCTTAAAATATTCTTGAATTTTGGTCAAAGTTTTGCAAAATCACTGTTAGAAGGGCAAAAATATTAGTAACTTTTAGAAAACCTAGATCAACAACCTTAAAATACAAGATATTATGAAAAAGAGCTAAAAACAAGAAGAGACGCCTATCTACAGGTAGAGATCCCTGTTTGTAGAAAGAGATGCCTATTTGCAGGAAGAGATGTCTGTCAGGTAAAGAGGCCTATGTGCAGGAAGAGACGTCTGTCTGCAGGTAGAGATGCTTGTCTGTACAAAAACTAAGTATTAAGTATCAATTTTTTACAGTTTTATGCTTCCATTAAGTTACAAATGCATAAAAAAGATTTCTTATGATAAAAACACAGTGATTTTCAACCTTAATATGCCAAAAAACTTCACTTAATCAACTAGAAAGGCTAATGTAAAAGGGAAATCCCTTTCTAGTAGAGACACCCATATACATGAAGAGACACCTATCTACAAAATAAAGAAACAAAAGAAAGGTTTTCTTAGTTTTTATGTATTTTTCTTTATTTTTAGATATAATAAGGTGTTTTACCAATGATTATTAACCTTAATGTGATTAAAAAATGCAAATTTTCTTGATTAGAACAAATTAAATGGAAAGAAAAACCCTTTCTGGCAGAGATGTTTGTCTGTAGGCAGAGACGTCTGTTTGTAGGTAGAGATCCCTCTAGATGGGTGGAGATGCCTGTCTAGAAATTTCATGAAAAACTTTCATAAAAGCAACAAAAATTGTTAGAAAATCAGAATGTGGGTCCCACCGGGCATGCAAAAATGTATATGTGGAAAAATGACATGTGTAGAGAAAGCATAAACACTCAAATGTTAGTTATACATGTGCATATTAAAGATCTTAAACTAACAAAAATAACATGATTAAACTCATTCCTACACTATTCTCCACATAACTTCAGATGAGCATAAAGAAAGTGCATCCAAGGCTTGCTTGATTTAAGCTCTTAGAGAGGTTGTTGGTGTGCTCTCCTAACACAAGTATAAATCCTACTATGAATGCAGGGTAAAACAAAGATTGAACTACTTGAGGAGCTATGGAAGGAACTCTCAAGTATTCAATAAGAAGCCAAATAGGCTCAAGGAGGAGATATGGAAGAAACCCTCAAGCTCAATGGCATACAACTAAAAAATAAAATGAAGCTGAAGCATAGAATGAAACTAAGTTCTAAATACAATGAAATCTAGCAACTACCAAACAAATTAGCAAACTCAAAATGCAAGAAAGAAAACTAGCATTATAATTCTACATGCAAATGATGGATGATTTACTTGAGGCAAGGGTCCTATTTATAGTATTTTGGAGGGTTGGGGTGAGGTGAAATCTATATAGAATCCACATAGATGCCACCAAGAAGACACATAAGCCATGCAAAGTCCACAACTTTCTCACACATGTGTGAGCAACTTGAGATGTGAAGTGTCAATCTATACTTGAAGTACACATGTGTAAGTGTGTGTAAAAGATGTGTAAGAAAAAGTCCCTTTTCACATTTTTGGAAGGTGTAAGAGGTGGCATAAAAAATTGTAAGAAGCCTTGTTTAGGAAATTTTTAGCAATTTTTGAAAAGGCAATTTTTAGAAATTTGCTCACACATGTGTGAGCAAATAATTAGGACTAATGGGTGTAAGAATCTAAAAATTAGCCTAATTAACCTTAGCTAATTAGTAAGTAGACCCATTAGATAGAAAATGATGTGTGTAGGATAGCATCTAGGTTAGGTTTAGGATTAAATTAAATAAAATTTAATTTAATCATGGTTTAGTAGAAATAAAGCATGTCGAGGAATAAATAAATTAAAAATTTATTTAAAAGGGGAATATGGAGAAACATGTAATAAATTAAATTTATTACATTAGGAGGGGTAGTACTTAAATTTAATTTAAAAACTATAGTTAGTGAATTTATTTAATTAAATAAACATATGAAATTAACAGATATAATCAATTAAAAATTAACCATAATGTTATTTTAGGGTCATTAATTAAATTAATGTTAAGTGGATGAATTTAGGTGTCTACACAAATATTTCAATTCCTCATTGTAAATGCACTTCTTGAGACTCATTAGGATCCTTGACAACATGTGAAAGGAATTTCATGTGATGTTTGAAACTAATGTGCCCATCGTTAACTATCAATCAACAATTAGGCGTTCGCTTAACAACAACAATATTTCCTTCCAACATTAAAGGTTCAAGATGAATGCTAGGCTTTAAATAAGGTTATATGACCTCAATACAACATTCCTGTCATAATAGGATTTTGACAATCTTTGGTTGAAACATAAAGACATTTTCTTGATCAAATTTCTTAATCATGATAGTCACATTTTTATCTTACAAAATAGTGACGCAAAAAGATTCAAAAATTCATTCTTATGCACGTCCAAACAATATGAAAAGTGATATAAACTCTTAGAAACATTATCAAACTACATCCATCTCTGTTATATCAAGATTCAATGATCCAACATGAGAAACACTTAGTTAAACCTAATTTTCTCTATGAACTGCAACACATAGTCATTAAAAACTTTTGAAAAACTAAAAATTAATCCAATCTCTCCAGTTAGATTGTATCTAACTTATTTATAGACTTTTTCTCTAATTTATATGAATATCCAATGGTTAAAAATAAAGTTATGATCTTTTTTCTAAAACCGGTAACCCTCATGGAGGGTTTTGACAGTTTTTAGAGAATTCATCAAATCTCACAAACTACTTCATGAAAATACATGAGAAAAGATTCATATTAAATATAATTCATTAATTTATCCTTCAAAACACTCACATATCAATATTACATCTTTTAAATGATCCCAATGGCTCTGCAACTACTATAGATCTACAACATTGTATGATAGTTTGGTAATTTGATTAATATTCTTTGTTGAACCTACTCCAAACTTTTCTCGCTTCAATTTTGACAATACATGAATTTATAAACTATTTCCAACCTCCCTAACTATCTAACCAACTCATACAACCTATGGAATTCACTTTGTGTCATTTTGCACTTTTATTTGCAAAGTTGCAATGTTGCAACTTTAGCAATTTTTGACAAATTCCCACTAAAATTGACCCTATAATTCATGGACACCCCTAACATGTTGTAATGGAATAAATCTGACCAATTACAATATTTAAAACCTTTTTTTGGATGCTCTTCACCCTTTAACCAACTTTGACCTATTCGGGACCTTTTACATCTTTTGGAACAAAAATGACTCTTCAAGCCTAATAAATGAGTTGTTTTTTATACCAATGGAATTTATGACCTTGCATCATCAATGAAACATTACAACAAAATACAAATTCAATTTGACCTTATAGGTCATATCAAGGGCTAGGTGCTCCTGTATCATATTCCCACTTTCGCCTAAGTCCTAATCTATTTTCTCATAGGTCATAACCCACTTTGCTAAGTCTTAGTTCCCATTGTATGTCCCTTTCCACATAATTTTAATTAATAAAATTCATTAAAATTATCCACAATAGCACCCAAAATTTAAAAAAAAACATTTTCTCCTCCCATTATCATAATCAATTTTTATCCCCCAAAAATCAAATTTAAATTTAATAATGCCTCATTATTCTCCACCTTCATCTCTCAACTATCTATCCAGATCAATTTGGATTGTCTATCCCTTAGTAGATCTCCATTATTAATTATTATTCTTGGAAAATTATATATCCACCATACATAAGCCATTTTGAGGAGTTGTGGTGCCAATGTGAGTACCAAAATCCATTCATTCTTAGGCAAATTCAATTTAGTGGCGGTGCAATAGGTATTGAAATTTGACAATTTTGTTTTGGTTTTTTCATTTTTTTTGGTTTATTGATATAATTGTGGTTGTATCTATTATCAAATAAGGTTTTAATTTTTTTTATTTTAAATCTCCCTTTACCTCTCCTACAGGGAAACTCTTTAATTTATCATAGTTTGTGAGAATCTAATACTTATGTTAGGATTAAGGTTCCATTTATTTAGTAAATCTTGTGTCATTTTGACTAGTTTGAACATCCTTGGAAGGTGTCCCTACACACTTAGGGTGTATTAGAAACATAATTTTCAATATTTTAATCACACCATTATTTCTTATACATTCAAAGTGTATGAAATATTTCACTAACAATGGTAAAAGTGACTTGTTCACAAGTTTTTTCTGAAATAAGGATTCCTCGAGGGCGGTGGTAAAAGATTACTGAAGATGAAAAAGTGGTAGCTATTGGACTTATCCAAGTGATTATTTCAAAAGAGGAATAAATGTATCTTGATATTCCTTCAATTGTGATATTTCATGATATGTTTCATTTCTATTTTTGGGTGCCTAGGTTGGAGGGAGCCAAAACTTATGTCCTTACATATTCCGCAAGAAAATCAATAGGATAATACATTTGAAATGAAGAGTCATTTTTGGGTGCAAATTTTGGTGTACAAGACTTCTTTACAAGTCTATTATTTAGCCCCTTAGATGTGGAAAATGTGTAGAATAGTAGAATGTAGATTTATATTGTAAGTACAAGAACCTATGAAGAAATAGGTTGCAGCATAAAGATATTATTTAC
Organism: Chamaecyparis obtusa; assembly: GCA_027943335.1. Classification (NCBI taxonomy): domain Eukaryota; kingdom Viridiplantae; phylum Streptophyta; class Pinopsida; order Cupressales; family Cupressaceae; genus Chamaecyparis; species Chamaecyparis obtusa. The sequence goes on along the minus strand of BSBK01002406.1, from coordinate 53,169 downwards.
CAAGTATATAAGTACTACTATATTGGAGGCAAAGAGGAGAATGGAATTATGTGACAAACTATAATCTTATTTTAAAGATAATGCATGCTTGGCCTCTCTTATTAGTGGAGTTTTTACCCACAAGAATTTCTCCACATGATTCTTGTTTTATTTGATAAATTTATGTTTCATATTTGTGCCTCTTTTCTATTATCTTATGGTGGCATTATCTTGTACTTATTGTTTTTATAAGTTTACATAAGGTGGCATTCTTAAGAATGTTATTTTAGTGTCATAAAGAAGATGGATCTAATCATGGTAATTTCATAGTAAGGTTAATTAATTTCCAATTTTCATACAAAGGAAAAAAAATTATATTGTAGTACTCTAAGCTTGGTATATCACAAATCAATGTCATAACATGAGAATAAATATTTAATGTTAATTCATTAGAAAGAGATTGAAATTTTTTAAACAATAAATATTGGATCTAGTTTGGCATGAGAACCAAGTGGACTAGTAAGAAGGAGTGTTTGTTACCTTTCTTGAAATGTTGGAGGTTTGTGGGTTGTAGTGAATGTTTTGCGAGTAAAATCTATTTTGTAGATTTGTGAGATTTAAAGCCATAGAGGTTGCCAGTTTTCTATATGTTATCCACTATAAGGTCATTATTTTGGATGTTCATGGACCTATTCATGCTTGTATAAAGATTTTGTTTGAAAAAATATGAGAATATTACCATAAATTATATACCTTGACAATTTTACATTGATTTTGGGCTCACCTTGGTGGTTTTCCCTCATGTGCATGATTCATGCTTGATTCTATCCAACCCATGACTAGTTTTGGAAGCTTATTATAGTCCTCTACTCATTCACCATGATTCATCCTTAAATGTCAAGACTATGTTGCCTAGCACCCTAAACCTCATAAACTATGATGCCTAGCACCCTATTTTATCCATTTTGGCTCCAAATTTAATTCTAAATGTTTGAGATTATGAATAGTGGGATATTTATCCCCAATGTCAGACTTTATCAAGAATTAAATCTAAAAAGTTGTAAATTATGTATAAACACAAATCCCTCTCTCATTTGAACATCTATCTCTAAGAAATCACTCTCCTATCATGTAAAATTGATCATTCAATCAAGCATCTTCAAGAGAATTAAGAAGTTAGAAATCAAGCACTCAAACATTCAATTTTATCAATTATGATCAAGTTTTATGTGTTCCTCTATGATTGAGGAATGCATTAACTCCTATCAAGAAACATCAAGCTTTGTGTGAGGCTTCAAGGAAAGGAATTTTGCATCAAAGGTAGATCATTTGTTAATTCAATCATTTTATTTAAGGTTTTCAACCTCTACCCTACTAGGGGTAAGATCTCTTTCATCCAACATTGTTGTACTAAAAGTGGAAACACCAACATGGGATTTGACTTAAGGAAAGGCCATATATATCATAAAAAATTCCCCTCTTCAGTTGTCCAAGTTATAGATCTATGGGCTGAAAGTTGTGGAATTTATTAAAGTAGATTGAGACACATATGTCTAGACTTTAAACATACAAAATTCTTAGGTCTATGCCATTTTACACACTTGGACAACACTTTTTAGCTAAATTTTAGAGGGAATGTCTATAGATAATTCTAATTTGGAATCTAATGTTTTAGGTGATAGAAACACCTTTAAGTTTATGGTGCCCACCAAACTTTATTGACACTTTAGGCTCCAAATTTCAATAAAAATTTCTTCTTTGCATCTCATTCCCAACTCTATGCTTCTATGCTAACTTTATGTTATGCATCTATCTATTTATATCGAGTCTTTTTATTTTTGCATCATTTTTCCTATTCATTTCATATTCATAATAAATTAAATCAATCACAAAAGGGAACATATAGCATAATTATCAACTCTTCTTGAGGCTTGAAGTCAAGCCAAGTTGATATTTCCATAATGAAATTGGGAACAAAGAGTGAATAAGTCGCTAGTTTGCATCTCTAGGCTAAGAGATATTTCCAAAACCTTTTATTTTTGCAAACTTGATGTGATCAACAACATTGACACTCAAGATGTAGCCAAAAAACCCTGAATTATAGCCCACTTTTCTTCTACACCATTTAAGAATCTCAACTTTACACATCTTTCCAAGTGCTTGCACACCATTAGCTTCAATTGATTAAAAACTATATGATGAAGCTTCCCCATATCCATTCCATAGATAACTCAAAACCTTTACCTCCTTTCTTTAACTCAAAATCAATTTGTCAATATCATCATCAACTTGGACATAACACAAAGAGATAAATGTGTCTAAAAAATAAAATTCAAAACCTCATTGATTCTAATGTTATTGTAGTAGATGGTTTGAATGATATATAAGGAATATATTTGTAGCACCATCTAATCAAAACCTAAAAATATTTTCCAATTACTTGCCTTCCCATTCTATAGATTTTGTTGATCTTAAAGATGGCAGTTATATAGACAATGATGACTTAACCAAAATAATGTTGTGAATTTGATTGACCAAGAAAAACCCAAGCCTAGATGTTAACCCAATATCAACTTTACCTCAAGTGACATATTAAAGAATGCACCCAATGGTCCATTATACATTAATCTTAGAAAAAAAAACTCTCACATGGAGTACTTAATGATCTAGTGTGTATGTATAATGTTATTACAAAAGACTATCTTTATAGTTTATATATACATGAATCATATCAAGATACTTAATAAAAATCTAAAGTTTTGATCACCCTTTTTTTACTATAGGTTTCATCCCCCTTCCCATTGAACTTGGTTCTAAATGCTTAGATTTTCATTTTACCATTATCCCTACCTTAGACGCTTTCATGTGAAGTTGGGCCATCCTTGGATCACATAATTTTTTGAATTCTTCTTAAAAGGAAAATTTATAACTATACATCATAGTCTTCTCTAATCATTATTTGATCACAAAAAATTTACCCTTGATTACTTTTATCCTAAAAAACTATAACCACTAAAACCATGTAAAGATATCTAGTTTCTTTCTCATCAAAAGTTCAAAGCCATTAGAATAACTGACTTATCCTTAGATAATCCTTTGGGATCTAATTTTACTAACAATCCTAAGGTTCCTTCATAATTGATGGATATAGAATTAACTCTCTTTATCCCACAAGTAATAAGTGAACCAAATCCTAGACTAAGAATCTTCCCTATGCATGTAACATTCTTCCTATATATGTTGCAATCACACCTCTACAATCTTATTAGAGACAAAGAGGGAAAGACCCTTAAACACCTCTTCTCTCATCCTATAGTGATTTCTTATGTTCCTCCTTTTTTTCCTAAATAAAATGAATAAAATGAATTTATATTGAATAATAACCAACATTCTAATACAAAATCTTTGAGTTGTAACCAATGAAGTTTTAGTGTGAGAGAAGTATTCATCGACAAATATGTTGTACTAAGGCTTCTGAACTTGCTCCAAAAGTGGATCTTCTCTAAGAAATCAAATAATTATATGATACTACCTTCTTAGCCTACTTTATCATTACCTAGTACTAGAGAGGATCCTTACCTTTTCCAACCTCATCGAAAGTTGAAGTTGTTGATTCCATGTGATTCTTATTCTCCCCCTATAAAACCTCTTATTGTGATTGATTTAGAAGATGATTCTGATAATGTTTTCAATTAAGTGAAAATAGGTTTTGAAGGGGACCCAAAACCATTTACAAGGTGGGTTTTAGGAGGGACTTGAAATCTACAACTAAATATATTAAAAAATAGCCACAAAATGAATCAGAACAAAGATGAGGCAGAAAAAGGACAAGAAAAGGGGGGGAAACTAGAGACTCCCCCCACCAAAATTAAGGGTTGCATGAAAAAAATACCATGAGAAACCAATAGGCATCCCAACACAATCAATGCCTCAAAAAACCTATAGTCTAGAAAGAGTAGGCATACAAATTTCCAACTGCTCGAGGGGGAAAAAGCCAACAAGGCCCTCCAACCAGGACTAGTTGTCCAACTTTAGAATTTCCCTTTGGATCCCTTCTTATGGGATTTAAGGGTCATATCAAAAGGAGAAGACCTCTTATAATTTTTACCTTTGACCGTAGTCCAACGTTCTTCAACCTTAGTAGCCCTAGCTTTCCAAACCATCAAATCCAATGCATAAAAACCATCCCTTGAGAAAAGGTCAATGCAAAGAGAAGACCCAATAAAGCCAAAAGAACCAATAGACCTAGGGCTAGACACATCATTGGAAGCAATTTAAAAGACATCACAATAGACAAACCATAAAGGACCTTATCAAAACCAACAATAGGGATAGATCCAACAGAATGATCAAGTACCAAATCAAAACTAGTAGCTAGCTTTGACTGAGACAAAATAGGAACACCCTCTAAAACAACAACATAAGGGACAACACCATAGACAAAATCTACAAAAGAAGAATTTGAAATGGTCCCAAGATCCATAGAAGAAGAACCCACAACTGACACCATAGCACTAGTGGAATGATCCTTCCCAACCATCTGAGTCAAAGAATTAAAAAATGTGAAATGATGGGAAGAGTCACCTTTATGCCATGAAGATGGATTCTTCAATTTAACTTTCTCTAAATCACATTTAGTAGCAACATGTCCAGTCTTGAAGCATCTTCTACATCTGAAGGGAATTCCTTCATAGTCCAAAGGTTGAATTGAGGAAACCTTTGAAGTTGTTTGTTTAGTCTTCATTGGAAAACCATAAAAAGAATCAATATCAACCAAAATGTGAGCATAGGTGGAATGAAGAATAAAAGAAGACTCCACATCCACCATAATAAAATCACCCAAAGCCTCATCCACTTCCTTTACGAGAAAATCCACCTAGAGATGAAGTGGGAGGTAGGGGAGTCTAACCCAAATTGGCATTTTGCAAAAGGATTAAGAATAAGTGTTGAAGGCCTCATGCTAGGGTTTCATCATCAAGGGGAAGAAATTATCCCAAGTAAAAAACTTCTTACAAAGAATAATCTCTATATCTACCACATTTTAAAACTTGGCAATAAAGAAACCCTTGGCTAGAGGGAAAATATGATCTAAATCCAAAATAATGGGCTCCTAATACTTAGAGATCCAATCATGGAGCCCTGGGAAACTGGGACATAAACATTTAAACTGGAAGTGATCATAAGAGAAGAAGAGTCAGAGGCTACCTGATCAATCTCAACAACTCTCTCCTCTTCTAGCCTAATAGAAATAGACTAACAGACATGAAAGGGCTTAGAATCAAAGTTTTTATTAGGATCAGCTCCCTTATCCCCACCACTAACTAGGTGCACCACATAAGAACCCTTAGGAACCCTAGTAGTAGGGTGAGTGGTAGAAGCATCTACAGACAAAGGAGGCACACTCATCGTACCAGTAGTAGGTACTAGAGGAAGAGGGCCAATGAACTACCCCACAACCACACCATCTTCCAAACATAAGATTGTTGCTAAAGGTAGAGAGGGGGAAGCTTCAGAGGCACTACCACCAACAAGACTAGAACCTGTTGATCCATAATCAGGTGACACCAATGCAGCTGACACAGAATGAACACCAGGAAATGTTGAAGTAGCAATACCAAGTAGTGTAAAATCAGGTTGTGGGACACCCTCAGGATGAAAAGCCTTAGAAGTGGAAGATGATGTAGGCATGATGGAGAGATAGAAGCAATCACCTAATGATTCTAATAATGTTGAAACTATTGAGAATACTAAAAATAATTTATCTTTGATGTTGTCAAAATAATTAAATCTATCTCCAAGTGACATACATTGTGATCCATCATTAGAGCATGGTCCATATTTGGCAGTTACATAGCTTCATCCACTATGTTAGCCATATTTTATTTTCCATTGCTTCCACCTTCCTTACATAGTGTTGAAAAATAATGGGAGGTGGATGATTCTCTAGATTATCCCATCTATGTAGTAAACACTTTATTTTGTATTTTCTCTTGCATGTAATGCGATCTATTAGATTTTCATACTTGGCTTATCTTTTTTCTCATCGAGATATATTTGGATGGCTTTTATTTCTTCATTGGTACACAGATACTAAGAGAAACAATCTATCATAATATTCCTCAATTTGCACCATCATTCTTTTGTAGGTATACATGTTGTGTCATAAATTCTCCTCAGTCTTATATTTTAATGACTATGCAAGCATTGAGGCTTTTAAGTCTCTTCCATGTTGACCTAAAAAGACTTTTTGTTGTTGTTATGTGCTCTTCTTCCATTGTTATTGTAGTTCTACTTAGGGCATGAGGACAATTTAAAACAATCAAATTGATATATACATGATTTATCTGATGCACACATTAACCTATATGGTAGATTCCTTATGTTCTCTTACATATTTTATGACTTCTTTATTTGAATTTTCTATGTTTGGGGGAATTTATTTATTTGTGAAATGATTTTATTTGGACATATGTATTCTTTCTTAAAGAAATTGCTTTAGTAAGGTGTACACAATTGCTTTAATGTGGGGGCATGCACTCTTTTATATGTTACATTTTTAACACACACCAAGATTTTGGTTTATACATTTTGACCACACACCATGATGTGTTTAGTGCTATGTAGCACCCATTTTAAAGTCTCAAATTAACACTAAAATACCCATTATGTTGTCATATTTTTGGATAAACTAGCAAAAAAATGTTTTTCCTTGTAATATTCCTTAGCACAAGTCAACTAGAATATTACACCTTTCTAGGCTTGTTTAACTCCTTTTCTCTTATGACTCCTAGTAATAATTCATTACTATCCTTCTAATGACACACTATTATTTTTTCTTTCACGATCTATATGTATGTGTTACATATGCTAATTATGTTGCTCCTTTTACCTTGATATTTTAGGTTTATAAGATCCTAAGTCCCGGGAGTTTTGTGCCATCTTTTATTTTTAATGTCTTTATGAAAGTCTTTCTATTCTATCTTTCACTTTACTGAGAGTACAAACATAAGGTCATACTCTCCTTAAAGTGTGGGTTAAATGTACTTTCATAAATTGTGTCCCTCTATAATTTCTCACTCATTTTGGAACCATTTTGGTGTTTGCCCCTCATGTTGGGCTAATTCATGCCTCATTGTTCTTAACCCATGACTATTCCTTAAATCTAAACATAGAACTTTTCTTAGTGACATTTATTTATTCTAAAAATTCTAGGACAATGACACCCATTGTTATAGATCTCCTAGACTATGGTTCCTAACACCATAGTCTAGTCATTTTGGCCCCAAATTAGAAACTCAAATATTTGGGATTATGAATAGTAGGAAAGTTCTCCTTGATGTCACCCTTCATCATAAATTAAACTTGAAAAGGTGTATGTGGTGTATAAATACAACCCCCTCTCTCTTTTTAACATGTATCTCTATGCAATCACTTCAAATTGAGCATTCAATCAAGCATCTTCAAAGTAATTGATGAGAATCCTACAATTGAGCACTCAATAATTCAAGCTCAACAATGATGATAAAATTTTATATGTTCCTCCTTGATCAATGGATGCATTAACACCCATCAATAAACATCAATCCTTGTGTGAGGCTTCAAGGAAATGAGCTTTGCATCAAAGATATAATTAGTTAATTCAAGTATTTCCTTAAAGGTTTTTAACCTCTTCCCTACTAGGGGGAAGCTCTTTTTCATCAAAAAACTACTATAGTAAAGGTAAAAAATAAAATATGGGTTTGACTTAGGAAAGCCCCTATAAAATACAAAATCTTCCCCCCTTCTATGTGTGTAGGTTATAAGTCTGATAGTTGAAAGTTGTAGAATTACATAGAGTATAATAATACACACATTTCTATACTTTGAATAGATAAAACCCTAGGTCTATGCAAATTCACACTCTTGACCAATACTTTCTGGTTTAATTCTAGAGGGAATAATCTCTAGAGAATCATGACCATGAATTTGAAGTTTTAGTTTATGGAGGAACCTATTGAACACCTTTTTTTTTTAAGAGGGAGAGGGGTGAATACACATAAAAAATACTTAACAACTCTACCACAATTCTCAATTATTTTTTTATTGATCCAACTATTTATTAGAAAAATATATAGAAATGAAAATGCATATACATAAACACTATATTTACATGGAAAACCCTATGTAGAAAAAACCATGGTGAGAATCACACTTACTATATGAAATAATTGATTATAAAGTTTTATTATAGAAGCTAAGGAGCTCACTGACCTTGATGTTTAGGTACACTGGTAGGGAATTCATGGTTCATAAGATAACTTGCACAAAAATATAGATTTTTATAGAGATACTAAAAGAGTGGATAGATTTCTAGAAAATAAATAAAACATGAAAATATGTAGGATCTCTCAATCAATTTTTGTAGCCTCTTTGTCTAATTTAGAAATTCACACCTTTTCTCTTATCTGCATTAATTTGTTTTCACAATCAATCCATACACACTTTCTCAATTACCTAACATACTCTCTTACTTTACACATCCATTCATGCACAAATATATAGTGGTTATTCATCATAAACATCAACAAAGTTGGCCATTACAAATGTAAGAAATATTATTACAAAGTTGGTCATCATGAGCATAAATATTAAATGTGGTCCACCCTAGGAGATAAAAGGACCCAAATCCATCACAATAAGTCTTCCCCAAATGATATGATCAAGGAACACACATTGCATCATCCTCCAAATCCGGTCCCAAATGTAGTATGTAGAAATGAATTAAAATATGTTCTTATTCAACTCAACAACATTCTCTAAATCACATAACACCATTTAAAGCACATCATATTGGATTAGGTGTGGAAAGGTAAGTACTAAGAGGGGAGGGGTGAATCAGTACTGTAAAACACTTTTAAACGTATTTGAACTTTCCTTTCTTAACCATTTACTAATTCCTTAACACTTTCATACATCACATGAAACATATAAAACATGTGATAATCAACACATAACACAAAGATTTTGGTATTGCAAAAATCCTTGTTATAGGATAAAAACTGTGGTGGGGATGACACCCACAAGACTTCACTACTATAGAATAAAGTTTTCTCAATTAGAGATACAATTTTTAGCTATTTCTTATAGCTTACCTTGTTAAGAGTATTAACTTGGTTAAGAGTCTTCAGACTGCTAAGTCTACCTTGTAAAAGGATTTTACAATTCTAATCTAAGAACTGCACTTGGTTAAAGTATTTACAAATAAGATCTGCTAGGATTTTCTCGGTTAAGAGACTTTACAACTATGATTCATATTTAATCAACAACACTAAATATGTTTTTCAAACTTGCATCAATCATATTCTATTTAGACTCTATGTGCTCAATAACTAATTACCTCATATTGTATACCTTTCACACTAACAATTCAATACTTGGGAGATCTCAATCTTTATCTGTTCTTCAATACTCTATTACGCAATGGCTTCACTGATCATCACCTTCTTAGTAATCTATTTCATACATGAAGTCTCCTCTTGCATTCATATCACCACCATACACATATTGATCTTTACTTATCTAGTCTATTTATAAAATTCTTGAAGAAATGCTAGATGTTCTAGAATCTTCTCTTCAAGTAGTGCTAGCATTGGTTACTCTTCCAATGTATATTTCATCCTTTATTCTCATTAGAAAATCTCACCTTGTAATCATGTGTAATCATGTTGTAATCTCCAATGTTCTATATATGACCTCCTTGAGATTAGTAAACTATTTTCTATTTAGTGTCCAGATTCAATGTACTTAGAAATCATTTTGGTGTCAGCCTGTATTGCTCAGTAACAAATTTTCCTTAACTCGGTAACTATTTTCTCTTCTCGTTTCGGTGCTTGGTACAACTTGGTTCTCGGTGCTCATTTTTTCCTTGTTTGGTGCCTATGCTTTCTCTCTCTTTACTAAAATTCTCTGTCTTCTTAATTCCTTTACTGAATGACTTTCTCTGCTTTACTGACTTGTCTTTTCTCCATTACCGAATGAATTTGAAAAACGTTATGACTTCTTCATAACTAATGAAAACAAGATCAATTCTTAGGAGTATCAATCTCCCCCTTTGGCATTAGTTTGGTATGTTTGCTAAAAAGTTCAAAGTCATCAATCAAAATTTGTCCTTATCCATTTATTTCCCAGTAAAACTTATTACTCCCCCTGAAGTAATAATCTGGTACATATCCACAACCTTATGTACATCTTCAATTGTATCATATATTATTATACATATTTCTCTTTTCTATACTCAGACTTATCTTTATTCCAAAACTTATATGTATTCCCCCTTATATTCTTATTCAAACACATAAAACTTATATGTATTCCCCCTTATATTCTTATTTAAAAAAATGTATTTCCCCCTTTTTATATCTATTCCCCCCCTTTTTTAATCAAAAAAGCCAAAACATATTAACTTATTGATTATCCAATGTGGGGATCCTATCAAAAATACCTTTGTACTTATCCTGTACATCCTTGAATGATGCCTTCAAGGTGTCATTTAGTGTCTATAGCTCTATTATCTACATGCTTATATCTATTGTAAGACTTACCATACTATCCATAGCACTTACATCTGGTGTGCTAACCAAATCTTTAGCCTTTTGAATCCGTCTCTGTAGTGATTCTATGTTTGGGATCAAAATTGTTTGGAGTTCTAGTAGATCCATACCAATTTTATTTTCCTCCTTTCTCAACTCAAATTGCACTCACATCAAGTGCTTTAGCCTCTCATAATATTCTATTATTGACTTAGGCTCGATGGAAATCTTAGATAATTTCTGGGTGAGCTCTTTTTCCACATTACTATCTTTTTCTCTTATCTCCTTTGTAAAATTAGATATTAAACAAATATTTTGAAATAATGAAAGAATGGATTGCAATTCATGTTCCAATTCATTGATTAACTCTGAAAGAGTTACCTTATCAAAAGAAATTGATTGAAGAACTTCTTCAATCACCTTTGTCTCCATATCCTTCTTATGAACTTTCAACATATATGTTGTAGTATCTATTCCTGACTAGTTAATCTTACTGACAAGTTCCTTCAGCTAATTGTAAGTATCTTCTTTTCCATTGATTGTTTCCTCAGGTACAATCTCATTCAAAATCTCTTTACTTTCTCCAACACATTTTTTTTATGCTTCTTGGCTAAGAGTTTATCTTGAGAAGCTTTTGTCTTTAACAAGTCTCCAAACAAAGAGAGTTCCATAGGGATCATGGTTAAGTAATCAACCTTCGGTATTACTATGACTTCATTTATATCAACCTCTTTTTCTGATTTTATCTTCTTTGATTTTCCCTTTGAACTAGATGCCTTCTTTGCATCTGATTGAGTAGATGTCTCTTTAGTTTTATCTTCCTTTTCTTTCTTATGCACTTCTTGTTTTGGTTCTTCCTTCTTCTCCTATTTATCTTCTTTGTTCTCTTGTTTTTCATATTTATTCTCTTCTACCTTTTCTTTCTATTTTCCTTGTTCCTACTTTTGTCTAGTGGTCATGGTGGGGATCAATTGTCATGCCCATAAATTTGCATGCAAAAACACACCAACTTTTTTTTTTAAAGGTTATAAGTTTAAGTCTAAGGTTGACTATCAAGTCTAGGACTTATACCAATTTAATATTCATACTCTATGTCGCAAGAGCATTATTCAATGGGTTAAAAGAACTCTTCAATTCTATTGGCCACTTAAGAGTTTCATAACCAAAGTTCATAGATGAGTTGAATGTACGGAACTAGATTTACATTCAATGATGTTTACTAGGTTTCAAAGGTTTTCTTTGCTCTTTGAACATAGTCCTTTTTTTTTGTTTCATCTACAATGTATTTGTCACTCAAAAATCTATTTGCTAACTACTAATAGCTAAGTTTACTTTTAAAAAATGAACACATAAATGAAAGTTTCTTCTTTGCCAAAATCCAAATAAGGTTGCATTAAGTTTGAACTTCCAAAACTAAATCTACTATCTTTTTAGCTTCTTACTTCTTTCATGTTCTAAGAAGGTCATCATACATACAATTTTTTTTATTATTAAGAACATGATTGAAAGAGTCTAAGATATCATATGATGCAATGACAAAACAAGTTTGCAACCACCCTTTATTTTCAAGTATAAATCTTCAAAAATATACTTCCCAATTTATGAACTAAAATACATTTCTCTCATTTCAACATTGAATTTAACATATTGAATGCACTTGCATTCATCTTTGAGCATCACGTACTTAATATTTACAAAAAGACATAAGTCTAATCAAAAGAAAATCAAGACATTACATCAAGACTTAGATACATCAATTGCAATGTTACAAATACATGACTTGGAGAGTGTTAAATCCATTACATAACAACCAAGAGCTCAAGGGTTCCTTAAGATTCCCTTACAATAACAACAATAATCAAAACAAAATTGATCCACATCAATTCTGAATACATCCTCAACTTTCTTCTTCAAGCTTCATGGCTTCAAATCCTACAATAAAAAAAAATATAGGCCATGGAGTGCTCACCTCCCAACCTAGGCTTCTATGAAGCCATCCACGAGCTTGGGGAACCATCACATAGACAAGGATACACATTCATGCAAACCAACAAAAGAAATAACATATCAAGCACATTAAAATTCCCAACCAAGGCTTGAACATTGAGTCTCATAATGACCCAAAATTTGGGGTGAAGGTGGAACTAAATCCCAAGGGGAGAAAGCACATTTCATAACAAGAGACAAGACTACACTTGGCTTTCTCATCACACATTTTACCACAATATCAAAAACCCAACAAAAAACTCCTTATGACCCCCAAGGCTACAAGCCATGCAAATCCCTTATGACCCCCAAAATACAAAAAGAAAAATGGCTACATGGAGCCCATACATCCATGTTTTCTTCTTTCTCCTTTCCAAGGAGAGACTCTACACCCATGGCTGTCCAAATTAATCCCTTCACCCCCAAGGCTACTCTTCCCTCCCAAGGGTGAGTATGGCCTTGAGAACTCCCTTAAAAAAAATACAACACAAACAAGAAAACTTCAAGAGCTCAAAACTTCACATTTACAGCACAAAGGAAACATGCACTACAATAAGCTCAAGATTTTACATATACAACTACTAACACACAATAACAAGATTCTCAAATCATAAGCACATAAAGAACACAATAACTAGTTTTTAACATACAAGAATGAAAATATTCATGAGAACTTTTTCCACATGAAAACATCAACAAGTAAATGAGGAATTCCACCAACCTAGATCCAAGCTTATGAAATTTATTTCATGAAGAGCCTCCTCTTTTTCCTAAGCCTCCTTTCTCCAAATTAGCAATGTTTCTAAGTTAGAGAGTGGGTGTTCAAACTCTTCCAAAAGAAGAGTCCCTCTAAAAAAACCTCCACACATACTCCTAGGGATAAGATTACATTCCTATTGGGTGGTATTCCCTAAGTTCCTTACATGGTTTCCAAATATGGGCTTCTAAAAAGGTTGGCCAAAAAGGTGGGCAAAGGACTTGCATCCTAATGGATGGAGCTCTAACTAAGACCTTGCTTCAAAATTTGATTTTCGGTCATTTTGAGAATCTAACTTTTGGAGGGGTCTTTTGGTCAACTATGGGTTGTCCTATGGTTAAAAATTCCCTTTACTCATAGGTATATCAAGTGGGCTTACTAAAAAAAGCCTAAACACACCCCTAGGCACCTTTTAAGCCCCCCAAAAACCCATGTAAAGCTCTAATTCGAAATTCATTGATAAGACACTAACTCAAGCTCCCTATCCAAGGGATTTCTCATGGGGATCCTCATGGTACTATTCTAGGTTGATGGGCATCCAATCTCCAAGTGGACATGTCATAGCTATAAGTACACACACAAGTGTCAAGTGACACAACAAGAATGACACATCACAAGCCATGTGGCATATCCACTTGGGCATACTCAAAAATAAATAACATTAACAATTTAACATACAATTTAAATACACTCATGCACATTACTTTCACAAATAAAATATGATACAACAAGATTTTTGCCTCTCACTAGAAGCAACCTTGGCTCGAACTGATTTTCACATAGGTCTATGCTTTGGTTCCCCAAATTTACCATGGTCTAATTCCCTGCACACTAAAATCCAACATCAGTAATACAAGGAAATATACATGTAAATTCATAACATTAATGATCAAGATAATTCATCTGAAATATCATAATTCACATGGCATAATCATTCATCTAAAACATACATACAACTCATCCTGAAATATTCAATTCATCACTAAATTAAGCTTGTAGCATAATCATTGTATATATAATTCAATTGCAATTAAATGTCATCATGACATCATAATCATTCATAAAACTGAATTAATCACACAATTAAAATTTTATCAATACATCTTAACATTCATAAGAAACATACTAACCATAATTCTGAATTATAAGGATGTCACAGTAATCATCATAATCACATAACATAATGTACATCTAGCCACTATGAAGATAAAGAAATCCATCACATAAAGTGTCTGAAACTAAAATGCATCAAAATATATCATCGAATATGTCTATCTCAAATGCAGAAACTGAAAGGCTATGAAAGGGTCGGGGTGAGGCCTCACATCACCAATTCTTCATTATGACCTTGAGTGGATTCGGTCTCTATATTCTTCTCGATTTCCTTTGGTTCAATATCTTGTGTAGGCTCGAAAGGTGTCTCAGCTTCAGTAGGTGCATCACTTGTCACCTCTATCTTAGGAAAATTCAATACTTGGACAATGATAGGATCTTCTGCCAACAAACTTGCCTCAATAGAATTATCTATATCCATAGCTTATGTCTCTATGGCCTAGTTTTCCATGACATTTTTATCATCTTTGACTATTTCATTAGGATATTGATCACTGATGTCTTCTATAATGACTTGTTGCTAATTAGTTATCAACTCAACTAGTTTTGATTTGTCTTCTTGGTCTTTGACTCCTTCAATAGTCTATTGATCTATAGAAAATATCTTTCTCCAAAGATCATCGATGTCTTTTTGTACTTCTTCCAGTTGACTGACCATAATACTCAATGCCCTCCCCTTTACTAGAAATATTTTTGACTATTCATTTAAAGTATCTTTTATTCCTCTTTTTGTCAAGTCCAAGACAATGATTGCAAGGGACCTTTCACTCATTTCCTTCTTTGCAGAAAGAGCATACTTCCATCTTGCATCTATTTTCTGATAAAGTTCTCTATCTAGATTTTATACTACTTCAACTGGTGTGGTTCTAAATTTTTGCAGTATAGTAATTATTGTTTCTTTAATCTTATCCTTCTCCTCATCAGTCCTTGTGTCATAGTTATATGTTTCTTGACTGAATGTCCACCATATCTTTCTAGTGTCTTGAGCAACTCATCAAGACTTTTCACCTTTTTTCTTGGTGCAACCTTAAATTGTGATAGGTCATAAGATTTAGTATCACTCTCCTTTTTAAATTTCAATTTTAATCTTTGCCTACCAATGGCCTTTCTTTCTCTAACATAATTTTTTGTCTTCACTAGTTCAACTTCTACTTTCTTCTTCCCTCTCGGTGTAGAGGTAGATCTTGTAGATGGTCTTACACCAGCTGGGCTAGGGGTTTCTTTCTTAACTTTTATCTTCTTCCCCTTGATCTCTAAAGGCTCAGAAACTTCTTCAACTTCATCACTAGCAATACCTAGACTCTTTGATAATGCACTTATCATTTTACCTATTTTCTTGAATTTTTTAGGTATCAATATACCTACCCTTATTTTCTCCTTAACTTCTTCATAAGTTCCATACCAAGTTTTACTTATGTCAACCGGTTTCTCCAATAATCCTTTTATTTGGACTATGGATGCATCTATATTCATCTCATAACCCATAGGTGGTAACCACTTGATTCTAGGTTCTATAGCCCTTATGATACGAATATCAGTGTCAACTTCAAAACACAATTCATCCTTATACTGTTCCACTAACTGATTTGGAATTTTGTACCTCTTGTGTATTCAAGATTGAAACTTACTAAATTAATAATCGATAATTACATTAAAATTATCACCCATGCCTTGAATATATTCACTAATTTGATAAACAATGGATTTATCTACTTTCCATGTAACTGCACCGACTGTAGGAAATAAATTTTGGAAGTAAAAGAAAATACATACCAACAGTGGTCTGAACTTCAATGTATTTGTCTTTTCTTTGCTAATGGTGCTCATTTTGTCATCCACCTATTTCAATAGTATCTCACACAAATATATCTTCAGGTCCTTTTTGATAATCTTGTAGGCAATGTCTATAGCTCCACAGGGTACACTGTCTACCTGAGATGATTGGAAAATTCTATAGGATATAATGTTTGATGCAAACTTCAATTCAGGATCCTCAACTATAGACAATTTCAGTCCTCTTCCATCCCATTTAGCTTTGGTAAGCTCACACAACTTATTCTTATTTGTTTTCTTGTAAGCCCTTAGTCTATCACCAACCGAAAATCTTGTTATTATATGCAAAACATCATTTTAAATTTTCACCAGCCCATCAAGCCACATAAACCAATCATGTACTATTCTTAGTACAATTCTCATCCATTCATGTTTAAAAATCTTCGGTACATGCATAGAATGGACCAAACCATTGGTCTGCAAATATGTGTGGTCTCTATTCATATTTCCATTTACACACAAGTTTCTATAAGATGAGTCAATCTCTCCTTGACATATGTCTTTGATCTTGCATTGGATGAAGGAACAAAGATCTTCAATCAATATGAATCTTGGTGGGGTTGAGGATAGTGCTCCAGTTTTTTCAATTTTAGAAGCAATGGTGGGGGGAAGCTTATACTTTGAATTTGCAAGGTCAATCTTCTCTACTATAACTAGTTTTTGCAACTTGGGTGCCATCTTGATCTTGAAATAGTTCAACAGATACTAGGGTTCTAATTGAATAGTAAATAGAATCTATAAACTTAGCTTGGTAAACACTTGAAATACCTCTAATGATCTTTTTCATTGATCATAATGCTCAACTGAATGCTCGAAATCGCTCTGTGATCTCATTTTTGTCAATGCTTCATAGTGCTCACAAAAGTGTAAGGTAGAAATGAGAAAAAAAACCTCTATTTATAGTTTTTCCTTTAGGTTAGGGCTTCCAATGGCTATAATATGCATTTAATGCACTTTACCTAACTTTATTTTACCGTTAATCAAACTACACTTTACTTCACTGAATGCAACAAAATAGATCAAACACTTTACCGATCAACATATGAAATGACAACTTCACAACTTATATCCAAATACATCTTAGTATGCTGATATGGATCTTTTCACTAAATCTAGAAACTAATTTAAGATAAACTTTAGGTTATTAGGTCCTGCACACACCTTTGACTGATTAAGTGAAGATAGGTGCACTTGATCTAGAGGATGTGGTGGCATTAGATGTTCCCAATTATGTTCCATCATATCGAGACTTCCTTCTCCAAGTATTATTCATCTTCTCTCTAATCTCATAAATGTTAAATTGAGTCTTTTCACTCGGTTGTTCCTCACTTGAATCCTTATTTCAGTACCTACAATCCTTGTCTAGGAGACTGACTCTATGACAATGGAAACAAGCCATTCCAGTGTTTCTCCATGATTTCCTATTGTTCATTCTATGCATCCTAAAGCAGTTTACAACTATGTGACCAAATCTTCCACATGTAGTACAAGTGATCCTTGTATTATAATCTCATGGTATAGTAGGACCTTGTCGGTTGTTGTCAACATTCTGTCGGTTAGGGACCCATTTTTCATTTCTTCTTTGTGATTTGCATTCTCCATATTTATGACCATATCTCTTGTAGTTGTTATAGTAACCTTCAAATCTTGGCTTCCTTGGATTGTTAACAATTCTTGATCTACATTCAAATTCCTTATGTCCATACTTATGAAAATTGTAACAATGACCATTAAACTTAGGATTATTCAATGAATTACCTCTCTTGCTTCTACAAACATTTGTTGTGTGTCCTAGTTTCCCACAATGATAACATGTAGGATTCTTTGACTTTGGTGGATTGGTAGTATTATCTCGGTGTCCTATATGTTTGGAGGACTCACCCTTCTTGGTGGTACTATTTGCATTGTAACCGACTCTGGAAGTGTCTTTTGGTTGCCTTTTATTTCTCACCTATTCATCCAGAATCTTCAAAGCTTCTTCATTTATTTTTAGGACTTCATTAGCATCACTTTCAGATTTCAGATCATTCTTCAGATGTCATTCTTAGATCTCAGATCAGCAATCTCTCTAACTTTCCTTGCAACATCCTAATTTGTAATAACAAGTTGGTCTATCAAGTTGTAGTGAGTTTGTGTCAACCTCATTATTTCTCTGTCTTTCTCATCCAGTCTTGTATACATCTTCCTTCTCTATTCTTCAACAATTCTTTTTTCATCTTCAACTTTTCCTTTTTTTTCCATGATTTCACACATCCTTATTGACTATGCTTCTTGTTATCTCTTCAATGTTTTGACCTGATCAACTAGGTTCTTGTTCTTTTCAAAAATTTCTAATATGATAGCATTAGATTCATCAGACATGCTTCCCTTTAATTGTTCTTCTTGAGTTCCTCTACTTGATCTTGAGTATCTTTCAACTAATGTGAAAGCTCCTTCCTTTTGTTGATCAAAAGTTTCAATTTCCTACTCAATTCTTCAATCTTCTTGTTATCCATTTTAAGTTCCATTTCCATATTCTCAATCACCCTTTCATACTTGTAGCTTTACATCTTTCCAAATATTTCCTATCAAGTGATTAAAATTATTAATAAGAGATTGTTCTCTGATACCAATTGTTGGATTGTGTGGAAAGGTAAGTATTGAGAGGGGAGGGGTGAATCAATATTGTAAAACACTTTTAAATTTATTTGAGCTTTCCTTTATTAACCATTTACTGATTCCTTAACATTTTCATACATCACATGAAACATATAAAACATGTAATAATCAATGCATAACACAAATATTTTGGTATCACAGAAATCCTTGTTAGAGGATAAAAACTATGGTGGGGATGACACCCACAAGACTTCACTACTGTAGATTAAAGTTTTCTTGATTAGAGCTACAATTTTTAGCTATTTTTAATAGTTTACCCAGGGTTAAGAGTCTTCACACTACTAAGTCTACCTTCTAAAAGGATTTTACAATTCTAATCTAAGAACTGCACCTGGTTAAAGGATTTAGAAATAAGATCTACTAGGATCTACTCCGTTAAGAGACTTTACAACTCTGATTAATATTTAATCACAAACACTAAATATGTATGTCAACACTCAAACTTGCATCAATCATATGATATTCGGACTGTATGTTCTCAATAACTCATTAGTACCTCATACTGTATACCTTTCACACTAACAATTTAGTACTCAATGGATCTTAATCTTTATCTATTCTTCACTACTCTGTTACTTGGTAGATTCACTTCTCATCACCTTCTTAGTAATATATTTCATACATGCAATCTCCTCTTGCACTCATATCACCACCATAAACATATTGATTTTTACTTCTCTCATCTATTTATACAATTCTTTAAGCGGTGCTAGATGTTCTAGAATCTTCTCTTCAAGCGGTGCTAGCAATGGTTACTCTTCCAATGTATATTTCATCTTTTATTATCATTGGAGAATCTCACCTTGTAATAATGTGTAATAATCATGTTGTAATCTCTAATTTTCTATAATACAATCTCCTCAACATTAGTAAACTATTTTCTATTTAGTGTCCAGATTCAATGTACTTAGAAATTCTTTCAGTGTCGGCCTATATTGCTCAGTAACATGTTTTCCTTAACTCGGTAACTATCTTCTCTTCTCAGTTCAGTGCTCGGTACAACTTGGTTATCGGTGCTTGGTTTTTACTTGCTCGATGCTTATGCTTACTCTCTCTTTACATAAATTCCCTATCTTCCTAATTCCTTTACCGAATGACTTGAACTCTTCTTTACCAACTTGTCTTTTTTCCATTGTCGAATGAATTTGAAAAACAATATGACTTCCTCATAACTAATGACAACAAGATCAACTCTTATGAGTATCACATCATGATGTGATATTATTACTCTCATCTTCTTAGCTCTTCCCTCATCCTTATTTCAATAAGACTAAAATTTAGTCACCACAAATATCTAATTAGGATGGATGCCAACACAAACAACAATATCACACTTTTGAATCTTCACCTAAAAATAAATTTAAAGAAAAACCTAAATGGAAACACTTTATGAACCATCTAACCATGTACACTAAACTACATAAATTGAGATACTATTGCAAAGGAATGCATGGTATTACTTGAGCCCATACAATCCATTCATAATAGAGAACCTTATTGTCAATCAATAATGCATCATAACTTATTCAAAAATATAATTGAGGACCTAAAAACATGATAGTGCAATATTCATAGTACATATTCATTATAACTAGAACCAAAATATTCAATGATCTTATGTGGAGGAATGTAGAGCATTATCCCATAAGGTCTTCAAATACTTTTTCTTTCATATTCCAACTTATCATACTTCCGTCTTCTGAATATACCTCATAATATCTTAGTATTATCATTAGAATATTAAAACATCATCCAAACACTCAATGTAAAACATAAGTTATCCTTAAATAAATCTACCTTTTATATCAATCATCAGATACTCTTTCCTTCATAGTTCAACCATCCATCAATACTCATTCTACTCTTTCCTACATAGTTCAAGTCTCCATAAATTCTCCTCAATCACACTAGCTCTTCAACCATAGAAGGTTGTATAAATACAAGTATTTGTTGACATCAAGGACCAAATTAATCAAATTTTTTTTCTTCCCTTTCATTCTACAACCAACAATCTCAATCTATATTTTAAAAATATCTCCATTCTAAAAAATTCCCCTATCAGTGAAACCAAATCTCTACAATATTTTTTGCAACCTACTACCTACACTGATCTCCCTGAGAGAAATCATTGCATCAATGTAGGAGACAAAATATATTCAATAATTATTCTCTCCCTAGAAATATGCACTTCTCTATAACCCCTAAATTCTATCTAACATACTCAAAAGTATCCTTAGCCAGAGCCTTAGTGAAAATATTTACAATTTGTTCCTTAGTAGGTACATACTCAAACTTAACTTATTTATCAACAACTTTATCCCTTAAGAATTGAAATTAGATAGAAATGTGTTTTGTATTTGAGTGCATCAATATACTCTTTGAGATATTAATGGAAATTGTTTTATCCCACATAATCAAAATCTTCATAAAAAACTACCTTCACGTCCTTAAGAGTCCATTTCATCTAAATCATTTAAGTGTAGCAAGATGCTAATACAATATACTCTACCTCAATCATAGATAATGAAATTGAGTCTTGTTTCTTACTTGTCCAAGAGATCAACCTATCTCCTAGAATGAATGCACCACCACTTGTATTTATTCTATCATTTGTACATCTGGCCCAGTCAGCATTAGTAAAATATTTTAGTGAGAAATTACCATGCCTTATATATGATAAGCCATAATCTGGAGTTCCTTTCAAGTATATAAATATCCCTTTTATTTCCATCTCATGATATTTAATTGGACTAGCTTGATATTTGGCGATGAGCCCAAACAATGGCTCCATGATTACTAATATTTTCTATGTTTTCCCTATCTTAGTCATAGGTTTGTGTCATTGACAGTCTTGGGACTTGGTTAATAGGCATCTTTTGATTCTTTTTATGAACTTACTTCCATGGACATGAACTTATCTTTTAAATAACTTTGTGGATGATAAACACTCCTATATGATTATGACTATGAAATCTACATATATTAATCTTAATTATGGCTTGATAAATGCTATTATGACCATAAATGGATATATGAATTGCATGTATTTGTGCATAATAATATTATGATGAAAGGGTAATTAATGAAGCAACACGGTAAAGTTGGGACTCAAGAAGGATCATTCCATGAGGATAAAGTTAAGATAATTGATCAAGGAATTTCATTTGAAATAGTCAATAATGAATTGAATCCAACTTGCATGGAGCACATTATGAAGCTTTAATGCTTATTCTTGAAAAGGAGTAAATATAGGAAGAAGTCATGCTATATCTTTTGCTGCATAGTCTTCCTTCTATCCTACAAAAGTAATAATGTATGCCTACCTTTTCCTTTGGGTGTGGACTGGTTAGTAGCTAAGTTAGTTAGTAGTCTTTGGTTATAAATAAAGTTTTAAAACTTCCTCATAGGTTAGACAAAAGTAGAATTCAATGTAATGATAAATTATTGTTTTTAGTTAAAGTATAGTTTCAGTTTAGTTTCCAGCTTATGATGTGTAACAAAACTTTTGGATGAATGAATAAAATGATGATATTTTGAGATTATAGAGTGTAGTTGAGTTTTTCACATACTCATCCAAGGGGGAACACCTTGTGAGTAATCCATTTTCATTCAAGAATTAATTTCCTTTCATTTCTAGTTGTTATTTTGTAGTTTATCTATTCTTGTAGCCATTGGAGACATTTTCTCGTGACTCTTCCTGTAGCCAAAGAAGACAAAGTAGTTCCATGTCTGTCTATTCTAAATATTGTTGTAGTTACTTGCATGAGTTTAGTTCAAACAATATATTTTGTTAAGCATTTGAGTAACTACATTTCCAAGCATTTACTTTATGTAAGAATTTTGGATCAATGCTCTGATCCCATGTAAGAATTTTCCTAAGGAAAAGAGTGCAAATGCCAAGAGCTAAAAGATCTATTAATAGCACAAGAGAGATAAGAAAAATGATATGATCAAATGAATAAATCAAGAATAGGGATTACATCAAATATGTCATCAATGACAAGGTACAAATAAAAATGTGGCACTTTATGATAGTGTATGTACAACATTGCTCATGCAAGAGCATACAACATTAAATACAATGCAAAGCTAGAAACATGAAGATGATGAAGCCACCAAAGATTCCATGTCAAATACTACAGAAAAAGTGTCATTCGATTGGCCTATAGTCAAGAAGTCTTTGGGATGAAATTGTCCCCCTTGGCTATCGGTTGGATGATGCTGCAAAAAAGGTATGTAGATGGCAAGAAAAAAATAGTGTTCCCAATTTGCTTATTTTTTTTATTTTTTTTTCCAAAAATCCATTAGGCTCAAGAAAAATAATCCCACACAAAAAAACTTTATTTAAAAATAAAGGAAAAAACATAATTTTTAAAAAATTTTAGATTAAAAAAAACTTTATTAAAAAATATAGAAAAAATATTTGTTTTTATTTTTGAAATTAAAAAACTTTATTAAAAATTTAATAAAGGAAAAAAATAATTTTTTTCTATATTATTTAAAAAAAAATATTAAAAAACTTAAATTAAAAAACTTTATTAAAATATTTTTTAAAAAAATTAAAAAATGGTACGTTGGTACCACTACACATTGTCAGTGGGTGCCATCGGTACCACTATAGTGTGTACCGCATGGTACCACTGCACATTGTACCATGGGTACCACCCACTGCACATTGTGTAGTGGGTACCACATGGTACAAAAAAAATTGTTTATTTTTTTAAAGTCCTTTTCAAACAATAAAAAAAGAACCTTTGTGGAGTTTTTTTTTTCATTTTTTAAAAATGAAAATGCAGATTTAAAAGAAAAAATATTTTTATTAAAAAATAAAAATATACCAATCTACAACAAACATCCGTATGACGAGTCAAAATGGATATTTTTTCTTGTGAGACCAACAGTGTCCGATCTAGGTGAATGAATAGTTGATCCTAGGGTTTTTGGTCATTCTATTTGTGATGACAGTGTTAGATTTGGCCCAAAGTGCTCCAAATTTGCAGATCGGCCTTAGGGGTTCGTTTTGCAAAAAAATGTTGCCTCAAATTTGACCTTTACCCAATATAGGAAAATTTATAGTTAAAATTCATTGGAATGACCACCCCAACACAATGACGAGGTCAAATATTACTCTAGATTCCCCCACAAGCTGTTGCACCTTCGAATCCAAATTATGGCCCTCCAAAATATGAAGCAAAGATGCTCTCCAATGGCTAACCAATGAAAGTCCTACAGCTCTGATACCATGCAAATTTTTTGGATCAATGCTCTGATATCATGTAAGAATTTTCGTAAGGAAAATAATGAAAATACCAAGATCTAGAAGCTCAATTGATAGCAAAAGAGAGATAGGAAAATTATATGATCAAATGATTGATTCAATATTGATCAAATATTAATGGATACAATTGATTATGCCCAATTGATTAAGTACAATTACTATGTGCTTGAATATAAAGGAAATGCATGATAACTAGGAGATATGCAAGTGATAACCTATCAACTAGACAAGGTGTAATCACATGTCCACCAAAGTTGGATCATCCTCCATTGTACAAAAATGTGTGTGTAGCAATGAGAGGATGATAATGTGATAAGAGCACTAAAGGTGGATCTCACACATAAAGTAGAAATTCTCCTACACCATGTGCTAAAATGAAATATAAACTCCTAGGTGTCTCAATGACAAGCTACTATGCAATGCATTATCCTAAGTAAACTTAAGTAAAGTATAATTAGTAATATTTAATTACACCAACACTTTCTAGTATTTCTTCCTTTCAAGTTGTAAGATAGTATGGCTTTAGCCAGGACTTAGTGCACATACAATGCTAGTCCATTTCAAGTACACATTCCCTAGGTTGACAAGTAAATAAATCCTCCCCATGACAATGATAACTTCTTAGCCTGGATATACAATCCCTAAGTTGAGTTTTATAACCTAGTTATTGGTCTAATTGGGAAGTCCAACATTTTTGGTGTCATTTCAGGGGATGGTGTCAAAATAAGGACCTATTGTAGCCAAGAGTTTTAGTTTCTTTAGTCTCTTTAGTGTTTTATTTATCTTTCCTCAGATCTAGTCAAAGTTAAATTATGTTCCAACACAAGTTATTTTAAATATATCACAATCTACATGCATAGAGAAAGAAGAAGAGATTCCTCCCAATGACCACTATCTTGGAAACCAGTTAGGTGAGATTTTTGTTTCCTATGGACCTATTTTCTCAAAACCAAGGTATTTTTCCACTAGATTTGGTTTTCTATCAACCATAGACTCAACTGAGAATGGAAGTACCTAACCACTCAAATTTTGAATTCCTCATCACATACGAGAATGATAACAATAACCTCAAAAATATTCTTGCCTTAGTACTCCCTAAGTTCTATGGCTTGGTAATGGAGTAGCCAGACACATTCTTGTTTGAATTTGAAATTATTTGTAGAAGATATGACTACACCATAGATTACCATAGGCTTAAGCTATTTCCTACTACTCTAAAGGACTCAACATTAATATGGTTTATGAGCCTAGGAAGAGATGTTGTGATAACTTGGGATGAAATGAATGACATGTTCCTTCAAAAGTACAAATAATATTATATAATAGATAAAGAGAATGACATCTTTAGAATGAAGCAAAAAGAAGATGAGAGTTTGCAGGACTATATTTCAATATTCTTATTTAGTTTGAAGAAGTCCCCATACCATGAGCTTAATGAAGAGTCTCAAAAGATTTTTTTTTCTAAGAGGAATAACTAGAGGTTGTATTGAAGATTTGGACCTGATAGGAGGAGGAGATATCACTGAAGAATCTTGGGATGATCTCAAGACTATATGCTTGAATTACTCTAGAGAAGCTTTCAGTAAGGGAAGAGGTTACCAAGCTACTTTGGGAAAGTCATCTACCAATGGAGTCTCAAGGACATAAATCACATACCTGCTATCAGAATTCAAACAAGATATCATCAACAATATGGGTACTGAGTTGGATACAATACAAGCCAAGAAGAAGCATGAGGATGTAGAGGCAATGCTAGAAGAATATTTCCCTCACTATGGATAGAAGAAGAAGGATTTCAAATGCAATATGGTGGCTAACACAAAAACAAAGAAAATTCTTATTGAATTCAAGCCAGTAGAGGGAGATGATAATCATATTTTCTTCATTTCTCAAAGAAGGCCATGGGATCCTAGATAAGGTATGCCAAAAGACCCCTTAAATTCCTGTGGTCCTTATTTAAATGTATATAATAATAAATGGTAACCTTTATACAATGAAATATTAGGAGTTTATCCACCTCATCCTTGGAATAATCCTTAGAATACTTGGCTAAATTATCAAAACCTTGAACCCCAGTAGAATCCTCCTCAAGGGAACTGGTAGCAACCTTAGGGAAGATGGTCACAACCTCAAGGTTAATGGAAGCTACCTCATGGTAATTGGAAAGAAACCTCACAATGGAGAGGAGGTTAGCGATAGTCAAATCAGCTAGTTGGATACCTTCAATAGCCTTATCAACCAACCTTAATGCCACCTTGTGTAGCCAATACTAGTTCTCCTAATCGTACTCAATTACCTTCTCAACTTGTTCCTAATCTTAACAACAATACACAATAATAACCTGTCTATTATGTAGATACTAACTAGTACCCTAGATATGTTGTAAATATCAGTGATTTACACCTTAGGTATGGAACAACTTTTCCAGCACCAGCTCCACTAGTTATAACTAAGATGCCTACGGAAGAATTATAACAAGAGGGTTTAGCTGTTGCACCTGTCGAACCAAATCTGATGAAAGAAACTGAGGTCCCAAAAAAATCAAATCCAATGACCCCATTTCCTCATAGATTAGAAGAAGTACCCAAACCAAAATAGGATTCAACCTTTGATATTATAGATCTACTAAAGTATATATGTGCCAATATACCTCTCTTCCAAGCTATAAAAGACATCCCTATTTATGGTAATGATGTAGGGGCATCCAAGGTTAAGGAAGGGGTATTCTTTGTCCTCGAAGAAACTGCATGGGGTGTTTGTATTTTGGCCAGTGTTACTTAGTTGCAGCCTTGACTGACGGTCTCGATCATTGAAGGAAGCTCGGTCAATGAAGGAACTTGGTAGTCTCTGGCGCTCGGTGAAAGTGTTACTCGGTCATGCCTGCGGTACTCAGTTGACACTAGTGCTCGGAGATGCCTAGCATGCTTAGTTAATTCACTGTCGCTCGGTAGTTCTGGCTTACCGACTGGAGTTCTGTGTGATTTGTTGAGCCGATTGGTGCATTTATTATTGGTAGCTATTGTTATAGGCCGACATGCTGAATTAAATGTTTGTATACATTTGTAAGCTGACTTGTATGGCATTTAATTATTTGTTTGGGAGAGTTAAGGGTTTTCATCTTGCCAACTTGTGGCTGATGACTAGTATTTATAGGTTGTTTGGGTAGATGTTTAGGAAGATCATGGGAAGAAGGAGAGAAGTTCATGACTTGAAGACTTAGTGAGTCAGATCTGAGGTTTTGAAACTAAAGTTGGTGAAGTTGTGGAAAAGTTCTTGATGATCTTGCAGATCAGATTGCTATCTGATAGTTGTTTGTAGCAGAGCTAGGGGTTGCATACTTGGAGACAAGGAGATTGCTTGGAGGCTTGTGAGCTCAAGTTTAGATCTGCCTTAGGGTTTCCATCAGCTTCTGATTATCTTTAGAGCTAAACTAGCTGAGATTGTATTTGATCTGTTGTGGATCTTTCAAAATTGTTTCATTTTGTAATTGGCCCTAACCCGAAAGGCCTTACAGCCAGACATGTTAATGCAAATTACTTGAAACATTTATGGTGTTATCTATTGTGTTGAGTATTCCATTGTGTAATTCTATTGGATGCAAGGTTTGGACTGTCCTTCATTAGATCCACCATCCTTGACTGCATCAGGTGGTATTAGAGAGAAGGTTTGTTCCTATTGGAGTTGATAGTTGATCTTGAAGGTTAACCTAGAAAGGATGATCTTGCAAAGTTGATCCCGTTGAAGCAGAGATTATGCACAATCTGAATTGCAGATTTGAAGCATTGAACTTGTGACATTGTGCTCTAGTTGTTTGCAATGTTGCAGGTTGAGATCTGACTTGTACACAACTTGGAGGTTGTCACAAGGTGGTCGGTGAGGGTTTGTTGCAGAGGGTTTCTCTTATCTTTAAGGATGCCTCTGAGAAGATTGGACCCTACAGTTATTTCTGTTCTTTGTGATACTATTGAATCCCAAATCACAGAGAAAGTGAAATTGGATTTTAGATCTGAGATGGAATTGATGAACAATGACATGGTCGCCAAGATCGTGAGAGTTGTTACTGGTATACCTCAAAATGTTGGTACTGAGGATGGCTATGAAGAAGTTGTTGAAGAATTTGAAACTGTTGGATCTAGTGGTGATGATCGAAGGAACAGATCTGGTGAAGAAAGAACTGGTCGGTTGCCTAGATCTATTGCTCAGTTTAGTAATTACTGAATGGAAGTTTCTACTTTCTCTGGTACTTTGAAGCTCGACAATCTGATTGATTGGATTGGTGAACTTGAATATTTCTTTGAGTTGGAAGAAATTGAAGATCCTCTTCAGGTGAGATTAGCACAGACAAAGTTGAAAGGACATGCTGCTCTTTGGTGGAAGGAACTACAAAGAGACTGAGAAGATGAAGGTGAAACAAAGATGAATCAGTGGAGGTTGATGGTGGCTAAGTTGAAAGATAAGTTCATATCGGCTGACTATGAGCTTGACTTGTTTAAGAAGTTGCAAAATCTAAAATAGCTATTGAAGATTATACCGAGGAGTTCTACAAACTTACTATTCGGTCTAGACACTGAGAGCTTGGTAAGGAAAAGGTAGCTCGGTATGTGAATGATCTGAGATTCAATATTCAGGATGAGCTTGGTATGCTGAAGATTGATTCTATTGAAGATGCTTATTAGTATGCTCTGAAGGCAGAAGATAAGTTGAAAAGGAAACAACCTAGTAACTCCCGAGGGAAGGAAAATATTGATCACTTGGTGAAGGGTGAACCGATTGATGCAGAAGATGAACAGAAACCTGTGGAACTGAAGAAGAAGATAGGTAGAGTTATCTTTAAGGGTACTTGCTATAACTATGGAGAGGAAGGACACCATTCTTTTGAGTGTACACAAAAGAAGGTTGACCGACGAACTACTATGATGAATGAAAAAATTCAGAATGAACTTGAATCAGAGAACTTTCTGCTTTGACGAACATTGCTCGGTACAAAGGATGAAACTTGTTAGAGGAGTAACTTGTTTAGGACCCGATGCAAGACTGAAGGTAACATTTGTGATGTTATTGTTGATAGTGGTAGTATTGATAACCTTGTTGCTGAGGACCTAGTTTAGAAACTTGGTTTGAATAGAATGAAGCATCCTTGTCCTTATAGGATTGGCTGGTTACAAGATGTTCATGCTTTGGAAGTTAGAGAACAATGCTTCATTGATGTTCAGATTGGCTAGTACAAGGATCTTGTGCTTTGTGACATTGTGAAGGTGAATAGTTGTGATATATTGCTCGGTAGACCTTGGCAATATGATTGTAGAGCTATTTATGACTGTGTTCGGAATGTGTTTACTATTGAGAAGGATCATAGGAAGTTTTCACTCATGCCTTTGATGGATACAATGCTCGGTAGGACAACCCTGAGTATTGGTAGCCAAGTTGAGATTGTGGATCTAGAGAAAATGAATGATTAGTATGGAGAACCGACCTGTACATTGTCAAGAAAATACTTGAAGAGACAGAGGAAATTGAAGTAGAAGAATTTTCAAGAAGAAAAGGTGGAGGACTTGTATGTGAAGAACCAGTTCGGGATTTATGTGTTGAATCTTGAAAGATATTGTTCTCACATATGAACATATTTTAGAACTTGGGGTGTCTGATGCAGGGGCATCCAAGGTTAAGGCAAGGGCATTGTTTGTCCTCGGTGAAATTGCATGGGGTGTTGGTATTTTGGTCGGCATTACTCAGTTGCAACCTTGATCGACGGTCTTGGTCATTAAAGGAAGCTCGATCACTGAAGAAACTTGGTAGTCTCTAGCGCTCGGTGAAAGTGTTACTTAGTCATGCCTGCGGTGCTCAGTCGACACTGGTGCTTGGCGATGCCTAGCATGCTCAGTTAATTCATTGTCGCTCGGTAGTTCTGGCTTACCAATTGGAGTTTTGTGTGATTTGTTGAGCCGAATTGGTGCATTTATTGTTGGTAGCTATTGTTATAGGCTGACATGCTGAATTAAATGTTTGTATACATTTTTAAGTTGACTTGTATGACATTTAATTATTTGTTTGGGAGAGTTAAGGGTTTTCATCTTGCCGACTTGTGGCTGATGATAGTATTTATAGGATGTTTGGGTATATGTTTAGGGAGATCATGAGAAGAAGGAGAGAATTTCATGACTTGAAGACTTAGTGAGTCAGATCTAAGGTTCTGAAATTGAAGTTGGTGAAGTTGTGGAAAAGTTCTTGATGATCTTGCAGATTAGATTGATATCTGATAGTTGTTTGTAGCAGAGCTAGGGGTTGCATACTTGGAGACAAGGAGATTTCTTGGAGGCTTGCGAGCTCAAGTTTAGATCTACCTTAGGGTTTCCATCAGCTTCTAATTGTCTTTAGAGCTAAACTAGCTGAGATTATATTGGATCTATTGTGGATCTTGCAGAATTGTTTCATTTTGTAATTGACCCTAACCCGGAAGGCCTTATAGCCAGGCATGTTAATGCAAATTACTTGAAACATTTATGGTGTTATTTGTTGTGTTGAGTATTCCATTGTGTAATTCTATTGGATGCAAGGTTTGGACTATCCTTCATTGGATCCACCATCCTTGACTGCATCAGGTAAGGCGATTAAGGAAGCTTGGCTAAAGAAACTTGTGAGGAAGAAGAAAAATCCTTAAATAGTGCATGTCTTAGGTTAGTTAGCATACATTATTCTTGGAAAGGTGGGAGCACCTAAGTATTTTGATCCTATTATTCCTATAGTTGGGGTTATCATTAATGGTATTCAATTTTAAAATTCCTTAATTGATTTAGGGGTTACCATTAATATGATAAAAAAATGTGTCATGCAACATCTCCAGATCACCAATCTTAGACCTACATCTACTGTCCTAGAGATAGCTGATATTTATATTGTTAATCCTGATGGGATGGTTGAGGATATAATTGTCACCTTGTATTATTGGGAATACCCTACTAATTTTATGATACTCTCTCCTAAAGCCCCATTGGGGGGATATCCTATTATTTTAGGAAGGCCTTGGTTAGCTACTACTGATGCATTTATAGGATGTCAGTTAGGAGACATGACTATTTTAGATGGTTTGACCATAAATAAACTTTCTCTTTATCCACCAACACAACCTCAACCTAATTTAGCTCAACTGCTATGGCCAAAACTAGGGAAAAATAGAAAAATTTAACTCAATGGTGCAAGTCATGATGATAGAT
Source organism: Chamaecyparis obtusa (assembly GCA_027943335.1). NCBI lineage: Eukaryota > Viridiplantae > Streptophyta > Pinopsida > Cupressales > Cupressaceae > Chamaecyparis > Chamaecyparis obtusa. The sequence goes on along the minus strand of BSBK01002406.1, from coordinate 21,786 downwards.
AGGGATCCTTCAACTTTAGGAAGAGGATGATGTACTTAGAAACATTCTTCAAAATTATTATGGAGTGGAGGAGCAAATTTTTGGCTATTTTTCACATCAATCATGTTTATTGCAAATCATCCTCCCTATTCCTAGTTTGTCCAACTTTCCTATAGCTAAAGATATTCTTCATACACTATTTCCACATGAAGTAAAAATGCCATACCTCACCAAGGCATATATGATTGAGTTAACTACACAAGTTGAGATCTCACCAGGTAGATGTTTGATTATCAATAATAAGCTCACTCAAAAATAGAAAATGCATTTGATAAAATTGCTTCAATCTCACAAACAAGAATTTGTGTGGGATTATAATGATATGAAGAGTCTACATCCTAATTTGTGTACCCATAGAATCTATACCAAGGAGGATAGTATTCTTGTAAGACCATCCCAAAGAAGAATAAGCCTTGCAATCAAAGAAATAGTCAAAGTAGAATTGCAGAAATTGCTAGGTGTTAGCTTTATTTATCCAATCTATGATAGACAATGGGTGTCACCCCTTGCCATAGTTCTTAAGAAAGGTGGAAAGTGGATGGTCTATGTAGATTATAGGGAGTTCAATATTGCAACCAAAAAGGATCATTGTCCTCTTTCATTTATAGATCAAGTCCTGGAATCTCTAGTAGGGAGGCAATATTTTTCATTCCTAGATGGTTATAGTGGATACAACTAGATCAAAATTGCACTAGACGATCAAGAAAATACCACATTTACCTATCCATGGGGAAATTAATGCTTATTCTATTCTCTCATTTGGATTGTGCAATGTTCTACCCACTTTCTAAGGAGTAGTCATTATCATATTCTTAGATATTTCACATGATTGCATAAAAATATATATGGATGACTTTACTACATATGAAAGTACCTTTGAGGAAGCATTGAGAAATTTAGGAAAGATACTATAGAGGTGTGAAGATCACAATATATCTTTGAACAATGAGAATTTATTTATGATGATGCAGGTAGGGGTAGTGTTAGGTCACTATATTTCTCAAGCTAGTATTCGAGTTGATCATGTTTGCATTTGATGAAGATTTGATGAAGATAATCATGTGATGAATGTTTTTATAGTGTTTTCATTACTAGAAACAAGTCTTCTAGGATGATTAAATCCATTATACCAAAGATAAATTTGATTTCATAAGGAATTCTTTGAGTATCTAGTGTATTAGTGATAACACAATCAATTATGATAAATGCGATGCTTGGTGATGTTCTGGATAGTTATGGTGGTGTGATTGGATAGGAAGAATCCATTGGTAGCCATTGAAGGATTCAAGCTTTATGGAGCCCTCTTGTTGAAGATTTATCCATCCATATCCATTCAAGATTCTTCCTATTCCAAGATCCATTCAAGATTGGTGTTGAAGATCTAAAGGAAAATGATTTGAGACATCCTACATCCTACAATTCTACATCCATTTGGAGAATCCATACTTGTGGATTCAAGGATTCGAATCCTCCACAAGGGTTTCAACATAAGTAGGTTGAATTGTTCTATTTACTTTGTTTATTAATACAATTTCAATTCCATTTCAAGGTTAATTCCAAAACTAAGGTTTGACCAAGGCAAACTACTCATCCAAACAACAAAACCATTTTTATTGCAGGTGCAGGTGCGGAACAAAAAATTACAGAGCAGATTCAAATACCCTTTTCGACAAACTTTTGGGATCCACGAACAGATTTTCCATTGGAGTAGTGCATGTCAAGGTCAACATAAAGGGGTCAAGGTCGACCTACATTTGGGCCAAGGTTGACCTAGTTTAGAAAAGAAAAATATTTTTGGGTTTTCTCTGTCTCTGTGTTTCTGTCCTAAATCCGGTTGCAAAATTTCCAGAAACTCAGTACAGACACCAGAAAATAAGAATTTCTAGATCTGCTATACTTTGAGGTTAGTATTTTTCTTCAATTCATTTTAATTAATATTTTAACACTCTATTCCAAAATGGAATGTAAGGTTTTACTCTTTCTTCTTATTACTAATCGATTGATTCATTTATGCATTGACCAATTTCTTGTGGTTAATCAATTTGGATCTTTCCTTTGGGAATTTGGGATTAAGAAGAGAATCTTACCTTCCCCAATTCTTTCTAAATGTAAAGAACACATCATTTTATTTTCTTTACAAGAAAAAAGTACAAGCCCTTTGTACTAGACTTACTATAGGTCATGATATAGGGAGATGGCTTCTCATCATATGACATCTAATTAGTCTATGTTCTCTTCATTTGAAACTTGAAACATTCCACCAATTCTTATGGGAAATCATACATACATGAATGTAATCAACAATGGATATATTGATATTGTGGATGGAACCTTCAATGATGTGTTGTGTGTACACTTAACCAATAGTCTAGTTTCCATCTATCAAACTCATGGTACAAGGAAGACTATGAAGTTCATTCATGATTTAGTTATCATCAGAGACTTGGAGAATGGAGCTATCATTTCTACTATGGTGGTCAATCATGCATCTTGGTTGTATTCCTTTGTAGACTTTGTTCATATTGATGATTTTGATTCTTCAGATGATGACCACAAATATAGTGTGGGCACCAATCTTGAGGAGAACTTTGGTTACTTGAATTTGAATATACTTACATGTGATCCAGTTCATGAACCTTTCATTCCATCTCCTCCTATTGAGATCTCATCTACTATTTCTTCTGATGATGCTTGTGTTGCCACAACTTTGGCTTCTTGTGATTCAATGCAGTAGGATATACATTGTCTTCTAGACATAGTTCCTTGTGATGACTACTTGAAAAACATTGTAAGTCTATTTATGGAGTCTTATCTTGCAGATTTGGGAGACAATATTGATGATATCCATCTTCTCTTTGATGGAGATGATCCTTCTTCAATTTTTGTGAGGGAACACTTTGACCCCCTTCTTCATTCTCTACATTACCATCATTCACAATTTGACATGATTGTGGATACTTTGGACCGGCATTTGGAGGAGGTCTCTTTATCTTTAGAGGAGATAGTTGAGTCTTTGGATATTATTCTACATTCATCTCCACAAGATCTTTGTTTCTATTTTTAGTAGTGTGGTCTGGTACACCTAATTTGGAGGGGACAACTTTCAACATTGACATAGGGACACTTGAGAAGTTTTCAGAGACTACATACATCTTGAGATTTATTCCTACATATTCTTTTTAGGATTAGGGAGACTTCATTCATACACCTTTGGTTTTGTTTCTTCCCAAGTGGAGGAACATTATTAAATGATCATGGAGCATCTTCTACATCCAACTTGTAGCATCTACCATTGGTGCATATTCTACAATTAGGGGGGATACTTGGTCTTTCTTCTTCTCTCTTATGGGAGGTTATTTTCCACACACAAGGTTTTGTCCTTCTCATTCTTCTTTGAGAGTTATTTTGTATTTTTGTATTTCTTTTGAGGAGTTTTATTCCACTGGGTTTTCTCCTTTTCTCCATTTGTGAGAGATTACATTGTACTTGTACATGGGTGCCTAGCATGGCCTAATAGCTAGGACTCAACTTGCATTGTTAGATTTTGCACATTCTCCCTAAGTTGCACTTAAGGAGGGGTGTTGGTGTACTTAAGGTATTTTACCTTAGTTAATTGTCACTTTAGTACTAATTACACTTTACTTTAGCTTACTTAGGAACCACATGGGATCTTTTAGGAACATTTCCACTTTAGGTGGTGTTATCATGTTATCGCATTCCAATTTACGTGTTTACTCCACCTTTAGTACATTCATCACCTTACCACTCTCCACCTTTGTTGCACAAAAATTATCAGACATTGGAGTACGAACCACCTCGGGTGGACATGTGATTCCACCTTGGGTGTGTGATAAGTTGTCTCTTAATTATCATGTAATGAGACAATGATACTTGTCATTGTCTCATTCACTCTTTTATACCCACCTTGGCTATATAACCAAGGGTCTCCTACGTAATATTCATTCCAATTATTCTATTGCATTATTTGTGAGAATCCAACTTATTCTTACCATATTCATTCTATCTTGTAATTGTGCTTTTCATTTTCTCTAGATCTTGTCTGGCTACCTTCATAGCCAAATCTTACAACAAGAGATTTGTATTTGTGCATGAGTACCTTATTAGGCCTTGTTGTCAAGACTCAACTTTTTGATGTATATCTTACTCTATATGTATCACTCAAGGGGGTGTTCATGTGAAAGCTGTATTATTGAACTAGTTATCTTTTAGTCTACTAAGTATAGTCATATTCACACTACACTTAAGGCCACTTCGATATTATTTAGACTTTTGTATCACCTCATGTAGACACACCAAGTGCTCCAACACTTCTGCATAATGTCCTACACTTGTTTCATACTTGGAGGGGTAGTTATAGTTTGACATCTTTATAAGTAAGGCTTATTTGTACATTTTACAACACATGTATGTGGTATTTTCTCATTTTGCAAATTGCTCAGTTGTGGATTGCTTTGAGTTTGCAAGCATATCTTGGATGCTCCAACAATATAAGGGAAGGTTTTTCTGCATACAATTAGTACTTAGTAGGAACTTTATTGTTGTATTTAGGATTGATATGTTTTCATTTTATTTTCATTATGTATATTGATATAGGGGGTGAGATTGTAGAGGTTAGTTGATTTGGGATGACTTACTATAATGATTAGTGACTTTAATGATCTAGGCTTAGGGTATAATAGAGGGGTTGAGGTAAGAGATATTAGGTGGATGTGTAAGGTACCCATGGTTGTGGACTATTACTAATGTTACTTTTCATTAATATTTTGAACTACTCATATACAACATATAATGACAATTGCAAAAATATGATAAGAAGCTAATTATGTTATCATATACTATTATTTATATTTAAGAATTATGTAATTTATGGATACTTGATTTTTGTTGTTTTATTCAGTTAAAAAACTATGTTCAATTGTTTTGTATTTATTATGTCAATAGAGATACCATATATGTCATATTGTTAGGTATCATTATTTATATTGCATGAGAGCTAGGAAATACAATGAGATTGAGCATGTCATATTGTTAATTTTTGTTTGCATGAGCACTTTCCATATGCAAATCGATATAGACACTAAATGTCATGTCGGTGGATGCTTCATGAATAGGGACTTATAGCATAATTTTGTAACTACTTATCTTTTTAAAATTATGTAACATCCTTTAAAAAATATTATTAAAATATAATATTTTAAACCACTATTAAATACATTAATAATGACAATTAAACTTTTTTTATAATTTTTCTCAAATCATTTATTTTAGAATGCTTGAATTCATTTTTCAATTGAAAAATATGTTCAATTATTTTATATTTATTTAATACATACAAATACTTCAATTTTATTTACTACCTCTAAGGAGACCGATTGAATACATACCTCTTGGTTAAAAACATCCCATATTGGATATCAATTTGTTTTAATGTTGCACGGACCTAAATGCGGGTGCCTACTTGGAAATTATATAATAATATCACATTAGGATGACGTTAAAAATGGATTACAGCCAGACAAAAATCTCATGTCAAGAATGGGATTCGAACCCATGCCCTTTCGGACCAGTACCTGAAACTGTAATATTAAAATATCTATATTATACACGGGACTATTTTCTTAAAACTGTAATATTAAAATATCTATATTATACACAGGACTATTTTCTTAACAGATTTTATGCAGAAAAAATCTACTTTATCCTACGAATCAACCAAACGTCAAGGTCTTCCAGCAACCATTGAGTTCCCATTTTGTCAAATCCTCAGTTTGGGCAATATGAAAATAGAATAGGAATATGTAAATGCTTATTTGACCAAAAATGAGCATTTACATCTTCCATCTGAAAAAGTGGAATTGAAATTTGAATGGAGGGAAAGCAAATTTTTAAATTTTTCATGTCTACACTTAATTTTTTAATTTTTTATTTGTGTGGGGGGATTTAATTTAGTTTTTATTTGTTGGTGGTTTGTAACTTCAAAACTTTTTTCGAATTTTTTGACGAATTTTTTTTCGAATTTTTTAACAATTTTTTTATCGATTTTTTTTTCAATTTTTTTTTAAAAAATTGATTTTTTTATTTTTTTAAATTTATTTTCCAAATTTTTTTGTCAAATTTTTTTTGAATTTTGGTTGCAGTGATTGTAACTTGGTTGTCTGCCATCAACTTTGGCTGCCTAAAACGGTTTGCGATTCCATTTTAAATTCAATTCCATTAATAAAAATGAATTATTAAATTTAAAAATATTAAAACAATTTAAATTTTTTTTAAAAAAAATCATACTCAAATTCCAATTCCAGTTTCAAAAAGTGGAATCAAACGGTCCAAACATAATCCAGAAATGAAAAATCGGATTATCAAATCCATGATTGGACCATTTCCAGCATTTGATCAAATTCATCATTTCCTAATTCCCGCTACCAAACGGGTATTAGCATTAAATTTTTTGAGTGGTAAAATAGAATTTAAATATGGTTGTTTATTTCTAAAAACATTTAATTATTATTAGATCATCATTTTATATATTTGATCTTATTTTTTTTCTATTCGCACATGTTTTCATATATTTCATTAGTGTAATCTTTTAATTTTTCTTTGTATTCTTCTAGACAATTGTTTAATTTGCTTAAGAATTAGTATGTAGGTCATTATGAGGGTAGATGACATCTTCCATGAGTGTAACTCGTCTATTTTTGGCTAGTTAAGGTTACTTCTCCTATTGGTTGTATTTGTCTCTTCTCTTCTCTATTTATACTTGCATGCTTATTTATTCATGTATTGCAATCAATTATTCTATGTATATTGTGTTGAATAATTAATTATTCTTATTGAAAGTTATCTTTATACTAATAGTTTGAATCTTGGTTGTGTTGGGACTTCAAAATTTTACAAAATCTTGAAGTACCCTTGATAAGAAAAGAAGTGATCATGACACATATAATGTCCATACTTAGAAACCGTCAGTTCACAAATCATCACCAAGCTTTTGTATTTAATATATATTCATAAAGATTGAGCTACTGAAGTTTTCTTGTAAAATTTTTGTCAAATAGTAGCCAACATAAATACCTATACTCATCTCACCGAAATGTTGTGAAGCATATTTATTATGATGAATTTGTCCCTCAAGTAACATAGTATCAAGAAATCAGAAATATATAGAAAATGGTTGACATCATTAACATGACACTCCTAACAATGAAAATAAAGGATATTCAAAATCTTACAAAGGATAGAAAAGTTGATGAAACCATGACCACTAAACAAGACAACAAAAATATAATCGATATAAGAAACATCATCGAAAATGAAGACAAAGATATAATCGATATATCCATCGAAAAGTGAAGACAAAGATATTATGGGCCCACCAAGAAATGCGCGTAGATCCCGCGACAAGAATATCAGTGAAATTTTAGGCTTCGATGAAATCATAATGTAGTATGTTCAACATGCTAATCCTCATTGAAGAATACTTAAAGTATTGGAGAGATAATTTTGATAAGATAATACACTTTGATGAGAGCAGTAACCCCTCATCGGTAAGTTGAAGCTCATCGAAAGGGAGCTAATGAAGCTAATGAATTAATTATCTTCAAAATTTTCTTCATCTGATTCTTCCTTTACTACAACAAAGACAACTTCATATTCTTTGTCAGTATCATGAGATTCATCATTAGTTACACCTTCTTCAGCTAGGTAGCAAGACTTTTTTCCTTTGTCTTTGAAATCTTTGAATTTTCAGTGTCAATTATCTCTTTTATCATTCTTATCATTTCTGTCATTGTTAGGACATCTAGATGTAATATGCCCAATCTTATTACAATTGAAACATTTCAATGGTAACTTACCTTTATACTTTCCTTTTCCTCTAAGTAGTCAGTTAGCTAGCAATGCTTCCAACTCTTCTTGTTCTTTCTCTTTGGTTAAGATACTATCATAATCATTTACATGTGAATTAATGTGATTATCTATTTCTTTTCTTGATGTTCCAATGCTCACAGATGAATTGAAGGAATTCTCAATGGTCGGTAGTATATTATCATAATTACTTAACTCAAATGCAGTTAATTTACCGTTTAGGGATTTAAGATTAATAGTATTATTTGGTAGAGATCTCAATTCCTGAATTGAAGATACTCTAATCGCATACTTAGAAGATAGAGTTCTCAAAATTTTTCTTACCACTTCTTCATTAGTCAGTGATCCACCATCACCTCTGATGGTACTCACAACTTCCTTGATTCGGTTTCTATATTGTGTGATGTTCTCTTCATCTTTCATTCTCATCTCATCATACTTTCCTCTCAAGTTGTCAACCTTATTTTTTTGTACATGTTGATCTTCTCCATAGATAAGTATAAGTCTGTCCCACATATCTTTTAAATTAAAACAATATTTGATATCGTTAAATTCAGCATCAGAGAGTGAAGAAGCAATCTCTATCATAACCAAATTATGTTCCTTCTTTTCTTTCATTTGATCAACTGTCAAGGGTCCAATAGGTGGTGGAGAGTATTCATTTTCCAGCAAATACAAGGCATATTCTCTAATCCTAGATAGATACAATTTCATTTTTCTTTTCCATGTTGAGAAAATTTCCTTGTTCACCTTAGGTACCTCTCTCCTATACATCTTCAAATCTTTTACTGAAGTCTTTAAACTTATCTCTTCAAAGTACTAGCTCTAATACCAATTGTTGGATTACAAAGAGGGGGAGTGAATCAGTAATCCCTGATCCAAAATACCTATAAAAATTTTCTCTGATTAACTCGATAACTACTCAGTAGGAACATAATTCACTATTTATCGACACCAGTAAATAAACTATATCAATCAGTAAATCATTCACAATGTCTAGCACCAATATTTAACATGGAAACCCAGGTTTGGGGAAAACCACTTTCAGAATTGTCACCCACTAAGAAAATACCTTTCTAAAGTACACTTGGTTAAGAGCCAATTTGGTTAAAGATTAAAATGCACATTGTCAGGTGTGACCCGATTATGGGGTTTAACTCAAATTTATTAGGATCTTCACCCTGTTAGGAGTGGCCTTGTTAGAGGGCTTGAAACACTCTTTAGAATGTCACCTTTCTCAAAGATTTTACAATAAGATTGTTAAGTCCACTCTGTTAAGAGATTTCTTTGTTACAAATGCTAATAAGAAATAGTAATAAAATTGACCTCTAGATGTGCAACTATCTTTTCTCAATCAGATTCTTATGCACTCTTCAATCTTCTCTTCAATTCTTCATCTTCCACTGGCATCAACACTACATCAAATCATTGTTTTCCCACTCAGAATCTCTTTGTTCCTTCTTCACTGTAATAGTTGGTAACCCTTCAACTATTCAGTTTTCCAGCTATTTGTCCATACAAGATCATCCTTTATATAGATAATTTTTTCCTCTTAATCTCATATATTACGTTTTCCTTTAATCAATCTTGACCATTCAATTCATTATACCTTGAAATCGAATCTCGGTAACATGTTTCCTTTTCACCTAGGAACTTGAAATTTTCTAGGAACTTGTTCCATTCTTTTTTCTGTGTAGATCTTGTCATAGATCTTCATCTTGAATTTTCATAACCATAGATCTCTTGTATCTAACTTTCCACATCATCATGATCACCCAACTCAACATATTTAATAACTAAATGTCGATTCCATCCATATTTAATATATTTTCCTTGCTCGGTGTTATTCACTTAGAATTTAGGTTACATTGTTTGATGCCTAAACCTTTCCTCTTTATTGAGTGACCTTTTTACCTTTACCTTATTGAGTGAATTTTCCATCTTAGTAGCCAAAACAAATTTTCTTACAGAGTTGTCAAATCTTCATCACTATGCTTTATTGACTTAACATAATCATATGTTAGGTAGAAAACAATTATATTAACATAATCAAATCATTGTCCAATCTGTATCAGTTGTCCATTTAAGTTCTATAACTTCACAACTTCTCACTTCTTCTCCTTAACTCATTCATCTTATATCATTAGTGAATGATATGGCAACATAATATAAAGCAAAAATCAATTGCTTGACATCAATGACAAGACAATAACTAATCTAACCTTTCTACTATCATCATGTATTCCTCTGATCTTGGTCGGTCTTCATCATCAGCTCTATATGATAAAAATTATTATTAGTTATGATAACATATATGTGAGTTGTAAAATCATCATATTTGTGTCACCTATCAAAACCCTGTCTTCTCAAAATCTTTCAAATGTCAAAAGCTGGGATAAAGTTACTTCAAGTTTTGGTGTATCACCTATTTAGCTTAGGTTTCATTTCTAGTTTTCAAGTTCATTTCTGCATATCTTTCCCTTTTCTCAGGAAAGTTTTAGTTTAGTTTTTTTTATCTAAGCTTAGGTGAATACAAAATAGGAATCGACCTAGAATCTAAAGATTCACTCCAACCATTAAGAAAATCCAACAACTTAGGAGTGATTTTAAATTTCAAGTTCTTAGTTACAAACTTGAGAGGGTGCTAATTTAAGGTCTCAACATTTATATGTTATCGAGAGGAAAATAATAAAAGGAAGGATAGTTTCGATGAAGATAAGGGTATCAATGAGATAATGGAAAGAAGTGTGAAGTCATATCTTTCATTAAAATTGATTTATCTCATAAACAAATAATAAATGATGAATTACAAGCTGGACAAAAATTTATTGTCGTGAACTACTTTTTGATCAAATCATATCAACATAGAGATATTAATTGAGAAACATTAAAGGACCATTTCAAGAACTAAATCATACTAGAATTACTTAGACATAAATTCACTAGATCTGAAAAGGTAAAGGTGCAATTTATAAATAATTGGAGAAAACATAGACTTTCCAGTACCAGCAAAATAATGAGTAAGTTTCATAACTATCTATGGTTTTTTTCTCATTTATTCTATGGAGTTGAGTTCTTCATCTAAGAAACCTATTAGCATAAAATAGAAAGATCCCTTACCTACAGATACTAGTGAAACTTCTAGAAGAAAAAGACAAAAATAGGAGAGAAGAGCCTTGAATCAGGATTTATTAGATGAATTCCCTACCTCTAGTTTGAATTCTAGGAAAGTTAAGCCTAGAAAATAAGGCTTAGAAGATAATCATGAACACATAGGGGATATATGGATCGAGTTAAGGGGATATGATATCTTCATATTTCACTAAAAGAGGAAGGATGGTCCTGATCCAATCTTCAACCCTTGGATTTTGAATCTATGAAAACTTGTTGTTCCAAATATTTTTGTAAGTCTTAAATTTGGAAAAATATATGAACCAGTCACAAAAATCATAAGTGATTACACATGGCAGCCATTAATTTTGATACAAATTAACTTCATTAAAAAAGTCTTTGATTTGGAGTGGTATTGTGAAAGCCATATACATTTACATAAATTGTGGGAGGAATATGTTTCTCTTGAGAGCACATATAAATAATAGAGATTTCCATTCCATAGGAAAAGAAAAGATGGAAACATTGAAGAATTTGGAGAAAATGACAAGCCACCATTTTATATGAATTATTTCAGACCACACATCAAGTATACTTATTGTACCATGGGACAAGTTTTGGGAACTGGGGCTCCTCTTCTTATGAACATAACATTAATGGTGTTGGTTGTGGATGTGCAATCGAAAGATCCTAGGGAATTAAATTATGCCACATATGTTATAGAATAGATAAATCTAGGCTTAGAGAAGTAAAAGGAGATTCAAGTAAAATTTACTTCAAGCATTATTCTCTATTGATGCACATGTTTTTGCATGTGGGAGAATAGATTGGATTATGGGGGAATGATCTTCCTAGACATATGTATGATAAGAAGTGTATTAAGAAACTAGTTCAGTTATGGTTGTCAATTTGGGTTTCAAGGTACACAAATTTTCACTACAACTATTTTGAGGATTAATTTGTGAAGCCATTATGTGAATTTTTGGGTCATAAAAGATATTACTCACTGCCCCTAAAATAAAGAAATTTCTTTGGAAAAGAAACTTTGATAGCCAAGTTAATAGTGAGCATAATTGGGGCGAATAGTACTATTGGAAGGATTACACACAAATAAGGGTTTACAATTTTGAAGCATGCCCATATGCTTTACCTAAATCAGTTCTACATAGGGTAGCATACCTTGAAATAATTAGACAAATGTAGGAGTCTAGCACAACATGTACCTATGATCACATGGAAAATAGTCATTTGTTCTAGGTTTTTTGGAATTTTGAGATTTCTTGGTTAAGAGCACTAAAAGATGTGATTTAATTTCTTCAAAATTGAAGTACTATGACATGTCTCCTACAAGATCAAGAGATAATTTTGATCCAGAGGGATATATATATAGTGGACTAGAGGCCTGCATAAGCTAAAAAGAGGTGAGAATAGTCCAAGCTTGGATGATGATTTGATCATAAATTTCAAAAGAGAGGAAGCCATCACAAAGTGTGAGTTGTATGATAAGGTCCTCAATGCTTATCAATGGAAATTTTTTAGGGGTAAGATTGATAGAAAAGTGTTGGATAAAATAAATGACCTAGTGGCCAAAGTAGAAAAAATGCTTGAGAATTATAAATAAATCCTTGAAGGGATCCCAAAACATGTAGCCCAAGGTAGACCCAAGAATATTAGAGAGATATTTCCTTTGGCTCACATTTCACTGGATTCACATGTTAATGAAAGTCTTGAAGACATTCCCATTGAGGAAACTGATGATGATATTTTTACAAGGCCTCCCACATGTTATATTGCAGATGAGAGGATTGATGAGTTTGATAACTTGATTTTAGATGAGCAACTCATTCAAACACTAGAGTTCAAATCCTTCTTATACTAGTATAAAGAAAAACAACTAAGAAGAAGGTATGGTGGTGAGATGAATGAGGAGAATATACTAGAAGAACTCCAAATAGATATTTATGAGGATATGAAAGAAATGACCCCACAAAGGGGTAGTCATTTGATAAAAGAGGAAGGTACAATCATTTACCCTAGGTGGAATATGAAAGGGGCCCTTTTTTTGATAGCATTACAAAAATAGTTGGTCCTAACATTATGAATCTACTTGAGGATATAGAGGATGTATACACTGGATTAGGATATGATCTAGGCCAAAAGGAATTATTTCTATGGGCTATCTATCCGAGGGACAAAAGGCCCATTCTTGTCAACCTGGAGGAGGCATTTGAAAATATATTGATTCAATAAGTGGGAAAGAATAACCATAAGGCCCATTCTTGTCAACCCGGAGGAGGCATTTGACAATATATTGATTCAAAAAGTGGGAAAGAATAACCATAAGACCCATTCTTGTCAACCAAGAGGAGGCATTTGGAAATATATTGATTCAACAAGTGGAAAAGAATAACCTATGGAAATTGCAATGCTCAATGTCAATGTAGCTCGACTGAACAAGGATCAAGTTGATTTCCTAATAAGAGAGAATAAAAATTATAAAAATCTATATGAGAATGTTGAAAATGAAAAGAAGAGATGGAAAGATATAGATGCTTAGTATTAATCTTCTCATAGGATGGAATACCAAGAAAGAATAGTTGATTTTGAAGAAGAACAAAGAATAGATTTGGCTTCATAGGATGCTATCTATTGGAGATACAAAGTAGACAAGTTTGAAAAGAGACTAAAAGATGAAATTGAGAAGAATGAATCAGCTCTTAATAAATTTTCCATAAATATGATCAAGAATAGATTTGATACAGGGATGGAAAAGGCCATACCCTTCTGGTATACTTATAGAGGCAATTTTATAACCATGGAAAATCATAAGAAAATGCAACAAAAACTGATTGATAAATTGAATACTCTTGCACATAATGTACCTATAGAGGGAAAATAATTACTTGATAAGCATGAATGTTTTGGTGATGCTTTGAGGAAGGATGTGGAGAAACTTGAGAGTAGTGAAACAAATTTATTTCCTAGATTTATAACTAATGGGGAAATTGTATCACTAGATCAATGGAAGTAAAATTTTTGAGGAAATATGAGGAATATTGTCTCAAAGATTAAAGAGGGAGATGATTTGGAACCTCACATTTCAAATATTACTGACCTCATGTATAGGAAGGAATACATAATGAAGATGCTTGTTGATGACTATGATACTTACAAAGATCCATATTATGTGGAGAACGTTGGAAAAGTTAATTTATTTCTTGAAAGAAACAATTAATTAAATTTTCTTATCATATATTTTAGAAGCTATTAATTATTAGTTTAGTTACTGTTTTATGTGAAAGGGTGTATCTGTTAGAAAGAAAAAGACATATCTTTTCAAGATTTGATTCTTCTAATGTATATAAGGGAGATAATTTTGTAATCAAACCATAAGGGAAAATAAGTAATTTGAAGCAGTTTTAAGAAGACTCTTTCAGTATGTGTCACGTCCCCTTTTAAAATAATTAAAAATAACAACTTTTGCTAAGGCTGACAGGCTCAAAAAGTAAAGTTTCGGGAAAAGGGGCTAATCTTTGGAAACCAATGGATTAATAAATGATAATTATTATTAAAATTTGTATTATTGACCTCTCTTGGTCATGAGTTAGGGTTATGCCCTCTTTTAAAGGGGTTTGGAGGCATTTCGAGCTCATTTTAGAACTTGATTTTTGCTCATTGCTTTGTTGTTCTTTAGAGGCTGCCAAACTTGTGGAGAAGGAGACCCAAGGATGGGAGTTTGTAGGTTTCTAGGAAGGCTAAGGATGGGAGTTTGAGGCCATTCCATATGCAAGCTCATGCGGAGTTTTTCCTTGTGCTGAACAATGCAGATTTGTGAGTTTTTGGGTGTGTTTTTGTAAGATTTTGGTGTTTTCGGTTGAGTTTTTCATATCATTTTGGGTTTCTGCTATATTGAAGCCATTTTGATGTTAAAATAGAGCTGAATATATGTATTGGGTCGTGATTCTACTTCTATGATATATTTTTAGTGTTTTATGGTGTTTTCAGGCTATTTTGTGTTGTTTTCGAGAGCCCTATGAGCATTGTATTTGTCCTCCGTTTTGGAGATTTTGTGTAAAATATATACATATCTACATTTTGTAGGATTTTATGCTAGAAAAATTTCTGTAAAAATGTCTACTTTCAGATTTATCAATAATATGTGAAGTTGTGAAGTTTTTGGCACTATTTCGGGCATGCCCGATTTGGGTTTTATTGAGAAATTGCATAATCTTTCAAAGTGTTGATTGTTTGATTTAATAATCTGATTAGAGGATTTAAATATGATATAAAAATTAGAAAGGGGACATTTCAGTGGTATTAGAGATATGATCTTGCTAGCCTTAGGGTTTGTAGAAGTTTGTATGCAACTAAGTGAAAGAGAAAAGAGATATTTGCAGTGAGAAAAGAATAAATTTTTTTTGATCAAACCTCCAGTGGAAAATAAAAGAACAAAATATAAGGAAGGAACAAGTATGGTTGACCCGGATGAGATGGCAAAAAAATTCTTCCAAGACATCTAGAACACTCAAAATCAAATAGTGGATAGTTTGGCAAAAACTAGAGAGGCTTTGCGATTATTGACAGAAAAACTCCAAGGAGTTGTATCTACTAATGAGAGAGGGAGCACTTCACAGGAGCCAAGAAATTTGAAACCCACACCCTCTAAATCAACAAAAACTATTTTCTTGCCTGCAGATGAGCCACTAGTACCAAATCCAACCCTTAGTCCTATGGAAGAGGTTATAGGTAACTTGATTGCATTAAGAGCTACTTACAATGGCTTAGATGATGACTTTCACAGTTTGGTTCTTTTTAGAGAATATGTGGATATGATGAACACTTTGATGCCCAAGAAAGAGTATAGGAGGGAGTAGGACATAAGTGGAAGAGAGCTCAAAAATAAAATAAGCAAGTTTACAACACCTACTTTTGATGGAACAAATAAAATTTCAGCTAGAGCATGGCTACAAAAATTACAGACCTTCTTCACACTTAACCCCATGAAGGAAAGTGATGTCATTCAATTCACAAGTCTAAACTTGGAAGATGCAGCCTATGATTGGTGGTATCATGGAATGATTACTCAAGGTCATGATCAGGTAACTACATTTGATGATTTAGTCAAAGAGTGATAGATAGATTTGATCTCAAGGATGATGAAGAGTATTTTAAAGAATTGTCAAAGTTGAGGCAAACCAAATTAGTTAATGAGTATGTAAAAGAGTTTCAAAAAGTGGCTGTTATGGTACCTGATATGAGTGAAAGAGGGATTGTTTATCTTTTTCTTGATGTTTTGGAAGATTCTATTAAGGGTTTGGTTAAGGCTTTCTCACCCTCAACCTTATAGGAAGCTATTAAAAGAAGCTTGCAACTTGAAACTTGTGTGCCTATGAAACCAGTCACTAATGAAAAACCCCCAAATCTTTGGCAACATAAGGGAAATTTTTAGAAAAAGACTTTTCCATCACCACCACCAAAGAATGTGATAAATGTAGCAAAAAATAAGGTAGATGAAGAGACTAGGAGTGAATTATGAAGGAAAAAGCTTTGTTTCACTTGTAGAGAACCATGGGTTCCAAGACACAGATGTTTGGGGAAAGGTCAAGTGCACTATATTGAAGTTGCTTCAGAATCTGATTCAGATGAGCATGAGGAATTTCATGACACTAAGGAGGAAGAAGAAGAGAAAGAAAAAGAAATCAGCAAGGATGGCACTTTAGTAGCATTATCAGGAGTCCCAAGATACCATCCCTTTCAAATTCGAGGGGTACTAGCAAGGCAAAGGTTGACAGTTCTTCTTGATAGTGGGGCAACTCACAATTTTATTGATGAGAGATTTGTCATGAAAAGAGGGCTTAAAGAAAAAGATTTTGAGGGATTCAATGTTACTGTAGCTGATGGATTCACTATGCCTTGCACACGGGTGGTGAAACAACTCAGGATGACCTTAGGAGATTATGCGTTATGTGATGACTTCTATGTTGTTGGCATTGGGGAGATAGATCTTGTATTGGGTGTTCAATGGTTGCACTCTATTGGAGGCTATTACATGAACCATCAAACTATGGAGTTTAAATTTCATTCCAATAGGAAAGAAGTCATATTGAGAGGCTTATCAAATGGAGCACCTAAGGTGGTCACTGCAAAGAGGATGGAGAGGACTTTTCGAAGAGGACAAGTAGCATGGGTAGCAGGAGTCATAATCCATCCAACAAGCTCTCCAAAGAATCAGGGTAATTTCCATTATGAAATTCAAATTATTATTGATAAGCATAGTATAGTTTTCAATGATTTGCCTCCGGGATTACCACCAGATAGAGGTTTTGAGCATGTTATAGAGTTAGAACAGGGTGCCAAACTAGTTATAAAAACTCCATACTACCATCCAAGAGGTTATAAGGAAGAAATAGAAAAAACTATTAAGGAACTCCTGGACATGGGATTCATAAGGCCTAGCTCTAGTCCATTTGCATCATCTATGGTACTTGTCAAGAAAAATCATGGTACAATGAGAATGTGTATAGAATACAGGGCTCTAAACAAGAAGACCATAAAAAATAGGTATCCCATACCATGCATAGATGAAATCATTGATGAGTTACATGGTGCTGTATACTTCTAAAAAATTGACTTAAGATCAGGGCACCATCAAATCCGCATGAGGAGGGAAGATGTGGAAAAGACTACTTTTAGATGTCACTATGGGCACTTTGAATTTCTTGTTATGCCATTTGGCCTCACTAATGCATCAGCAATGTTCCAATCTTGTATGAATAAGGTATTCAACAAGCATCTTCGAAATTTTTTTTTGGTATTTTTTGATGATATCTTGATTTACAATAAAACATGGAAAGAGCATCTAAAGCACATAGACACTATTTTGGGAATCTTGGAGCAGAAATCCTTCTATGCTAAGCTATCTAAATGTGAGTTTGGTTGACGAAGATCCTATATTTGGGACATATTATAAGTTCTAAAGGAGTACAGGTTGATCAACAAAAAATTCAGGCAATTTTGGATTGGCCTCCACCCACTAATCTTACACAGTTGAGAGGTTTCTTCGGGTTGTGTAGCTACTATAGGATATTTTTCAAGGGATTTTCTCAGCTTGCTTCCCCCTTGACTGATTTGTCAAAGAAATGAACTTTTATCTGGATAGAAGAGGCACAAAAACATTTGATAAGCTTAAGGAGGTAATGAGTTCATGCCCTGTGCTTGCAATTCTAGATTTCTCTTTACCTTTTGTTGTTGAATGTGATGCTTCTAGAGAAGGTATAGGGGCTATCCTAACTCAAAGGGGACATCCAATAGCATTTGAGAGTAGAAAATTAAATCAATCAAAGAAAGGTTACTCCACCTATGATAAGGAAATGTTGGCAATCATGCATGCACTTCATAAGTTTAGACAATATTTGGTATGTGGGAGATTCATTGTAAAGACAGACCATAATAGCCTCAAGTTCTTCTTGAACCAAAGGGATTTGAATGGTTGTCAACAAAAATGGGTAAGAAAATTGCAAGCTTATGATTTTGATATTGAATACATGAAAGGAAAGAATAATGTGGTTGCTGATGCTCTCTCAAGAAAGCGCACTTTGTGTTCCTTAACATCTATCTCTGCTAATTGGAAAGTCTCCATAATTTTAGAGTATGCTAAAGATTCCTTTGCCACCAAGATTTTGGATAAGTTAGTGGATGATAACAGGTACAAGTTTGTTGATGAATTGATTTATTACAAGAACATGATCTTCTTAGTGCCAGGATCAAAAACTAAGGAGAGGATATTGAGGGCCTTTCATGACACAACTTTGGTTGGTCATCAAGGATACTTCAAGACATACAGGCAACTTCGAGAGTCATTTGCATGGAAGGGTATGAAGGAGGATGTCCTTAAACACATTAAGGAATGCATGGTATGCCAACAAAACAAGAGTGAGCAAATTTTTTCTGCAGGGTTGTTGCAGCCACTTCCTATTCCTGAACAAAAATGGGAAAGTATTTCCATGGACTTCATCACTAGGTTGCCCAAGGTTCAAGGTAGGGATTGCATATATGTGGTGGTAGATAGACTAACTAAGTATGCACATTTCTTTCCCATCACATCTGATTTCAAGGCATCATAAGTGGCAAAATTGTTCTTCAAGGAAATTTTTAGGTTACATGGATTGCCTAGAAACATTGTCAGTGACTAGGATAGTAGATTCCTTAGCTCTTTTTGGAAGGATCTCTTTCATTTGGTAGGAACTGAACTCACTCCCAGTACTAGATATCACCCTCAAATAGATAGACAAACGGAGATAGTTAATAAATGGATAGAGGGATATTTGAGGAACTATGTTTCAAATCAACAACATGCTTGGGTGAAATGGTTGCACCTAGGGGAGTATTGTTACAATACATCTCATCACATTTCTATTGGTATGCCTCCTTTTCATGCTTTCTATGGTTATGATGCCCTTTCCTTTGTTGATCTAGTACTTTCAGATAGTAGAGTACCTACAGCAAGTGATTTCATTAAGCAAAGCCAAGACATAATAAGGTCCCTCAAGGATAATCTACAACATGCACAAAACCAACAAAAGTTGTACGCTGATAGGAAAAGGACTGAAAGATCTTTTGAGGTGGGATATTTGGTGTTTTTTAGGTTACAGCCATATAAGAAAAGCACCCTAAAGAGGAGTGGGGCAGAGAAGCTCAAGCCAAGGTTCTATGGGCCTTATAAGATCATCAGGAAGGTAGGAGAGGTACCTTATGAATTGGAGCTCCCACTAAATAGAAAAATACATAATGTTTTCCATGTCTCTTGCTTGAAGAAGGTTCTAGGCCAGAAGACCATAGTATCTATAGAATTACCACCTCTTGATGATGAAGGGAAATTATTCTTAATACCAAAAGAGGTTTTGGATACAAGAGAGAAAAGATTGAGAAATAGGAGCATCACAGAGCATTTGGTCAAATGGAAAGGATTACCATTAGAGGATGAAACTTGGAAAGGAGCACATATTCTTGAGCATCCCAACCTTCATTTCTTGAGGACAAGCAATATTTTGGAGGGAGGACTTGTCATGTCCCCTTTTCAAATAATTAAAAATAATAACTTTTGCTAAGGCTGGCAGGCTCAAAAAGTAAAGTTTTGGGAAACGGGGCTAATCTTTGGAAAATAATGGATTAATAAATGATAATTATTATTAAAATATGTATTATTGACCCCTCTTGGTTGTGAGTTAGGGTTATGCCCTCTTTTAAAGGGGTTAGGAGGCATTTCGGGCTCATTCTAGAACTTGATTTTTGCTCATTGCTTTGTTGTTCTTCAGAGGTTGCCAAAACTGTGGAGAAGGAGACCCAAATATGGGAGTTTTTTAGGTTTCCAGGAAGGCTAAGGATGGGATTTTGAGGCCATTCTATGTGCAAGCTCATGTGGAGTTTGCCCTTGTGCTGAATAGTGCAGATTTGTGAGTTTTCGGGTGTGTTTTTGTAAGATTTTAGTGTTTCTGGTTGAGTTTTTCATATCAGTTTGGGTTGCTGCTATATTGCAGCTATTTTGATGTTAAAATAGAGTTGAATATATGTATTGGGTCATGATTCTACTTCTGTGATATATTTTTAGTGTTTTAGGTGTTTCCGAGCTATTTTGTGTTGTTTTCTGGAGCCCAATGAGCATTGTATTTGTCCTCCATTTTGGAGCTGTTGTGTAAACTCTATACAGATCTGGAAATGTCATTTTGTAGGTTGTTATGCTGGCAAAATTTCTATAAAAATGTCTACTTTCAGATTTATCAATAATATGTGAAGCTGTGAAGTTTTTGGCACTATTTCAGGCATACTCGATTTGGGTTTTATTGAGAAATTGCATAATCTTTCAAAGTGTTGATTGTTTGATTTAATAATCTGATTAGAGGATTTAAATATGATATAAAAATCAGAAAGGGGACATTTTAGTATGAATAAAAAAATAGTACTTTATTATCAATAAAAGTTGTGGATTAAATTTTAATTTTATTCTAGTTCCCTTGTGATTTCTATTTCAAGAAAATAAAAGCTATATCGAGTCATTGTGTGGAGAAGCTATTTCATTACATTATGATTTGATTAATCAAAATTTGTATTAAAAGTGTTGTCCATATTTATTCTATCTTATTGTTCTTTTCAAGAAAAAGTTAAACCCAATAGGACTAGTTGTGGTGTGATCAAATAATCAAAGACACTAAAGGTCTGATTCATTGATAGATTCATCCAAGTGATGAATGTAAAAATTGTCTCATGAGGGTTATACGTAGGGTCAAGGAGAAGATTAACTCTGCTACTCAATAGGAATAAAGCACTGATCTAAAATTATACTAAAGTCTTTGTAAGAAAGAATTATTCATAAAAGAAATCAAAGCTGAAATAATAAACCAAATATATCAAATTAATTTATTAAAAATTAATAAGTAATAACTATGAAGAAATACACAATTAGACCTAATTCAAGACATTAATGCCATCTTGATATATCATATAATAGTTAGATAGAAACATAGTACAATATTCTATAAAAAGCACTAGCTTGGAGAGCCAATTGGTGAGAAGGTTTACCATGCATAGGTCCTGCAAAACCTGATGAGTAGGGGAATATAACCATAATTTGGTTGATCCCGTTAGTTGGCCAAATCACTTGGAAAATTTGAGCATCGAGTTAGGCATACTCATAGAATTTTCCAATCAATTGATTTGGGAACCAACATGTTCATTGATTGAATTAGTGATTAAGATTCT